>OX637583.1:23803573-24403573 GCA_951800085.1 Comarum palustre
CCATCAAATTCTTTGCACTCATACACTACTAACTGCTCCATTACTTTCCCTTTTGTTTTTTTGTTTTTGACAAAATTCTTTAAATATTATCATGAAAACACAAATTAGGGTTGGAGCTTGCACCATTTCCAGCGGAGGTGAGCTCCCCTGCCGTGTTCCGGTGTGTGAGAGTCACTGCAATGGACGATGTGGAGGAGCAGTACGCGTACCAGACGGCGGTGAACATCGGAGGCCACGTCTTCAAGGGACTTCTCTACGATCAAGGACTTGACAATGGTAATTACACAAGTGTAACGACCGCCGGCGAAAGCTCCTCAGGCGGCCAACAAGACGGAGGAGGAGGGAATCATCAGCATAGTAATCAACAGCATCTGAATCTTATAACCACCCCTACAAGCACAAGGGCCAACCCTCATACGGCGACGTTGCTCGATCCTATCATGGTGTTTCCGACTCCGCTCAATGCTTTTGTTGCTGGTACGCAATACTTCCCACCTCCGAGGTCTTAGAAAAATAAAAACAGCAAGGGCCAGCTTTGCCATTGGCTTCGCTTTCGTTTTTGCAAACTCAAATCTTCATGTGTCAGCTGCTAGCAGGCTAGCTAGATCGAACAAATATTGATTGTTCCTCTATTAATTGTTATGGCATTCGATATCATCATCGTAGATCAAGTTAATTTATAGCTTTTAATATGCCCTAGAAAACTGGAAAGGATAATGATGATGATGAGAACGATATTGGGATGTTTGGTTTTGTTCCATGTTTCAATTCAGATTAATTAGAATTAACTTAACCATTCAGTTTTTTGATTTATAATTATTGTTTGTGCGGCAGCAGCAGCCGCTTAGGTTTCATTATAATATATCTGTTGTTGTTTCCATGGTTGACTAGTGTATAGTATTCTAGAATTCTCTTTAATTTTCTGGGCTAGATATTACTGAATGCGGTTTCTGGGGTGGCGGTGAACTCGAAACCCCGGCCCTCTTTTCCCTGTTTATCCGGTGTCTTGCCGGAAATGTAAATGGCAGCAGGACAGCTAGGTTTCGTGTTCAGCTAACCATAAATTTTAAATTCCTTTGTCAAAACATGTCTGAAAAAGAGGGAATAATGAACGGTGCAGATATGCAGAGCCATGCCTTTAGATCTCATACAATGCCGATTGGCAAGCGTAGTGAATATTGATTAGTACTACGTAAATGGGTAATTACAGAGGAATTATATGCCAACTACTTACCTGCCAAAGCTGTAAAATTAAGCAACTTGAAATAGCCGTTCGTGGATGGTAGTTAATGCAGCTGAATTAACCAAGTAGCTAGATGCATGTGATCTATACAGGTTTGGACTTGAGAATTTCAGAACTGAGTCGAACTTTTAAAAATGAGTCCTTAAACTATAGTATTCATTCAAATTTATTCTATTTTCAAAAAAATCATGAACTAAAGCTATAAACTCAAAATCTAACGACATAAAACATTAGAATTTTTTATACTTACTTACACTACTCATTTTTTCTAAAATAGTAACTAATGATTGTAATATAATGTTTGTTTTTTACTAAACTAATGTGATTACACAATGAAAAAAGAAAATTTTGGACCCTTCAAGGTTTGGGGTCCTGAATCCATCGACTCTTGAGACTCTATTCAGGTACGGGTCTGCGTCTATACATATGCATGTGTATGTAATGTGTGTATTTATAGGCAATGTAACAAATGAGATATAGGGCTGAGTAGAGGAGGTACTTATATGTATGGTAGCTACTGAATGATGGAACCCTAGACTGCTAGATTTGGTAGTAACCAAAGAAACTTACACCTTATGAAAAAATTTCCAGGCTCTTGTAAATTCTGACTTTTATCATGTGCAGCCTCATCTCACTCTATTCCTCTCTAATTCTTGGAATCATATTGTGTTTCCCATTTATCTGTGTTAGATCGATGTAATTTCGAATGCTCCATTCGCACTCAAGGAGCTGGAATTGATGTTTCAATTCCTCTCTTTAATATGAAGCTGCTCTACGTGTATATATATATATATATGTTAATAGCAGCATATATGTGTGTGTATATATATATGTAGTTTGGAGGGCTTATGGCTTATATTGATAAACCTGTAATAGGATTTGGCCGGTATCTCTGTTGAGTGCAAATCTAATCTAATGACTAATGGGAGCAAATTAAGGTTCTTTACAATTGTATGGTAATGACTAATGAGACTTTAATTTGGAGCAATGCTTATATGGGATTCTGTCTTTAAATAAAATTAGTGAAACAAATGAGATATAGAAATGGCTTAACTATGTCTGTATATGTGTGTGTATAGTCCCCTTCCAATGAGGGATCACTTGGCATATATGAGGGTTCAAGAATTACATTAACTTTTTGATCATCAAATCACATCTCCACCGTCTAATATATAAATTTATATAAATCTGCAAAATTTCATTCTAATTTGGTGATCGATAAGGTGCTTAAAACTGCGAATTAAAATTATAAGTATGAACGGTTTATGTTTGATAGATTTGATGCTTTAATTGATTTCAGTTACTTCAATGGCTTAGCGATCACCAAATTGGATGAAATTTTACATAAATGATCTACATATATAAATCTAAATATTGAACGGTAGATATGTTAATATGTGATCGAAAAGTTGGTCTAATATTTGATTTCTCATATATGTCAAAAAGAAATCCCTTAATGGAAGGGTATGTATGTGTGTGTGTTTTGCCTTTCTATCACAAACGTTGGCTAGGGCAAAGACGTGTGCTGGCTAGATAGCTTGAGTGATTGTTATTTTGCTAATATATGGTAAGGTATGGGAACCTGAAAGCTCATGGTCATGGTTTTGGGAAGTTGCTTGCATGATAGGAGCATATAATGCAGGCGATCTCTTAAAGTGAGCACTACTTCAAGACATGACACAATTTATAAGTAAGGAATAAGAATTTGATTATTTCGTAGTGCAATATGCATTATTTTGCACTAATTTCCCACAAATGGATATTTATATTCATTCAGAGAGGAGGGGAAGACGATAAACACTGAAGTCTGAAACTAATACTGCATCATTCAAGTTTCAGTAGAATTGTCTATGATCTGTTAACTCCAACAGAAGCACTGGATCCTTCAAAGTTCTTGATTAATGTGTAGATCGAGATAGCTGAAGCATGTTAACTCTACTTAGATTATGATGATCGTCTTAAATCAACAACGCGAGGTCATCTGTCTCTGTTTATAGAAGAACCTTTAGTTTGTGGGGTGGGGAACCGAAAGAGAAAGATGCAGTAGTATTCTAAATCGTACTGCTTGTTTTATAGATATTGATGATCTTGCAGTAGAGAGCTTACATAAAATCAGTCAAACAACCGTGCAAGCTAAAAAGGCTTGGTTAACTCCAGTCTGGACATAGGCCGGCCAGACTATATAGCTATCTGATTTGACTTCCACCTCAGCAAACTTGTGATGATCATTCAAATTCTTCATAATGTAAAAATACTGTTCAGTATAGACCAGAACCCAGAAGAGTGGACCTATGAAAACATTTCCTGTGCTCTCCGGTAGCAAATTTCCAAAGATAATGAAGCTTTGAGCCTTTGAAACGCATATACTGTATGCAGGGAAAAATCTAGAGTACCAGAAGGTATATTATACTGTGGGTTTTTTAAATATTCAGGACCATTGGATCATTAATATATTTGATGGTTAAAAATATCGAAAAGAATCAACTTGTTTACCCGGTCACTTGAGCTAAAAAAATCAGTTTGAGAGGAAGAAGAAGAAATGTAAGACCTTGTCCCAAAATTTTCTTTTTTACCGGGATCCGACATCAGGTTACAGAGGGTTGTAACCGCGCTGTTGGTTTTCTTCGAATTAATATCCGAGTTTAATATCGAGATATTCTCGATATTAGGGGGAATAGAATAATTGTCCCGATAGTGTAGAATATATTAATACGAGTCCACCGGTATGTTCGGAATATTTTTCAGAGCTACGAGCTGATTACCATGGATTTATTTAGTTTACGAAAGTAATAAAAGTTATTTACTTTACCGTAAAAAGATGACTTTGTGATAAGTCGAGAATCTGTAGAAACTTCCTTCGGGAAAGTTGTAGAGGACGTTAATACGAATCCGTGGGTATGTCCTATGAATTAATCGGAGTTCGCATGCGGAAGTTATTAAGGATAATGTGTTGTTATTGTACGGTAAATGGTAAATAACAAAATATCTATTTACTGTTCACGGTAACTTTTATTATTCAATCTGGATCGTCAGATCAATCATAAATTGATCTGGGCCGTTGGATTTTCGTATATATAAGGGGGGAGTCGCTCTTCTCTCTCCCTCTCTCTCTCTCTTTTCTCTCACCTTCCCGAGCTCGATTGTGAGCGCCGTTGTTCGGAGGCAGCCACCGGCGAGACCCACCACTACGCGTCCTACCTAACCTCAGTCGTCACCGTCTCGCCTTGTCTGCCATCATGCCCAAAGCCCGGAGATGCCGCACTAGAGGATCGAACGAAGAGGGGGAGGTGTAGATCGAAGTCAGGTCGGGTCCATGGTGTCGTCGGAGCGTGTGGGTGGTGCAGGGGGCATCATTTAGCGCCCACTCGACTCCCTGTCGAGTTTGGGAACGTTGACAGGGATCGAGAAAATAACGTCGAGGTTGCAATGGGGGTTTCCTGAGTGGAACCGAGAGGTATTGTCTCCCTCCTCCCCAATTCATTTAACCTGTGTTGTTGGACGGTTTCACTGGTTTAGGGCAGAAATCCGGTCGGTTTGTTGACCGGTGATAGGTTATGGTTAAAAGGGTAAAACCGTGGGTTTTTACTGCATCAGATATGATATTTTTACCATTTATCGCGGGTGTGAAAGGACAGAACTGCCTCTGGCAGTTTGGAGTAATTACAGGGGTGCCATCAGGGTTGAAATTCCAGAAATACCCCTGGTAGTTGGAGATAATTACAGGACTACCACTGAGACTGAAATCTCAGAAATGCCCTTAGAAGCTTTGTATATTTACAAGATTGCCACTGAGGTTAAAAAGAAATACTGCCCTTAGCAGTTTGAATAATTACATGGATGCAATTGAGCCTGAAATTTCATAAATGCTCATGACAGTTTTGGATATTTACCAAACTGCCAATGAGGTCAAATTGACTATACTACCCGTGATAGTTTAAGATAATTACAAGGGTACCTTCCAATTGATATTACAATTATGCCCCTATAGGATTTGCTATTTACGTGGATGTATTTATGTCATTTTTTGTATGTGTGAATGTTGTATATAACTGTGGTAGAATGTTTGTGTTAATACCGATAGTTAGCTGGATTGTAGATACCTCGGCGGAGAAGTTAAACCCCAGATTTGGATTAAGCGTATGCTATCCTTAATAGTATTATCGACCGATAAATAGAAAAGCGGGATTTTACCCGGTGAGGGCGTTAATTAAAATAAGAGCTACGTGTGACTTGATCCTTGAGGACAAGGTACGTAGGCAACCTGACCGAGATTAGGGTGCAGCCACAAATATTATTAGAAACCTAGGTTCTCTAAAGTAATCAGTATGAAATCCAATGCGGAAATCGGGGTAACCTCCAGCTGTGAGGTCTATTCTGATATCGTTTGGATTGTTCAAAATGGTTTGGGAAAAAAGGTTATCCCTTCTCAAGGGGGATTTCGAGTAAATCTCTCTTGAGATGGATCCCGCACGCCCTATTCTATGTTTAGAGAGGTAAACTTGGGCCGGAGCGTGACAAGAAAAACATGATCGAGACAAAGGAAGAAGTCCATATACAGTGCGTGCATAATGAGAGAGGAGAACCAATTAGTCGCGCAGTGAGAGAAGTTTCCATGCTTCTGCTGTTAATATCAACTGAAGTTACTAAATAGATCAAACTACAAAAACACCATCACACACAGTATAACCTTGAAATTCCAAAATTCCAACTTCTTCAATCTCATCCCAAAATTAAAACCAACTACCTCATACAAATTAAGAATATTAACAAAGCCAACAATCAACTCCGACAACTACCATGCCGCCGTGAACAACGACACTCACGGCGACAACCCTCTGTCTAAATCCCAATCTCTCCAAAACTCTACCAATTTCAATTATACAGAGATTTAAAGCCAAACGTCGTGAAGAACAGACCAAGTTTGATACCTAGATTGAAGCCAAACGTCGTCGGGAAACAAAGAACAAGACCGAAAACTCAAAACCCTTCCTCTGCATCGATTCTCACTTATGGAGACTCCTTTGGAAAAACCAAGAATACAGAGAGACCAAGGACGACGAGGCAAATCTGGCCATACTCTTCATGGCCGCCCCCGTAGTTGGATTCGAGAACTCATCACCTTCAACCCAGAAATCATTCTTTTGCTTGATTGTCCCTTCTCCGAGCTTGTCTTGGAAAACTAACACCAAAATGACGTCAGGGATGACGAGGCGCTGGCGTGTTCATGAGCACGGCGCCAGAAGTGATGGACGGCGAAGGGAGGTCCGAGCTCCGTCGCAGTTTGAGACAAGAGGCCGGTCTGGGTTCTCTGTAATTTGATCAGATATTCTAACACCGACGGTCGATATTGAACGGTCTAATAAAATCGAACGCTCCAGATAAATCCTCATTAATATCTATTTTTAATTTAATTTCTGGATAATATATACCAAACTATAAAAATAAATTAAATTCAAATAACTGGACCAAATAGAACATTTGTCCTCATTCACGTAATATGGTTCTTGATTTTGTAATTGGGTGTTATTTTTTGTAATTACATCTGTTACAACGTTTTTACGAAAACAAGGACATTTCGTTGAAAATTTTATAATAAATGTCCATAAAATGTAAAAAAACAAATAGTAATAATACCACGTGTCATATTCTAAGGGACATGCTCCTACAAGGAAACTAGGAGAATAAAGTTCTCAGAAGTACATCCCTACAGAACCCTAATGGAGACAGTCAGTATATGAAAGAAGAGTTTATCTTGATCTCGATAGGGTAAGAGATAAGAGAAGGACAATAGACAACTAGGTAGCTAGCTTAATTAAGGCTTATCACATAGAGAAAAAAATACAAGAAAATGTTCTCTAGCAACAAGCAGAGAAAGAATTTTGCTTGCGTGATTACGTTACTTACCACAACCACAACAATTGATGTTAAAGTAGTAAATCTTGTTCAAATTATCGTATATACTTAAGTATAACCAATTTACTAGTTTTTCAATAGTAAAACAAGTGTGACAACAAATTTGTTGTTAGGGTGGTAAATATTTATGTTGTTATCGTTTATAAAATGTTTACTTATGAGATTACGTCACTTACCACAACCACAACAATTGATGTTAAAGTAGTAATCTTAGGGCTGGCAATGGTACACAATTCTATTCCAACCAATTCATATACCAATCGTACCAAATATGTTGGTACACCACATAATCGGTACACGGTACATAGTACAGTATACTGTACCAACTTTAAATTATTGGTTGGTAGGTGGTGCATGTTTTCCCTATACCATGGTATGCTGTACCTACCAACCTATATTATATTAAATTATTTAATATAAAAAATATATATCTCTTTAAATTTTCAACAGTAGATTTACTGAAAAATAAATCTATACCATAGATTTTTCAATCGTTTTGAGAATTTGTTACTTGTTAGTACTTTGAAAGTTTGGCTATTTAGACTTTGACATTCAGTTTGTGACATTTTATTTGGTAATTTGGTTAAAGTTGTATAAGACTATGAATTTATGTTATTATTTGTTGTTACTTATTTGGATTTTAGGCCATAAATGTATTGGTAGAAGCTCAATAGTAACAATACCAATTAGTTAGTATACCAACCATATTGGTTGGTATAAATGGTGAATTTTTCATACCAATCATATATTGGTTGATATATGGTATTAAGAAAATAGAGTTGGTATACCTACCAATCCAGCCCTAGTAAATCTCGTTCAAATTGTCGTATATACTCAACTATAACCAATTTACTAGTCTTTGAATAATAAAACAAGTGTGACAACAAATTTGTTGTTAGGGTGGTAAATATTTATATTTTTATCGTTTATGAAATGTTTACTTAAGTGATTATGTCACTTACCACTACCATAACAATTGATGTTAAAGTAGTAAATTTCGTTTAAATTGTCGTATATACTCAACTATACTCGATTTACTAGTTTTGAACAGTAAAACAAGGGTGACAACAAATTTGTTATTAGAATGATAAATATTTATGTTTTGATCATTAATGAAATACTGACTCACGTGACTACGTCATTTACCATAACCACAACAATTGATGTTAAAACGGTAATTTTTGTCCAAATTGTATCAATTACTCCACTTAAACCAAGATACTAGTTTTTAGACAATATTACTAGTGTGACAACACTTTTGTTGTCAAAGTAGTAAATTATTTGTTTTCATCATTGATATTATGATTACTATATTAACTATCATTTTACCCACAATCTACTACATTTGATATAAAATTGGTAATTTTTGTTCTATTTGTAGTATTTACTTAAAATACTATAACATTTACAAGGTTATGAACAATTTTACAATTATGACAACATCTGTGTTGTGAACATGGTAAAATTTAAATTAGACCAAAAGTTATGTAACTTCTCAAAATAGTAAATTTGTTCTCCATTTGATAAAAGTTATCTAACTATGGTATTTTTATCATTAATCACTCAATTACAATAATCATAATAAGAATGATTTTAAGTTGTAATTTTAGTTCTATTTTCTGTAATTTATTATTCATCAATAATGGTTATATGTTTTTGAACAATTTTACTTATCAATAAATAACACGTTATTATGGTAAATTTTATTTTTTAAATGACACATGTAAATATTTGATTGGGTAGCCTGTTAACCGGTTTAGTAGGTTACTATTATATTAGATTATAAATAATAAAAATAATATAAAGTAAAGGTATGTGATACATTCTAATACCGTAGACGACCTCTGTATGCAGATGGATCGGATTGCAAAATTCCAGTTTTTTTAATCTTTTAGGATAGACAATTACATTGGTTAAATCAGCAAAAATGTGTTGTAAAGTTATGAGATCACTTGGTTCAGCATTTGATTTGAGGTAACATTTGTTACAGTACGTAGTATATACTTCTGGGAAAGCTTTTGGCATTGAATAACAGTACAGTGTTGAATCTGGGTCCGTCATTGTGCTTGGAACCTCTGTTCTGTCAATTTTTTCCCTTGTATATATGTCTGTTATGTCATTTTCAAAAATATAGATGAACTGACTATGACTCTAGTGACCCGAAGTCATTTGTATTAAAGACCGGGGGACACATATCAATTGAAACATTTTAATGTAAACCCCAAAGAAGTTCAATCTAGACGTTAACGTAGTTGATGAAGACTTAAACCTTTCATGTACTACTCTTCGTTATTTAAATTCTCTCGGCATCTTGTTCCCTGACTTCATGAGTGTTCCTTCACTAGCAGTACTGCCTGTGATGAACTTAATAACATTGGTTGGTAGTATAGTGTAGACTGTAGTGTACTACAGAGGGGTATCAACCGTAATTAGTTGGGGCAACTCTTTGCATATATAAATTGTGTATGTATATCAGCTAGCAATCAATCACCCTTGTTTTCTGGCTTTGTTCATAATAATATATACTTTCAAATCAACTAGCTCCCGATTTAGCTAGGTCACGAGTCAAGGGATTGTGAAACTAGAGTTTATTTGTAACAAGTGGACCTAGAGGGTCTCATTCTATGTGCATTACCCTAATTACGGATAATTAAATATATATATATATATATATATATATATATATATATATATACACACACTAACATTGATACATATGTCTGTCACACGTGGTTGATTTGATTTTTTTAATGAATCTCAGTTGATATATTTTCATTTTAGTATGATAATACTTAATTAATAGTATTAAGAATGTACTGTTGACACGCTGTCATACGTGCCGAAGTGCGTTTCTGTAGGTTTGATTAATTATTGTGAAATTTCGGTGGTTCGATCAATATTGTTCAATAACTCTTTGAAACTCTAATAAAAATAACACAATTGATTTTGATAAAGTTAACACTGAATTTAAATTAACAACCAAGATGTCTAGAAATTACAAGTAAGAAACACCCATCAATACTTGTCAGAAGCTGAAATTGATAAACTGAATCAATAAGAAAATTAATTGATGTTCTAAACCAGAAACCCAAAACCCAACTTAAATTCAAAACCTAACCTAGATAAATCAACATACCAACATTCATATGCACAGCTAAAACTACTATTTTAAAAAAGTTACATAAACGATTTAAACCATGAACAATTAATATATATTGATCAATACAATTATTTAGGTTTAGAGTGACTCAATTTCTTTTACAATATTATTAGTATTATGAATATTATCATTATCATTAATATTATTGTTATTAAAAATGTTTTCTTTTTCAAGCAATTCAATTTTAAAAAAAAAATTAAAAACAAATAATTTATGAAAAACAAAAGTAGTGGTAGAACTGTAATTATATTAAAACTGAGATAAAACTGTCAATTTAATAACTGATGGGTTGACTTGTAAAAATACAAAAGAAGGAAGGGCAAAACCGTCATTTTACTGTTCATCAGAACAATAAAAATCAGGCTTTGCTTTATATATAGAGATATATGTAGCATCTAATTAACTATAGCATCTAATTAACTGAAAATTCATGTATGAACTGTAAACAAATATGATTTTTTATTTTTATTTTTGAGAGATTAAATTTTTCTTTTTTCCTTTCGTTTGGTGCTGATTCGAGTTCGCCGTCTCTTTCCTGTCTATGCTTCCAGTTTTGTTGAAGGAGCGGTTGATGACTCGGTCTATATGAACCCGGTCTTATGCAAGACTCTCCCCTAATTACCATATAGATAACATCGAAACTGTCATGTCCTAGTTCAGATCAACTTATTTTAACAGCCAAATATAGTTCATCCCATATCTAT
The DNA here is from genome assembly GCA_951800085.1 of Comarum palustre. NCBI lineage: Eukaryota > Viridiplantae > Streptophyta > Magnoliopsida > Rosales > Rosaceae > Comarum > Comarum palustre. The sequence continues at coordinate 23,814,594 of OX637583.1, forward strand.
TTTAACGAGTAAGTATGAAACTTCTTCCGCGGTGATTCTTAAGAGATTTCTAACAGCTCATGTAAAACTAGAATAATCTCTATTTTTGAGGAAAACATCATTTTTTGGCTCCAATAGCTCATGTAAAGGATTCTCTAGAATACAAAAAGTGGGAAGAAAGAGAAACATATCCTCTAAATCTATAGAATTTTTACAAATTTGTATCTTTATATAAACTTTATTGCTTACATTTTTGAATTCATTTTATTCCCTAAAGAAAGAACAAAACGTCATTAAGTTAAAACAATTAACCAAATAATTAAGGTTTGATTTGAATGAATTTATATATTTCTATAAATTTATTAAATTATACGGAAAATATTTAATTTTGTATATAAAAATAGACGAGCTGTTGAAGTTTAGCTCATTTTTATAAAATTTTTTGATTTTATTCTCTATAAGAAAAAATTAATATAAAAATTGTTAGAGATACTCTAAGTGGTAGACCGAACGTACACGGTTAGATGTGAAAGATCGAAGGGCTCCGATCACCCACCTTGGAAGGGTTGATTTGCGGTTGTGGTTAACCTTAGTATAGATGATGACTATATTTGAATGCCGATCACTTGATGCATGTGTTGTGTTAAATATCAGCTGCTATAGACTTGATTCAAGACCAAAATAAGAGAGATCTATAGCTAGCCAAAACTGATTATGGACCCTAGAAATCATGAAGGCAAATAATTTGTTAGTTGTCTCGAGTGTGTTCGATCTTGACTGGCTGACACGAAATGGGCATGATTACGAGTAGTAGCTCTGTGGTCTGAATGAACCGAGTGGTTGCATATCCTTTTCTGGACGGCCAAAACCCTAGCTGCTTGCTAGCTACGTAATATTTATGACCATATATATAATGGAATCGATGATCGATCAGTAGTGTAGTTAATGTTTGGGGTTTTCGTCTAATACGTAGGCTCTCCAGGGCTAGTGGAGCCTTTAGCAAGGTAGGGTTGCGGCCAGAGACAGACGCATGCGACTGATCCGATTCCTCTCTCTCTGTTAGTTTATGAATCCCTTTGGATCATGCATGATCTATCTATATCTTCGATTCCCTTGTTGCTAGCTAGGCTAACCTAATAATCTTTTATCCAAAAAAAACTAAGCTCATAATCTACGGTTAAAACGTCAACGTGGTCCAAACTTAATTGTCTGTCTCCTACATAGCTTTGCCGCTATGTACAGTCTATATTGTATTACAGCATTCACGTTTGTTTTAATCCTTATGAGTTTCTGTGTGAAAGCCGTAATGTCTCTCATTGGCACCACTGCCTGGCTAGCTGGTTATAGCTTCAGTGCGGAGGTCAATTAGCGACGGAATTAATTAACTATCTCATTCTCATCTACTGTCTTCGTTTTCTATAGAAAGAGATGAGATGAGGGCGGTTGATGGAGACGCATCGGTGTTAACTAGGTGTTTTTTTGCCATTCCGACCTTCAAGAACAGAACAAAAGAAGAGTGCGTGTTAATGGATGACTTGGTTGCAAGAAATTTTCACAGAGGGCATGGACCAATTTTGCCAAAATGAGGCTGCAAAGACCAATCCTCATCTTTGTTTGTTGCTAGTTTAAAAGAATATTTTGGATTTTAACAAAATTGTACGACATAATGTTCAAACAATTGATAAAACATAATACAAGTGTTAGGAGTAGGTTGTATAAGAAATGTAATCTAGTGATTTGTGAATAATTAATATATAGTTTACATATTGATTAAGAAATCAATAATATCTTCTCATATGATCTCGTAATCTAGGATAAATCTTATAGGATCAAATATTACTCTTTAATGGGCAAAACACTAGTTTATCACTATATATATATAGACGAGCATAAGTTCATGTTCTCAACATATTTTCAGTCCATATCTTATTTATGGAGTACATTGTGTAAGAGCAACAGAGACTTAAGCTATTACAAGAAGTCATAACAATCACTATCAACAATGCCGGTAAGTACTTAAGACCGTCAATATGTTGATCATGTATTTACATGCACTACTAGAAAAACATTTTAGCCGACGAAAGAAATTATTCGGTCTGTTAGAATTTTTCATCTGCAAAATAATAATCGACGAACTTTCGCCGACTAAAGGTCGTCGGCCATACTTTAGCCGATCACAATAGTATTAGTAGTTGACTAAAGTCTGCACTTTAGCTGATGACAAACTTGTCGTCGGCTTAAGTTTTTGACTTTTGTTGACGACTAAAGTTTTTGTATGTCGTCGGCTAAAATCTTTGTACATCGTCGGTTAAAGTATGAATATCGTCGGCTAAGGTGTTTTTCCCTGTTAAAAAAAATAGATCGATCTCCGGTCATTCTCTTGGTGTCGTTGCCCTACCCGTATCACCGAACTAAACTCACCACATCACCATCACCACCACCACGCACCATCACCACCACCACTACACACACCATCACCACCACCACCACACACCATCACCACCACCGCACACCACAACACACCACCACCACACACCATCACAACCATCACACACTTGGAGAGGCAGAGGAGGGAGAGTAAAGAAGAAGGATAGGCAGAGGAGGGAGAGTGAAGAGGAAGGAGAGGCAAAGGAGGGAGAGTTTTATTCAAATTTTCTGAAAAAATGGGAAAATCTGTTTAAAATTTTTGATTTTACCCTGACGAGATTTTCGTCGGCTAAAGTAAAAAATCACGTCGGCTAAAGTTAAAAATCTGACTCGTCGGCTAATTAAGTTAAAAATCTCGTCGGTTAAAATTAAAAATCTCGTCGGCCAAAGTTGAGAATACTTTAGCTGACGAGTCAAAACATTAGCCGACGACAATTTAAATTCGTCAGCTAAAGTATAGTATAGTTGATGAAAAAAAAGTCGTCGACCTGTTTTTTAGTTATTTCATCAACTATACTATTTTTTTCCGGTAATGATGTATAATGCTATATTCATATATTAATCTCCTTCGGTTCCTTTATAGTTGTGTTTCAGGGTTTGGCACTTCGCTGCTTGTTTGTATTTTCTTGACCCTTATGGTCCGTTCAATGAATTTCAACTCCTGATTAAAATCGAAAAAGAAAAAAAGCAATCTTCATCTGACTTTGGCATAGAACAAACATAGCGTTTGGCAGCATTCAATGGGTTTATCTTATTTCCACTAAATTTAAAGAAGCTTGAAGCAAGCCATGTTGCTACACTTGTATGGGATTCAGATAGTGAGTTGATCTTATATGCAGGAGGAAAGAGGTGTTAAGAATTTAGGCCCTCTTCGCCTGTTAGTCTAATCAATTTTTCTTCCCCCTCCTCCTGCGGCCGGTCACACACAACTGCAGTTGAAGAAGTGCATTAGCAGTTAAATGATGACAAATTGTGATACTGCCTTAACTTAACTATTTTTAAAGTGTTGTGTTTTAATCACAAAACGTCTCGGTACAATTAGTAATGATTTATCCACTTATTAATTATATTTTATTTGTCACTTTTTTAATGTATGATGTATTACTCTTCAATATTTCTAACATTAGTTGTGCTTGTTTCACGACATGCTTTAGGTTCTGCATTTAGATCGAGGTCATGCTGCTTCCGGAGACTTGTTCAAGCTGCGTTATGCTGTTATCTGAAGGATATATGTAACCCTGCTGATGCTCTGGTGTAGTTCAGTAGGCTAAAATGTTCCGCTTCATCTTTCATGTTATCCGATTAAGAATGTATATACCGTCTCGTGGGCCCTAAAACAAAGAATGCAGCCCAATTTTGTGGGCCTGAATCTTATAATGTTGGTGGTGCTGTTGGGTTGATGGGTGTCACTGCAATACTTAGTTGGCCCAACTCAATATATCACAAATTGAAGAAACTGCCGAAATTATAGGCATCGTGAGAGCAACGAAATTGTGAATGTTTGACGTCCGCTACCAGTCGGTAAAGAGGGGGCATTTTCGTCATTCTCACGTTTGATATTTCCCCTAAGATGGCGCGTCACGGTCGCGCGCGTATGCACTTGGAAGAAAAAAAAAGATTTCATCTTCAAGCTCACGCCACCCTATCAACAAACGTCACGTTTCCGCCATATAAAACGGGTCAAAAATAAGAAAAAAAAAGCTCCAGGAAACTCTTCATTTGAGGCCCCGAATCAGATTTGATCTGGGTTCGAATTTAGGGCGCCTGAAACTTACAGCAAATATATATTTCAATTTTGAAGAAACAAATTTTCCATTGCAGATTATTTTGATATTTTCTGTGTTTTTGTAAATTGAAAAAAAATGATGGATGGTTGGCCAACGATGGATCTGCTGCGGTCGGAGCCAATGCAATTGGTGCACCTGATCATTCCGATGGAATCGTCTCGCCGCGCCGTCTCGTATCTCGGCGAGCTCGGTCTCTTCCAATTCAAAGATGTTAGTCCTCTCCTCCGTCTCATATTTAGTGCCTGATTTGATGATTTATAGGTCTATTAATGTCTGCATTTATCTGATTTTTTTTGAAGCTCAATGCGGAGAAGAGTCCGTTCCAGAGAACATACGCCGCTCAGGTACATTGATCTTGTTTTATCGAAATTGAATCAGTATAGCAATTTGTGGAGTTTGGTCAAAATATTTGCCACATTGTGTAATATTTGTGTTGAATTTGGCATTGATGTGATCCGATGTGCGTGGTGTTTTGTAGATCAAAAGATGTGGGGAGATGGCTAGAAGGTTGCGTTTCTTCAGAGATCAGATGAGCAAGGCTGGATTGTCGCAGTCAACAATGTCGACAGTGAGCAATGATTCTGATCTTGATAGCTTGGAGGTAGTTTGAGAAGTTGATTTGTTGTTTTTGAGAATAGTGTTGTCTAGTTATCAGCGTCTGATTTGGGGGACTGTGGCCAGGTTAAACTTGGTGAACTTGAAAGTGATTTATTGGAGATGAATGCAAATAATGAACAATTGCAACGCACTTATAGCGAGCTATTAGAATACAAGCTTGTGCTGCAGAAGGTACTAATTGGCTTTTAACTTCTGTTTCACTGATTATATAAGAACTTTGTTTGCATTTACGTTGATTTGATACTGAAATTTATTAGTTGGCTGAATTTTTTACTCATTTCAGGCTGGAGAGTTTTTTAGTTCAGCTCAAAGTAGTGCCGCTGCTCAGCAGACTGAAATTGAAGTGCAGCCCATGGGTGAAAGATCCATGGACAGTCCATTATTACTCGAACAAGTGCAGCTTTGTACTTATCTATTTCAATTTTTTTTCATTGTTAGATTCCTTTTCCTTTACCCTTGAATGATGTTTATGGTTTTATTTACTATAGGAAATGACAACAGATCCATCGAAGCATGTAAAGCTTGGGTCCGTGAGTGGTCTTGTTCCAAGAGAAAAGTCTATGAACTTTGAAAGGATTTTATTTCGTGCCACCAGGGGTAATGTATTTCTGAAGCAAGTTGTAGTTAATGGCGTGGTTGTTGATCCTTTATCAGGACAGAAGGTTAATACTTGATTGGCCTTTTAATGTTCAAATATATAGTTTTAGTTGTGGTTTGGTGACAATGCTTGGTGATTTACATGCATCTTTCTTCTCTTTGTTAACTATGTTATCACTAAGAGTTGTAATGCAAGGAAGCGTTTCACATATGTATGTGCAAGCCTTAATCAGACAGAACCAAATGGTTTACTTCCTGCATGCTATATATTGTGTGTGTAATTTTTTTCTACACATTGTGTTTGTACATATATGTTCTAGATTTCATTTTCTTCCCACTATATAATCTTTCACAAGTTCTGTCAACTCTCTCTCTCTCTAAATATATATATATATATATATATATAAGAAGCCATTTGAGAGCGGACGTTGGCTGTTCTCCGTCATTTCACGCCGGCGACGACTTCTCTCCTTTCCGGACGACAACACAGTCTCCCCGCTTCCATCCTACCAGGAGTTGCCAGCAACGAGTTTTCCGGTACGAATGAAGCTCCGGACAGAAAACACCATGTTGGCCAAAAAACTCATCGTCGATGAGTTCTGGAAAGAGGGAAACGGTCCTCGAAGGCTATGCTGTCGTCCGGGAAGGAGAGAAGTTGTCGCCAGCGTGAAATGGTGGAGAATGGCCGACGTCCGCATTTTAAGCCAGAGTGCGGACGTCCCCTCTGATCCGGCCTGTATGTGTGTGTGTGTGTGTCTTTGGTGAAATTGATAATCTACAGTTTTGCAGGTTGATAAAAATGTATTTATCATCTTCTATTCCGGAGAAAGGGCAAAGAGTAAAATTCTGAAAATATGTGAGGCTTTTGGAGCAAACCGTTACCCATTTACAGAAGACTTGGGAAAACAATTTCAGATGATTACCGAGGTAGCCACTGATCTTTTGCTTTATATGTATACTAAGAGCTTCCGGATACTACAAATGTTGAGATCTCTTGCCTTGTGGTATTCATTTGTATTTGAGAAACAGAGAGGGCAGATTTTCCTATTCTTCCAATTAGGTGCTGTTAAGCGTTTGATTATTGTCAGGAGTTCTGATTTGATAGCTATAGTATGGTCACAAGTTGTATTTAGAATCGTCCTGCTACTCATATGTCATTAAATGGTCTCATTTCTCACTAATACCAGCATAAACAAAACTTTTATTGCTTAAACATCATCAATAATGGGTTTGTGTCTCGCACACATGTATTTCCAGAAAGGTTTTTCTTACTACAGGGTTTAGTCTGTATACCGGAAACTTATACCATCAGAATCTCAAACATTTTGTGCTCATAAAAGATAATAGTAGCATTTTTGCTAAAACATCATGAAGCAGTCGTGCAGAGAAAAATCTTTTAGAGTTTGGCAAACGTACTAGACATAAATCATCATATCCTAGCAGCTAAAGTAGTACACTCTGTTTTGTCTAATTGTGCATATAACATTATGAGCAGTCACTGTACAATCTGAACTCTATTACCGCTTTAATTTCTAGGTGTCTGGAAAAATTTCAGAGCTGAAGGCTACCATTGATGCTGGACTGTTGCATCGGAACAGTTTATTAGAGACAATTGGACATCAATATGAACAATGGAACCTTCTGGTTTGTTAAGTTTTTCCATTTATCTACTGTTTCTTTTTTCATTGTCTAAAATTTTAGTCTGACTCCCATGTAAATATGGTCATTATCCCTGAGTGTACTTTGTGCTCTAAGTTTTATTTCTCTGTGATTTGATAGGTGAAGAAGGAAAAATCCATTTACCACACCTTAAATATGCTGAGCATCGATGTGACAAAGATGTGTCTTGTGGCCGAAGGTTGGTGTCCTGTATCCGCGTCAATTCAGGTCTGTCATTTTATTCAGCAATGGTTTCCTGGTGAAACACATAACATTGTAATCGTTAATAAAAGTTGACTTGAAGTATTAACAATTACAATGCACGCAGAAGGAATATTTATTAATGCAAGTCTGGATTTTACAGCTCCAAAATGCACTGCAGCAGGCAACCTACGATAGCAACTCTCAAGTTGGGGCCATATTCCAGGTTTTGCACACAAAGGAATCGCCGCCAACATATTTCCATACAAACAAATTTACTTCTGCTTTTCAACAAATTGTTGATGCATATGGGTGAGTCAGCTTTGTAGGTTATGTCTCTACAAGCTGTAGGACACATGGATGTTATATAGATGAATAATTTGATTAAAGTACTATAATCACAGGGTTGCTAAATATCAGGAGGCTAATCCTGGTGTATATACCACTGTCACTTTCCCTTTCCTTTTTGCTGTGATGTTTGGAGACTGGGGGCATGGTATTTGCTTGTTGCTGGCAACACTATATTTCATCATCAACGAGAGAAAGTTTTCTAATCAGGTAATGGTGATTGGCTTTCTAACAGGAGATTGTCCACTCTTGCCCTGTGATTTTCATTGTTATACAACTTACTTAGATTCGTTGTCCACAGAAACTTGGGGACATCATTGAAATGATGTTTGGTGGGCGTTATGTTATATTTATGATGGCGCTGTTCTCAATCTACACAGGATTGATATACAATGAATTCTTTTCAGTCTCATTTGAACTATTTGGCCCTTCTGCCTATGCATGCCATGACCCATCCTGCAAGTACACAAGCTTTCTGAGATACTTAAACCTATTTTTGATATACCATTCCCATATGAGTTGGTTACTATTTTCTCATTGTTATTGCAGGGATGCGACAACAGCAGGCTTGACTAAGGTGCGTGACACCTATCCATTTGGTTTAGACCCTAAATGGCATGGTTCCAGGTCCGAGTTACCCTTTCTTAACTCGTTGAAGATGAAGATGTCAATCCTACTAGGAGTAGCTCAGATGAATCTTGGAATTGTATTAAGTTACTTCAATGCAAAATTTTTTGCGGATAAGCTGAATGTCTGGTAAGCATAGTTGGTCCTGCATGTTACTTAAATATGCATGTGTATGTGGTACTAAGTAGAATAGTTAGCCGAATAATCCTATCTAAAAAAAAGAGTTTGAGGTACTGTATATCTTTTATGCATGTCCAACCTTTGGTTTGCAAATAGATATTTTCCCTTCAGTCTTCTGAACTTCTGACTTTCTGAGGAGTCAGTCATGTAGTGTTATAAGTTGGTTTCTAGATGTTGACCATCAGTAATCATAACTTAACCATGTTTCTGTAGGTACCAATTTGTTCCTCAGATGATATTTCTAAACAGTCTCTTTGGCTACCTTTCGCTCCTAATTATTGTGAAATGGTGCACTGGTTCAAAAGCTGATCTGTATCATGTAATGATATACATGTTCCTGAGTCCTTTTGATGATCTGGGTGATAATCAGCTCTTTTGGGGGCAAGGATTCCTTCAGGTTTTATTCTCTTTCTTTGGATTTTGCCAAAATTTGAAAAACAATATGATATGATGGTGCTGATCTTAAAAGTTCCCTGATTCTAAATACCAGGTTCTATTATTACTATCTGCTCTTGTTGCTGTACCATGGATGCTGTTTCCGAAGCCTTATTTCTTGAAGCAGCAGCATGAGGAGGTATGCTTAAAACTATAATGTCCCCTATATACTGTAAAATATATTATGGTTCTTGCCCTTGCACCTAAATTCCTTCTTTTCTTCACATCCTATTACAACCTATTGATACCCCGTTTCCCCAGAGGCACCAAGGTCAATCCTACGCGCTGCTTCTGGCTGGGGAGGATCCTCTTGATGATGACCAGGAAGATCATCACAGCTCAAAAAGTCATGAGGAATTTGAATTCAGTGAGATCTTTGTACACCAACTCATACATACCATAGAGTTTGTGCTTGGAGCAGTGTCCAATACAGCTTCATATTTGCGTTTATGGGCACTCAGGTAGGTGGCTAAAACTCATAGCAATGATAGCATACAAGCTAAATCAGACATCTCAAATAGTTGATGATACTTTCAGATTTCATTAATAAATGATAATCCCCTTGCTTGTCCTTTCTTTGCTGTGTTCAGCTTAGCACATTCAGAGTTATCCAGTGTATTTTATGACAAGGTTCTGCTTCTAGCTTGGGGGTAAGTTCTTTCTTTTATTCGTATCATTCTCCCTAATACTGAACTTTGAGATCTCAAAAGAGCCAAGTAGTGGCTGAATCTCATAGGAATTACTACTGCAGGTACGACAATGTCATTATTCTAATCATTGGCATAATCGTTTTTATAAGTGCAACTGGTGGAGTGCTACTTGTGATGGAGACCTTAAGTGCATTCTTGCATGCCTTGAGGCTTCATTGGGTGGAGTTCATGGGCAAGTTTTATGAGGGCGCTGGTTACAAATTCTACCCTTTTTCATTTGCATTACTCAGCAATGAGGACGACAATTGAAACATTGCGATTTTTGATCGGTACAATCTTATAATTCAAGATGTAAAGTAGAAATGTATTCATTCAATTCTTTATACACGGTATATACCATGTACTGTAATACGAACTGAGAATGTATTCCTTCCACGGTGTGGATTTTTTTGAACGGTAAATTATCATATATAGGCTCAAGCCAGAATGACGTATTACAATGACCCTAGGGGTCAGAACAATGTCATTGCATTAGACATTTTGCTCATTTATTGTGAGTTTAGCAGTTGATAAAACTAGTCGCATACAAGATCCTAGGGAAGAACATAAACTAAAGCCAGACGCTCAATTGCGGTACTCTTAAGTCTATGCCAACCATCATCACTGCATCTAGTTTGCACACTGTCAAGCTAAAACATGTACCAACACTGTTTAAACTTTATTTTTGCCCCTTGGGTCAGGACTTGGAGGAGTGTTCGGACAAAGTACACTCAGATCATTTGATTTTGTTTCTTTTGCTTGACTGGGTACTTTGTTTAGAGAACCAAGAAGCCGCCCTTTCTTTGGCTTCAGCTTAAGCAGGGAGGTCGGCTTCATGATCAGGGTGTCATCAGGGCCTTGAATGAGGCCTAGTGCACTTGCAGGAAAGCGAATATTCGCTCTAGCTTTTTCGCTACTGTCCACAGATGTAACAACCATATTCTCCTTCAACTCTTTCACGGGAGTTCGAGAACGCTTAAAACTCACCTCACTGACGATTTTTCATTTCATTTCCTTTGCCAACAGCTTTGAAAATCCATGCACTTAACAACACATTATCATTTGCAGTCTTGAATAGTCTTGTCACTGTTCTGAATAGGAGCCAGTAGAGTTCCTTGGGGTATCTCTAGTACAGACCTTTACATTTTGAGAACTAGCAGTAGGAACTTTACTAACAGCAGGGATCTTACCATCATCAGAGACATATTTTTCCAACAACATCAGAGATTATAACATTACCATGGACCATATTAGCAGGGGTATGTACCTGTACAACAACAGGGGCTGGTTCTGCACTAGTTGGCTCCTTTATATTAGCGCAGCATCCATCAGTGAAACCTCCGGGTTTTGGTCAAGCACATGTTTTTTGAGCACAATTGGTTTACGTTTTGGTCCTGGTTTGGCTATTCCTTGAGGCTGCAGCGGATTGAGTAGTGGGACTAAGGCTGGTTTGGTTGAGTTCCTGTGAACTCAACCAAACCCTGTGAGAAATTCTGGTTTGCCAAGTTTGCTAATGATTCAACCTTGTTCTCCTTTAGAGCCATTGCTGGCTTGGAGGTAGTAGTTCGAACAAGACACATCATCTTTGTGTACTAGAAGCTTACAATCTGAACACATCCCAACTAGATTTTCATAAATAAAGATGACATTCTTCACAATTCTAGGAGCCAATCAATTTCATCAAAGTCCATCAATCCATCATATTCCTGCACAATCATAGGCCTTCGGAGGTAATACCATGGACTTTCCCATAGCACACGATTTCGATCCCGCTTGAGATCAAAAGAGAATAGGAACAAACCATTAGATCGAGCTTGAACCTTGAATTTTCCGTTCAGCGTCCAAATGCGCTTGAAGTTTTGTCAGAGATCCGCTGGATTGACTTGTTTTGGGATCAGGGGTTTAACAAGCAGATAGGACTGCATGTTTCGGCTTTGTACTGTTCCTGACCGCCTAGAGACGTCGAGGACATCCTTGCCAGCAAGCGCGAGGGATGTCGCAAAACTTGCTGTGACATCTGTGATGGAGTTTGGCATGGTCTTTGGGGTTGAGGTTGGGACAAAATTGAGGGCTGGAAGGGCTGGAGATTTGATGGAGCTTCGATCAGTCAAGACCGAGATTAGGCGAGTGGCGCTCGTTTGGTGTGCAACGGAGAGGTTTTCGTGTATTAGGGTTTCATCGAGGATCGAGATGTAAGTACTCACCGTGTGGATTTTTGAGATTGAAAGATGAGAGGAAAATACTAGTGAATTGCTTATTTCTAGGTGAGTGGGTCTTGTGCCTTGTACTGTTCTACATGTAGGTCCAGACTTGAGGCCCATTGATATGGTATGTGTTGTCTTTTCCGATTAGACGTTTTGAAAATGACTTTTCCTTGATGGTTTTGAACAACGTTAACAACATACAAGTTTCCAAAAAAAACATATAAGTTCCGAGAGAACAGCTACTTGGTCGAGCCCTACAGCTATATGAGCCCATGCTTCAATGCATTCAATGAAAAACCCAGGTAATATTAACCCTGCTTTGGCCACCGGATTTCACATCTTCACATATGAATGAATTCAATCCATATTTTCAAAAATTCTAAAAATCTTCAGAATATTGATTTTCAAAGTCAAGAAGTTGCTAGTTTTTTCTATACCAATCAAAACACATACCGTATGCTCATCTGCGCTGATGGGTTATGTCAAAATATTTCAGGTTGTGCACATAAGCTATTATTAACTCGTTGTACGATGTTTTTTTAGAACAATAAATCTTTATATAATGACAACCACATACGAGCTATTACGGTAGTGGATAGAGTTTTCTCACACTCCATACCCACATACGAGTGATGACAATAAACATGAGCCAAATATGTTCTAAATAACTCAGTCCCTTCAAATGAGAGATCTTTTTTGACATATATGAGGGTCGGGGTTTACACCAACTTTTTTTATCACAAAATCATTTATTCACCGTTCAATTTGTAGTTCTATATGAGTAGATCACTTCTGTAAAATTTCATCCAAATTAGTAATCGTTAAGATGCTCAAAACTATGAATTAAATGAACGGTTCAGGTTTGACAGATTTGATCCGTCAATTAATTTCAGTTAGTTCGAAGCCTTAACGATCACCAAATTAAATGAAATTTTGTAGATATGATCTACATATATGCATCTAAATATTAAACAGTGAAGATGTTGATATGTGATCAAAAAGTTAATTAGTGTAATCTTCAACCTCTTATATATGTTACAAAATAGATCCCTTAATGAAAATGTCCTAATGTATAACTCTTAATCTCATCTTGAAGCTTCGACACCTCACATCCAATAAGAACCCAACCACTATACACCAAAACCAGACTTAGAGTTGTGCAAGCTAGTTGATCAAATGGCATGGTCTCGGAACTCTGAACTCACAATGAAACAGACTTAAATATGGTGGTGGACGAGTTCAGTTTAGTTCCTCATTAGGTTAACCATAGAGGAAACTAAACCTAACTGGTCTATCCTCGATCTTCGAGTCTCTCAAAGATTGCCCAGTTACATCTAAACGGAAAACGGGGGACGGAAAGTGTAAATAGTGATCGATCATGGCGTCCAAGAATGACATCGAAATCCAGTATAGGTCCCCCCACGCACATCGAAATCCGAGCCGAGGGAAGCAAACCAAGAACGACACCTATATGTCAATGGCCAATCCCCAAACCCCATTCCATTTTCGGTAATGCCTTTCTTCTCTATCCACACATTAGCTCTGTGCTTATTTCTTTTGATCTAGAGCTAAGCTAATCCTGCAATTCAGATCAGACAATGGCGAGAGGTAAGATCCAGATCAAGAGGATAGAGAACGTGACGAACAGGCAGGTCACCTACTCCAAAAGAAGGAACGGCCTCTTCAAGAAGGCCAATGAGCTCACTGTTCTCTGTGATGCCAAGGTTTCTCTTCTCATGGTTTCCTCCTCCGGGAAGCTTCATGAGTTCATCAGCCCCTCCACTACGTACGTAATTCAATCCCTAGCTACCTAGCTAGCCCCGAGATCTCAAAACCCTAGCTAGCTTCAGTTTTCATTATCTTGTTAAATTTGTTGTGTGCAGGACAAAGCAAGTGTACGATGAGTACCAGAAGCTTCTTGGGATTGACCTTTGGAAATCGCACTATGAGGTGATCTGATATTTCTCACTCTGTCGATCTCTGTGTCTAGCTATACTGGATTTCTAGTGCTAATTTATAAGATTTTTTATTATTTGTGCAGACAATGCAAGAAAATTTGAAGAAGCTGAAAGAGACTAATAAGAGTCTCAAGAGGCAGATCAGGTGATACATATGTGAAATAATATTTTTTGTTAATTTTTCTTACTGATTGTTTCATTCCAAAGTGTAATGAGTTTGATGTTCTAGCTGATGAGTTCTAAATTTTGGAATATAGGCAAAGACTGGGTGAGTGTTTGAACGATCTGAGATTTGCTGAACTGCTCAGTCTTGAGAAAGAAATGGAAACCGATGCAGAAGTTATTCGTCTTCGCAAGGTTGTATAAATCTTGGCTTCTCTTTTATTTTTTGTTTTCTTTGAAGGAAAAGGTTTATTGAATGATCAAGATCTACAAAGATATATAGGAGGAGACAGCTGCATAATGCGATTTCTTTATTAGATTTGCATGCTTTAAGGGTTTAGGGTGCAGCAAGTTTAGGGTTTAGGTGAATGTATAGGTGCACCAAATTAATCTCATATATAGGCTATAACTCATATACAGGTGCAGCAAGTGAAACTCATAGATAGGTTTATTAGATGTACGTTTCATTCTTTCTTCTTTTTTTTCTTGTCAGGTTCCACTGCATAGCTTGGATCCTTCAATGTATTGATAGTATTGCAGCATCTTTAGACTAAGTGGTCTGTCTAATGCACTCCATGTATTCCATCTCTTCATCAATCAGATTGATCTGTTTTGGCCACTTCAATCTTAAATCACTTTATTAAGAGCCTGGCTCTTTTCAAGGTTTTATCAGAAAATGGGTGATTCACTGATTTGGAGGTTTGACCTCAAGGGTTTCTTTCTGTGCTTCTCCCAGATAAATAGGTGCATGTAACTGGAATATATGTATATTTGAGTTTCCCTTCAATTGTTTATTTACAATTTTTTCTGCAAATGATCTTTCATTTCCTTCTTTATCAATCTGCTAATATGTTGCTTGAGAATTCATATGGTTTCAATTTGATCTATATTTGAGTTTTAGCATAAACCTACCTTACCAGACTCGATCACTACCTAGTTTTGTTGTCACTTCATTTTTTTTCTTCCTAATGTAGCTGAGTTTGCTAATATGTATATTAATATCTGGGATGATTGACAGGAGAAGCTGATCACCAATCAGATTCAAACCAAGACGAAAAAGGTAATCTCATTCACCATATATATGGTTGGCAATCCTTCGTCAATTGACTACTATTGTTGCTCATGTATTTAGAGGACTCAGTCTCATATATTCTCTTCATTACCTGATGACAGATTCGGAATGCAACAGAGTGCAACAATACACTCTATGAATTTGTATGCGCGCAACACTGTACAGTAAAGTTTATTAATTCTTGTCTAGTAATTCAAACATACATCTTTGCTTCTTAATTTGCCCTATATATACTTTCTGTTTTTTTTCTTTTTTTTCCAAATTAAGAAGCTAGTTTGATGTGAGTGCTTTTGTTCATAGGATATGGATCGTCCGCACTACGGACTGGTTGATGATGGAGGGGAATATTATAATTCTACTGTCATTGGCTACGCAGCAAATGAACACCCTCACAATGTGTTTCCTTTAAGGCTGCAACCTTCTCATCGTCATCCTAATCTTCACCATGGAGGTTCAGATCTCACCACCTACACTTTGCTTTGATCAAACTGTGGTGGAGTACTATGCATTCTATGTATTGATATTAAGTCGAACTTAAGCTACTTAGCTAGCTAGTAGTATGTAGATGTTATCTTGAGGGATGCTTGGCCGGTAAATATCGATGCAGGTAGAGTACTGTACTATGTTCATGACATTCTGACTGAGCCCGGCATGTTTGATCATAAACCTTCGTCTTTTGATCTTTGTTTGGTAGAAAAGTAGATTTAATCGAAGACTTCCTGATCAGGTCTGCTTATTCACTTTGCTTTCTTACTATGTGAAAGCCTCCCGTTTAGAAATTTGGATTGTTCAGTTTCTTTAAGCTATTTTCACCTCTAATGAATGTTCCATGTGTTTTTCTTACCCTCAAGAAATTGAGCCCATATATGAGAAACATGTCTCTACTTCTACGACACCAATTATTATTCCTGTAATGTTTTCCACGTATGAGAAACGGTTACGTTAATCCTGATGGGTTTACTTGAAATCAAATCGCAAGAGTTGGAAATGAAGACAGCTTTTTGTTTGGTAATGTACTGTTTTCATTTTCAATAGGTATATCTTGAGTCGAATTCACGATGTCTTATTTACAATAGACCAAACAATTCATATTCATTAATTGTTGGATCTAGAATGCTAGGTACCCACAAAAGTGTTTTCACTCAAGCTTTCACCCTTCGTACCGACATGGAAAAATAAAATTTCAGTTCCCCTCGATTTAAATATTTGTGTAATCTAGAGATAGATTAAAATCTCAAATCTTATGGAGTGTAATTTAAATCGTCTAAAAATGAAGAAAATTATAATCGAAAAGGGAAAGAATCGAGAACGTAAATCGATCAAAAAGGGAAAGTATTTACGATATAAATCGTACAAAAAAATAAGAAAACTATAATCAAAATGGAAAGAAGCATAAAGGAAAAGAAAATACAAATATATTGTACGAAAAAGAAGCAAATATATAACTAGTTTTTAAATGCTCAATGAAGGCTCAAGCTGTCCCGAAGATTTGGAGGTCACTGCTCCGGCATCCTTAATTGGTATTCCAGTGACCTAGGTCTGCTTTGATACCGTCGAATTGTATTCGACGCTCGTTACAATGATGACGTTCTGCTTCATCTTCTGGTTTTGGTTGTACGAGGAAATTGGTCTCAGATAAATTGTTCCCTTCCTCCCTACTTCAATGACTACTTTTATATATTGGCTAAAGACTTAATTTGCTTGATTAATACTAGTGAAAATGCTTCTCTACTGAAATTTATTGATGACAATCCTTAGTTGGAATAACCACGGAAGTTCCTGGTCGGGTTTCCTTGCTAATTAAGTTAAAGCCGGATGTTTTGTGCATCTTCGACATTAGGTTGTATGTTGACTCTTGACCGAACAATATTTGCAATTTCTTGTTTCAGTTATTTGATAATGTTGATAATATCAACTCTGTTGGACAATGTGGTGGCCTCATTCTTTGTTGGAACTCGGCCACTGTTAATCTGGAAATTATTATTAAGCATGATAGATATTTTCATTGTAAGATTACTGATGGTTTAATACTTTTGTCCATGTATCCGTGTAAGAGATTACAATTTGGTTTCTGGAATGAGCTTGAACAGTTAAAGCCTCCTAATAATGATCATTGGCTTCGCTCGACAAACCCGATAAATTCAAAAGAATAACTTATGAGTAATTCCATCATTAAGAAGACTATTTGAATACCAATTTCTGATATTCAAATCATTTTTCTTAATGTGACGTCGTTTCTTTCTTTTCGAGATTCT
Organism: Comarum palustre; assembly: GCA_951800085.1. Lineage (NCBI taxonomy): Eukaryota > Viridiplantae > Streptophyta > Magnoliopsida > Rosales > Rosaceae > Comarum > Comarum palustre. The sequence continues at coordinate 23,831,792 of OX637583.1, forward strand.
TTGTTGATTTCAGCTAGAATCTCGTCCTACATCAGTCTCATCCACTTGGAAAGAACTCGCCCTCGAGTTCATTTTGAACGAAAGACAAGAGTTTGAAGACAAAATCCCTAATGATTTGGATACTAGAACGTGTGGATTATTGTCATGATTTTCTGCATACTCTGACGGCACAATCATGAACTTCGCGTCAAATATGAGTTTATCATATGCAACTTGGTCATATTCTTTTGGGCACTCAAAATTGCATTCTTTAATGTCATATGTTTCTGAATTATTTACTTGAGGCTGCAAGCTTTCTTCAACCGTGTCAACACATGCAATTTCTTCTGTAACATGTTCTTGGATGATTTCTTGAGGAATTTTTTCCTTTGGAAGTTCTTGAATAATCACTTGTGGAGCTTATTCCGTTGAAATTTCAAGATTAGTTTCCGGTGTAGCTTCTTCCGTCGGATATTCATGTATAATGTCTGGTAAAGTTTCTACAATTAGAATTTCTTTTGGCTTTTCTTCAGTTGACATATTACTCTCAACATGCCAAGTAAACTGTTTTGCTGTTAATCTTCTCGCTTTCACCTTCGAATGATACTTCTTGATAGAAAAATCTCTAGGTAGAAATTTTCCTCTAAGAAGGCATCTCATCGATCTTCCTCCATGTTCGAACAAGTTATTTACCTTGCAACTTTCTACCTCTTTGAAATTCATCCCTGTGAGACCCCGAAATTTTAATTTAATTTTTCGACACACTTAGGGTTTAATTCCGATTACTTTTCAGTACGTCGTCACTTTCGTCTAACGTTTTTACGTTAAGACACGCGTCGCCACATGCGTGAAAGTATTTACGGAATATTTTCTGGCACTTCACGTAATTTTCGAACGACTGTTACGTTTAAATTTGACGTTTGGTTATTTGAAATGAATTTTCGAAAATGGTTTTGGTTTTGAAATTATTTTGGGATTGGGAACGAATCGTGGCCGTTGATTCGATGGACGAATCGTGGCCACTCATTTTTCTTTTTATACCCTATCTTTCACCCATCTTTTTCTCCACCTTTCCTTTTCTTCCCTTACCTTATCTTCACTTTCCTTTCTCCTGCTTTCCATTTCGAGCGAAACAGACAGCCCTCTTCTCTCTCTCCTTCCTCTCGACACAGCAGCGCCACCACCTCCTCCACCGACGCGCGTCTTCACTCACCGCCACTCCCATTGGCTTCGCACAGCCCCGGCGACCCCAGCCAGGCCACCGGTGAAGCCAGCGCCGCCCAGCCGAGACAGAAAGCCCGGGTTCCACTGTGCAGACTGGATCGAAGCGTTTCAGGACGTTTGGAGAGCTAGGACACTCCCAGGCGCCACCAGGAGCCACCCAGGAGCAAGGAGGAGCCCGGTGAAGCTCCGCCGGAGGTATTTGGCCGGAAAACACAGTGGAGGCAGAGGGAGGTATAAAACTCGATCTTTTTCCTTGTTTGAGATGTTGTTGGTTAGCTTAGGATGTTTAGAAGGTGATAGGAGGAGACAGGAGGCTCGATTTGGCCGGAAAACCAGCCAAATCCGGCGGAGGAATCGATCGGGAACCGGCACGGTAAAAACTCTGGTTTTTACCGTGTCAGATTTACTTTTTACTTTAACCCAGGGGCAGAGTTACCATTTTGCCCCTAACTGTTTAAGTTATTTACGGTTACTGTTTTTACTATTCACTTTTACTGTTTGCTGTTTACTTTTACTGTTACAGTTTTACTTTTACTGTTTACTTTTTACTGTTACAGTTTTACTTTTACTGTTTACTTTTTACTGTTGACTTTGACCGGTTGACTTTGACTTTTTGACTTTGACCGGTTGACCGTTGACTTTTTTGACCGTTGACCGTTGACTTTACTGTTGACCGTTGACTTTTACTATTCCAAAGTTGACTTTTCTTTTATGCCGTAGAACACCTATTTTACGTTTTCGAACACTACGGTTAAACGTTTTAAAGACTTTTAGCTTGTAAACGTGGCAAAAACGACGTAAGTACTGAATAAGAAACAATTCCGACTTCTCACCGGTTCGAGAATCGGAGTGTCAAACAAGTCAAACCCTAATGTCAGAAAGATAAACAAAGAGTGTTTATCGAGTCTTAGTCGTAGTTAGTAGATCCTCGAGTTACTTATACCTGACTATCACTGTTGTCTCACCCACAGACTCAGGAGCTCGTCTACGCAGACTTCAGGTGGACCAGGGATTGGAGCGCAGCCAGCTGTACCATCATACCCGGTAGGGGGAGCACGCCCAATGGGTGAGCCGAAACCCTCTTGGGTCGGCGGCTCTTTTACTTTTTACGTACTAAATAATGATGCATTGTTTTAAGCTTGACCACATGCTTCTTATAGCACTTGGTGTGTGTGTGTGTGAGTTTTGGATCGAAAAGTAGTACCGTCGTCCTGATTTCCGGTGCTTGGCCTGAGAGCGACGGGACCTAGTATTCTAGCACTCCTACGGTGTCGATGACCGTTAACCTCCGGAGGGGCTATGCCCTGTTTATTTTCATTCATATATCCCGCTTACGCTCGTCTCGAACAGAGTAAAACGTGACGTAAGTGTGGCCTGCTATTTGTTGGGCGTTAGCTGGAAATGGACGCTCTCGCTATTCTGCGCACTCGGGCGCTTAGATAGTTGGCCCCGGTTTGCAGTAAAGACAAACCCGGGATTCGGCCGCTCAGATCCAGAGAGTTCTTTCATATGTGGTCACATGATTTACCGAGCTTTGTGTGCGTGCCGTGCATTTACATTTCCACATGCTCTTTCGTACTTACGAGTACATATACATATATAAGAAATGTTTTCTCGTGGGTTTTAAACCCCGACTTGGATGGCTTTGGCCCCATTTGGGTTAGCGAGGACGAGTTGCTCACCTCTACATCTTTTCAGGTCTACAGCACCCGACACTAGAGGAGCTGGACTAGGCCGCGGAGCGTCGGTTATCGTGCACTTCACTTTTCGAGGACTCCCATTCTGGTGTGGTTTTCATGTATCTTGATTTCCGTATCTTTATTATTGTTGTCTGTTGGATACTCTGAGACATTTATTCGGGCCCAGTGTACCGAGACTTTTTCATGTACTATTTCTGTCTCGGGTATTTTCTATTATCTTCCGCTTGTAAAACATTGGTGTGCTACTCTGATCATTTGTAATTCAGTATTTGACATTCATATTATTATTCATTTGGTGTATGTTTCATTCATAGCCTTGTGGTTTCGGTCCGGTGAGTCATCAATACGTCGAAAGACGTATTGATTACTTGCTAGATCGGGATCACGGCGGTTACCGTCGTGTTCCGGGACCGAGAATAGTCCCCGGGATGCGACAGTAATTACTTGGTATCAGAGCATCGTTTTGGTACCTTCCATGTCATTAGTGTACGACCAGTTTGTTTTCTTCGAGTCGTATACTTCGAGTTATTTGTGTGCGATGCTGATGTCATTGCATGATCTCATGATGTATTCATTCATACGGAAGTCAAAAGTTCATTCATGTTCCAGTAGTTGCCATTCTCATTATCTTTATTCACTGGACATTGTTTCGATGACTAATCCTTGTTTCTTTTCAGTCAGTCACGATGCCGCCGCGCCGTGAGGTGGATGAGGTCACTCGTGCGTTCCGAGCCATGGGGAACGTACCACCTCCGACTCCGCAGGACTTGGAGTTGGAGAGGAGGTCCAACTGCTTGGCGACCTTCCTGAAAGTTAGGCCACCTAACTTCACCGGTCTTACAGAGGCCGTAGATGCTGAGATCTGGCTCAAGCATATCAAGAAGCTGCAGGGGACGGTCAACACCCCTATTGAGTACCGAGTAGCTTTTGCAGTTCACTGCCTCACAGGAGAGGCTGATAGTTGGTGGGACACCGTTGCAGACCGCCATGATCCCGATCAGATGACTTGGGATCTGTTTGAGGACTTGTTCTACGAGCAGTACTTTCCCCCGGTCTTGAGAGACCAGAAGATTGGCGAGTTCTTCGGCCTTACACAGGGGAGCATGACAGTCCACGAGTATGTGGTGCGGTTTACTTCTCTGCAGAAGTATGTCCCAGGCCTCACCGAGAAGGTGAAGTCCCAGAGGTTTGAGTTTGGTCTACGGGACTCAGTTCGCCGCGAGTTGCTCTCTAATACCACTCGCACCTACAGGGAGATTGTGAGCGCAGCTTACAAGATTGAGGCTGATCAGGCGACCTTTCCTCAGGGCAGAGTTGACTATGGCAGTAGTGGCAGTAGGTCCCACTCTCGGAGCAGAGACAGAAAGATGACCAAGAGAAACAACAGGAGACCTTTTGGCGGTAATGTCAGTGCTGGCAGTAGTGGCAGTGGGTCCTCAGGAGGCCGGTCAGGGCCATATACTTGCTATGAGTGCGGTCAGGTGGGACACACCCGTTGGAGTTGTCCCAACAGAGACTTGGGTACGGCTTCAGCTTCAGGTTCTTCCGGCCGTATCCAGCCTCAGGGTCAGCAGCAGTATCAGCAGGGATCGCAGCAGCAGTCTTACTCCCAGGTCCCACAGCAGCAGCAGTATCAGCAGGGCTATGCACAGCCATCTTACCCTCAGGCACCTCAGCAGCAGCCTGCCCCGAGTCAGGGCAGTCAGGCTAGTCAGAGTTCACGCACTAGAGGCCGGAGTGGACGCAGTGCTAGGGGACGTGGACAGGTCTATGCTTTTGCAGGAGGTCAGCTAGCTCTCGATGCCTCGACAGCTCTAGATGGTACGATCATTGTTTCAAATTCAGAGGCTAGAGTATTGTTTGACACAGGGGCTTCTCATTCTTTTATTGCCACGTGGTTTGCGGATTCTTTGGGATTAGAGTCCGAGTCCACGGGTAGCACGTATTGTTTTAGTTCTGCCCTTGGAATGGGGGCAGCCACAGACAGGATCTTTCGCAAGTGTCAGCTGCTGGTCAACGAGGGGAGGTTACTAGCAGATCTTTACCCGTTAGACATTGATGGGTATGATTTGATACTTGGGATGGATTGGTTGGAGAAGTACCGAGCTCTCATAGACTGTGAGAAGAGGACAGTCACAGTGAGGACTCCAGGCAAGGACAAGGTGATGGTAATCAGAATGGATGAGCGACTCACACAGCCGAGTCCACTCTTGCGACCATGTTTTCGTGGGAGGAGGACTTTGACTTGCTACAGTATTGTGAGATCGTCAAAGGAGAAGGATGAATCTAGTGGGGACAGATATATTCCGGTTGTTGATGAGTATCCCGGAGTATTTCCTGAAGATTTACCAGGATTACCGCCACATCGGGAGGTAGAGTTTCAGATTGAGTTGGTTCCAGGAGCCACACCGATTTCGATTCCACCTTACCGTATGGCACCAGCTGAGTTGCAAGAGTTGAAGCTTCAGCTGGAGGATCTTATGAGCAAGGGTTTTATCAGATATAGCTCATCACCGTGGGGAGCACCGGTGTTGTTTGCCAGAAAACATGATGGAACCCTTCGACTCTGTATAGATTATCGGAAGTTGAACAGTGTCACTGTGAAGAACAAGTACCCACTTCCGAGGATTGATGATTTGTTTGATCAGCTTACAGGGGCTCAGTTCTTTTCCAAGATTGATCTGAGGTCCGGTTATCATCAGCTTCGGGTACGGGATAGTGACATAGAGAAGACAGCTTTCCGTACATGCTACGGGCATTTCGAGTTCCTCGTCATGTCGTTCGGGTTGACGAATGCACCCGCAGCTTTCATGGATCTCATGAACAGAGTCTTCCGACCATACCTGGATCAGTTTGTGATCGTGTTCATCGACGACATCTTGGTCTACTCCAAGACCCAAGCAGAGCATGAGTATCACCTTCGCACCATTCTCCAGACTTTGTGGAATCACCAGCTTTTCGCCAAGAAGTCAAAGTGCGAGTTCTGGCTTTCAGAGGTGCAGTTTCTTGGGCATGTAGTCTCAGGTGCAGGCTTGTCAGTGGATCCTTCCAAGATCGAAGCAGTTTTGGATTGGGAACATCCTCGAAATGTCACTGAAGTGAGGAGTTTCCTTGGTTTAGCTGGATACTACCGTCGGTTTGTGCAGGACTTCTCAAAGATTGCCACGCCACTGACCAACTTGACAAAGAAAGGAGTCAAGTTTGAGTGGAGTGACGCATGTGAAGAGGCATTTGCAGAATTGAAGAACCGGTTGACCACAGCCCCAGTCCTTGTTCTCCCCAATGGTGTAGATCCGTACCAAGTGTATACGGACGCTTCAGGGACTGGTCTAGGTTGTGTACTGATGCAAAATGGTGGGGTAGTTTGTTATGGCTCTAGACAGTTGAAGCCACATGAGAAGAACTATCCTACACATGATTTGGAGTTGGCAGCTGTTGTACATGCTCTGAAGATCTGGAGGTGTTATCTCTACGGAGCCACCTTTGAGATCTACACGGATCACAAGAGCCTACAGTACATCTTCACCCAGCGTGATCTTAATCTACGGCAACGGAGATGGATGGAGTATCTTACGGATTATGAGTTCACCCTACGATACCATCCAGGGAAGGCCAATGTTGTTGCCGATGCCTTGAGCAGGAAGCCGAGGTATGAGCTTGCGAGTATTTTCCTCTCTCGCATGGAGGCTTTGGAGACACTGGAGGATTATGATTTGGACGTACGGTTTGGGGATTCTCACGGATTCCTGGCCAGTGTGTCACTCAGGCCCCACATCCTACAGCAGGTGGGGGAGTATCAGTGGAATGATCCAGAGAGCCACTTGGTTCGAGCACAGGTCTACTCAGGTGAAGCTGACAACAAGTGGAGTGTCAGTGATGATGGGCTTATCAGGTACAAGGGACGTGCCTTTGTCCCTAGTGATGATTATATCCGGAAGCTAGTGTTGGAGGAGTCACACCGGACTAGTTTCACCATGCATCCAGGAGCCACCAAGATGTATCAGGATATGAAGCGCCAGTTTTGGTGGAAGGGCATGAAGCAGAGCATCGGAGAGTATGTATCCAGATGTGACGTGTGCAGGCAGGTAAAGGCAGAGAACAGACATCCAGCAGGACTTCTTGAGCCTTTGGCAGTTCCACAGTGGAAGTGGGACCACATCACCATGGATTTCGTCACTGGCCTACCCCGTTCACGGGAAGGTCATGATGGGATTTGGGTGATAGTTGACAGGTTGACGAAATCTGCACACTTTCTACCTGTCAAGATGAGCTCACGTACACAGTACTTTGCAGATCTGTACATTAGTGAGGTGATCAGACTTCATGGGATACCCAAGAGCATCATCTCAGACCGTGACCCACGTTTTACTTCCAAGCTCTGGAGGTCATTGCAGAAAGAGTTGGGTACCGAGTTGCATTTGAGTTCAGCTTATCATCCACAGACAGATGGACAGTCCGAGCGTACGATCCGTACCTTGGAGGACATGCTTCGTTCCTGCATAGTTGATTTTGGTGAAAAGTGGCATGAGTGCCTATCCCTTGCAGAGTTTGCCTACAACAATAGCTACCACCGCAGCATTGGTATGGCTCCATTCGAGGCACTGTATGGACGACCATGTAGATCACCTACATGTTGGTTGGACAGAGAGGACAGAGTTCTACTTGGTCTAGATGTGATACAGGAGACTTCAGAGAAACTCCAGATTGTCCAGGAGAGGCTTAGAGCAGCCCAGAGCAGGAGCAAGTCGTATGCAGATACACGTCGGACACCCCTTGAGTTTGCAGTGGGAGACTTTGTGTACTTGAAAGTCAGTCCCCGCAAGGGAGTTAGACGATTTGGGGTTAAGGGGAAGTTGGCCCCAAGGTTTGTAGGGCCCTTCCAGATAGCCCAGAGAGTTGGATCAGTTGCATACCGGATTCACCTGCCACCACGACTGCAGCATATACATGACGTGTTCCACGTCTCACAGTTACGGAAGAGCCCACCGGGTGCCCCACAGAATGTTATTTGGACTGATGTACAGCTGCGCAGCGATGCTTCGTACGAGGAGAGACCGTACCGCATCTTGGATCGTGATGTAAGGAAGCTCAGGAACCGAGAGGTTCCAGTGGTGAAAGTTCAGTGGGATCACCATAGTGAGGAAGAGGCCACTTGGGAGCTTGAGTCAGTCATGCAGCAGGCTCACCCACACCTCTTCTGATGTCAGGTAAATTTCGAGGACGAAATTCAATTTAAGGGGGGTAGAGTGTGAGACCCCGAAATTTTAATTTAATTTTTCGACACACTTAGGGTTTAATTCCGATTACTTTTCAGTACGTCGTCACTTTCGTCTAACGTTTTTACGTTAAGACACGCGTCGCCACATGCATGAAAGTATTTACGGAATATTTTCCGGCACTTCACGTAATTTTCGAACGACTGTTACGTTTAAATTTGACGTTTGGTTATTTGAAATGAATTTTCGAAAATGGTTTTGGTTTTGAAATTATTTTGGGATTGGGAACGAATCGTGGCCGTTGATTCGATGGACGAATCGTGGCCACTCATTTTTCTTTTTATACCCTATCTTTCACCCATCTTTTTCTCCACCTTTCCTTTTCTTCCCTTACCTTATCTTCACTTTCCTTTCTCCTGCTTTCCATTTCGAGCGAAACAGACAGCCCTCTTCTCTCTCTCCTTCCTCTCGACACAGCAGCGCCACCACCTCCTCCACCGACGCGCGTCTTCACTCACCGCCACTCCCATTGGCTTCGCACAGCCCCGGCGACCCCAGCCAGGCCACCGGTGAAGCCAGCGCCGCCCAGCCGAGACAGAAAGCCCGGGTTCCACTGTGCAGACTGGATCGAAGCGTTTCAGGACGTTTGGAGAGCTAGGACACTCCCAGGCGCCACCAGGAGCCACCCAGGAGCAAGGAGGAGGAAGGAGGAGCCCGGTGAAGCTCCGCCGGAGGTATTTGGCCGGAAAACACAGTGGAGGCAGAGGGAGGTATAAAACTCGATCTTTTTCCTTGTTTGAGATGTTGTTGGTTAGCTTAGGATGTTTAGAAGGTGATAGGAGGAGACAGGAGGCTCGATTTGGCCGGAAAACCAGCCAAATCCGGCGGAGGAATCGATCGGGAACCGGCACGGTAAAAACTCTGGTTTTTACCGTGTCAGATTTACTTTTTACTTTAACCCAGGGGCAGAGTTACCATTTTGCCCCTAACTGTTTAAGTTATTTACGGTTACTGTTTTTACTATTCACTTTTACTGTTTGCTGTTTACTTTTACTGTTACAGTTTTACTTTTACTGTTTACTTTTTACTGTTACAGTTTTACTTTTTACTGTTGACTTTGACCGGTTGACTTTGACTTTTTGACTTTGACCGGTTGACCGTTGACTTTTTTGACCGTTGACCGTTGACTTTACTGTTGACCGTTGACTTTTACTATTCCAAAGTTGACTTTTCTTTTATGCCGTAGAACACCTATTTTACGTTTTCGAACACTACGGTTAAACGTTTTAAAGACTTTTAGCTTGTAAACGTGGCAAAAACGACGTAAGTACTGAATAAGAAACAATTCCGACTTCTCACCGGTTCGAGAATCGGAGTGTCAAACAAGTCAAACCCTAATGTCAGAAAGATAAACAAAGAGTGTTTATCGAGTCTTAGTCGTAGTTAGTAGATCCTCGAGTTACTTATACCTGACTATCACTGTTGTCTCACCCACAGACTCAGGAGCTCGTCTACGCAGACTTCAGGTGGACCAGGGATTGGAGCGCAGCCAGCTGTACCATCATACCCGGTAGGGGGAGCACGCCCAATGGGTGAGCCGAAACCCTCTTGGGTCGGCGGCTCTTTTACTTTTTACGTACTAAATAATGATGCATTGTTTTAAGCTTGACCACATGCTTCTTATAGCACTTGGTGTGTGTGTGTGTGAGTTTTGGATCGAAAAGTAGTACCGTCGTCCTGATTTCCGGTGCTTGGCCTGAGAGCGACGGGACCTAGTATTCTAGCACTCCTACGGTGTCGATGACCGTTAACCTCCGGAGGGGCTATGCCCTGTTTATTTTCATTCATATATCCCGCTTACGCTCGTCTCGAACAGAGTAAAACGTGACGTAAGTGTGGCCTGCTATTTGTTGGGCGTTAGCTGGAAATGGACGCTCTCGCTATTCTGCGCACTCGGGCGCTTAGATAGTTGGCCCCGGTTTGCAGTAAAGACAAACCCGGGATTCGGCCGCTCAGATCCAGAGAGTTCTTTCATATGTGGTCACATGATTTACCGAGCTTTGTGTGCGTGCCGTGCATTTACATTTCCACATGCTCTTTCGTACTTACGAGTACATATACATATATAAGAAATTTTTTCTCGTGGGTTTTAAACCCCGACTTGGATGGCTTTGGCCCCATTTGGGTTAGCGAGGACGAGTTGCTCACCTCTACATCTTTTCAGGTCTACAGCACCCGACACTAGAGGAGCTGGACTAGGCCGCGGAGCGTCGGTTATCGTGCACTTCACTTTTCGAGGACTCCCATTCTGGTGTGGTTTTCATGTATCTTGATTTCCGTATCTTTATTATTGTTGTCTGTTGGATACTCTGAGACATTTATTCGGGCCCAGTGTACCGAGACTTTTTCATGTACTATTTCTGTCTCGGGTATTTTCTATTATCTTCCGCTTGTAAAACATTGGTGTGCTACTCTGATCATTTGTAATTCAGTATTTGACATTCATATTATTATTCATTTGGTGTATGTTTCATTCATAGCCTTGTGGTTTCGGTCCGGTGAGTCATCAATACGTCGAAAGACGTATTGATTACTTGCTAGATCGGGATCACGGCGGTTACCGTCGTGTTCCGGGACCGAGAATAGTCCCCGGGATGCGACAATCCCACCAATCAGCGGTAATGCTTTTAAGTCTGAAGAAACAACTTTTGTTTGCTTGTCTTCAGGAACCTTCATAATCTCAAATAATCTATCCACGTCATCCAACCAATTCAAAAAGTCATCCACGTGTATGAAACCAGAGAATTTTGGAATTTCTGCACAAGATAAGAAATTTTGATTATCAAAGTGATATTGCCCCATGGATCCTCTTCCTCCATCTCTCTTGTAGTTGTTGTTGTTTGTCGGAAATCCTTCAATCTGAGCTTGAAAAGTTTCAATGGTTTCAGTTATCTGAGCGAAAAGACAATCCAAATTTGCTTTTATAACTGTTTCATAGGCCATGGATAAGTAAGTAGATAAAAGAGACAGGAAGAGACTCGCTCTGATACCATCTAACGCACCGGGAAAGATGAGGGAGGTTAACCAGCGTTAAGCCCTACAAAAGATGAAGAGTTAACCAGCGTTAAACTCCTTGATATAAATTTGGAATTTACCAGAAAATAAGAGAAAAACTCTTAATTGTAATAATTTGATTGAGTAATAATGATGTGTCCAATACAACATAGAGGTGCCTTTATGACCCTAACACATGACTAAAACCTATTTAGAATAGAATTAAAATAATAAAACCTATATGAACTAGAAATCCTAGAATAACAACGAATCTGTTTTTTTTGTTCGACAAACCCGATAAATCCAAAAAAATAACTTATGATTAATTCTATCATTAAGAAGCCTATTTGGATACCAAATTCTGATATTCAAATCATTTTTTTAATGTAACGCCGTCTTTTTAGATTCTTTATTAATTTCGGCTAGAATCTCGTCCTATATCATAATGTTTATATGCATAATTTTGTCAACTTTTTGAATAATATCGGGGTCTCTACTTTCAATTTGCTTGGTATTGATGTGGAAGATGAATTAGTTTGAGGACCTTTTTCTAATGGGATTTTTTATCAAATCTGCTACAACACCGCGTTACATCTAAAGATAGACATTTTAAACAGTATGTGAAAATTGAATATTTTCACCAAAATTCATGATCTTTGCTTGGCTTTTAATCAAGAACATACTACAGACAAGAAGCCATTTATCTAGATATATAAACGGTTTAGTGAACGTACGTGCGCCCCCTCTACATGGCGGTGTGGAAGACATTGAACATCTTTTTTCAGATTTGCCCTTCTGCTTCAACTGTTTGGAATTTAGTTGGCTCTATTCTTGAACCGACTAATTTTCAGAGCCTTGAGGGATGACTTATGCATATGTTTGAAAATAAAGATTCTATAACCATTGAAAATTTCTTATCCTTTGTTGGCAGATTTGAAACGCTAGAAACAATATTATTATATGATCTGTCAAATTTACCCATGATATTGTTCATGCTTGTGCTGCTGTTAGCGTTTTTCATAGAGCTCTCAACCTTGCCATTCATAGAAGACCCATGAACTATCTTGATCTGATCTCGTGGCATCCTCCTCCTAATGGAACTTAATTTTTGTTTGGGTCAAAATATTATCTTTCGACGAATGCTTAAGAAGAGAACACATTAGACCGATTCTTACAGTCTACATTATTATTAATGTGTTTCCTTTCAACTAAGAGTCATGATTCGCAAAGATTTGTGGTTGCTTAAGGAATCCTTTGAAGATCCAAGAAGATTTGATATGCTTTGATCCGCAAGTAAGAACAAATACTAGTATTCACTATATAAAGGGGTCAAGGTACATCTATCAATTAACATCTCAACGATTCAATACAACTTTTTCACACTGCAAAACAAGCCTCTCCGGAGCACTTTAACCAGAAAGATTTCTCGAGTCTTTTTGTCCATCAAAGCTCTATCCGTAGGCATTTCTCGCTGCTACTCATCAAAGCCCGATCCGTCGGTATTATCCGCTGCTACCTCATCAGTGAACACTACCCGCTTCTACTCACTAAACCTCATCCGTGAGCAAACAGTCCATCACCACCTCATAAAGCCATATTCGTAGGCGAATACCCGCAAAAACCATTGTTGGAGTGAGAACTCTAGCAAATATCCACAGTTTGTCAATAAACTCTTTGGTGAACGCACTACACTCCTGATTGTTAACTCTGCTCAACCACACCGGTCTAAGTAGGAACGTCCACTTCGCGAGAGGAGGAGAAAAATCCTAGTTGCTCTTCAGCTAGGTCTAAGAAGAACCTAAGTGCCGGCCTGACCAATATCTGTACAATAGTTGTTTGAAGAGAAGTCAAAAGACGAACAATTTTAATGACTCAATAACATCAAATCATGGTGCTGAGGCTGGTTTCATCTTCAGAAATCATAATGGCACTCCTTTTGTTGTTGGTGCTAGGAGTCTTGGATATGTGTCTGTCCCTGTTGCTGAAGACGCTGCTCTTAAGGATGGTCTGAAAGCTGCTAAACGCTTTAATTACTTAAAGATTCAGGTGAAAGAAAATGCGACCCTGATTATCAACTATGTTTCAAGAAAAGTGTGACCTCTGATGACGCATGAAATATTTTATTAGAGTGATTGCTCACGTCAGTTAGCTCTGAAAGCATTGGCTTTGGCCACATGTAAAAGGAAGGGCCAACTTGTTAGCTGATGTTGCTTCTTGCGGGCACTGAGCAGGAGTCCTCGCCAACCTCTGCACCTTCTTCTTCGTCTTCTGCTTCAATTCATTTCACTGTCACCACTACTCTCCCACAACCGCCTAACACCCGTCGCCAATCGCTCACCTCAAGCACCGAATTGGCCCTCCACGTGTCCCAAACCCTCTCTAAAACCCTTCCCAACTCACCTCTACTTTCCGCCGCTCCCCCGTTTTTTCTATGTTCGACTGCGACGACGGAGCTGAGGCGTAGTCATGACCGGGGACGCAGCTCTGGCGCGGAGCTCGGCCTTCGGCTCCTGGATTCCGGCCGACGATGTTTTGCTCAAGAACGCCGTTGAGGTTAAAATTTTGAGGTTTTGATGTTCTTCATTTACCTATTGTGATATAATTCGTTTCTTTTCGAAACTAATTGAATTTTTGTATGAGGTTTGAAATTTTGAAGTTTTACTATGGAGTGTGAATTGTATTGAAGAATGAATGAATGAGGGCATTTGATGATAGGCTTAGTGTGTTTAAGTGTCAATTCAAGAGATTGATAGAGTTTTTGCTGCAGTAGAGTCATTGTTTTTGGTATCCGGTATATATTAGGCTGATTAAGGACTAGTTTGCCCTGTTAGTTTGGGTGGATTGTCCTGGTGTCTCTTTCAGAGATGAGAGAGTTTGGCATTTTTCAAGGTGTTCAGTTTTGACCAGTGATCATTTGTTATACATGATAAAACAGAAGCGTGATGCATGTGCTAAAACATGCATGTTCTCTCATGAGGAACCTATCTATTTAGGGCTGTGTAGCGTGTGCTAAACATATCATTGCACTTATTGTTTGGCTTCACTAAAAAGTTGAGGTCTTGATAGGGAATCTTTATAACAGAAATTTTCAGGAGCTAGCGCGATAATGACTGCTGTTTAGATTATGAAAAGACTACTTGTATTCTAGAAAATTATATTTGGATTTTAGTAGTTGTATCTTGGGGTTTAGATGTATTCTTTTGTTCTGTTTGCAGGCTGGTGCTTCCTTGGAATCTCTTGCTAAAGGTGCAGTTCATTTTTCTCGAAGGTTTACTGTGCAAGAATTGCAAGATCGGTGGTATTCTATCTTGTATGATCCAGTTGTGGCTGAAGAGGCTTCTGCCCGCATGACTGAGTTTGAGTGTTCCGCTCCAAATTTTCCATCAAGGTTTAGTAGGTTAGGATGTGCAAAAGAAAACAACTGTGTTACCGGAAAGAGAAAACCTGAAAGTGTTCGGTGTAGTTACTATGCTCTGCGTAAAAGGATCTGCAGCGAGCCATTTGACTCCATGGGCCTCAATTTGATACTTGCTCCCAACGTGAGCAACTGTATTATAAACGGAGATGAGCCTCTATCTAAACACGTCATGAATGGAGATCCAATCGCAAATCATTTTGGACTTGATGGATCAGATATGGATAATACTATGCATCATACATTTCCACAAGATCTGATGCATGACGGTGGTATTGAAACTGCGGATACATTTGAAGGACTCCTGAAGCCCACTGAAGAAGATTTTTTAGTTGAACAAGATGATCTACATGAAGATCCCTATATCGAAGACAATCTGCCAATCACAAGGAATGGATATGAGGTCAAGGAATTTGGTCAACCAAGGGATTTGCCCGATTGCAGCATGTTCAGTGCTGGTGATTTAGGAATTGAGCCTCCGTGTTCACTTGGTCAAATTGATAATGACGAGGTACATATGTGTTCCCCATTCAATGGGAATCAGGTTTTTCATGTAACTGCTTCAGAAAGTACTGCATCATTTCATGACTTGGAGCATTCAACTAAACTTCCTGAACCACATATCTGGAGCACAGTTCCAACAACATCTGCGCCGGTTGATATTGGCCCCAGAGAGAATGATACTTGTACCAGAGATTCGTTTGAACTTTTTGACGATATTGGTGCCAAGAAAACAACAATATCAGGATACGATGTTGACCTAGGGGACGAAATCACAGTCAGTGATTTTAAGAGTCCGGCTATTACTGATGATTATTTGGCAGAATTGTCCAATTCCCTTTTAAACTTTACAAATGAGGAGGAACTCATGTTCAAAGATGAGATCGATAAGTCATACTATGATGGCCTGAGCTCACTTTTGATGAGTTCTCCAAAGGATGACGTTGAAGAACACATGAGTAATCTAATTGAGCTTGGGATATCTATGGCTCCTCCTATGTACCCTGTGAATCCCTCTTGTACAGATCCTGCACTGGCATATGACATAAGGGGGTCCCTTCCTGATAATGATATGAATTGCTATCCAGAGACGCTGATGCAATCACTTCCAACAGCTTCAAACTCTCAGTTTCCTGAATATAAAGATGGAGTTATATGTTGCACATTGAATACTGAGGAATGGGAAATTCCATGCAACGATGATGTGGTTTTTCGCAACCATGTGCCATTGTCATCAACTTCCTGTAAAGTAAAAGAAGACAGTGAGCCAGAGCCTAAATGTGCATCTGTTAAGGATCTTACAGTTAATCAAGGAAGGGGTGATAGTAGAAGAAAGTGCCCCACCTTAATGCCAAAAGAACAAAGGAATGCCGGAAAATCACACTGTATACCAGAAGTGAGTTCAAAACAACCTCTGAGTGATTTTGAGCTGTCCAAGACTAACCCGATTGATGTGGCTTCTATGAGTACATATCATGTCAGTGGTAATTGGGATCAAATTGATTTGGCTAAAGCAATCACAAATCCTCTTCCTGAAATTGTGAAGGAAGACACTAGAGATAGTACGTTGACAAACTGTCTTGGGTATACCTCAAAAGAGTCTCATTTGGCTCACCCACATCTTGATTACAATTGTGCTGGAAGCTATCCTCAGCCATATGCTACTGAAACTGTTTGGGAACCTGATGCATCAGCTACAGTTAGGGATCATCGATCAGTACTTGCAGAAGTTGCACCGTTGGATGATGCTGTCTTAGAACAAGTAAACCCAATGACATCAGATTTTGAGGGTCTTTTTGAGAGTGATGATGATATACCGTGTTATTCAGATATAGAGGCAATGGTGAGTCCTCAAATGCCTGTTATCTAGTTGATAAATGCTTGTTTTGCTTTCATTTTCTTATCGATGTTTCAATTTCTTTATTATTGTTCCACTTGTAGATACTTGACATGGATTTGGATCAAGATGACCAAGAATTGTGTTCTGGTGAGGAAGTTAATACTCAGTCGAGCTTCTATCTGTTTAGTGATCAGCTTATTACTTGTATGTTTATACCAGTTATAAGTTGGTAATTCTATTTGCCTAATAACCGTTACAGTTTAGTTTACTTGTAAGTATTCTTAAGAAATTAGCTTCTTCTTTGGGTTGGCCATATATTGTAATTTACAACTAGAGAGATCATATGCTTTTATATGATAGATGTACGCTCATCAGAAACATCAGATGGTAAGTGCTCCATGAAGTAGGATTATTCTCTGTTTACACAAGTTTGCATCACAACAGACGGTGTCTGCATTACTCTTTTTTGAAATAGATTTTGTAGTAAAGGAAAAGGATGCATTACATATCTGATATACTGGGTGCAGTTGCCGGTTCCTTATTGAATGTTCATTAACTTTGAGTTCGAGACTAGATATACACACATATCATACAAACTTTTTTTTTTCCAATTTCCGTATTCAACACTTTAAGTTTGAGACTAGATATACACATATCATACAAACTTTTCTTTTTTTCCCAATTTCCGTATTCAACACTTTGAGTTCGAGATTAGATATACACACATATCATACAAACTTTTTTTTTTTCCCAATTTCCGGATTCAACTAATATATTCGTTTTTCAAATTCACTATGTAAAAGGCCTTTTTAATTTTGAGTTCTCTATATGTAGTCTCAAGATATCAGGATGAGGACACTAAGAGAGCAATCATGAGACTGGAGCAGGGTGCTTACTCATATATGCAGAGAGCCATTGCATCTCACGGAGCATTTGCTATTTTGTATGGGCGCCATTCAAAGCATTATATTAAGAAGCCTGAGGTATTGGAATTAGTCTTTGAATTCTCTTCAATCTTTGCTATGGGTTTGGGTTTGGAAGAGAATCATAAATTGTAATTTCTCTCTTTAACTTAACTACTCTTCTATAGTCCAAGTGATCTAGGATTTATGCATTGGAGCAAATTTTTATTATTATTATTATTATTATTATTTTTCAAAAGTGATGGTTTTGATTCTTTTAGCAAATTCACTTTGATCATAAATAGGGTTTTTGAAATCCTGTATTGCAAAATACTTTTAAGAGACCAGAGTAAGGTATCGGGTCACATAATTTGTCCAAGTAAGACGGTCAATAAATCATGTATTGGAGGTGTGACTGTATAATTATTGACCTCCACAGGTGTTACTGGGTAGGACAACAAAAGATCTTATTGTTGACATTGACTTGGCAAGAGAAGGGAGCGGTAATAAAGTCTCTCGGCAACAGGTACAAATACATATACTTATTTTCATATCGTTCATACCATTATCCTTCCAACTGTTTGAAGCACATAACTTCAGACCTGTTTATGTGTTATATTGATTTAGAATTAGATGTTCTCATATTATGTTATTTATATCTTGTTTTGAAACCAATAAGGCATTAGTTCTGTGTCGTATTGAAATTACTACTTTTTTTAGGCAACATTAAAGATGGAAAAAGATGGGTCTTTCTATCTGAGAAATCTTGGGAGTTGTTCAGTCTCAGTAAATAGCACGGAATTAACCCCAGGACAGAATCTACGCCTTATTTCCAGTTGCTTGATTGAGGTATGTTCTGACGGTTCCTTTTGGTATATATGCTCATAGTCATAGGTCTCCTACTCTCCATAGCTTTACCCTCAGGATGATTCAGATTTCTTGGCTTGGGTTTTATTTGCAAAGCAATGTGTATCTTATAGATTATAGTTATACAATTGGAGGATCTTAAGCACCTATATCATGTCAAGAGACCCGGCTTGAAAAACACTAATGATAGTGGAGTTAAGTTTCTACTGCTTGTACATCTCCTTATACGTGAACTAAAAGTTTCCCCTCTGTTTTACAAATGGTAAACTTGCAGATACGTGGAATTCCGTTCATATTTGAAGTGAACCAAACTCGTGTGAAGCAGTATCTAGATAGCATAACTCAAGGTTAGCACAAAACATCTGCGTAGGGCAATGAAGGTGCCATGAACGGTGATGCATGCAGAAGGCGCTAATTTTTCTGCACCTTCTGGGTTCCCTAGTTAACCCATATTTTTCCTTTCTCAGTTGTATCACCTGGTATGTAACTAGTGCTGACTGAGTTTTTCTCTTAACCTCTATCTAACGAAAAAGAAGGCGACTGTTCAACCCTGGATTGCAATAGAAGCCAGTTTTGTTTCTCATGTTCACTTCTCTAAGCTATGCTGTATGTGTGGGAATTGAGGGCATACAAGTAAAGAAAATGAAAATGTAAAAGGTTGCAGGAGAGGTGAGGTTTGATGACCATCCTCATGAAGGGCGCTCCACTTCATAAAACACAAGTCTTGAACTCAACGATGTAGGTTACCTCATCCAAAGGCAACTGTGCATCTTGGATCTGGTTTTGATGGTAAGTTTGACTCAGGTAATTGTTCTATTATCTGCAAGCCTTGGGACTTGGGAGAGAGGCAAAGATAGAAGGTGAACCCCATCGGCTAGCTAGTTGCAGAAATATTGGCCAAGTGGGAAGGAACCGTATTGTCTGCAGAATGCTGTGCATTCTGTCTACTGAACCAGGGCAAAAGCCTTATCCTATTCCGATCCTATGCTCATATTCGTTTTATATATACAGGAGCGAAATTTGGACTGCTCTGACAACACTCATTCTTTTTCGTTTTTAGTTAAAAAATTTTATGAAAAAACAAAACACATATTTGTAAAGAGTATTTTTAACATTAATAGAGAGAAAAAGATGAGTGTGGACTGCAACACCGTAGGTGCAAGTTTCAGTTCCGATGATAGACTCGAGTGCCATTGACATAAACCTTTGTAGAGTTGACAATCTCAATATTGCCTATCTCATATTCTCCTCGATCTATACTACAAAAGTCTCTGAAAATTGTTCATTTGTTCTTCATTTTTATATGTGCCATATTGCGATGAACCAAAGTACCAAACTGTAATGTGTTCAGAATATATGCCCATGCACCAAGGGTTTTGCCATGCCCGCATGTATGGATCCCCATTATTTAAAGGATAGTACAATTTGTATATAATTAATTAGATAACAAATGTTGGGACATGAAAAAGGCTCAAAGCTAGCTAGATAGGATGCACAAAAGAAATTCTTACTCAAATAAAGAACATATAATAAATAAAAACCGTAAACTTTCAAATAGCTTCGATTGTCTATTATGCAAATTAAAGAAGGTAATTAGCGGTAGGGATAGGTAACATAATGCACCTTACATTGTATCGCTAATAAGTGAACCCAAGTTAAAAGTGAGCTAAACTAGTTACCCTCTAGATCTTTATTCTAGCTTCCCAACCTGTCAATCCTAGCATAACATAACCTGTCATTGTGTGTTCTTATCAGAAAGAAGAAAAAAGATGGAAGCGCTTGAATTTATTAAAGATCATCATATTCGATAAAATTTTAAATAAGTATATAAGCATCATGTTATACAAACTGAAAGACGAAGTGATCTATGCGTTATACATAGGTCCATATCATAGAATTTGTTTATAACGCAATCCATGCCAAGACTCAACATTGCAACTTTTATTAAGATAAGTGCTTGCATTCATTAAGCGAGTTGTCGCATGGTGTATCTTTAAAATCGAATTAATCATTATTCATTACTATATAATCCTCACACAATCAAATGTGTTCCGGGTTATTTTGTGCAGGTATTTAGCTGATCATACCATTCTCTACTAAGTGGTCTACAAAATTTAAACACTCAGATCGATTCGGAGCTAGGAGATGGGATTATAATCAATACATACATGTCAATTTGATGAGCTGAGCTTGAAGTCAAAACTCATACCACTTGAACACATTCATACATATAAATCTTCAAGTAGACTAGGTATATTCCATCCCAAATTCCCACCTCAAAGAAAAGCGCATCACTTTCGCAACAAGTTATTGCCTGTGATGGTATGCATGATGGCACAAGAGAAAAATGGCTAAGTACGATCTTGGGTGGTGCGATTTCACTTTCCATATTAATACTAATATTCCTCTATGATTTTCGAGGTTTTAGTTTAGTAATGTGGACTGGTCATGGCTGGTGGCCTGGGACTTGAACTAGCTGTACCAACGTTAAAAATTACCAGCAGCTTCGAGGCCTTCTTGTTCCGATAAATTTATCCAGTTCTTGCTAGATTTCCCAAGTTGACAACATGGGCACGAAGCTAAAGGTTCCCAGAAAATTGGTTTCTCTAACCCTACTAATCCGAACCACAATCATACCAATTTGTTAAATATGAGATGAGATAGAATAGTTCATGGAGCTTTATATCCGTACAAGTTCAGAGTGAAAATGGCGGGTGTACTGTAAATTTTGATCGGTAATTTAAAAACACCACCCACCATTCCCTGCTTTGCTTGCTCCGATGATAAAGTAGAGAGAGTCCTCAAAGATTTCCCAGATATCGTTGTCAATATTTTATTACCTACTCAATTCAGTGCTCCCTGTCGTGTGCTGGTTTTGTTTACCTGGATTCCCTTTATATTTATTATTCTGCTCTGCTTTTACCTTATTTGCTTCCTTCTCTCTTAAAATATTTTCAATCCAAATCTCCCTTTCTCTTCTGATCCTTTATAAGGCCTGTACTTCATCCTCTTCATCATTGTTTTTCATACTCAACTTTTACATATGAAGATCCAGTGTGACGTGTGCAATAAGGACGAAGCGTCGGTGTTCTGCACCGCCGACGAGGCTGCTCTCTGCGACGGCTGCGACCACCGTGTCCACCATGCCAATAAGCTCGCCTCCAAACACCAGCGCTTCTCCCTCATCCACCCCTCCTCTTCCAAACTCTCCCCTCTCTGCGATATCTGTCAGGTATTTGATTCATCTGCGTCTGTTTTAATTTGATATGATACGATTTAACGACTGGTTTTTAAGTTATATTTTATTTGTTAACGACGAACATCTGTGATGATTATGTGATGTGGGTTTTGTAGGAGAGGCGAGCTTTCTTGTTCTGTCAGCAGGACAGAGCGATCTTATGTAGAGAGTGTGACGTTCCGGTTCACTCTGCAAACGAACACACACAGAAGCATAATCGCTTTCTTTTCACAGGGGTCAAGCTCTCTGCTATCTCTACAGTTTACGCATCTGCCGAGCCTGCTGCGGTTACTGATCCCAAGCCTCAGCCTTTGATCAACAAGAAGCAGCAGCATGTTCCAGTCTTCTCTGCTGTTTCAAACCCAACTTCAGTTCCCAATATTTCAACTACTACTACTGCTTCACCTCCCAAGATTTCAACCGCTACTAAAAGTTTGGTACCAAATGATGGGGTTGGATCAATGAGCAGCATATCAGAGTACTTGACTGAGACGCTTCCGGGTTGGCACGTTGAAGACCTTCTTGATTTTTCGTCTAACCATTCCTTTGGTTTGTGTAAGGTTTGCATTGACATGATCGGTTTCTATCCCTTTGTTGGTTTTAGTTAAGTTTTGTTGGAATCACCGAAGTTGTCATCATTCTTGTCTGTATGGATCTGATGACCTGGTTGATTGATTTGCAGGCTGACAACAATGAAGCTTTGCCCTTTTTCGATGATGATATCGAAAGCAATCTGAGCTCTTTCTCGTCACAAAACCTTGGGATTTGGGTCCTTCAAGCACCAAATCCTTCTCTGCAACAGTCACAAATGGGGTTCAAAGAGAACAACAACACAAAGGAGGCGGCTACAAATATGAACCTGACCAAAGCCAACAACTATAACAACAATTACAGATCATTGTGGAACGTCGACGATTGCTTCACAGTTCCTCAGATTAGTCCTCCATCTGTTGGCTCCAAGAGGTTTAAACCTTTTTGATACAACTTTTAACTTCCAACAACCCGGTTCTTAGATCTTTCCTAATGTTAATTTCCAACGGTTGTAATTTTGTGTCGATTATCTTTCGGTTTTTCGTACTTTTTGTATGGAAGCCTGCTTCATCAAACCAGATGAGGTTCAGCTAGCTCTCCTTGTACTAGTCATTGTAAATATCAAAGAGTTTCTGCTGCTTGGTTTTCTACTTTTCAATCTTCATTCAATTAGCTCATCTATGTCAAATGCCAACTTTGGCGTTGAAAATGTGTGAAATTCCAACAGTGTTGACTTGGACTCTAACATTTGTTGTAAGCATGACAGTAGTTCAAGTTATCTATATGTTGCGGAGTATTGAAACTCGACCGGGCTGAGTTGTTAAATTAGTCTGCACTTTTTGAGAACTCTGTAGAGCACGTTCGGATTAGATATTTGACGAGGGTAATGATATGGATGATGAGCAAGAACAGGTAGGCAAAAAGGCTTGGCATTGTCTTATAGTGAATTCAGAACCCTTTTCTTTGGCATATAAAAACGCAAGTGCGCCATCACTTTCATTACAAAACTAGAAAGATCGATTTGGGTGCTCTAGTTTTTCTAGTAATCCTATTCATTCCTCAGCAAAATGCTCCACTCTGGTCTCTGTAGCTAATAGCCTCGCTTCTCTTTTTGCCAGCTTAAAGTTGGTTAGTACTATTGCGTAAGATGAGAACTCAATTCTGTGCCCCTATGAGAGCCTTACGAATTCAACACGTCATGGCAAACGTAGGAGGTTGTGGATCGAGCTAAGACTCCCCACCTAATAATGAAAAAAAAGTGATTATTTGATTTTGACGGGTAGACATAGATAGAGGGAGATTACTCCCACACTGAAAGAAAAAAATGTTGGAGAGGCGCATTCCTCAGTTCACACGACGCTTCGAATATTTAGTAGTCCAGTTAACATCGATGTGAATGATCAAAGATTTGGTCATCAAGAAAAACGAGGGAATGAACAATGAAGCAAAGCAATGAGTCGTTGAGGTGTGATTTGTGATGGTGTATGGTGACAAACAAAATGGTTGCTATTGTCCCGGCCAATTTATAGCCACGGGACCTGTTTGTCTTTCAACATTGAGATGAATATGTATGAAGGTCTTATGATGGGGAATCATGTTGCAAGGGGAAGGTTAGGTAGTTTGATCCTCCATTCACTTGTGGTGGTTTAACTTCAATGGAGTTGAAAGATATTAGGGAGTGGTGGTTTAACTTCAATAGAGTTGAAAGATATTAGGGAGTGGAGACCTTGTTTGGTGCTCTAACCCAAAACGTGACAACGAAGAAAACAAGATTTGCACAAGAAACACAAACGATTAGAATATAATGTTCATTGCACTGTAAATGAATGATCTATTGAACTATTGAAGCGTGCACAAATAAGCAATACAAACAAACTCAGGCTCATGTACAATGCTGATCACCAGCCGACATTATTCTTAAACTGAATAAACTTGTCAACTAGGTAACTCTAGTGTAAAAACTCAAACAGGAGCCAAACAAACATCAAATGGCGGATTTAAACGACTGCAGCTACCTTACTTGCCTGAACACGTTCCCTCCTTTCTATGTAGTTAACCGGGAACCAACCGGCTCTCCCCTTACATTCACCTTCAGTCCAACCGTTGTTTGAAACCTGCTCAAGCAATCGAGAATTTAACCTCAGTATAGATGAGGGAAAGGAAAAAAAATCGAACATGCAAGAAATAATGATGGCAGTACCTTCCGGCTAACAACATAATCCCCGAAAGACAAACTTAATTCCCCATCAGTTACACCTTGAAATGTGCACATAGCCTGTAGCATTTAAAAAGGAACAATTAATCCACATTATACAATGAAAAGAGTACAACTTGGCATCAACCACACAAATATCAGCACCTCTCCTAAGTAGTCCCTCACGTCTGTTATATCATGGGTTTCAGAAGTAAAGTCATGGTTGACCTCTTCATATGAGGGTGGTGGAGGCATAGTATTCTCTGCAGCTGGACTGGGCGATGCTTCAATTTGTTGGTGTTCTGACAACATCTGTCCAACAAATAATGTCTATCATTCCTACTTAAAAGTAACATAACACTGATCAATAAATGAACTGGGACCCTAAAAAGGACATCTCCAAGATGTTTCGTACCTCCCCTTCAAGCCGATCAAGTATCTGGAGGACATTCTGATGATAAATGCGCTCTGCTTCCACCTTGAATGGGGAGGGGAAAAGAAAATTTGTCATTCACAAAGTTCACTATTTTTCTCTTTGTAAAAAAGGACTCAAGTAGGAGGGGGATATGATTGAATTACCATGGAAATAAGTCACTGAAGAGTCAATCTCTGCTGTTGACCTTCAACAGCTGCCATTGCTGCAGCAGCTTCTTTTCCCAATATTGCAACATTGGATTTTAGCTCCTGAAGTTTGGCTTCAGCAGCTTCTAGTTTCATGATAATATCTGAATTACCTGCGGAATCTCGTACTTTGACTTGCCGTCTGGAAACATCAATAGCCTATCTGGATGCAAGTTAGAATACACAGACAACTATGTAGGAGTAAGAAAAGAACAAAGTTTCCGCTTATGTTTTAACTACATATACCTATAAGTCTCCACTACATAACAATCTAGTTTTGAAATCCATCAAGTTAGAAGCTTGCAATGTGAAATTGTTCCCATAAATTTGTCACGATAGACAGAAGGGGCAAGGAAAAGCAGCGGTAAAACTGTACAAGTATAGAATATGTATATCCAGCAAATCCGCCAACTATGTAAGCATAAATTCAATCCCTACAAGTAGGACAACAAACAGAAGGTGCTGTTCAATTACCTGAGCTTCAGCTTCTTGTTTCATTCTACTGTATCGTTGAGCAAGATGTCGAGCATCCTCCAAGGGTGCACCAACTACCATCGCTCTTAAAGGCTCTGCAACCTAGAGAAACAAGTTGATAAGTTAATCACCACATAAAATGTAATTATAAAAGCCTGTAGCATGACACGGGCTCGAGCACACCATCTCTGGAAACATGCACATGCAAAAACAAGTTTCCATGAGACATGATCTAGCATAAGTACATTTCACAAGGTCTAAGTCTAATATACCCCATCAGTTTTTTTTCTATTTCCCCCCCCCATTTAGAACAATCTCCACGCACAGTACATCTAACTAGTAGCAAAGGAAAACCACTATCCAAGTGCTACTAATGTTTCTCATGGTAATATTTAAAACTTAAGAATGCTCCCCCATATAAAGAATAATGGTGAACATTCTTGAGTTTCACATATTCTATGGTTGACCTTGTGTGAATGCATATAAAACATGAATAAGAGTCCAGTTCTTCAACCATAATATGGTTAAGGTCATTATTAAATTATTCCAGAGAATCAAAAGCACCGAAATATAAGAATCTAATAATCATCTTGTGCAAGTTCATATTCTATCTACTGATTCTGGATGTAATGCATTTGATTTTTGCTGACAGACCACAGTATCAACTTTTGTTATACCTGTGTGCCAAGGGCCTTCAGTAGAATTCCACACTCCTTTTCCATTTGGGCACGAGCTCTTCCAAAACTCCATGCAGCGCGGGATAACGTGTTACCAGTGGTGCAGGTTTTTTCAGCCCCATATTTCCTGCTATCTTCTGATAACTTGGTACCTGTTGACAATGTCACATTCACAAAATGCATAAAATAGCCTGAAATTGTATCTGGATACGCAATAAGGAACAAGAGACACATTTAAGAAGCTCACCGATTTCAACTAGCTTCGAACCAGTTACAATATAACCTTCCACACCACGCACAATATCCCTTTGGTAATGCTGTTAAATAGAGAACAATACAAGTCAAAGAAGAAATGCTATCTGATAATTACACCCAAGCATAGAAAAGAGTAGCAACCTTGCCGGCACGAGTCGATATGAACAACTCTCGAGTTTCTGATGCTGCTGGAGTTCTGTTTCGTCAACAACATTATCCGAACTCCCATACATGAAAGCATCGAGGCCTTTAAATAAAAACAACATAACATCGAGATCCTACTAACTATGCATCAAGATTCAAAGATCATCTGAATAAATAAAACAATATAAAAGCTCCCTAAACCAAAATTTAACCCCAAAACTTAGCCATTTCAGCTAATAAACCCTTCTTCGACCAAAGATGGCCTCCATTCTCTAATTAACAGATACGCTAACCATAAATTACACCGGATTTTGAATTACATCACCGGCGCCGCTCTAAATCAGCTCAACATTTACAATGAAATTCGATCCAATTTTGCTTCTAAAACAAGAAAAGCCGACTATCAATCTCATATCTACGCCGATTGATCATACAGATTAATTCATAAACAGATTCGATCACGGAAAATCAGATTCTTTCGAATCACACAAGAATCGTTCTTCTTCGTTAAATCTTTCTTAACCCAGTGAAATGGAATGGAGAGAGTGAGAAAGAGTGTACCTGCTGCTGCTTAGCGACCTGATCTCGTAGCTTCCGGATTGCTTCCATGGCGGCTGGGAACAATGGAGCTTAGCTGTGGTTAGTTCTGGAGAAGACGATTGGGTTTTTGAACTTCCAAATTGCCGTAGCTGATTAATTAATCTTACTAGTCTTCCTGCTACACGATTTTACTGCCGTAGCTGATTTATTAATCTTACCAGTCTTACTTCTCCTGATGCGCGTGCGTGTTTTGTTTTTTATCTCATGTCTTACGGTTGATGATATCAACCTGACTTGTGCGTGTGGATATGACACTCATATTCGGCTGTCTCGGTCGTCTGTCTTTTTATCAAGTGAATATAGATAAATTGTTACTTATCAACGATTCTTCAGTTCCTACGAAGTACCGACCGCCACCCAGCTCGTACTTTGCCCTTTCAAAGAGGAAACAGCTTAAAATTTATATCTAACTAAAAGTAAAAGAGCTTCAGTTATCACTATATAGCTTCGTTGTGGCGTCCGATATCTTTCATATGATCATCATCATCAAATTTGAATGAATTATCTAACTCTTGTTCGATGGAACTAATACTGTGAATTTATATTTAGGTTTTGGACGTCTCGTTGAATGTTTTTGAGTTCATTGTAAGATATTATACACCCTAAAAATCAGACGGTTATAATCGGATACAAGTACATTTATACTTTCAGGACAGTCTCGTCTCATCCAGTTTTCAAACTATCAGGACGGGACGGTACTGCCATTTTAAAATTTTGTCTCATCCCGTCCCGCTAATTTTCGGTACTAAACTGAGACGTGATCAGGATTGCGGTACGAAATGCACAACCCTAGAATTAGCCCTCTAACATACAAATAGTATTTCATACAATATTTCTAAAAAGGGTAATACCGAGAGATTAAATGTTGGTGAAGCTTTGGACCTACTTTGTTTCGTGGAAAATAGGCATCAGGAAAGGAAAGTTGTTCATTTCTAACGTTTGGGAAGGCAAAGAAAATGAAAGAATTTCCTGCAATGATGGGAAAAAGTGAGGGAAAGTGGATCCTTCTAAAATCTAAGGGAACCATTTTTCTTCTTTCTTTCCTAACATTTGTTACTCATACTATAATATTTTATTATACTTTTTAACGATATTCATGATGACTTTCTTTATGTTACCAAACATCAGAATGAAAACTTGTTAAGAAATTTTATTCTTGTTCACTTTCTATTCTTAAGGAAAAGAGAATGATACTTTCCTCTTCGTGAACCAAACGAGGCCCGCCAAAAGAGCGCTCCGCCTTATAAGGGTGAAGATTTAGTTAGCTTGAAATTGACTGCCACGTCAGTGTCATCGTGCTAATCCGTTTTCTATTTTCTCTCTTAACTTGAATCAAACGTCAACTTTTGTGTTCATATCCATCGAGTGCTTCTTCTTTACAACTAATCAACATCTCGCATCGCTTTTCGATTGCAATTTTTTTATGACTTGTTATAAATAGTTAAGATTGCACCATCTGTGTTAGCACCATATATCTATAAACATGCTACAATAATTTTCACACAATTCACCTGTTCTAGTTTTGATTGTTTGACGAGTTTTCAATACACACGGGGTGTATTTACTTATATTATGTATATAACTAAGATTAAATGTCATATATAATGTTCACACAGATGAATAGTTTTAAATTTGTTAAGAGTGCACTGTGTATTTGCACGGCTTCATATATATATATATATATATATATATATATATATATATATATATATATATATTAGAATTCTTATTGCTGCACATAAATGATGATCACATTAAATTAACGCATTATGCGCCTTACAAGCTTTCAGTATTCGTGATAGTGGGACAACTTGCTTGAATTCTAAAATGTTGGAATTAGCACTTCAGTCGACCAAAAAAGGAATACATCAAAACAAAAATCATTGAAATTAGTACAAACGATATGACAAAGTAAGTTCAATGGATTCAATAAAAAAAAGTAAGTTCAATGGAAAAGCAAATGAATGCGTCGCAAGCTAAGCTTAGGAGACCTGAAGACCTAGGGTTTAATGGAAGTTATGGAAGTGGACTGAAATATAACCAAACGTAGCGGAGGACGATGGATCATCAACGTCGGCAGTGAGCCTTGCACATATCTTGGCAGTCATAGTAGCAAGGTCCTCCACAATGCAGAGGGCAATCCAGTCTCCTACCTTGACACCTCCCTTTACGCATGCATTGTGCAAACTCTCCTAGCTTGTAATGATCCTCACTGAATCTCCCCGTCTCCCCCGTAAACACATGATGATGATCATGCCTTCTTCCTCCTCCGTTTCCGCCGCAACCCCATTTCCACCAGCCACTCCCTCCCCCTCCTCCGCCCCATCCCCACCCGCTACCTCCACCACCACCTCCTCCTCCACCACCACCACCACCGCCTCCGCCTCCGCCTCCACCACCCCAACTCCACGAGTAGCCTCCTCCTCCACCACCACCGCCGCCTCCTCCTCTATTCATCCAAGAGTGTGTGTTTTTGTTGTTGATAACAACTTCAGTAGTGTAAGAAGCGCTCTTGTTTCTTGCTTCTGTTGTGTTGCCTTGGTCAAAAGCAAGAGTGCCTGCTTGACTATTAGCAGTGCCATTTTCCAACTTAGCATCACCTTGCAAACCAACAATGGCTACGGAAATAAACATGACAGCGCATAAGTTTCTAAGTGTGTCCATGACGACGCACTTGAACGTACGAAGTAGTCGGAAATGAGATGCAAAATGTTTGCTGTGTGACCATAGCATAGTTCCAGAGTTGCAGTTATATAATGCAAGTACCAACTACAGAAGGTGGACGAAGATATACGAATCGTGCTCTTGACGACTTAAACTTTTGTCCCCACTCGACTCTAGTCTCTAAGGAACAGCAGTCCCCCGCTCGATCTCATTCACAAGATCGAAGGAGCTGTCTTGTGTCTCACTTTTGTCCCCCACCTGTGACTTGCAGTGACGACTAATATACAGCTAGGCTGGAAGCTTGGCCTCGCCCACTTGTATCGCACGCGCACAGCTAGCAAGACCGTCTCAGACTTCTAACCGGCGTCTACCTACGAAGTTCAAGTTAGTTGATGGACCTCTTCTAGTTAGAGTATAACAGAGAGTAATCGAGTGTTCTTTTGGTTACGTTAGAGGACACAAATGGATCCGGCACTTCTAAAGTCAGGATTATCGAAATTTTACACGGTAATATCCATAAACATACTATTCAAATAACAATTACATGATCAGTGATGTCATGCCCTACAATGTGAGTACGCATTTCTGTACTCATTACATTTCGCTTGGTCCTTAAGCCTGCTGCAAGTTGAAAGAAGTTTACAAAACCACCAAATAAGAGTATAGTGCGGTCAGAATACTTGTATCCAAGCTAGAATTACAAAGTATTAAGCACCTAATCGCTGGTAATTATTGTTGACTTCGCTTCGGTTTAGGGCAAAAAAGAGAAATGCTTTGGTGTGTGCGAAAACAAGAACAATTTACTGTAATGGAAAACTGCAGAGGTGAAACTTGGAAAACTGGGTATGATAGAACCTGTGTTCTGAAGGGTCCAGCTTTGGAGTAGGAAATGATCGATCATTTAGACTAAGGGACCAAATGCTCGGGCACTCTGTCACGGCTTAGACTAAGGGACCAAATGCTCGGGCACTCTGTCACGGCTGGAACAAAGTGCATGTGAGTTGCCATCCATCATGGCGACAAAGAAACCAAGAGAGTGATGTCAAAATATTATTGCAACAGAAATGTGATGATGATGAGCTCAATCATGTAGAAGAATGAGTTGGTTAAGAAGCTTGGTCTCCAAGAATCCTTCTGTTCCCTTAAACTAATCTGGTTTCATCATCGACATTATAGAATTAATTTTAAGAGAAGTATGTCTTTGCAGTCTATACATTTCTTAATGAAGCCTTGATCACTTGGCTTGAAAATAACAAGTGAGGTGGGGTGTTGTTTCTCATCATCACCCACCAAATTGACCTTCCACCACTGTCATCTCTATACCTCAATCAATTTGCAGTACAGAAATTAATCAGTTAATTCCTATGCAGATGATACAAAAGAAATTAAATTAGAACACAACAGAACCACGGAGAAGGGACCAAACTGATAAGGGGCGAAAACTATGGTCAGCCGAGCTGTTCTAATTTGTTTTCTTTTCATCAGCCGAACTGTTTTGTTCCTGAGGTGTTTTATCTTTTGTATCTTCTTTTCTGAAAACAGGGTAGTAAGATTCAAGTTCAAGCAGCTCCAAGATCAGTTTCGTCTTCCAAAGATAGGATGAATGGCCTTCTACAAATTGTGTAACATCAACCTGCAAAGTGAATGGATAAGTTTCACATTAAGAGAAAACCAATTGCAAATATAAAATGGGATTTCAAATTAGAGAACTTGCATTTTCGATGCCAGGAACATTGACAGCTTGAATTCCAGCCAAACCTTGAGATAGCAAACTGTACAGGATAGACCACTTAGTTCTATCAGATTTGAAACTAGCTTAAGCTTTTTACATATGTATAAGTAGTTACCTGATTACATATCTTTGATACAGAACATTTTATGAATCAAAAACATTAATACCTTGCACGGAAGGCAACTCCTAGTGTCCAATCATTTGTAGCAAAAGCATTCACAAATCTCCCAGCCACCATCTGTGAACCGGAAATAGGTTAGTGTTACTTGTACAAATAGTACCAGCACCAAAGAAAACTTGCGCAGAAAATTAATCAAAAGTATGTGAAACAGAATAGGTCTCGCTGTATTTGAAAGATTAGAATTATAGCATTAGCACACATGGTATTTGAAAGATTAGAATTATAGTATTAGCACAGGCAATTTTTACAGCAGAAACCAATTCGATTATGGAAAATAAAATTAAAAAATAAGTCTACCTTCCGGGCATCTTCCCAATTTTCATCTTCAATTGACACTGGTGCTCCAAGCAAGACAACCCTTTCTACCAGACCAGCTATACATGTGCAAAATCGAAAGTATATTTGAGTACATAACAACTAAAATTACATGCAGTAAGATGAATCAGCTGGTGATGGTTACCGTTGTTCCCTTCTGCTTCAGCTAAATATTCTAGACATTTAAAAACCACTCTGCCCCCAAGTGAGAATCCTATTAGCGTCACAGGCCTGGACCATCAATGCAGAATCTTAGTGAACGATACATAGAATGTTTGAACAAGTGAGATGGCACATATCTTTTTACCTGTTGCCTTGCAGTCCCTTCAACAATACTTCAGCAAGCATCTTCCCAGCTTTATCTGATCTGAGTCAAAAAAATCAGAATTTAATATTTTTGTCTCCCACTCCAAGTACTAAAAACTCAAATTGCCAATTCAAGAGCATCATATGAGTCTCATGGTCAGTTCTCATAAAAAAAGGAGTCCCATATGGTCTCACATTGGAAGCTGATTAAAGATGGAACACCTGATAACGATAACAACTTAAGCTGAACTAAAATTTGCACTTCAAATTAATCAGGTAACTATAAGATTTACCTGTCAACTGCAATCGCCCATTTGCTATCGATAAGATCAGATGCAGCAACCAAGGTTGCTGGCATAGCAAACGCTGCTACAAGTGTGTTTAATACGGTCAACATGGCACCTTCTTTCATCAACTCGAGGGCAATTCCTGCAACAGGATGCAATAGTATTGGTGGTAGATAGGCCGATAGTCAGTTAAAAAAGGTGACTGATATGAGGTTATGGAAGTACTTGAAGTAAGCCAGTCTTGGATTGCAGTGCTCAATGCAACCAAATTCTTAGACTCCCACCACAGTGCATACCTAAAAGTTCACTACATCAATACGGATTACTTAGCCAGAAATGAGAAGTCAGATCCCATCCAAGGCTTCTAAGGGACAAGACACTTCCAAGTGAAAAATTAGAAAATAAATAAAAGGTCGTCTCGAGGAAGAAAAGAAATAGGAAACTGCACTAGAAAGGTTCATCATGGTCTTTGATACACATGATATGATATGTTTTCTTACCTCTCCAAGTGGTCATTGTAGCCATCCCAAGGCCTTACAAAATCTTCATCCTCAAACACAAGTCCTGAAACCACTATTCCCACTCCTAGCCGCTGAAAAGGTTAACCA
This sequence comes from Comarum palustre, assembly GCA_951800085.1. Taxonomy (NCBI): domain Eukaryota; kingdom Viridiplantae; phylum Streptophyta; class Magnoliopsida; order Rosales; family Rosaceae; genus Comarum; species Comarum palustre. The sequence continues at coordinate 23,864,816 of OX637583.1, forward strand.
AAAAGCGGTAAGCATTTCATTCATAAAAGAAGGGGTCATGCCACAAGAACAATCACCACTCAGTATCACAATATCAAAAGAATCCCTTAAGAACAGATCACAACTCCCTAACCTCCCAAAAACTTTCAAAGTAAATAATAAAATGTCAAACTTGAACTCACTCCTTGATTATAAGTTCCTTCAACTGCTTTGAACTCAAATTCTTCAATCTCGCCGATTCTTCTAGCCATTTTAGTCCCGGTTAGTCCAGCTCCAGCAGCTGAGATTACCAGAAGAAAGTAGTTTAGTATCCGCTTCATGCCCTTTCTTTTCTTTTTTCTTTTTAGTTTGAAGATATAAAATCTCTCAATCACAGCCCCAAAACCATGAATTTTTTCTAAACAAGACTAAGCTTCATACAAACTTCAAAGCCTAAGACAAAAAGGTAATCGCTAACACAGATGTTGAGGTAAGGTATCATAAACTGCTAATCTTCAAACGTCGGATTACTCTAACAACGATAGGAACTTTCTAATAAAATTCAACTTATATATAAAAAAATCGATTTTGCACCTCCAAATGATGCAGCAACAGCAACAGAACCAGTAACAGACCCTGCAGCAGTTGCTGCAGCAGCGAAACCAGTTGCTCCTATTGCTGGAATAATGCCACCCAATATAGGAGCTAGAGCACTCAATCCCTGAGCAATTGCAGGAGCAGCTAGACCTGTGAAAAGATCAAAGACAAAACAGAATAATCTACTGTTTCTGTCCTAAAATTGTATAGCAAGACAGCTGTGTGATCACTACAAATTGACAGATATCACTACAAATTGACAGATCTCGTACCACCAGAGATAGCCATTAAAGTTCCTCCTGTTAAAGCAGCTGCACCAATTAGGCCTCCACGCTTCCAGTTTTCCCATGAGGCATCATCATTTTCTTTTTTCTCTCCACCAGCATCTTCTGTCTTCTCTGCATTCGCACTCTCTTTTAAGGAAGCCATGAAAGAACAAGCAACCATAGTCTCCATAACTTCCTGCAAAATAGAATATTGATTATAACTGACTACATTGACACAGAAATGAATGACCACTTAACAATGAAAAAATGGAACTGCTAACATATAGACGCACCACTTTTAGCCATTCCACCCCAAGCCAAGTTGCCAGCAACCTCAATGTAACCCGGTGACGAGCATCATAACCGTTCCTTACCTTATCACCACTTGCACTACTGTCTGCCACACAGGCTGACAGAATTACATAAAGAACTGTTATTTTCTTCTCATAGCTGAGCCGTGTCCCCTCTTCAACAGGCACGTCAAGGCGTTTGGATTCAGTTGGATCTTTTATTTCAGCAGATATCACAGAAACAGTCCTCTTTGGGGCCTCATAAGGCTTGTCAGCGACCTCAGACGCTATTTCAGTTTCAGTACCGGAAAATTTATCGCGACATTTAGCTTCATATTCATAATTCTCACTTTTATCCACTGCATGAGCATCAGCACTTTCCTCACTACGAACCATGCTATCAACAGTTTTTGTCAGAGCAACTTCCTTCTCGGTATTCTCAGCAGAAGCCACCTTAGCTGTCTCATCCTTTAGTAAGGTCAAGAACTGAACCAAAATCACTATATCACTACAACACCCAGCAAAGTACCAACAAAACACAAAAATGATGAAGCAAAATGTGAGCCAAAAAGTCATTAAAATCCATATTCATCTTCCATGGAAACAATTGAAATCATACAAACAGCGCAACCTTGAAGCTACATTACATTAATCATACTAATGCCATATAGTATACTTGCATTATCACACATTTACCGATTTTAATAGTTCGAAATTCAAAGAAATACAAGACGAAGGAAAAAGAAAGCACACCGCTCCTACATGATGCCGAACTTGTGAAGAAGATCCAGCAGTTTCCTTCAGCCCCTTCCATGATTTATCATCCACTCCAAGAAACCTGGAATTCAACTATAGAATCAAAACTGTTCGATCTTAAACCAAATATAACCACAGCTAATTAGCTTTAGATACCTGAGAACAGGATAAAGCAAACCAGAACTCTCGTGGATCCAAAGCCCCGGATCGTCCGAAACCGAAACGATCCGACCAATCCCGGCACCGTCACTGATCGTCTCCTCCTCAAGAGGAAGCAACGCATTCAACGGCTTAGTCTGGTGGATCTGAGTCTGGTGAAGCGCCAGAGCAAACAAAGCTCCGGCGGCGTATCGCTGAGTCTGAGTGAGTACTACTTTGGCCTCCATAACCGGCGGTGCTTCAGGTTTAGAGGTGACAGAGCATCGGAAACGCAATAGGTAATTATAATTAACAAACTGAACCAGAGGCCTCAATCTGGCGTAGATTCTCATTCAGAAATTGGAAATCACATGAACTCCAATTCTTACCTAAAGGAAAAACCAATCCTCCAGTAACGGTTTTTTTCACTTTACCCGGCCGTTGGCGCGAGGAACTGGGGATTCCAGCGGCCGCCACGTGGCACCAGTAGTGTAGCCCCGGCCCGATTCTGCCGGTTGACCGTATCCGCAAAAAGCCCAGCCCGGCCCGGCCCGGCCCGGACTAATTTTTATTTTTAGCTCATCTTGGACATGACATTCCATTCCATTCATCTTGCGATTCCTGCCTTACCATTAAAATATTAATGTGCCAGCTTATGATTATGAAAATCCAGAAACTGTCATTAAGAGTAAACTGGGAGCATATAACTTGCATTCAAACATCACATAAGTACTGATCTTAGCATTTAAAAAATTTCAGGAATCGTACTGTCTGTTTTATAGTTGTGTTGGTAAATTTCGGTTGGTCCTTTGATGATAACTTGAATAAATCTGTGCAGGCGGCTGTCAAGGAGGAAAGACGTGAAACACGGCGTGCTAAAAAGGAATTGAAGGAACTTTACAAGGGCGAAGCGCAGCATGCTCAGAGAATAGCTGCTTTATCTGGCCTTTCATCCAAGCGTCTGATGTGATTGTACTGATCATCAAATGGTAATTGGAATGGAGTCACCATCGACTTGCAATCAGATTGGTGATTGAATGTGCTTAGTATGTTTTATACTGATTTGTTTGTTTACATGTGGTTCCTTTAGACTTGAGGAATGCACTGGACTTTTGTCATGAAGTGTGGCATCTCATCAGCTTTCATGGTTTAGAGCAAGCACACATATGTCAGCAGTTTTGACTTTTGAGAGAATGGATACTTCGATTGTAGTTGGTTTAAAACAACATATGGAGTCAAATCTATGTTTCTGTTGTTTTGGACATGTTATAATATATAGGGTATGAGTTGGGTAGTTCTCTATACAATGGATTAATGTAATGCGGCTGGAACATGAAGATACTAAACTGTGTCTCTCCAACTTTTTGACATAGTTCCTTTATTTTTGTCTGGAATTTTCTAATGTATTCACCAAATTCTCTTTCCTTTTCCATTGCGCATCTGCTTGCTTTGCAAATGATAGTTGAAGTCCTATTTCCCTGTGATGCATGGATACGGCTAAAAGTATAGAATGCTGTATCGTATCCGTATCGGATACGGATACGCTCTGGATACAGGTCAGATACGTATCCTGAGTCAAAAATACGTATCGAAGACTATTTAGTATAGTTTGATTTTTAGATACGGTTTGGATACATGATGGATACAGGATGGATACGGTTTGGAAAACCCGAAACACTGTGAAAAAGGAGGGTTTTCGATTACGCCTCAAATCGTTCGAAACAAGGCATAGGAGGGAAGAGAAGAAGGAGAGGAGCAAGAATATACCTTCAATTCGTCGAACCTCCGCCTGAGTCGCCAGATTTTCGGCGAGAACAGTCGCACTCCTCCTCGGCTGATCTCCGTCGTCGATTGACGGCTCTCTGATTGAGTGACTGGGTTTTATAGAGGAGAGTGAGAGGATCAGTTTGGTGGGGGTGCGCCGGCGTGGGTTGGCCGGACGCGCCGGTGGTGTCGATCGGAGCGAAGATGGCGACGCTGAGTCGCGGAAGGGGGAGAGAAGAAAAACTCGGGTTTGACCCGATTTTTTGGTTTTGACCAAGTCAACCAACTAACTTCCTTTTTATACTTGAATGGACGGTCCAGATCAATTATCCAAATGATCTGACGGTCCAGATTTAAAAAAGGTAAAAAGTGAAAAGGTTAAATGGTAAAAACCCCTTTTTACCGGATAGTAATCCAGAATTACCATAAACTTCAGAAATTCACAGAAATTAGCCGGAAGCTCCGAAAAATATTCCGAAAATACCAGGAGACTCGTGTCGACACATACTATGACATCGGGTCATTAAATTAGGTATTTGGAGAACTTTTGAAAACTCGAAAAATGAACGTGGTCGTTCACTCGCGAAGTTACCGAATGCGACTTAAACCTCAGTAACTCGCCATTAACCACGATTAAAACGTGCGGGGTGCTACAGTACTTACAACTTTATACACTCTTTTAGAAGGAACAGAATCACTCCACAAAGAGCTGAAGATCTAGTGTTTGTGCATAATAATCTTCGTCTTCTTTCTAGAAAAACTCCAGAATATAAGCGTGGAGACATGTGGGATATCGGAGGAGATAACTCTGATTCAATGGATTTGGTTAATGGTGGCATGCTTGAGGTGGCCAGCCTCTCTCTTGATGAACCAGACTTTGAGGGTGTGATCTTTGATGATGCTTGAGTTGGACTTATTGTTGTTTCTTTTACTTGAACTTTGTTGAGACAATGTTTTTGAAGTTTGAATTTCTAATTTGTTACATTTTTTTAGTTAAATAGATTTATTCATATATTAATTTTTTTTATTATAATATATAAAAACGTACCCGTATCCTACTTTTAAAAAAAAACTCGTATCCCGTATCGTATCCGCACCCGTATCACGTATCCGTGTCCGTGCATCATAGCTATTTCCTGACTCCTGCACTTCTATTCTGTTTAGGTTACACTTGTATATGCGCTCTATGATTGTAATCTGTAATTGCCTCCTTTGTCAAAGTAGGTTGGTGTTTCTTCAGCTTGGGATATGCATGATTATCCAAAACAGATTCATGATGATATGAAACTGGGTTTATTTATTTGTTTACAAGAAACAACTTCAGAGATCAAGTACAACAATTTTTTGTCTAATGAGGAATTGGAGCCATATTGCCTCTACCAAAACAGGGTGTGGGACTCCAGAGGCCGTAGTCTTCCAGATCTATTTCCGACGGCTGTGTTTTGTAGTCTTCCTTCCATAACGATACCTGGTTTTGCAGCTGGTGGGAGGGAAGAGATGATGTTGCTGGGGCTGGAGCTGGAGCTGGTGATATCAGTGATGGAGGTAAGGCCGTTGCTCTTGGCATATTCCTCAATATAGACAGCATCATCATCACGACACAGAAAATGCGCTTTGCTGAGCTTACTGCTACTGATGGCATGATGATTCTGCAGTAGCTCTGGTTATGGTCTGAGTATCTAACCTCAGAGATGCGTTGACATTGTCAGCAACAACACCCAACTTTATATTATCAAGTATGATAGGAATTCTTTCCTTCTTTCTCATACCAGATGGGTGTCTTGCCATGTTTCTTGCATGCGTCTTGTGCTTTCAACGGAATGGATGCTCTTCTCAAAGATTGTCCCCCAAAACTTCAGTAAACCTAATAAAATGCGGTTATTTTCGATAGCTCCACTTACCCAGTAGAGCGCTTGAGTGCATTTCATTTCATAGTTGCAAAAATTTTTGTAATAAAGTAATACAAGAAACGAAAGCAGCAATTCACATCTCAAGTTTCCAAAGACACTGATGAAATTCAATCTACAAGAACATGCAAAGATACCAGCCCTTGATTACAAATCTGGATTAAGCAATGAAAGAACCTCACAGGAAGTGATACAACAACAGAAATGGGTCTCCATACATGTATGAATTGCACAGATGATATCGGCAGAGGAAGGACAACAGAGGAATCCATGGAAACAAATGTATTATACAAGGGCATGATTCCCATGTAACACATTCATGACATGAGCTATATATTTCACACTGAACAACTAGAACATGAAGAAGGATTATACAGGATAAACAGAAACAGAGAACCAAATCTAGCTACAGGTCACTTTGGGATTGCAAATTAAAGCACTTGCACTTGTCTTTCATGGCTTCACTCTCAGTTCCATACTCTCTGAACTTGTACTCTTCCTGCTTATAGGCAGGAGGAACCTTTCCCTCGCTGTAGCATTGACTGCACAAACTGAAATGAGATTTTATCTCCTTAAAGCGAGACCCAATAATTGGATAACGGCAAACTGAACAGACATGATGACCATGGCGATTCCTGTCCCCAGTTTCAAGCTTCAACAGCGTGGACATAATACCAAAACCCCAATCAGGGTCGTTGAACATGACTAGAAACTCTGTGTAAGACATTGTTGAATGATCTGTCTCTCCATGGAGTTCCAGCATCTCACTAACCCCATGGGAAGAGACGTATATAGCTCTCAACAGTTTAATATATTTAGTAGCGTCAGTTTTTCTTATCTGAGCACCACCACCATCATTCACAGGGCGCCACAAGAGCGCATCGAAAGCAACTCGCTTGCGTTTTTCTGGCGAGCCACTGCAAATAGGGGCTAGAACAGCTAAAAGCATGCCCAAGTCCACCCTACCTGCACCTGTATCATCAAAAACGGAGAGTATCCTCTCGTTTATGGCTTTCACAGCTCCTTGAAAAGTCTCAGGCTTTAGGAAATTAAGCAACCTACGAAGAATTTCTTCCAAGTTAGGCTTCCGTATGGACCTCTGTGGAACACCTGTACCTGAATACGACACTGGTACATCACCATCACTCACCTCCTTTATAAGAAGATTCACATCACAACGACTCAACCTGGTAATCCTCTGAAATGCCCTAATCTCAAGTGCAATGGCTAAGTCTTGCCTCAATGTTGTCTTCTCCCCAACTGCCTTAAATTTTGTAGCTTCCACAGTGACAAAGGAACTTTCCCCATTGGCACCCCCATTTACCTTCACCTTCTTCTTCTGCAGCTGCTTCAAATGTGCAATGGCATCATGCAATTCAACCCTGTTGGTCATTTTCAATGCTTCTTTCAAAGCCTTCTTAGCATCCTCCGTTTCCTTAGCTCCCAACAATGACACGGCCCTGTTAAGCTGAGCACGCCAATGGTTGGGCCACACAGCTAAAACCCTAGTATACATCTCGGAAGCTCTTTGGAACCTTCCCAAGTCCATATAAAGCCCACCCAAATTGTACAAGGCATCAACATGACCAGGTTTCAAATCAATAGCCTTCTGAAAAACCTCAATCGCCCTCTCATCTTCACCCAAAGCATGCAATGCCGAAGCCAAATCACAATGTGCATCAGCATAGTCTGGTTTCATGAAAATGGCCTCTTCCAAGGCCTTCACAGCCGCCCTATACTCCCCAACACCAAACAGAGCACTTCCCAACAGCTTCAAGGCTCTGAAATGAGTCGGACAAAGTATAGCAGCCTCTCTATAATACTCACAAGCACTTAAAACCATACCTTCACCTTCAAGAGAAATCCCCAAGTTCACATAAATCTGCGGAAGCAAATACGCCCACTGATTCCCTCCAGCCTCCGCTGCTTCCAAAGCCAACAAAAACTCCTCCTTCGACTCCTTATACCTGCCAAGAACATACAAGCAATTTCCGGCTCTGAAATGTGGCCTAACATCCACCGGCTGCAACTCACACGCCCTCTTGAAACTAACCAATGCCTCCTTAAACAGCTGATGCTCATACAAAACCCTCCCAATCGCCATATGCCCATCAAACGCCTGCTCCCTTGACCTTGCTCCGTCGGCACGGCTCCTCAGCACCCCCAATTCCTTCACAAACAGAGCATAATCATGCCCGGACTCCTCCCAATACACTCTCTTCTCCGAAATCTCCGAACAAGGCCCCAATTCTCTAGACCACCCGGCCTCCGAATACGAATCCAAATTCTCACCCTTCACCTTGCCATTACTCCCGCCCCGCTTCGCCCTCAACCGCTTCACCAAAATCTCCAAATCATCCACAATCTTCCACGTGTCGTCGAACACGATCCCGTGGTTCGGCGACACCGCCGTCCGCTGCTTCTTCTGCGAGTCGCCGACGAGCTCATCCACTATCGACGACGACGAGGCCTCGGAGGCCATGGACGCGCCTTTAACCTCATCCAAACTGAGGTCAAGACCAAGCGCGTCGAAGTCACGGTCGACGTCGCCGGCGCCGTCGTCGTATGTCCGCAACAGCCCCTCGTAGGTCAGCCCTTTCTCGCCGTCGATGAAGTCACCGTAGGTGCGGAAGACCTCGTCGAGAATGGCATTGATCTGCTCATCGCTGAACTTGACCCTAGGGTTTACGGCGACGACGAGGGCGGCCATTTCCTCACGGTTGAGACCACCGTCGTGGTTGGCATCGAATTGGTAGAAAATCCGCTTCACCTTCTCTGATCTGCTCCCTCTCGTCGCCATTATACCCTTCTCTCAGAGCTCTCTTTCAATTTTGGTTGGTAGGGTTTGGAATAGAAATTGGTATAAGAGAAATTATTTGTTGTGGCCGGGACACCAGCTGGCATGCTGATTTGGTGTACCTGACCAATAAACACGAGACACATGGCCATATGGAAAATGGACGGGATTTCCAAATGTGTTTAACGGCTCCGTTTTCTGCCGTTTGAGTAATCTTTCAGTTCTCACTGTCCTCAAGAGTACGACTCTTTTCTGGGATGTTTTTCGCTATGGGGATCGAATCGCCTTGCTTCGTCGGCTGGGCCACCGGAAACGGCTGCGCGGGCTCATCAATACATTCAGCAGCAAGGAGAGTTTCTCTGTCAGCTTATCAGCAACGCCTCCGATGTGAGTCCTCGATGCTTGCTTTTTGGTTGTTTATCAGGATTCGATTTCAGTATTTCAGTAGTGTTTCTTGATATTTCTTGTTTGGGTTTTGAGCGATTGCACTTGGGGATCGGTTTTGTGTACTTTTGAGTGTTAGATTTTTAGAGATTCTGTACTCTTTATTTGCTGTGTATTCAAGGGTTTATGATGGTTTTGCGGTAATGAGAGAGTAAACAGTTTAGATTAGGTCATGGGATTGGTTTTAGTATTCTGTATGTTAACATAAAGTGGTTATATGCATTTAGATAACAACAATTTATTTGAGCAATTTGATCAACTGAAGAAGAGTCACGGAACAAATAACATACTGCATATTATTATGACTGCTGGAAAGATGAGTTTAATTAGGTACCTATCAAATACTGGACCATAATCTTTTGTATAAGATCTGCATATAAAGCAAGAGTATTGGACAGAATTGAAGAGAACTTATGTCCAACACTCCGGTTTATGTATAACATATGAGTAATACAGAGGTTGTTTAATATGTTAAAATTCTTTATGTGATCACAAGTTTTTTTTTGTTCTAAATTTGATCACTAGTCTGAATGGTTGATAGTTCAATTTATTTTTGTTTGCTCCTTTTCTCAATTTTGATTTTCTAGCTTCTGAGAATTCAGTTCTGCTATTTGCTGATGATGCTTTCATTGCACCACTGCACCTTTTTTCTCAATCTTGTTGCCAAGAAGGTCATTGTCACTATGAAGCACATCTGGTAATCTCAAGCTGGAGAGTCATTCACAATGACCAGGGACTCTTGGAGGGTTGCAAAGATCTATCCTCATCAATGAGGATCAACTTGAGTACCTTGAGGAGCAAAGGCTCAAGGATTCGAACAAAAAGCACTCTGAAATGTACGCACAATTGTAGCATCTCATATGGAGATAGAGGACTCTATTTTTTTGTGCCACAAGAAGCAGCTCGGGAATTAATGTATTGACTAATGAAATCTCAATGTTATTTTTCTGTTTATTTTTGCTGTCCGTTGAGGTTGGGACCATGGTTTCTCCAACCGTCTATGCACGGAGAAGTCTTTGCCATCTGGTCTGCCATCAACTAGATGCTGCCCTCTGAGATGCAATGCAAACACAATGTGTCTATCCCGACTGGTCCACTGCGTTTTACATGCAGGCAGTTGCTCTTGCCAAGCTTGACATGCACAAGGATGCAGCTGACATGTTGAATGAGGCTGCTGTGCTTGAAGAAAAAAGAAAAAAAAAAAGAGGGAGATGATCGTGAAAACTGCCTTGTAATTATTTGTATCTGTAAACCAATTGCCACCATATTGTGTATCAAAGCTGCTACAGCTGCTGTTAGTTACAATTTTTTTGCAGGTTTATGTATAATGGGAGCTAGAAAGTTGTTTCAATAAAAAATGTCAAGTAGTTCTCTCCTTTTTCTGCATCAACTATTGACTGCTATAACTTGTTTCCCCCTAATTTGATTAAATGATTGATTAACCTGTAATTGTGTATATGAAACTTATAATACAAGATGTTCACGCTGTCTAATGATACATGGATTTTCTTTCAGTTGCCAAATTATGAGACATAGAGCTCGGCCTTTCCATCAATAAAGAGGCTCATGAACTCTTCAGCATACTATTCTACGTACCATGCATGGTAAACAACTAATTTCTTCCTCCTCAGAGACTAACATTTTCCTTCCAGCAATGATTCACTCCAGAGCATCAGCTATCTAATCTTTGCTTTATTTCCTTGAGCTCACGTCTAGCTGCAAGAATGGCAGCTTTGTTCATCAGGTTCTGTAGATCAGCTCTGGTGAAATCAGGCGTTCTCCTTGCAATCTTTTCAAAGTCCACATCCTTTACCAGTGCCTTCCTACTGGAATGCACCTGCCATCACAAATTGCTCTACTTGAGAATATGGAGATATACACAAAGATTCATTCTCACGAAATTTTTTAACATAACATTGCAAAATCCATTCACAATATCATCTACAATCATGCTTTCAGTAAATGCATGAGTAGTTCAACATGTACATACATTTAAGCTTCAACTAGTTTTACTCCCTTTACCAAGTTATAGTAACGCACCTTCTTTAATTCATATCAGTTTCTTGTACTAAACTTTGTTGTAATATGCATGCATATCACAAACAAATAAAATGAAGGCCAACTAAATTCGCAAACCTGATAGAATTAACTAACCTACAGGATCTTAACTCTCACAGCAACATCAGGCCTGTCGGTCACTTGTCTGCAGGATCTTACATTTTCTAACTCATATCAGTTTCTTGCACTACACAGCTACACAAATGGTCATATTGAAATTGTTAATTTCTAGTAACAAAACAGCAAATTGTTTACTCTCTCATTACCGCAAAACCATCATAACGCCTTGAATCCACAGCAAAAAGAGTACAGGATCTCTACAAATCTAACACTCAAAAGTACACAAAACCATTCCCCAAATGCAATAGGCCCAAACCTAAAGAAGAAAACAATAAAGAAACACTATTGAAAAACTAAAATCGAATCCAGATGAACAATCAAAAAGCAGAAAGGAAAATCTCACATCGGAGCCATTGCTGATGAGCACATCAATAGAAAGATCTCCTTGCTGTGAAGGAGTTGATGAACTCGCCAAAGGGTGTGAAGGCCCTGTCGTGCGCAAACTTTTCTGCTTGCCCAGGCGAGCCCTCCGACGAAGCGACGGGACCCGATCTCGGCAGAGACCATAGCGAAAATGAAAACCCAGATAATAGATTAAAGTCTCGTACTCTTGACTCTTGAGGAGTTAATCGAACTGAGTGGAAACGGAACCGTTAAACAAATTGGAAATCCTACCAATTTTTTAGTTATTCACGTGTCAAGTATTTAATGGGTCGGGAACACCAAATCAGCTCGACAGCTGGTGTTCCGGCCGCAGCAAATAATTTCTCTATAAGAGAAATGGAAAAGGGGACCAATTAAAGGGCTAATTATTCATTATGGTGGGTTTAAAAATGGTTCAAGAATGAGAATTTACAGAGGGGGGCTCATGCCTAAATTTGGTGGTGGTGGTCTGGATAAGCCAAAGGGGACACCAGAAGAATAGACTATTCTTAATCTGGTTTTGATTTGGGTTTTGATTAGTTGCTGGTGAAATGAGGAGAGAATTATGAGTTGAAAGTGATGATGATGGCTGGTGGTGGCGGCAGGGTGAGAGGCTGTCATGTTCTTTTTTATTCTTGTATTTGGTAATGAATAGTAACAGGGAATTCATGTTTTGAATGTAGATATAAATCATGAAATGAAACAAAAATAAGTGAAGAAGATTTTGCACGAGTGCAAAAGATGATGAATATTAGCGGGTCGGAAATATTAAAAGCAATACGCTTAATTAACTTCTCGTGACGAAAATGGAAATGAAGAACTCAACCATTGACAAAAATCAATATAGACAAAATTTGTTTGTTCAACTGAATGAATCAAATAAGTGGACGTTAATTATAAAACTATCAACTTTTCATTAGAATTGTCGATGTGTTTGATACATTCCTCTGAACAAATGAATTTTATTTACATTATTTTTTATAAAAATTATCTTTGTTGGTTAATTCAACTTCAGAACAGTTAAAATCATAATTCAGAAAATCCAAACGCATACGTACATATTAATCCGGACTAGATGTGACAAACGAGGCGGTCCAGCCCGACCCGTTTAATCTGACTTCGGACCGTGCTTGAGACGACCCGCGTCTTAACGAGCTTGAGTTTGGGCCAACCCATTTACTCTAATCTAAAGCTCAGCTCGGTCCACAATCCAAACTCATAACATGTTGGGTCGTACTTGTGCCGGACCAGGCCCATTAACGAGCCGACATATAATGTTTTAGAAAAAACTTCTTATAGGTCTAAGAGAATTCGAATCAAAATGAATAATTATTAATATTTATAATTTATTGTTCACACTTAAAACAAATTTTATATTATTTATAAATATATAATATTTATATTTTAAAGAAAAAATATGTATTTTAGAGCAGGTCGGGCTATGAGCCTCAACTTGTCGTGCTTGGATCGGGCTAAGGCCAGACCCATTACTCGTGCCCCGGTCTATTAGAATAACGTATTTAAACCGTGCCCGACCATTAACGTGCTCGTGTCATACCATCACTTCTAAACGTGTCGTGCTCGTACTTTACCACCTATAGTCGGGACTCGAATATTTTCCTCCAAAGATTAATTGACCTTTCATGTGTCGTGTGTGCGGGCTTTCTTTCACAGCCCAACAACTGGACAACTGGGCTGTAGGTCAAAATAGTAAGTTGGAATATAGTTTTCGGACTATTCTGTTAGTTGTTGGCGGTTGGTCGTATATCTGGGGTCGTTAGAATCCAGAGCGAGAGACGAGGGAAGCAAACGGTTTATTTGGCCACCGTTGCTATTTCCTTCTCGTTGCTTTCATTTTCAGGCCGGCAGCAACCCCTTCTGGTCTTCACGGTTCGGCCAAAACCAACATTTTTCTCCAGATTCCGAGCTTCCTTCTAGAACTTTTGGCCGTTCCGTCCCCAGAAACAAATACAAAGATAACAACAAAAGGGGTTCTGTTCTCTACATTTCATTTGTTTTTGTTACTCTAATCTGCCTCGCTTTGCTGTTATAAGCCCCTACACGTTCTGTTCCACATTACCCCATATTTTCGATCACAAGTTTTATATTACGTCTGGAGTACGTTAATCACAGAACAAGGTAAGCCTGGCAAAAAGAAGAAGAAGAAGAAGAAGAATTAAGGACATGCACATTGGGATGGAATCATCTGTTTGAGCATTTTGATGAGGTGACTGTTGTACATTCTGAAGCTGGGAGATCATAAGTTTCTAGGGCTCTATTTTTTGAATAGTTCTAGGGCTATCTATTGCTTGTTGTTCCGAGAGAAAATAAACAATGGCGACGGAGGAGTCTGTGAATAATGAAGAGAAGATTCTTGTTTCGGTTAGGGTGAGACCCTTGAATGACAAGGAAAAGGCAAAGAATGAGATTTCCGATTGGAAATGCTTCCGCAACACTGTCATGTACAACAACAGCCAAGCTGATCCGCCTTCGTCTCCCTCTGCTTATGCCTTTGGTAATTTCTACACACATAACACACTTTCTTCCTCATCTGCGTTTTGTGAAGTGGTTTCTTTTTCTAGTCCTTAACACTGTTTTTTCATGTCACTTCTCTCCTGAGGATAGACAGAGTCTTTGGTAACAACTCTTCTACGAAGCAAGTGTACGAAGAGGGAGCTAAGGAGGTTGCTCTTTCAGTCGTCAACGGCATCAACTGTGAGTGATCGTCATCTAGTTCTTGTTTTCTGATGATACTATAGAGTTAACAAGGATCTCATATAGTTTGACTGATATATAATGTGCAGCAACCATTTTCGCCTATGGACAAACAAGCAGTGGAAAGACATATACTATGAATGGGGTGACAGAATTTGCTGTTTCAGATATATATGATCACATGGAGAGAGTAAGTATAATGTTTCCTAACATTTGAATTGTCATATGTACTGATATTTTTCTAAGGGGTGCCTAATTTGAACGATCTATGTTTCAGCAAAGTGACCGAGAATTTGTGTTGAAGTTCTCTGCCATGGAGATATATAATGAAGCTGTCAGAGATCTCCTCAACTCTGAGAATGCTCAACTTAGGCTCCTAGATGATCCTGAGGTGAATCATTTTCACCTTTGAGTAGATTTTATTTATTGGATGACAAAGTTTTAAGTTTTTAACTAATACTACTTGAACAGAAAGGTACAGTGGTCGAGAAACTCTCAGAGGAGGTTCTGAGAGACCGGAACCACCTGGACGAGCTTCTTTCTACCTGCGCAGCTCAAAGAAAGATAGGAGAGACCTCTTTAAATGAAACTAGCTCAAGATCTCATCAAATTTTGCGACTGGTATGCTTAATTGGTTTGCCATTTAATCAAATAGTTACTTTTGAATTTGGCATGATAACTTTGTTTTGAAGTCTTTTGTTGGAATCAACAGACAATTGAAAGTACTGCCAAACAATTAGATGGCCTCCAAAGTTCAGGCACTCTTGCTGCTACTGTGGTATGGAAGTACTTATCTAACGTCACTAGGAAACGTATTCAAAGTACTCGTGTATTAATAGGAATGAAAATGGAATTCTGTGCAGAATTTTGTTGATCTTGCGGGCAGCGAGCGTGTTGCTCAGGCATTATCAGCTGGTTCAAGATTGAAAGAAGGGTGTCACATAAATAAAAGTTTACTGACCCTGGGAACTGTAATCCGCAAATTAAGGTTCACTTGTTCTACCATCAAACTCGATCAAGTTCTTGTTTTATTTCTAAATCTTTACACCTTTTAACATCTTAATGAATTGAAATAATGTCATTAATGATGCAGTAAGGGAAGAAATGGACACGTACCTTACAGAGATTCAAAGCTTACACGGATACTGCAAAATTCTTTGGGAGGTAATGCTAGGACAGCCATCATTTGCACCATGAGTCCTGCACGAAGTCATGTTGAGCAATCAAAGAACACCCTGTTCTTTGCAAGTTGTGCAAAAGAGGTTACTACTAATGCAATGGTCAATGTGGTAAGGTCAGATAAGGCATTGGTAAAGCAATTGCAGCAACAATTGGCAAAAATGGAAAATGCATTAAAGAGTTTAGAAACAAATTCTATGAAAGAGAAAGAACTTCTGCTGCAACAGGTGAGGATATGACCTCTGTGACTAACCTTATACATGCACTTACATGCAAAAACTTCAATGTGTATTCTGATAAAAAGTATTAGACTACGGAAGAGTTTTCTATTGTGTCATACTTCGTTATCTGGGATGCTAATGCTTTGGTTTCGTTACATTATGCAGATGGATAAAGAAATAAAAGAACTGACCAAGCAACGTGATCTTGCTCAATCTCGGGTTCAAAATTTGCTAGAATCAGTTGAAGAAGGTCGATCTGGAATAGATGAAAATTCAGGATTGCAGTCATCAGACATGAATGTAAAAGCATGTAATCCACCAGATAATACTGATAGACCTAGTTGTTCCTCGAGTTCCAGCAAGCACTTCCAACGGCTTTCTGAGATTTCTGACGAAAGTTTTCTGATGGATGGTATTGATCCAAACTTAGAAGGTTGGCAGGATATTGCAGAAACATCTCAAGCAGAAGCAAAAATTTCAAAAAGCTCTCATGCAGAACCTAGAGACAATGCACGAAGATCTCACATAGAACCTCAAGGTATTGCGCAAAGCAAAGACTCTACACAAGAGCATCTTACTGTACCTGAAGATGTCTGCAAGGAGATTAGATGCATTGATCAAATGGAAGAATCCAGCATGAACAAGAATAAAGTACCAATGGATGACGATGCAGATTCATTATCACTGCAGAAAGAAGATTCTGAGTTGAGAAATGCTACGGAAGAGTATGAGGCATTACAGAAGAAAATACAGGATTTGCAAAAGACGATTAACACTCTTGTGAGTCTTAATGGCCATCTGGATCAATCTCCTTGTTCTTCTGAATCGAGTCCTGCAAGCTTAAGCTTTGCCAGAAGTAGAAGTGCTAGGGCAGTTCTCCTAAGTTCTCTATCTCTCTCTTCTCCAACTAAGGAGACGGTACAAAATGAGACCTTCACTCCTACTCGGTCCAAATCAAACATGGATATGTCACCCAAAGAAGATGTTCAAGCACCTGTCATGAAAGCTACTACGAATACAGAGGAAACTAGAGAACCTGAGGCAGAGGAGGATTTTCCTGATAAAACACAAGAAGTCTCTAAGCGCAAGGTGTCTAAACCGAAGCATGGAAAGCTTCCCCGAAGAGACTCTGGTCGAGAATCTCTTTTGAGTGTTCAAGTGGAGGCAGAGGAGCGAATGCCAGATGAGGACAATGTCGTGGAGGAGTTTCCTAGAGCTTCAAAAGGAGGCTTGCGATGGAAGCTTTTTAAATCAAAACAGCCTGGTGCTAAATCAGTGATGAGTTCTAAAGCATCTTCTGTTTTGAGTGCTCCGGTGGCTTGGAAAGTTATCCAGAACTATTCAGAGGCGGATTTGGAGGATAACGTCAGTGTTCTCAACTTTGATGATGAACATAAAAGAGACAAACATGACAAGCATGGACGATCGTCGAAGAGGCCTGGCCGTATGGATACTTCATCAATACAACGAGCATTGAGAAACAATTCTGATTGGAGGTCTGAATTTGAAAGGCAAAGGGGATTGATAATCGAACTCTGGGATGCTTGCTATGTGCCACTGGTTCACAGATCCCATTTTTTCCTTCTTTACAAAGGAGATCCATCTGACTTTCTCTACTTGGAAGTAGAGCTTAGAAGACTGACCGCTCTAAGGGAGACATTCTCTGATGAAAGTAACCGAAGTACTGTGACAGATCGTCATGCTCACACTCCAGCTTCAAGGTAATTTTTCAGATTCCATCAAACACATCCCTGCAACTTAAACTGTAGACACAACACTTCACAGTTCCCACACAAGCGCCCACATGTACACTGAGCTTAACCCTTTTTCGAATTTGAGCCTGCTCTAATGTTGTTTCTTATTTGAATTGGGTAACAGTCCAAAGGCTCTTAAGAAAGAGAGGGAAATGTTAAGTAAGAAAGTGCATAGTAAGTTCTCAAGAAAAGATAGAGAAAGGCTTTACCAGAAGTGGGGGATTAGGCTGAACACAAAGGAGAGGAGCCTACAGTTGACAAACTATCTATGGACGAGCACAATGGACATGGGACACATCAGGGAGAGTGCTGCACTTATTGCGAAGTTGATTGGCCTTGCAGAGCCACTTCAAGCTCCCAAGGAGATACTTGGAATCAGCTTCTTATCGCAACCCATTCCAAAGAAAGCCTCTTTCTGGCGCGACACCATGTCTACTCTATAGAACTGTTTGCTCCATGTAGAACAAGATGACTGTAGATTTAGCTCAGCTTGAACAGAGATACTGATTGTGAACTAAGCGGCAATCTAAAATCTTACTATGATTATTTGATAGTTGATACCTCTTCCTTTGAAACACCTCTTCCTTCTGATGTTTGATGTATTATACTACTAGATTGGACAAAAGAGACATGTGACCACAGGCTTACGTTCAAGCAATATGCCTTGGACATGCAGTAGCGAGCTCCAAATAGAAGCAAAAAGATACAGCCACATCTAGTTATTGTCTAGAAAGGTGCCTTTACCTTTTAAAAGGAAAAAAACAGAAGAGAAGAGAACTGTCAACTGTGTTACTATAATTTGACAGATATCCATAAACTTTCACTATAATTCTTATGTTCTTCGTTTGTTATCCACCATATATTTTCTTTTAACTAAGGTTAACATACGAAGCGAAAAGTGGGAGAGTGAAGGGGAGGAAAGGATGGAGTGAATATTTTTTTTATTAATTTATTATATTTATCTATTTTAGTACTACTGACAACATAAATTTTTGAAAACTCACACCTTAGATATATAAGCATGTTCGAAGACAAGATGAAATCATTTACATTAAGCATCATTAAATCTTACCTCCAGTGATTTTCCATCCTGAGGTTGAACAAGACATCTCATATCTTGTAGTGTGTTCTACTATTCGAGTTATCATGCTCTGGATGGAGCACATCAGTTGCATTTCTGATTTGCTCAGTAATGGATTCTTCTTTAAGTGTATAAAATCAGAAATCATCTTCATAGGATTCTTCCAGAGAGTCTCCACTGTCTTCAGGAAGAAGAGAATACTTCATCTCATGATCTTCTTGAGGTGTAGGATCATCATAATAATCACCAAGGCTGAACTCAATGTCTTTGGTGTCTCTATATCATACAGTGAGGTATTACTGTCTAGGCCCAACCATGAGCGACACTCATCAAGATCCCCTAGAAGAAGTGAACAGAGTCCCCTCTCCAAAGAAAAGTCTATCTCACTATTTTCAGTGGTTATATAGGTATTAACAGAGTATCCTACAGCTGATACCTTATTCTGCTGAAGTTCCCAGAACAGGTTATCAGCATCTGCTTAGGTTTTTTACCAACAAAGGCTGGAGCAACAAGCGCAAGCGCCACTCCATAAACTTCAAAGCTTTCAGCTGGGATGTTTTTTGGTGTTGACACATAATTCCACCTTTCAACCACAACGAGAACAAAGATAGAAAAATATTAGACAATTAGCAACAAGCATACAGATCATGGGAAGAAATTAAGAAAGACAACAAGGCTAGAGATAGAAGAGAATGAAATAACCTATCCATTATCTTTGGAGACTTGTGGTAATCTTGAAAGAACTGCAGGTGGTTCATTTGAAAGAAAACAGTTCGGCCTTGCAAGCCTTCGATCTCCTCCAGCTTGTGAGCACAGTGGGTGGAAAGAAGCTGGTATTTTCTTTTAGCTATGACCAGACATGATTTTCGGAACCTAACTTACAGTAACTTGTGTGAGGTGGGATCCAGAATGTATGTTTCTCAGAAAAGTTGTTAGAACCAGAGGGCTTAACACAATATGGCTTGGATCAGGCTAAAAGTGAAAAGCTGGCAGAGGGAGAAATCGGAGAAAGTAGAAGAATATGAGCGCGAGAGAGATTCAACAAAAAAATGTGTGAGGAAGAAAAAATATTTTTATTTTTTATGCGTAAGTAAACATACGATGTCGTGACGAAAATTGATATTGAACCTTTCATTGGTAACGAAAATAGAATTTAGATATCGTATTAATAGTTTTTAAAATCTAACTATCAATTTAATTTATTCTATATTAAATTTAAATGACATATAAAAGTATGAGGATAAATGCCGTAAAAAGAATCTGATACATGGTAATTGTTTCATCAGATTTAAAGTAAGTAGACGTGTCTTCGTAACAATCTTGGACAAGATTGTGCATGAAGATGATTCAAGTTATTTTTTTCTCTGTGTCCCCCCGCAAATGGGCCATTTCTAAAGAAGTTGAGGTTAAAGCGCCGAAAGAAAGCGACCATCTCCTTCTCATTATCACAGGCACAGCCCCAGTCAACACACTACTGTAACGTCCTTAAATCAAAACGTACACAAAAACAAGAAAATAGGTTTTTTAAATACACAAGTTTTGGGGAAGAGGGAAGCAGAAAAACCCTACCCTCTGTTTTCCACCACTCTCGGGTCGCCACCAACGGCGTCGTCGTTACTCCTCCGGCACCTACCTCTGTTTTTCCACCAAACCCCATTCTCACTTTCTTTCTTTCTTTCTAATGGTAACGGCTAGTTTGTTCTTGGTTGTGATCATCTACTTCTCCGCCGCATTCACCGTCGCGCAACTCCCCGAGATCGAAGCCCTAACCTCTTTCAAGCTCAACCTCCACGACCCTCTCGGCGCTCTCACCGGCTGGGACTCCTCGACGCCCTCCGCCCCATGCGACTGGCGCGGCGTCGCTTGCTTCAACAACCGAGTCCGCGAGCTCACCCTTCCCCGCCTCCACCTCGCCGGTCATATCTCTAACGACCTTGCCTCCCTCCGTGAACTCCGCAAGCTTAGCCTCCACACCAACAACTTGAACGGCTCCATCCCTCCCTCACTCGCCCAATGCGACTCGCTACGCGCCGTCTACCTCCACGCCAACTCACTCTCCGGCGACCTCCCGCCGGCGATTTTCAACATCCTTGACCTCCAAATCCTCGACCTCTCTCACAACTTCCTCTCCGGAAAAGTCTCCGGCGTCATTCCGGCGAGCCTCCGGTACCTAGATCTTTCGTACAATGCATTCACTGGCGACATTCCGGTCAACTTCTCCGCCGGGGAGCTGCTCCAGTTCATCGATCTCTCCTTCAACCAGTTCACCGGCGGCGTTCCGGCGACGATTGGCCGGCTCCAGACGCTTCAGTATCTCTGGCTGGACTCGAACAGGTTAACCGGTACGATCCCTTCTGCTATCTCCAACTGCTCCTCACTTGTACATTTCAGCGCCGACGACAACGCGCTCCGAGGTATGATTCCGGCGACGCTCGGCGCCATTCCGAACCTTCAGGTGGTTTCTTTAGCTCGGAACAGCTTATCAGGCTCGGTTCCCACATCTTTATTATGCAATGGAAATGTTGAGTCTAATTCTTCACTGAGGATAGTAGATCTAGGGTTCAATGCGTTCACGGATATTGTGCCGCCGCAAAATGCAAGGTGTTCGGGTATCTTGGAGGTTCTGGTCCTTAAAAGCAACCGCATTGGCGGCGCGCTTCCAAACTGGTGGAGTAATCTCACTATGTTGAGGGTTTTCGATGTTTCTGGAAACTTGTTTTCGGGTGGATTGCCTCCTGAAATCGGCAATCTTTTCAGGTTGGAGGAGCTCCGGGTGGGTAATAATTCCCTCATTGGTGAAATTCCTGATCAGATTGGGAAATGCAGCTTGTTACAGGCTCTTGATCTTGAAGGTAACCAGTTTGCAGGTCGATTTCCGTTGTTTTTGGGAGGGATGAAGAGCTTAAGGGAGTTGTCTTTGGGTGGGAATTTGCTCTCGGGTACCATCCCCTCGAGTTTGGGATCACTTTCGGGGCTGGAGTCGTTGAATCTGAGTGGTAATAATCTGACAGGGGAAGTTCCGGTTGAGGTCAGGCAGCTAGGGAACTTGACTAGTTTGAACTTGAGTAATAACAAGTTTTCGGGTGAGGTTCTTGGGAATGTAGGAGCATTGAGAAGCTTGCAGGTCTTGAATGTGAGCAATTGTGGGCTTTCGGGTAGCTTCCCTGCGAGTATTGGCGGTTTGACGAGGCTTGCTACGCTTGATTTGGGTAGACAAAAGCTTTCTGGTGAGTTGCCTACTGAGATTTTTGGGCTGCCAAATTTACAAGTGGTTGCTTTGCAGGAGAATCAGTTATCTGGGGATGTTCCTCAAGGCTTTAGTAGCTTGACTGGATTAGTCTACCTAAATCTCTCCTCCAATGCCTTTACTGGTGTTATTCCAGCCACTTATGGATATCTACGGTCACTCACTGTTCTATCTTTGTCAAAGAATCGCATTTCCGGAGTGATCCCACCAGAGGTTGGAGATAGTTTGAGTCTTCAAGTACTTGAGCTTAGTTCTAATCAATTGGAGGGCAAGATTCCAGGTGATATCTCTCGGCTGTCTAGTTTGGAAGAGCTAGATTTAGGTCATAATAAACTGACAGGTGAAATACCAGAGGAAATTTCCAAATGCTCTGCTCTGACTTCATTACTGTTAGAGGGTAATCAACTTTCAGGTCCAATACCAAACTCCTTGCCGCTGTTATCAAACCTTGTGGTGTTAGTTCTTTCCTCTAACAAGTTGAGTGGATCGATCCCGGATAATCTTTCCCTCATTCCTCACTTGAAGTCCTTGAATTTGTCTAACAACAACCTATCTGGTAAGATCCCAGAGCCAGTGGGTTCTAAATTCAATGGAGAAGTCTTCGCAATGAACCCGAGTTTATGTGGGAAACCATTGGACAGAGAATGTGGGGATGCGAAGAGGAGAAGGAGAAACAGGTTGATTTTATTAATTGCGGTGGCAGCTGGTGGAAGTTTGCTTCTGTTATTGTGCTGTTGTGGCTATGTTTACAGCCTCTTGCGCTGGCGTAAGAAGCTTAGAGAAATGGTAACTGGGGAGAAGAAGCGCCCCAGTCCAGGTCGTGCAAGCTCAGGCGGAGAGAGATCTGGTCGCGGAAGTGGAGATGGTGGAGGTCCAAAACTTGTTATGTTCAATAACAAGATTACATATGCTGAGGCATTAGAAGCAACAAGACAGTTTGATGAGGAAAATGTGTTGAGCAGGGGAAAGTACGGACTGGTATTCAAGGCTTCTTTCCAGGATGGAATGGTGCTCTCAATTCGACGCCTTCCTGCTTCTTCACTTGGTGTGCTCAATGAAGAGGCATTCCACAAAGAAGCCGAAGCTCTTGGCAAGGTGAGGCATAGAAATTTAACAGTTCTGCGAGGCTACTATGCGGGTCCTGATGTGAGGCTACTTGTGTACGACTACATGCCTAACGGAAACCTAGCCACTCTGCTCCAAGAGGCCTCTCACCCAGATGGTCATGTACTAAATTGGCCAATGCGGCATCTCATTGCACTCGGCATTGCTAGAGGAATTGCTTTCCTGCACTCGGTCTCAATGGTCCATGGTGATGTGAAGCCTCAAAATGTTCTCTTTGACGCTGATTTTGAAGCCCACCTATCAGAATTCGGACTAGACAGGCTAACCATGATCTCACCAAAACCCTCCTCATCATCTACCACAGTTGGCACATTAGGCTATGTGTCACCTGAAGCAACGCTAACCGGGCAAGCAACAAGAGAAGCCGATGTGTACAGTTTTGGAATTGTCCTGTTGGAGATCCTAACAGGAAAGAAGCCGGTGATGTTCACCGAAGAAGAAGACATTGTGAAATGGGTGAAGAAGCAACTACAAAGAGGCCAAATCACAGAGCTGCTCGAGCCTGGACTACTTGAGCTCGACCCGGAGTCATCAGAATCAGAAGAGTTCTTACTAGGAATTAAAATCGGACTCCTCTGCACTGCACCTGATCCACTTGACAGACCATCCATGGCTGACATTGTGTTCATGCTTGAAGGTTGCCGTGTCGGACCGGACATACCATCCTCGGCCGACCCAACTTCACTGCCTTCACCGGCCTGAAATTTTTCACTTAGTTTTGCTTTCCTATCATTGTACTAGTAGTAGGTGTATTCAATTTCGTCATTGAACCATAAATTATCATTCCCACCTTCTATTGTCTACCCTGCTTGTGCTCAACTACATTATATTAGCTTGACGGCGCCGGAGGGCCACAGTCACTTTCACTAAACATTTTCCGGTATCCTTCAGTTCTTTAATACTATTTTAATCCTTGCCACGTGACCAGGTTGGGAGGGAGGGGAGTGGAGAAAGTAGCCGTTAATGCGGCTGAGGCGCCCTTACCGGAGATGGGGGCCCTAAGTTTATCGGGAAAGTGTTGACCGTCACGTGGTCCCTGACCGGGACGTAAAAGCCATTTTCCACTTTTAAACGTGAATCAATAATACGATACGAACCAGCTGGGGCCCAGTGTATCAGAATGGCTGCGTAGAAAGGACAGGGATTTTAGAATGCTTGTGATTTGAATCGGAATGGTTGTAGCCAAACTAGAAACTTTTCTTTTTTTATTGAAGTAAATATCTATTATAATTTTGTGAGGTTTACTCACAATCTATCATTTATTAAAGAGAGATGATGTTGTTAGACTAAATAATATTGAGCAGAAACTTATCTTTAAAATGACCAAAGTAAAATGATAATTTTTTAATCATAAAATGTACTACTGTATATATGTCATGGAAAAATGTTCTTTTTTTCTTCATTTTCAAAACCAAATAAATCTCCTTTAAATACACACATTAATTTGTATAGTACATTATAAGATAGGAAAATGTAAGACAGATGTAATAATTACAACCTTTTATATTCACAATGAATAATGAATGTCAAAACTTGAATTTAAAATGACAATAATCATAAATTTTAAAGGAAGTAATTATAGTAAAAACATAAATAACATTAAAGAATTTTCCAAAATGGATGTAGTAGGGCCCGTCTGGCCCCTCCGCCATTGGGGAGGGAGTGAAGCAGAGCATCCCACATTCATTTCTGGGTCAGGAAGATCGGAACCGAGCAGGACGACATGACGTTCTCAGCTTCACTCCGGCGGCCCTACAGTGGTGGTGGCCTCTGATTGGGACATGGCATTGAGTTGGGGGCTGACATGTGGTGGTCATGGTAACTAACGAGCAATTACTGGCACGCAGGACGTGTCGATTCAATTGCTATCCAGACCCAGCATACAAAACTCAGATAAGAAAGGATTTACTAACCATCAGTATGACGAAATAATGATGCCAACAAGACATCACTTGAAAATGAAACTGAATGGAATAATGGTCTTATAGAAACTGGCCAACTCTGTTGTCCTGTAACATATCATAGATGTTCATATACCAAAGACTGTCGGTCGGTATTTATGCATACATAGCAAATACATATACTCAGAAAGAATATAAAGATTGAATCGGTTGAATTTGAATGAATCATCTCAAATAAAGAGACTGTTTAATATGTACAAAGGAAATGAGAAAGCAACTAAGTATTCATTTCAGACAGCTGCCAAACCTTCAGGCAAGGATTCATTATCCGGGTCAGGTGACAGAAATCTACGGCAAGCGTAAAAAACAGCTGAATGGAAACCCTCGGGATTGTCTATGAACACAAAGTGTCCTGCCTGCAATTATTTACAGGAAAACATTTGTTGATATAAACCAATAGATCATATAAACTAATTTCGGAGAAGTAAAGCATACTGCATACACATTGGAGAGAGACTGACCTCAGGAACTCTAATAATCTCACACAGGACCTTCATATCCTTGCGAGCTTCTTGAGCCCCTTGATAATTCATCCAATCTTGATATCCATAAATAAAGGTAGTTGGAACTTTCCACTCTGGTGCACTGTATATAAAAGGAAACACTTAAACAAAGGAGCACCCTAAACATACCAAGACAAGAAAGAAAATAATAAGTAGAATCAACAGACCTCTGAAGAAGAGGCTTCCGAGCAAATGCTCCGAAAGAAAAAATATATTTCAAGCACAACTCTCCACTTGCTTTGGCAGCTAAAGTATGGTACACGTAATCTTCAATTGAGAAAGCAAAACACTGTTAGAGATCTTCAAACTATGATAAAAGCTGTACAGAAACAACTTAATATGTACCAACCTGACAGCAGTTGGGCTTCATGCTCATTTAGGGTGGTCCCTGCAGCACGAGCGCCAAATCTACTATTTGTGTAACCCCGAACAATCTTCGGACCCCAAGGCCCTAAACCTCTACAAAATAAATAAACAAGCCATATAAGATAACCAAATCTTTCTCTAATTCATTTCTAAATGAAATAGATTCTTGCACCAATGGACCTAGAGCATAATGCTCAAACAGGCAATTTGGGGCAAGAAGCAACACACAATTGTCACAATTGTAACAAGGATAAATCTAACTAGTACTGCATACTTATTAAAACTTCAGTGTGAAACCATTCATTCTTCATTTCAACCCACACACAGGAAGGGATTGAGGGTTTTGGATAGTGGAATCATGGAAGAAGTATGAACGGAAGAGTTAAAAGTTGTTCAAAGTAAATGACAAAGTAAACCCCTCGAATAGATGATATATGTCTCTAGGCCCAATAACCAGAGAGAAAACAAACAGATCCCAGAGACAAATATGATAAAGATTTAAAGAAAGTAGACATTATGGAACTGTATAGAGAACCACAAGCAGGGAGAAACACTGTAAAATAGCTGCACTTTTGTAGTCATTCTCTCAACACATGAAACTATGAGACGCCTTTAGTCCACCCAAAGTAAGCTAGGCATGCATTCACATACATGCTGATGTGCAGTGTGTGAGTGTGACTTCACGTTATGTATGTAATTACGCATGCACCATAGGCATATGCACATGTTATCGCTAATAAACCTAAACATTACAAAATGAAATATATAGCTTAAATCATGGAATTGGATATATCACCACCTATAATACCCTTTTTGCCTGTTTAATATATATAGTAAAAGATACAAAAGGAAACAGAGGTATATATACCTGATCAATTTCTGAGGAGTAAAATTAGACTCCCACAAATGGTTAATAATTGCTCCTTTCCATGTTGTTTTAAACTGCATGATCCATTCATTCCTTGCATCTTCTGCCGAGGAGAACCCAGCAGAACCCACTAAAACCAAATGCTTAATGTGCTCCGGATGCTATTTTACATAAGTAAAATCAACATCAGTACCAGAAAATGCCATAGCAATGCCAGATTCCAAAAGCAATATGGAATGAAAAATACCTTCAGGGCATACTTAGCTGCAACATAGCCACCAAATGAATGTCCAAGTAATATAAAGTTGCTGAGATTTTTGGCTTTCCGCCATTCTTCCAAAGAATCAATAAACCATGCCTCGGTTTCTGCATTGTCAATTTGCCATTTCCAAATTTAAACAAAAGACAAAGATATATATTACTCTTACTGTCAACATTTGGTCAAGAATTAGACCATTTATCCTCGTACAGTCATATTGAAAGCTAAGTTTTTTGACATAGTAAAGCTACCTTCAGTGCTTTTGCATGTAAAATCAGGTCTGCTTGATCCACCCCAGCTGTAAAGAAGATCAAAACTTGAGCACAAAATGTCACACTACTAAAGACCCCAACGAGAACTACCCAACATTGAGAACCCAAAAAACTTCTTCCCAATAAAGCATGAAACTTGTGATTCTTAAATCAGTTGTTTGCAGACAAGTTCCAATCTTTCACAACAACTCATTTACAATGCCAGAGAATCAAGGTTTTATATTAAATTACAGAACCAAACTGAAGCATGTCATCATTGCATTGAAGCCGAAAGTAGCTCACCCGAGTTGATCAATAGCAATGACCCTGAACCGACTGGCAAGAGCATCAAAATTCCTGAAGAAGAAACCTTGAGACGCACCATATCCATGAACCATCACAATAGTAGGATTCTCATTTTTGCTCTCAAACGTAACCGTGTTGATAAACCTCTCCTCATTGCTTGCAGACCTGAACCACCTCACTTTCGACCCGGGCGGACCCGACCCGATATTGACCCGCTCCACCACATACGGGGTCCTGCAAAACCCGACCCGATTCGCTATCATTTTAAGGTTCAATCAAAACACAATTCAGCTTCAATTTCTATTCTTCAAGAAATGAAAATTAAGATGAATTGGATTGGTTAGTTACTTGACGATGGAGAGGAGGCGATTCTCGGCGGAGATGATGTGATCGGTGGAGGTGGGGATCCAGCGGAGGACAGAGGGCCAGAAAGACTTTGGCATTGACTTTGTGGAGGCGGCGGCGGCGGTGGCAGGGGAGCGGAGGTCGGAGGCGGCGGACCTGGAGATTTCTTCGGCCATTCTGGAAGAGAGTCTACGCAGGTTCATGCGCTGTTGCTTTGTGAAGTGGGTTTGGTGATAACCGGCACGCCAAGCCACACGCTTTGACTTTGAGTTTGTTGACTTTGACTTTGAGGGGCTTCGAATCAAAGGCGACTATTATGGCCACGTGGATCGTGTGGCTTGGGCAAATGACGTAATAATGAAAATTCTCTTTTTTGCTCTGAGAGCCTAGTCCCATCTCAGTTTGTTTCGCAAGGCTTGGAGGTTTGAAGCCTTGCTTTCAAGTATGTAAAAAATCTAGTGACCAAAATGAATGCTTTACAATCCTTCACTTGAAAATCAAGATATAAAAACCGAAAGGTTTTGATTCCAAACATATTGATAGTAATTCTGAGACCGCAATCTGCAATATCAGTGGATCCAACAGTACAAAAACCAGAACATGCCAAGCACCAGACAACTTTATTGATTCATTAACAGAACTCTGAGATATTCAATCTTACCAAGCAATGGCCATGACTTGGAATTATAACGGAGAATATGGAACAAAATTGACATAACAATATTTAATCTACGGCCAGCCAACCAATCAAAAGACAAAGTATGAAGAATATAACTAACATAACGCTACAAGAAATAATATTGGACAAATTAATGTTGCTTTGAATTCTCAATACAGACCATCTGATGAAAATTGGAAAAGGATTCAATTTTAAACTTATTTAGAAGAAAAACTAATTGCTAGCTCTAATTTCTACCTTTGGCACATAAATTTTCGGTAGACATCGATCACAACAAACAAGAATATGCAGTACACTTCCAAAACGAAAGATCTTATACCAGAACATAGAAGTTGCTTTAAACCAGCATTCGAGGAATCCACCCAACACAGGTTTTTTAGTCAGCTCTTGACTGACCTGCTCGGGAGGAAAGAATGATGCCAACAATGAGACCATACAGAGCAAGGGCTTCGGCGAAAATGAGAATGAGGATCATCCCAACAAAAAGCTTTGGCTGCTGAGCATTGGCCCTGCAAAGTAAGAAAATAAAATCAGATTGATTAGCAAGTTCAATCAGACCAAGCACAATAAGACCCAACAAATCAGTGAATGATTAGCAAACCTTAAATGGTGTAACCAAAAGGCTGCAGATGTACAGTTTAAAACAATAATCTGAAAGAATATAGTTCCTAAGCTAAACTAAAATCGTATACTGTGCATTTCCAAGATTACGTAAAAAGCAAACCATGTGCAAAACCAGCTCATTATACTCGAAATATAAGACAAACTCCAGTTATTACATTGCCATCATGTTCATCAAGAAACAGGTCGATCAAATTGCTTGTGACATTAAAGGCGCCGCAGAACAAAAATTACAAAAGACGAACTTCTAACCCAATAAAAACTCCCTCAAGCAACAAATCAATCAAACAGAATCATATTATCAAAACTGCAAACAGTTTATACGATACAAGTGGTCGAGACCATACCTAACACCAGCATCACCAACAATGCCAATAGCCATACCAGCAGAGAGCCCAGCAAGGCCACAAGCAAGACCAGATGAGAGATGAGCATATCCATCGAAAAGGTAATACGATTTCGCCTTCGGATTGATACCAGTACTGATAATGACAGCGATAATAAGCCCGTAAATACCCAACACTCCAGCCATGACCACCGGCACAATCGACTTCATGACCAGCTCCGGCCTCATCACTCCCATCGAGGCCACTCCAACTCCACTCTTCGCCGTGCCGTACGCCGCTCCCATACCTAATCAAAAGCCAATCAAAATCAAATCCCTAATCGATAAAACGACGTCGTTGAGGTTAGATCTGAAACGTACATGAGAAGACGAGGGCCGCAGCAGCGCCGAGGAAGCCGAAGAACGGTGCCGTTTCATCGCCGCTGAAGGTTGTAGAAGCCATTCTCTTGTCGATCAAGATGAGGATGTAATCGGATCGGATCTGGATTCTGAGAGGATGTTTCTGACTCTCTCGATTACAGGTTTAGCTGGGTGTATTGTATCCGCAATTAGTGGTAATTTTAAAGTCCATACAATCTGAAACTATGAGTATGAGTGTATACGATAAAAATAGTCCATAAATATGTGGGTGTAATTAATTAGTTTTTAAAATTTATAATGAATTTTATCAAAATTTAGAGATATTTAATTAAGATTTTTTAAAATAAATAAAAATTTACATGTATTCAAAATATCATTCATACTTATGAATCTAGTAATTTATGAATAATTATAGACTTTATAGTGTAAATTACACATACCAAATTCCTATATTTTTCCGCTCACTTGAGCAAAGATTTGTAAAAGTCTACATAGACTTTCTCTTTACATGTGAATAGGTTAATCTCGTACATGATCTTTTCTTATTCATTTATTCCTTTGTTTTTAATAATATTTTGTGTTATATATCAACATATTCTCCTATTTTTCTCAATGTTTATTGAATGTTAACTTTTTTGTCTTTCAATTGTGATAGTTGAAACGCTCGATAACCTAAACATTATATGCTAACTCTTGATACTCGATAACGTAAATATTAATTATATGATAACTCTTCAATTTATGTAACTTTTGTCTGAATAGTTTTTTGATAGCTAACTGATAGCTACTGCACAAGAATAACTGATTTTTTATCGTAATTTGTCGCACATAGTTTTTGATGACCTTATTTATATGTTTGTACTCTAGACAATAGATTTTGCAGACTAAATGATGATATATTGCCTTTAATAGATCTCATATTCTAATGCCTTGAGTAGATCTCAGATTCTAATGTTTGATAGCTAGCTACTGCACAGTTAACTGATATCTACTGGATAGTTTCATGATATCTAACTGATAGCTACTGAATAGTTTCCCGATAGCTACTGCACAAGAATATATGATTTTTTATAGTAATTGAGGAACCTTCACAAAATGACATAAAAATCTGCATCTACATCCATACAAAAACTATGTGCATCAGCAACATCATCTATTGTTCCAAACTCTTGCCTTAATTGAGGAACCATCTAACTCAATTTTTTTGTTCATATTTTTTTCTTTTTTTTCTGGGTTGGCTGACACACACACACACATATATATATATATATATGACATGTTTTTATTACCTTCAAGGTTGCATGTATGATTAGTTATAGTTTAACAATATATAGACGAGAGATTTACAAGCAAATGGTAAACGAAAGGATTATAAAACTTGGACATCGGAAGAGAACAATGTTTTGCTCCAACTTATGGTTGAAGGCGCTAAGCTTAGGTTCACATTTTTGACACATGTATCTTTCAGTTCTGTTAATTATATTTAGACGTTCTTCATTATTTAACTCTTTTTTTATCTTGCAAGTATTGAGAAATCTGTAGAAGTCCTTCATATAATGTCTGTGGATTTTCATAAATCTATAGAAAATCTGTAGTAAAAGTCAATGATTTTAAGAAATCAGTAGAAATTTGTGGACTATTTGAAGAGTCTGTGAACTTTTAAAAAATCTATTAATTCCATACAAATCCATATACAATACACCCCCCTTAAAAGCGTCGAAAATCTCAGCCTCACAATCATTTTACGATTCTGCCCCCACAATTTTACAGGAACCGTGGGCCCAAATTGAAATTAGGCCGTTTGTTAACGTTACTGATGACGCCCGACCCGACAATGAAACGCATGTGGATCTTTTGCAGCATTATTCTTGAAGAGAAAAAGGAGCGTGCTATCTTTTTTTGTACAAGTTTCAAAATTATAGACACACATTCAAACTTTCAAAGCCATTAAACTTTAGATAAATGTCAATTTAGTACTAATTTTAAAACTTTTGATCCATTTCAATAAAAATCTTGTCTTTATGCCCTTTCTAATTATTTTTAAGAAAAATACATATATACCGTTATTTATCACACATCTCTCACTTTTTCCCCGATCTGAAACGGGTTCTCTCACCTTTCTCTTTCTCTCTCTTCCTCTCTCTAATCTCTTCATATCAGATCTTCTGGTCGATGATCATCGTCGAAGGCGATGTCGCGGTTGGCACACCGACCGATATGGCCTTGGAGAGGATGCATCGCATCTCCTTCTAGCTTCGTTGCCTCGTTCCGGCTCCGCCTCATCGGAAATCAGAATTTGTTCCATGTGTCGAGCTCTTCCTTCACAACGGACTCACAGATCTGTCTCTACACAGATCGACGTCGATGTGAAGCAGTTCTGTCTCTTCTTGTCAAGTCGACGATAAACATAAGATCTAGGAGAGACCCCATCGACCTTGTATCAAGTTTTCAGGCAGCAGTCCGTGTCTGAAGCCGACCACGCTCTCCTCGGCCACACCACTTGCTTCCCTCTCTCTCTCTCTCCACCACACACCACGGCTACCTCTGGTCTCCTATCCGATCGGATTCTGACGCCGTCGGCTTTCAATAACCGATATGCTTGAATTTATCAAGGTAATAAAGTTTTACTAGGTGAAAAGTTTATTATTCTAAGGTTGAAAAATTCATTATTAAAGTAGAAAATGTATTACCGGGAATCACTATCTCTCTTTACTTTTTTTCAACATAAAAGTATATTTTAACATGATTATTGGAGGTTAAGAACTAAGTTACTGGGTGTCAGTAATTGAGTCACTGGATATGAGTAACTGAGTTATTGGGTGCCAATAACCGAATAACTGAGTTATTGAGTGTCAGTAACTGAGTTATTGGTTCTCAGTAACTAAGTTACTAGTGGTTATTGGGGGCACTAATTGAGTTCCGGTGACCGGAATCTAGTAATCGGAGAAAATCCAGCAACCGACGTTGAGATTCTGGTGATCGAAGTCCGACAAAGCTCTGGCAAATTCTTCTCTCTTACACTTTCTCTAAGTATGTATAAGGGCCAAGGGTAAAAATGTCTTGAAAAAAAAATATTATTTTAATATAGTTTTAATGAAGATTTGTGTATTTAGGCACAAATAAGTGTATTTTTCATTCAATTGGGTTTCAAAATCTTAAAAAAGTATATTTTAACTGATTTATTGATGGTTATTGGAGATCAAGAACTAAGTTACTGGAGGTTAGTAACGGGAATATCCAAGTTACTAGGTGTCAGTAACTGATTTATTGATGGTTATTTGAGATCAGGAACTGAGTTACTGGGAGTCAGTAACTGAAATAGCTGAGTTACCGGATGTCAGTAACTGATTTATTGATGGTTATTCGAGATCAGGAACTGAGTTACTAGGAGTCGGTAACTGAAATATCCGAGTTACTGGATTCAGAACTGATTTACCGGTGACCGGAGTCCGAC
Source organism: Comarum palustre (assembly GCA_951800085.1). Classification (NCBI taxonomy): domain Eukaryota; kingdom Viridiplantae; phylum Streptophyta; class Magnoliopsida; order Rosales; family Rosaceae; genus Comarum; species Comarum palustre. The sequence goes on from OX637583.1 coordinate 23,897,915, forward strand.
GGTACTCCGGTAAAGTCTTCTCTCTTTAGTAAGAGACAAGGGTAAAAATGTCTTGAAAATTATTATTTTAAAATGGTTTAATAATGTTTTGTGTGTTTAGACACAAATAAGTGTATCTTTTATTCAATTAGGTTTCAAAGCCTTATTTTTATTAGAATGAGGTTTGACTTTTATTTTTGTGTGTAAATGGGCATTAGCCAAACTTCATTATCTTTTCTCTTCACATTCATATTTTTAATGAAAAGAAGTAAATGAACAACACCAGAACAATGCAGCCGCCATTCTCCTAGTGAAACAAAGTGCTCGATCAATCAAGCATTGCGAAAATGCAAAAGCAGTACAGCTCTGTTTCTTTACTCCATTTTCCATTGCAATTTTCGGCAGTTTTGCAGGATGATTCTGCTGTATTACAGAGCTATTTCAAGACTCGCACGTCTAGCATAGCATCCATAAACTTATCCCATAAAAGCAACACAAAATCACACAGCAGGGACACATTGTGAAATAAATTTATGACCAATATTAACAGTAAACAATTTAAAGATTAGCATGTTTTGAACATACGTGGATTTTGGACGAGTTTTTGTTACCAAAAGCTTTTTAGGTTACAGTCACCGGAAAGATAAAGGAGAAGAAATGAGTAGCAAGGAAAAGCCTCAAGCATGCATGCCTCATCAGCAGCCAGTGGGTATGTGATTACATTACATAATACACTGCATACTTCATATGACAGTACACCTCTCCACATTCTAGTAACATATATGCACAAACAAAGAATGAAAAATTTCAAAGGCTAAGACGAGCATTTCCTCCTGGTGGCAAATGCAAGGGAAAAACTATCTGAAATTGATAAGCGAAAAACTTAAAACTAAAATGTCTGAGTTTATCCAAGAGAGTTATGCTAATTCTTAAAATTATATAGTATAAGCCATGACTTCTGCAAGCACATAATATCACAAAGTCTACCACAGTAAGTGACAGCAGGTAATATATTACGATTCGGAATACTAGCTAAAGGTCAGATAAAGAAAACCCATATTCAGCGAACAAATATTTTCCAACTCCAGTAAAGAGCTATCTGAACGGCGCCATGCCAAATAAGAGTCATAACACAAATGCAGTTCTAAACAACAGTTGACTAAGATATGCATACCTTCAGTCCTCAGAACAGCCAAAAATAGCTTTCCCAGCCTAGCAAAAATAAAAAAGGTGGTCAGAGAGCTGGAGAGACAAACAGATTGAAAGAGAATGGATGATCAATTAGCTTCTGATTGTGACATGTTCAAGCAATAGATCAAGTCCCGCATTTCATTATGCAACCCCAACCTCAATACACAGTACCAGATGTATAAGATGAACATCAAGTACAAAATATCTACATATTTTCCTTCTGGATCAAAATTCATAATATCATACATAAGATGCTATAGTGATTAGAAACTGGACATGATTAAAAGTAGTAGAGTAACACAAGCCTCCTCACCCGAGGCATGCACTCAAATACGACATAATCCTTGTTCAAAAAAAGAAATAATCTAGTAAGCAGGAACTGCAGCCCTCACAAGGCTGGTAATAATGCAAAATGGAAATTTAACTTCGGGGAACAGAAGTAATTAGTGATCAATGTTAAATCAAAGAAGTAAACATCACATATTACTTTGGCCATGGAAAACTGTTCTGTATTCTTCTTGTCACTAGTCACTAACACAATTCTAATCTGTACACATTGAAGACCATCATAAAAAGTAAATGATTATTAGTTTCTCCCTGAGGATCCCTGAATAAAAATTAGGGTATAACGTCTTAATTTTTCACCGTACAGCCTTGATGGATGACAGGCCAATTTCATATCACCCCCCATACCCTATTGATGCCTGTAAAATTGGAATGAGAAAGCAGCTTGTTTTGCGCTTACTCCCGCTTGCATCTGGAAATGCTCATTCCTGGCGCTTACTTGACCAGTTCTAATTTCAGTTCAAGATGCAAACCAAACATGAATCAACCCATGGCAGCAAACCATGTCATCTGTTCCACAGCCTCGGCAATCATAAAGAGCTTGTTGGCAGTTTAATCAAGAATTTAGTGTGATATATCTGTACCCTCACACTGCCAGCTAAAGCTGTGAATTCATCCCTGAACAACATGCGAACTTCTGCACAGCGCCATCCAGTAGTGCATCGAAGACACAGATCAATGCCCCAGTCAAGATTTTTCACCAGGCTTCACTGCCATGTGCTTCTCAATCAATTTATCCACAAACGCACGAATCTGCAAATAAGGAGTTGGTAAGATGACACTAAACATCATAGCATAACAAAAAAGAATGATACCACGAACCCTGTTCATGGAAAACTCAAGATAGCGAATTCAAAATTCCAATGAAACTTTAAGGTGCCAACAACTTATTATCTTTTTCTTTTTCTTTTATGCATACTCAAGCAAGCCAATTCCAGTCGATAAGAAACGAAATAAGGGCATATATTTAACATACAGATAGATGAATCTAATGACAGAATAGTGAGAATACCTTGTTCCTGCGCTTGAAATCAAGAAACTCGGACACAGCCATTGATTTCTCTGAATCAGTGGCTTGCTCCATGACCTGACAATTGAATTACCAAAAGAAAAACTGAGACTAATAGATTAAGGGGAACAACTGTAGACAACAGTTCAACAAATTGCACCAGATTGTAACCTGCAAGTAAAATGTCTTTTCTAATAATTACGACAGAAGGAAAGGGATGGGGTGATAGGAAAAAACTAACCTTCGTAGCACTTTTCTTCATGATTGACTTGTATCCCTCTCTGTCAATCTTTTTAGCTTTATAGAGGGGCATAAGCAATGATGCCACATAATCAACAACTGCGTGTTTAATTTGGTCTCCTCCTCGACGATGATTTTTCGATGACCCCTTGTTTACAGTAACTTGCGAAACAGAGCTCTCATTTGCTAGTCCTTCATGCTTCCAGCTAAGTCCTTTGGAAGTTGTATTTGAATCTTCCTCATCCTTTACATACGGATCAGGATGGAAGAAATCAGGGTCAGCTGCCGCCGCTTGAGTTTGCCACATCTCAATGGCATGATAGTCTTTCACCCCAACACTACCATCTGTATCAACCCATGCTTTTGTATAGATGCTACTGTCAACAGCAGCACTCTCTCCTGAGTGCTCACGGAAATTCAACTGACTAGTGATATCATAGGGATGGCTCCGCTCTGAGAGGTTATCAACTGACCTTCTTGAACTGTCTAGATTGACACAAGCAGCAGAGAAATCAACAGACCAGTTCCTTACTTTGCAGTTCCTGGAGTCAATTTCTGATATGCAATCTTCTCTGCCCAGAACACCACCACACCACTTCCTCCTAAAATCATACTCATCCATTTGAGCGTACTGCTCCCGTCGAGCAAATTTATGAAACGAAGGAATCTTAGGAAGCTGAAGCAATGAACTACTCTTGGCTTCTGAAGATGCATATGCCTACAAAATACAACAATAAGAAAGGGACAGAGAGAGAGATGGGGGGGAAGGAGAGAAAGTGTAATGAGGAACATGACAAAGGAACAAACCTTTGCAGCTGCAAATGCTGCTGCACGCGCTGCTTCAGCAGCAGCAATGGCAGCTCTTTCTTCTTCAGTCATAGTGAAGTCATGATCATGTGGTCTGCCTGTTGAGCCCTCAAATCTTGACGAATGTGCTGTTATGGTTTTGCCATTCCTTTTTTTCGCATTTGAATTCGAAGGCATTTGGCTTCCCGTGGATGCAGAATCCTGTAAACTTCCTTTGCGCTCAAAAGCACCATGATACATGTGTAGTGGTGGCTTTCCAGAAGATGAGTCTCTGACAGTCTTTCTCTTCGATGAATCTACACCACTGGCTTGCCTTGACAATTTCAGTCCTCCATTAGATGCTTTTTCTCTGCGGAAGACATCAAGCCACACACTAACTAGCTGACTTGCAATGGCACGTATATCACGGCTAGTGTGTACACAAACTTTCTCTCTTACAGTTTTCCCAATGCCTACACCACACAAACAGAAAGATTAGCTAAATTAAAAGAAAGACATTTTGCTGATGACAATTTCAAAACTCTCGTTCAACAAGAAAAAGTTGGAAAACATATCTATATCTATATCTATATGCAAATGATTATGAATTTCACATGTTATCTAACTTCAAAAACAATAGACAGATTCCCCAGTTTGACAATGACGTTCGGATAACTAAAAAACAAATCAGTTGAAAGTACACAGTTCATTAGCATTGAGATAAAAACTATTTTTTATCTACATCTCTGTACACATACCTCCATACAATTACACATAAACATGGATCAGAGGGAAGTACACTAGATATACAGCAAAAAGGAGACAATACCAGACAAGCGCACAGCCAGTAGGTCTGTTGACACAATAACAAGCAGACGAACACAATGCCGCAAGAGTTGAGTCCCGGCTTTCCCCATTGAATCCTGTTATAATCAAAATATATACCTTTCAGAAATGTATCTAAGAAACAAACATCCTGTCAACACACAGGGCCATATGCATGAACAAGCTTTAAATCTGATAATGACTGAGCAATAGATAATATTCAAGCAAATTACCAGTATCCACGAATTAAGTGTGGTTAGCCCCTCTTTGGTGCCAGCAAAGGACTTCAACGTTTCAGCAGGAAGAGTCAACAACTCTTTGGCCAGATGCAACCTTCCCTTAGTAGTTTTTGCATTAAAGAACAAGTCCTGGAGTAAGGCTTCCCTGTTCTTGTAAAGAACATTGGAAAGTTCAACCGCATCAAGTCTCCTTGTTATGTCCCAAACTTCATCCTTCTCAGAGGCAGACTGGCTCTGTATGGACTCCATTGCCTCTGCTTCTGCCGTGTAATCATTTCCAGTTGTCAGTATGTCAATTATACGTACTGCCTCTCGAAGACCACTCATCATTGCACCACCAACAGTGTCGGGATGCTCCTTGCAGGTAGCTTCACCAGCAAAAAATAGGCAGTTATTAACAGGTCTCCCCAGTATGTCATAATCTTTTCCCGAAGCTCCAACAGCAACATATGAGTAGGCACCGTAGCTGAAAGGATCCCTGCCCCAATCTGTCACAACTGATGCAACTGGATCAGGTACTGACGCCTCTCCAAACAATTTACGTAGAGCCACTAATGCATGGTTAACGTGATCGGAAGAGCTCATATTTTGGCCTTCTATAGCTGCCTTACCAACCACTAAAGCTATAAGAACAGGAGCCCCAACAGTTTTTTTAATATTCCAGAACATAAAGCACTGACCCCTCAGGTCTGTTTCTTCAGCAGTTGCTCCAAAGTAGTCCACAGAGTCATCCCAAAAGACATCTGGAAATTCCAAAACTACTTTATTAAGAACGCCAAACCCAAGCCGCGCGATAGAAGAATGTTTCCACTGGGGCAATGGCGGAGAAAACTTTATGGTTTCTGCTTTTAGGCACCCAAGAGGCACTGTAATCAAGACTGCATCTCCGCAAAAGAGACTCCCATTTGATGTGGTGACTTTGACTTTATTACGCTCGTTATTGACTTCATCATCCTCAGCGCCATATGAAATATCAGTGACTACATGATCCAAGTGAATGCGCAATCCTTCTCCAAGAGACTCAACAACAGTGCTGTAACCCCCTTTAATCATACAATGAGCTCCCCCAAAGCCACCATAAACATCGTCTTGGTTCCAATGGGGGAGAGATACCTCCTTAAGCGGAGCAGCACAACCATACTCCAAATTAGCAAAATGCCAATCCATAACCCTCCTCTCAAGAGGACTCAATACCTCTTGCTTAGAACAACTTTTATCAGCAACTCTACCATCAATATTTGTTCTGCCATCATCCCTTGAACCATGCAATTCTTGTTCTTTAGCACTCCCTGACTGTGCCATAGGATGCCTCTTAAGGGCATATTCAAAGCCTTCCTCAAGAGACATTATTGCTGCACGTTCTCCCTTTTGTGCTACAAGCAATACCATATCATCAAGAAGGCTGTTGAACTCTGCTTCCAATGCTTCATCCAGCTCTGCGGGAACTTTTTGACCTGTTTCAATATCATAAAGAGGGCAATCACTGTTTAATACAGTCAACTCAAGGCCCAACTGAGCACAAATCAATGAGGAGGGATCGGGTCTTCTTTCAGTTGCCCAATCAGCCTCAACACCCGTAATAATGCTAGCACCAAGATCCACTCCCACTGACAGAGATGACCGGTCTGTAAAAACACGACCTCCTATTCGATTCCTAGCTTCAAGTACATTTACTGAAAACCCCTGACGCTGTAAGTGCCGTGCAGCAGTTAAGCCAGCAGGACCAGCACCTATGACAATGATTTCCTTTCTGACTTCTGGACCACATTGCAGGGTGTTATTACTCGGTAGATGATCATATGGTGTTGACTGAATACTCAGTAATTCATTCTTTATCTCTGGAGTTACAACATGAACTCCCCCATCCAATGTCTCACCAGACGGATCACTACTTGAAACATCCATATTGTCCAACCGACTCTGGAACCTCCCATCAGCACTACAGTTTTCGAGGCAATCAGTTTGGCATTCTGCAGGATTTTTCGCATCAAATAATTCCAATGCCACTGCTCCAACAAGCCCATTGTCTTTTGTGGCTCCCTCATTCAAGTTTTCTCTATTAAATGTAATTCCATTCTTAGCATCAGTGGAAGCTTTTGAATCCTTAACCTGGCCAATGATAAAGGAAACCCCATCCTCTGAGTCGGCAACTGAAACCCCAGAGATTTCCTCAAAAGGTTTTTCTCTGAGAATTTTATAGTCGTGCTTAGAACCAGGTTCTGCTTTATCCTTCTCAGCAGCAATTCCAACATTTATATAACCCTGTAAAATTGTTTTGCATTAATTCAAGAGAATGAAAATACAGCCCTTCCTAATAACTGCAACAGTTAAACGCTATGGAAAAATGACTAGAGGAAAGAATGAGTAGGCTGATCAATCTTGGTAAGGAACAAAGGTACTAAAGAGCAAGACAAGACACTGATTACTTACACTGAGATCTAGAAAAGCATAAATATCCCTGATTAGGGAGGCACGCCCTGGTTCGTCCACACAGGCAGACTCTGTTACCCCACAGTCGGTGAGAGGCAGAATTCGACTAACATCTTTGCTCCACAGAGCTAAGATCTGATTCCTGGATTCCACCCAACAAAATAATCTTACTGAACACGGTACAGCTCATCCAAGCACACAAATAAACCACAGGAAATTAATTGACAGCTTCAACGAAAGATACAATGATATTCGTTCAAAGAGAACAGACAACCATAACTTGCAAGCTGGACAAGTCACTAGACCGCTTAAAGGAAAAAAAAATTATAAAGAGTAATCAAACAAGAAAGGTCAAACAGGATTTATGCATTTTTACTGATAAATATCATCTAGCATTGGTACACTTGCAGAAAGATGCAATGCATGCCACAAAGCTTATCACAATCCAGTATTTCAGCTGGTTTCAGAATTAATAACTAACCTGGATTCCAAGTAATCCTGAAGACCACCTCTGCGCTTCAAGATCTCCTTGAATTTAATCTTCTCAACAGGACCCACTGCATGAGCTTTAAGACCAGCAGACACTGCTGCAGCCCCACCACTTTCAGCTTCTGTGCCAATACTTGAAGAGGAATCCAGCTTCACTCTCACTCTAATTGAATTGTCACCATCCAATACTTTATCATTTGTTGAGATATCCCAATCAACATCCCCCTCATAAGCCATGTCTCCATGTCTGCGTTTTCTAATATTCCGTGGGGCGCGCAGGAGGGTTGATAGCTTGCTGTCTTTGTTTTCAATATCAGGTTGAGATACTGAGTCTTCGGGGAAACCCTCATTCACATCTAGAGTTGCATATAAAGGAGGAGAAGCACCATCAACCGCTTCATTGCCAGTTATAATATCATGTTTTGGAACAATCCTCTCTTTTGATGCTTCATCAGAAGACAAGTCTTCACAATAGCTCCCCTTCTGAATGGAGGCGGTTTGCAAGGCTTTTGCTTGATGACTGAACTGGTTTGAGGATTTCTGGCAATCAGCTATCACCAAATTCTCTTCATGCAAAGGACTGGAATCAGGATCTTGCCCCTCAGTGTAAGCAATTCCACAAACACGAGGGGTTTCTTCCCTCATGAGTGCACCCGGGGCAGAGTTGCATTTGTTCAGGAAATCATCATTATAATGAGGCATTTGTTTTCCAGCTGAAGAAGATATTTCACAGTCTGCACCTGATGTGCATCTAGCTAGAACATCTGCAGACTGAATGGACAAAGCATGAGGAAAGCCCCCTTTGGAGTAGCTGTCAACAACCCCGGGCATTTCCCCCTTCAGTTCACAACTTGTCACAGAGAAGTGCCTCACTCTGTTATCAACAGTTTGAGTTTTCTGCAAGTGCTGGCTATCTGATCCATTAGATTTATCCAAACTACATGGTTCCTCTTGAGCATTTAAACCAGAAGGATCCACTGTGGGTTCATTCTTTCTATCCTCAAGTCTCATCATCTCATCTGGAATAGAACAACGTCCTTGAGACCTCTCTTGATTCTGTCTGTTGCGGTCAGAATCTTGGGAAACTCTGTTTCGTTCCTCTATCTTATTCTGATCAATGACTAAATCCAACAGATTCAAACTAGAATCAGTTAGCAAACTATCATCAAATCTTGATTTCTCATGGGTCAGCTTTGAAACAGAACTATGTCCCTGCACAGCCACAGGCATACTATTTCCTCCAACACCTACTGAACTAGGACTCAATCCATCCTCCAATTCCTGAGAACGACTCTCCTCTCTAAGAATCGAAGAGGGATGAGACTTCTTAGTAACACTGGACTGTACCTTCTGAAAAAATGCAGATAACGAATCTTGCAACTGATGATCTAAAGAGCTATTAGAACCCTCCCCAGATACCAGACCTGAAACCTTGGGTCTCTTCCCCTTTCCTTTAAGCTTGTTTTCCGCCTCTACATCCCTAGCCACATCACATCCTTTATAATCACCTTTTTCTGCACTTCTTGACACTGATTTCACATCCGAACCCCCATCCTGATCCGAAGACTGCACAACATCTAAACTAGAACTCCTCCTTCCCCTCGCCCCAGAATCCTTCTTAGGACCCTTCAGCTTCTTCCTGAAACTCGCCAGGGTATCATCCAATCCCCCCAAATCCTCCTCTCCAGCCTCAACCTTCTTTCCCTTCTCGCCATCCAACCCCGGCTTAACCTTCTTAGGGTTCCGCTGCCTCTTCTTCAGCAACGACCCAATCGGCTTATCATCACCATCCGAATTGTGATTACCCTCCATCAACTTGGATCTCTTCTTAGCCCCCAACCTCTTCTCGTCTCCTTCCATCTTATCAAACCCCAAAATTTCAAGACAACACACCCTCCCTTAACCCTAGACCAGCCTCAGTCCCTGAATCGAAAATTCCAAGCATCACCTTCCACTTCTCTATTCTCAATAAATTAAAGCACATGTTTAAATTCAACCTACAATATCCAAAATCCGAACCACATGGAATCGCAGATAATCACAATCACAATAAACACAACCAAATCCTCTATCGATTTCTCTGTACATTCGTAAACGCTGGCCAGCCACTAGCTTAATCGAGACAATCTAGCATTCAAAATCGAAAAGGAAAAACGAATTAAAAGTCTTGCCTAGGGTTTATGATTCAGCTGCTAAGCCCTAGCGAATGGAAAACAGAGAGATAAAGAGATGAGGCTGGAGGTGGCTGACCTGTGCGTGCGTGCGAGCTGGAAAATCTCAGGTGCGGCGGCGGCGGTGGATTTGCCAGAAAGGGTGAGCAGGTGCGCCCGTTAGCGTCGGGGTGTGGAAATTGAAGAGGACAGTGTACAAAGTGCGCCGCGGGTAGAAATTAAAAAAGTGGGAATATAAACATTAGACTCTTATATAGCAGATTGAGAGAGAACAAATTGTAGGAGGGTGAAAAATTGTATCATCTGACTCTTATATATAAGTATGGTTTACTAATGAGTATTTATATGAATATTTATATATAATATTTACAATGTTACTCATCAGATGTTCATCAATAAATGATATAATAGTTGGGCGCGTTTCTTGTTGATTCGTTAAAAAAACTTGACTGGTAATAAAAAGTGTGTAGGATAAAAACAACCCTTGTCGAATGAGAAAAAAAGTGCAATACGCATATGTCATAGGTATCATAAATTTGAATACTCTTGATGAGAATCTTGATGCATACTCTAATATCATGTATTTGATAAATTACATGTATCATGTATAATAGATATGATATGTCAATATCACATAAGCGAGATAATTTGAGTTTTGCATTAAGGAAAATTATCAGAATATTTGATTCTGCAAAAGTTAGGGTTATACCATAAAGTATAATATTTAAATATTATGAATAAATCTTACCTCACATAGTAAGATATGAATAAATCTTACCTAACATGGTAAGATACCAATTTTATTTGTTCAAATCATTGATAAAGTCATTAGCTAAATAATAAATATATAAACGAATAACAGTTGACACATTTACCTTCGTACAATATTCTTAAGCACCAAAATCTAAGCATGACTTAGTTTAGCCACATATATCAATTGTTACAGTTGATAATTTCATATAGACTCAATAGGAGCTCTAGCCAAATTCAAAAATGTCTAAAATAAAACTTATGTCAATTCAATGACAATGCGTGGAGGCATGCCTAAAATTAGGTAACAAGTTCACAATATGAATAAGATGTCGAGTCGTGTATCTCTTTGTTAAGTACAATGATGCACAGTATTGTACATTGATTAAACACTTAGCCTCTTAAACAGTTTCTCCACCATTTCTTTGACGAAGCGTACTCCTTTAAGGGTCAAGACTACGAACGATTCTGAGAATAATTACATGTCTCACTTTATAATAATTATAGTGTCTTAATATTTAATAATATAACATGATTGATGAGCAATAACATCATTATGGTTCTCGAGAAAAAACCATGCATTCCCAAGATCATTAATCTTAAATTCGGATTTTCAAATACTTAGTGGTCTCTCTTAATTCAATAATAGTATATGCAAATTCATGTCATCGACATAAAATGCAATAATGCAAATCCAGAACTTGTCTTATTAATAAACATGCATGAACATAATTTATCATATATGTTTCGAGGGTGCACAAAGTTGATTACTTTTCACGTGTCACCCTTAGCAAGGTCATCAAGATTAAACACTTGTTTTACCAATGTGGTAAAAATGAACGGGTCATCTTCATAACAACTTGTAGAAGTGTTCACCGATAATATTTCGTACTGATCGGTCTTCATGCTTTGCGGGCTAGTATCAAACCATCTACACTTGAAGAGGTGCACTGTTATGCCTTGCCTATAAATGAGTTCTACCACTGAATCAAGAACACCGTGATAGTCAACTCCATTCTGTCCACCATGCGCCATCACCCCATAATTCTTTATTCTCCGTCTGCTGTCTCTTTGTTCAAATATAAATTGCACGTCATTCACCTTGCACATCGAATAAACTCTTGACATTATCAGCTTCATCGCTAGAAGTCTTAGTTCGTGCGACCAATTTGGGTGACCATCAAATTGAATATGGTTCATCTGCAACCAACCATTCAACGTACTGATAATTATGCAATAAACATAAATACGTACAAAAATAAAGAAATAAATACACAGCCGCCAAAATATTTTGTGAACTCCTTGTTGTGGTACTCGAGATCACCTTGAATGTCTGGATAGTATATATGGATGTCTTTCTAGTATTCAATTTCTGGACAGTTAATCAATATCCACCAGTGGGTAATGACTAGCTCATGTGGTTGCAACTTGTAGGAGTCTAGCAAAATTCCATAAACATCAACATCACTGGAGAGTATGGAAAAGATTGAACTTTGGTACATCTACCTGTATGGTTTGTGGAGTTTCCTTCAACTCTCCTAAATACAACTTCATGTAGGTGACGCACTCGTGCGCAATATATGCTTCAGCTATATATCCTTCAGGTGCCTATTTATTAGCTACATAATCTTTGTAGTCTCTAAGTTGTCTATAAATCAAGATGCAAAGTGTTATGATTAATTATTGAACATGTATAGTGAGAAATTCAGGTGTAAAAACGTACATTTCCATAGGATACATCAAAGTGTAGTGTACTGGACCGGTAAACAACAATTGCTTGGGAAGATGGATCATCAGGTGAGGCATGATATCAAAAAAATTTGGAGGAAATATCCTGATTGGAATGGATCTCTCATATATGCCAATTGACGCATCAAATCTGCTAAACATGAAGAGGGATCGGGGTTTACACCAACTTTTTGATCACAAAATCACATCTCCACCGCCCAATATATAGAATTATATATGTAGATCATATCTGTAAAATTTCATCCAATTTGGTGATCGACAAGGTGCTCAAAACTAAGAATTAAAATTATAAGCATGAACGGTTCATGTTTAGCAGATTTGATGCGTCAATTGATTTCAGTTAGTTCAAAGCCTTCACAATCACCAAATTGGATGAAATTTTGCATAAATGATCCACATATATGAATCTAAGTATTGAATGGTAGAGATGTTGATATGTGATCTAAAAGTTGGTCTGATGCTTGATCTCTTATATATGTCAAAAAAGAGATTCATATAGATAGATAGATAGATATATATATATAGATATATCTATCTATCTACTTATTAACAACAACTTCATATATATATATATATATATATATATATTACCAAATTAAAATCGATCAGCTCAATCACATTTAAAATCCATCAACTCAAATAAAACTCAAAATCAATATAACTCAAATAAACCTCTTAAATCAACTCAAATAAAACTCAAAATCAATATATATACACATATACGTACCTATATATAGCTCCACAAACTAATTCTGGAAGAATTTTGACAACGCCCAACAATTTCGACAACACCTAAACTTTTTCAACTTTTTTTTCCTAAATGAGCTGTTGTCTAGATCTGCAAATATAAAACACTTTAGCCTATGAAATTATATATTTTATCTGCTAAAGTTCACAGACTATAACCAATGAACAAATTAATTTAACCGATAAATTCCCATCGGCCTGTTTTTTTTCGTTTGCTAAATACCCTCTTCTGGTAGTTAAAGAGATGAAGAACCCAAGCAATCCCTTACTCCAGCCTCACTTGTTTCTTCTGTTCGTTCCTCTACACAGCTCTACTCATTGATCCAGCATCTGATCATTTTTCTTCCACCAAAAACAATCTACTGACACTGATCGTTGAATCCATTACTTACATGCGTTAGGGTAATCACGGAAGGCAATGAACAAACAGAGACGGCCACCGCCGGAGCCAGTGGCTGGGCTCCGTCACCGACCTTTGTTTCCATCCATCTCAACCTCTCTACACCGGGTACCTTTTTAATCCAGCCCTAACCTCGCTTCTAAATGACTGATTGCATCAACAGGGTACTTGACTGATTGCATTTTGTTTTCATGATGGTTACGCGGTTAGTTAGGTTTGAAGAGTAAAAGAATGACACTTGTGTATGCTTGCAGGGTGCATAGCGCGGCGCATGGGGTTGCTTCGGTTGCATGTAGCTCTTCAATTGGAGCTGACAAAGTTATCAGGTGCATTTTTGTATTCAACCAAGGGTACATGTGTGATCAAGAAAGAAATAGATTTGGAGCGACCTGGCATACCAAGCACCTCTATTCGAACAAACATCAAATCAGGAACTTAGTAAAGGAACTGCCTTGGCAATATTGAAGTATCAGTAATTGTTTCTTTTCTGTGTATATATTTTAGCCAGTATGTCATATAGTGTTAGGGCCTATCCTACATCTGTCTATGACCATCTTGAAGATAACCCTTCACTGTATCAAACATTCAAACTGTTTATAAAGATCGGATGGGCAGCCAGGGCAAAAACTAGTTGCACATAATCTTTAGAATTCATAACCATAGACTTAGATGATTTACTCCGAGATTAGGTATCCGTTTCTTTCAATATTTCATTGAGGTACTAGTGATTACAATTGAATAGGCAGTGACTTGTGAGGGCTTGTTGAGTCTTAATCATTCATTTTCAGATTCTCTTATACAAAACACTCTTTTTGGGTCCAATTATTGCCAAAATGAATCAGCAATGCCCAAGGACTAAGGTCCCCAAGCGGCGGTCATTCGAAAAAACCCAAGAGGTGCCACCTCCTTTCGCTCAAATCATATAGTCCATGGTCTAATGCTTGCTTCTCAATCTCACTCTGGTCCCCTTAATGTGTCTTGCTTGTTTTGTAACATGGATAGTAGATTGATCGAACATATTGAACAGATGGTTGATAATAAAACTTGCCTCATTCTCAGGTTTGGTACATCTACAAATTGCATTGATGTTTGTGGGGATGATATGCTAGTCCTTCTCATTCCCATCAATCCCATGTGCTATTCTTATATGATTCCTGTACCAGATTTCAGATCTATAATTGAGAACCCCAGCTTTGTCTTCGGGGGCTAAAACAGAGAAGTAACTTCTGGAAATCATATGATGATGTTCTTGATTGTTCTTGACTGTTTTCACAAGGTTTTACGACACATGATTGACATGAATAGAGTTTTGTAACAAGAGAAATTTCAATGTACTATATAGCAAAAGGCCTTTCACTCCAACACACGACAACTTTCAGAGAAACACCAGTTGAACATGTCATGCACATCAAAGCAGAATTCAGATAAAGCAAAACATAAGAGATAATCACCATTCAACGATTCTTAATTTCTTCATCAAGTCGAACATTCAGTGGTTGGGTGGAAATATTGTGCATACCTAGCCATTCTAGTTCTTCAAGTTAATCCCTAAAGCATACTAATCCTTATGAAGACCTTTCAAAGTGAGAAGCAGAGAGAACCAAGCTGATACTAACGACTATTCGATCTTTATTTTGTTAAATTCTTTTGGTACGTTTCATAGAAATTTGTTAGCTTGTGCATTTTGTGAAAACGATACAGTACTTGATCAAGATGTAATATAATAACTCGATCCAATAGAGTAGAACGATAAGCTTTATCATCTAGCTAGGAAACGTGTGTGAGCTTTAGCTTTATCATCTAGCTTCGTCATTTGAGTTGATATATATATATATATATATATATATATATATATATATATATATATATCTCACATTAAGAATATAAGACATTGCATGTTGGTTTATAAGAGTTTAAGGTACTTTCTTCATTGTCAATTGGTTTTTAGGTTGAACCTCACACTACTTTATCATAATATCAGAACGTGTTACATACATCCACGTTTGTTAGCGTTACCTGCCACACGCACTTCACGTCATCCCTTATGTTGTTCACGTGTTAAGCTTGAAGATTCGTCACACGTGCGGGGCGTGTTGAGATATGTATCTCATAACGGGAATATAAGACTTTGTCTGTGGGCTTATAAGGGTTTTGACTACTCTCTCTATAGTCACTTGGTTTTGGAGTTTAACCTCAAACTATTTTATCAGAAATTATAGGAGCAAAAATGTTTTATGGGTCCTCAAATTCTCATATAAAAATACATATCAAGTTCTTGCAGCAATGTTTGGCCATTTTGTTTCAACATTGGTTTGCATTGTCCTCATCCAAATGGCTAAGTATACTTGTGTTTCTAGGAACATGAATTATATGTCTTGAGGAGAGCACTTCTAATGAAGATCTCTAAGTTAAGGACTTTTAAATTAATTGTTTATTAGACTAACTTTTTGATCAAATTTTGACATCTTAACCGTTGAAGTTGTAGATTTATATAAGTAGATCAATCATACAAATTTCAGCCAAATTGGTGATCGTTAAGAACTACTTGTAGATTAAATCAATGGACGAACCAAATTTGTCAAACATGAACCATTCAAGTTCATAATTGGTAAATCACAATTATGAATGCCTTAACGATTTTCAATTTAGTTAAAAATTTATATAAATGATCTACTAATAAATATTTATAAAATGAACGGTTAAGATGTAAATATAAGATCAAAAAATGAGATAAACAAAAAAGTTCTTAACTTACAGATTCTCATTAAAAATGCTACTATGTCCTGACTAGCACATAATTCACCATGAAAGTTGACCATGGAAGCATTAAGTTCACCATGGAAGTTATAGGGAATTTGTATATATATAATATCCAGAAGACGTGCATGTTTTATTTCCACGTCTCAAATTGTTGACATGGCCAGATCGATTGTTCATGATTGCAAGAATAATATCAGACTAGAAAAAATAGATGTCAATTGTAATCTGATTCGAACTTGATGCGACTTACCAACAAGATCAAAGATCGAGCAAACTGATTCAGCCTATTGAAACTTGATGTAGTCTACAACAAATTAATAATATTGACTTAGGACTAAGCACGTCTCAATCTCATTCTGTTAGGTATTGAAAATGTTTATTTGCTGAAGCTTGTTTTGTTGATAATGTGGTTGTCTACAGTACTGAGATGTATACCATACACTTATTTATCATTAATTGAATAAAAAAAGTAGTTAAAAGAGTAAAATTTACAACTTTCACAACAAATTTTACAACATTCATAACAAATTACTACATTTATTTTATACATTTACATATAATTGTACAAAATTACTATAATGACAACAAGTTGTATATAAACTTGTAAATTATTTTAAGTTGAGTAATTACTTTTAATAGTATAAATATTAACTAAATAATAACTACATTTACTAAAATAACAACAATTTTGTTGTTATATCGGTAAATGTAGATATCACAGGTACCTTAGAATATTCCGTTGGCAATGCATTACTCTTGTTTTTGTATTTATTTCTTAATTCTTTCCAGACGTTGGCAAGCCATATATGGGTTAAAATTGCATCGAATACATATGCTTGCATGCTTTACTTACCGCAGAGATGCATGCTTTGTCAAAAATGACCTAAACCAGTTGGTGTAGAATAAATTTTTCTTTTCAGTTTGTCAGCACCGAAAGACGAAGTCATCTTTGCATAATATAAACGAGGATCTCCAAGTTTCACCACCCTAGAAAGAAAATTCGATCTGATACCTTCACAGACAAGCAATAAGCTTTGTGTGCCAAAATGGGCAACATAGAAATGAGGCGCACCAACTGCTGAAGCAAATACAAGCTCGAGGCTTTGGAATATGACAGATTGACAGCCACAGATGCCTAGCTAACATATTAAGCAAAACTAATTATACCAATCAAACTTTTGATTCTGATTAAAGTGACATTTATAATTAGTTTCTGATTAATGCATGCTGTAATGAGTCAGCTTCTAAGTCGTTTTTTATTCTGTTTATTAGTAGTGATGGGTTAGCAAACTACTTGATAATACACACCATTCACTTAAGAATGAATACGTCCTTTTTGAATCCCATGTTTTACTTCTTGTCGTCAGCTATTAATTTGCCTTGACACTCCATTTAGAAATTCTAATGAATTATGGAGTAAGAATTGCATCTTCCTTAATCACCCTAACTTAAGGTGGAGCACTTCTTAACAGGTTGAGATTAGTCACAATGATGTAAGATAATGAATGAGTTAGGCCAAGATGATTAATTTGACAACCCTAATCATAGTTTGCATTAGATTGAAAACTCTATTTATTATCACATAGGTACGTATACACAAATTACAATAAGCCCTAATCAAATGTACTTAATATATGACTCATAAAATTGGAAACCCTAATCACAAATATTCTAACCTCAGGTGTGTTTAAGCGTGGACTGGCTCGGAACCTCACTGTTTTATGTAGGCTAGGGTTAGGAATCTCGGGATCAAGGAACTACCCGACAAGACTGTTGGTGTAATCTAAACCATTAGTTAATCAGTTAGGTCTAAATATTCTCAAATCCAAATCAATTAGACAGAACCATCAAATATGCATGATAAACAGCATTAGAAGAAGAGTTAATATATTTCTGGTTAAACTGGAATTAAAGATCAAATCAATATGCATAACACAAGAATATATAATCCATGATTAACAACAAAATGCGATCGCTAATAACGTACGCACATAAGCGTCTCTAAGTTTTGAATGGCGCCATTAGATCGAGAGAAGTTGAAGAAGTAAAAGCTTCATCGACGTAACAGCGCAAGGATAACGACTCATGAGAGCAAATGGCAAATTAATGATTGGGATATGATATCTTCGACCCAGCTAGGTTGAGTGCTCCACTTGAAGCTAGCAACCCTCTTTCTTACACACGTACGTGTTCAATCTAGCTTCAGAAAGCCAAAAGCCTTCAGAGTTTGCATGAAGATCATCAATAATTTCAAGTCTCTGAGGTCGACCTATACAAGTATATATAAAGAACTACTCGATCGATCCTTCTTAGTCTGCTAAATTCAATCCAACTCTTCACATAATTGAAAGCATCATACTATTTCATATCATTGCAGTCTTTACAAACGGTATATTTCACACAAGAAATTAGTTCAAGCTGTTCCGATTCGGAAATTTTAACAATCCAAAAATACAATACATAAAAGAACTAAACATGAAAACTACGCGTACGTTTTAGTGAACTAGCACTCGCATCGTCTCGCTGTCGGTTTCGATTGATTTGACCGGTGCCGGAAAACCGAGCTATTACGATATATGAATGCTTTCATTCAATTAGAATCAGAAGGACCATTTCCACATTTACCAACCAGAAAAAAAACGAAACAGTATTCACCAAAAAAACAAGAACGAACAAAATAGAACCGATGACGGAATATTAAACAGCTGAGGCGAGCTAGCATTCCTACTGAAAATTTCATCAATGCATTTACAAACCCAAACAAAAACAAGAGTCCCCCAAAAACAAAACAACGGTCCGTTGTTTTCACCAACCCTGTCCCACACGTTTACCTTTATGCATGTGGGTCGCTCGATCATCTCCTCCAGAGATCACAAGCTAGCTCGCTACTATATAAAGCAGACAAATCTCAGACACATTAACAGCAAAGCACAGCAGCTAAGCGATTTACAGATAGACCAATATTCTGATCGATAGACAAACAAAAACAGACCAAAACACACAAACAATAGTCGATGCCCCCCATTATGGAGAAGATGAAGAACAAGTCTCATCTGCTACTCATTCTTTCATTCTTCTTCATATTATTCACTTCTCTCTTCTCCCTCACCAACGCCGCCGGCGGCAAATGGCAGCTGCTTCTTCCAAACGTCGGCATTTCCGCCATGCACATGCAGCTCCTCAAAAACGACCGCGTTGTCATGTTCGACCGCACCGACTTCGGCAAATCGAACCTCTCTCTCCCCAACGGCGTCTGCCGCAACAACCCCAACGACACCGCCCTCAAAGTCGACTGCACCGCCCACTCCGCCGAGTACGACGTGTCGTCAAACAAAATCCGTCCTCTCTTTGTGTACTCCGACGTGTGGTGCTCCTCCGGGTCGATGAACCCCAGCGGGAGTCTAGTTCAAACGGGCGGTTTCAACGACGGAGAGAAAAGGGTGAGGGTTTATGACCCGTGCGCTACTTGTGACTGGAAAGAGATCGAGAACGCGTTAACCAACCGGAGATGGTACGCCACTAATCATATTCTCCCCGACGGACGGCAGATAATCATCGGCGGAAGGCGGCAGTTCAACTACGAGTTCTACCCCAAAAGTGAAGGCTCCATGAACGCTCACAGTTTACCTTTTCTTGTTGAGACAAGTGACGGCACCGCTATAGAGAACAATCTCTACCCTTTTGTTTTTCTCAACGTTGATGGCAACCTTTTCATCTTTGCCAATAATCGGGCCATTTTGTTCGACTATGCGGCCGGAAAAATCGTCAAGACCTACCCTACTATACCCGGTGGAGACCCACGATCGTACCCGAGCACCGGTTCCGCTGTGTTGTTACCTTTAAAGAGCACTAATGGCCAGGTTGCGGTAGCTGAGGTTTTAGTATGCGGTGGTGCTCCCAAAGGCTCTTATGTTAATGCTGAAAGTGGGACATTCGTGGAAGCATTGAAGACATGCGCTCGGATCAAAATAACCGACCCGAGCCCGCAGTGGGTTATGGAAACCATGCCTCTAGCTAGAGTCATGGGCGACATGACGTTACTTGCTAACGGTGACGTTATTATCATCAACGGTGCAGGACTAGGCACCGCGGGGTGGGAGCTTGGCCGGAACCCGGTGCTGTACCCCGTTGTTTACAAGCCTGATAATGCGGTCGGGGCACGATTCGAGCAGCAAAACCCTAGCTCTATTCCACGGATGTATCATTCCACTGCGATACTACTACGTGATGGGAGAGTTCTCGTTGGAGGGAGTAACCCTCATATTCGTTATGAATTCTCAAACGTGATGTTCCCAACCGAGCTTGCCTTAGAAGCATTCTCTCCTAATTACCTAGACTCACAATTCGCAAGCATACGTCCAAGCATCTTTTCACCTGTGTCACAAGTTACGGTTGGTTACGGCCAGAAGCTAGCGGTTCGATTTTCGATAACGGGGAAGATAGCACTAAACTCTGTGTCTGTTACAATGGTGTCACCTTCGTTTACTACACACTCGTTCTCGATGAACCAGAGGCTGCTGGTTCTTGCTTCCGAGAATGTTAGAGCAGTTGGGAACTTGAAGTTTGAAGTTCAGGTAACGACGCCGGCTACCGGTAACCTTGCACCGTCTGGATATTATCTCTTATATGTGGTTCACCAGCAGATCCCAAGTGGAGGTATTTGGGTCAAGATTCAGTAATAGATTACTAGAAGATAAGAGATACAGGTATAGACGTATAGTCGTATAGCTAGGTTCTGTTGCTTTCTTAATTTTTTTTATCTTTAAAATTATTTATTCTTACAGTTTTTACAATAAGTTCTATTAACTGTATCAAAGATTTGTACACAGAGCACTTGAATCTGAATAAAGTCCGTAGGATTCTTGTCAATAATTTTATGATCGATCTAGATCAAAATTAACCAATATGTAAATATATTGAAGTTTTATGAATAATACATAATGAAAGCTTTACTATATCAAATACTTAAGAATTTTGGAGTGAAACATAAACTAGATTCAATTTTGGAGGAAAATGTCCATGTATTTTACTTTAACTTACTGAATATTTGATTAGTCATGCAGAGTTGGGCTCACCGTCAAGGTATCTTTTTTCTGTGATATCTTTGCCCACGGCTAAGGACGGCAATATATAGGAGTCACTTTCCCAGTCAGGCTTGGCTCCTATTGATCCAAATGTCACATTCAAAATTTGTGTACACCCAAAGATAGTACGTACTAGGGCGACTTAATCGGCTGTCAATTGTACGCGAAGTGTACGCATCATTACGTGTCCAAAAGAAAATACCATTCCCTCGAACCTCGAGTGGTTTCTGTTCACATGGAGAGAAACCAGTTCCAATTCTTATTCCTCTTGTATGTGCCTGCACTTTTGTACGACATGTAAATAAACTGGATACTTAGTTCTGTTCTGGATGTGGTTTTTAAACATATTTGAATTGAAAATTTGATATGTTAATTTATTAAGGATTCAGATCTGGTAACCCATTCCTTAAAAGGATCAGATGATTCTTAGTCGATCCTATCTATTAAAAAACCAGATCCGTTTAAAAATAATTAAATATTATTATTAATAAATATTAAATAATATGATAATTATCTAAATAAACATTAATATCTAAATTGTCTCTAAAAATGATTTGATAAAGTTAAAGATTGTTAATCTTTATGTATCTATGTTAAAAAACATTAAAGATCAAGTATTTTAATTATATTAAAATAACGTTAAGAAGTATTTTGACATATAATTCAACTTTTGATATAAATCTTTATTTTCTTATAAAATTTTATCAATGTTTTATAATAAAACTAAAATTACTATTAAAATTTAAAATATTTATTATTATAAACAGATCAGATTAACATGTCAAGTTTCCGTACCAAATCTGAATAATCTAAAATTTCTATTAAGGATCTAAATCCGAATTCCGAATTGAAGTAGATGTCTAAATCCGATCCATTTAAATGTCTCACAAGAACATGAACCCTTCACAAGAATTTAATCAGGGAAGCTTCCATTGGTCGAGTTGTCTTTTTTCCGTTTAGATTCGTCATAGGGTAGACAAAACTATTTCAATTGTTAACATGAATGATGAATTTGTAAAAAGTAAATGGAAGCAGATAGTTTAGTTACGGTGGGATGGCTGCTGCTACTCAAGCCACGGACTCACGGTTGCGACTACTGAGTTTGAGGCCCTTGTCAATCACGATCCAAAAGGTCACGGGTTTCGTGAGCGTTTGGGGCAGGTCCTTCTCCCCCAATAGCTGACCATCAAGATTAATAATAGGTCACAAGTTTACGTTGAGACAAGATTCCACTTCACCTACCCATCTGTGTGAATCATAAACGCAATTCTTCACTAAAGAAATCAAAATCAAACAAAACTAACAGTACTTTCATTAACAATCTGATTTTGATAAGCAACAAACAAAAGCAAGCAACTACTGTTATAACTACGCCCAACCTAAACATTCATATACGCATACTTTTATACACAAAGTATAAAACTGCTTCACCTAAGAAACTGATGACACCAACAGCAATTCAAGCACGCTCGCCGCGAATCCTCCGAGCAAGTTGAACATCCTTGGGCATAATCGTTACCCTCTTGGCATGAATCGCACAGAGATTGGTGTCCTCAAAGAGACCCACCAAGTAAGCCTCCGCCGCCTCCTGAAGCGCAAGCACGGCGTGGCTCTGGAATCTCAGGTCCGTCTTGAAATCCTGAGCGATCTCACGAACCAGGCGCTGGAAAGGAAGCTTCCTTATCAGAAGCTCCGTGCTCTTCTGGTACTTGCGGATCTCACGGAGGGCGACAGTTCCCGGCCGGTAGCGGTGGGGCTTCTTCACTCCGCCGGTCGTCGGAGCTGACTTTCGGGCTGCCTTGGTAGCGAGTTGCTTCCTCGGTGCCTTGCCGCCGGTGGATTTGCGAGCAGTCTGCTTTGTACGAGCCATGGATGACCGGAAAATTAGGGTTTCGGAAATTTGGGGAAGAGCTTAGGAATTTGATGGATTGGGGATGATGTGAATGTGAGGAGAGAGAAGGGAAGGTGGTGGGGTATTTATAGAAGGGTTGAGGCGGTTAAAATGATGAACGACGAGTCGTATTCGGAAAGGGATACAAAAGCGCGATCCGCGTGAGTTGGATGTGATTGGTCGATTTTGTGAATTTTATGAGGTGCGGATTGTCAGCGTGGACGATTTGTGTTTCTTTTGTGCTTTGACCTGTTTTTGGGGTTGGAGGAATAAATGGGCCGGCTGTTGGGTTGGACCTTTTGGTGAGTGGGTGTATTGGGCCACGATGTCTCGGGCTTGGTTGCTGAAACTAGTGTTACTGCTCTCAACATTCATCACTGGAAATCTGAAGGCTCTTCTCTGGCACCGAAATCTTCACCGAAACTCAAAATGTCGTCGTTCTACCACCTTCTACATCTCACACGGTGTTGATGAAGCGGAAAATGGGCCGTAAAACACGAGCATGACACGTTTAAAAGCGGTCCGGCATGACACAAGCACGAACACCTTATTCTAATGGGACGGGTCAGGCCTAGAAAAATGAGCTACTGGTGTGATGAAGCTAGGTGACGTCATTGGACATGGAGTTGGTGTGGTGGCGCTCAGAGAAGGAGGAGGCGGAGCATTTGAGGTTGGAGGAGTGGTTGCGCTGGCGACATAGGGGATGAGGGGATAGGCAATTAGGGTTAGGGTTTAAGGGGTAGGGAAGTAAATTGGGATTGAAGGAGGGTTTATGGTGGAGGGAGGAGGAAGAAGGGGAAGGAATCAAGGTCTTAAATATCTAAAATAGCATTGATATTTTCTTGAAATTTCTATTATTTACAGACACTGATATTAATTTTATATCTTTCTGATATTTTATATTTAGCCTATTTTTAGCCAAATATATAATTTTTATATAAATTTTGAAAAAATTTCTATCGATATTCGATAATTTCTCGATATATCAATCGAAATGTCCATTTTCTGAACCACCAAAATTTTTATGATTATCGATATTTTAGTCTTTGGAGGGAATGAGGTGAGGGAGAGCCATTGAGGATTTGATATTGTGGAGAATCTAGAGCCCCCTGAGTGTGTGTTTCTGGTTTTTTTTTTTGAAATAAATGTGGTTGTTTTGAAGATGTGGATAATGTGGAGAGAAATGGAGGGAATTTGGAGCCTGGTGGACCACGTGGGAGTTGGGCCTGGTAGTCTTTGGGCTATTTTCATCACCACCACAAAAATCTTCAAACTTGCTTGAGTGAAGTCGTCTTGATTCAATCGTTCTCGGGGAATCTAGAATTGAACGATTACGATGAGTATATTGTATGAAACAAGAGAAAAGTCTCAAACTATACATGTCTCTATGTTTGGTGCGTATAAGAGCATGATTCATTGTTTATGAAACATTACCTTGTTGTCGATTAAACAATGTAGTGTTCGTGTTGTTCTTGATCATTACCTCAGCAGCTGCTAAAGGTGGAGGACATGGAGGCAGGAGCAGATCATCCAGTATCATGATGTCTACATCTGCTCTGACTTCAACTATAAGGTGTGAGAATGCTCCATATTTGTGATTAAGCGTATATGTTCTGGGTTATCTTATTTGGTGATCTATTTTTTTGAGAATTTATTTGATGATCTTCTATTTCTCTCTTTAGTTGGAATAATCCGGGGGCTTGAAATTCAAAACATAATTACTTGGGACCATGATTTTAAATCTAATGGTGATCTTATTTGATTATCTTCTATTTAAATCTAATGATGATTCATGATTTTTTTAGTCTGCCATTTGAACACCATCGAAAGCTAAAGCTAAATTCCCTCCCCCGGAAAGGAAATAGTATCACACTGGAATTGAACTACGTCGTAATTCCTTCGGGACTTTTACAAAAGCGGTGAGCCGCATCCCAGGCCGCGTGAATATATTCGTTTTGGGCCCTTCCTTCCAAAAAGTCCAAACACAACGAACAAAGCAAAGGCATCAGTGACGAATAGGTATACGTCACACCCAACCCACATCCAAAACGCCGCGTTTTTTTCACCACGGCAATCACACCTGTTGTGGGCTATATAAACCCCGTTAGCCTCAGCCCATTTTTATTTATCGCAGAAAAAAAATCACAACCTTTCAGACAAGCTTTGAGAGAGAGGAAGAAGAAAATGGCCGCTGAGGAAGGACAAGTCATCTCCTGCCACACCCCTGTGATCTGGGAGGAGCAGCTCAGGAAGGGCAACGAGACCAAGAAGCTGGTATTCAAAACTCGATCCCAACCCCAATTTTAAATTCAAGAGAGTTAAACTAATTTGATTGGATTTGCTTATCCTGTTGTATGTTTGATATGGTTTCTTGTTCTTGTGTTGGACTAACATGCATTATTGTGGTGCCTGTTTCAATAGATTGTGGTGGACTTCACTGCTTCATGGTGCGGACCATGCCGTTTCATTGCCCCAATCTTGGCTGAGCTGGCCAAGAAGAACCCAGATGTGACATTTCTGAAGGTGGATGTCGATGAGTTGAAGAAGGTTGCTGAGGACTGGGCCGTGGAGGCAATGCCTACCTTTATGTTCCTTAAAGAAGGCAAGATTGTCGACAAGGTTGTTGGTGCCAAGAAGGATGAGCTTGTGCTCAAAGTAGGCCAGCATGCTGCTGCAACTGCTTCTGCTTCTGCTTTTAGTTCCTTTCTGGAGAGACTGTGAACCTCCAACTGCTTTAGTGTTTTACTATGTGTGCATGTATATTGCTACCTTCTAGTTTCCCTGAACCATCTGTGAATGCTTATGTTACAATGTTCAGAATCATAAGATTATATTTCTAGCTATGCAACGTTTTAAATCTGTGTCACCTCCCCTTTGTCAATACTAAATTGGATAGAACTATTTGGTTTGAGAAGTTATAAACAACTCAATCAAGAATCATATCCGGATTCATTTTCGTGTACAAACCAGAGCCATCTAATTGAACTTTGTGGCAAAAGCACTTGCCTATACTTAACAAACTACTATACAGAACACCCACTCTGAGAGTTAATGATAAATAACATAGACCTATATCCCTAGCGTCTTAGCTGCTGGGATAACTTGATGATAAATAGGTTTTCATTTTGTGACTGATCTCTCAACCAGGGTAATCTTCGATGGATCCCCACCAAGTTCTTCAAAAACTACGAGTAAATTTTTTGTTGGCTTTAACCAGGACCGAGGGACATGATACCTGAAAAATGAAACCAAATTTGTTTGACAACTCGGAGAAAAACTCATGTTTGTCTTAACAGTTCAGTAGGTTTTAGGTTAGGTATTACCATCGTTGAGTAGGTCGACCACAGCCTAGTTGACACTTTGTCTCCCGGTATGTTCCGGTGTAACTGCACGCACTACAGTCACCTTTGGCAAAAGTCATCCAGTATCTTCCTATACTCTGCCCGTTGATCCACACTTGACCCTTTCCCATGCTTCCCATGTCCAAAGCCAATGGTCCATTTCCTGTAGGAGCATTAAAATGGGACTGCACATCCAAAGCCAACAGTTGCTTTAGCTTATACTAATTCTTACAACATATAGCTGTTTATGTGTTCATGTGCCTCATCTTTCTCTCATTGCCTTGTTATCCTTACCTTGTACCATTTCAACTGCTGGTTTCCAGTAGCTAGTGATGCTCTTATCCAATCAACAGATGATGCTTCACTGGGGGAGATCAAATTCATTGCTTCTCCATTTAGGCCAACCTGTTTGGAAGCATTTTTATGTAAGATTGAAAGCTCTCAAAAAAGAGAATACAATAAGTGCCTCATGATATCAGGGGAGTCTTTTCCTGACCTTGTAGAACCACTTCTGCATTGTTAAATCTTTCCTTCCCCAGCTAAGGCCATCCAGAAAAACTGGACCTTGGATTCCTGTTTTCCATGTCTCGTAATGTAACCCACCATTCTTCGACAACAAAACAGAACTTCATGAGTGACTGAGTTAACTAACAAGATCAATTTTCTAAAGCATGTGTCGAAATTTATTGTTGCAGACTGATTCAGCTCATGCTGTCATGCAGCCCCATCTGAAAGTTTTTTTTGATACGAAGCCCCATCTGAAAGTTTTTTTTGATACGAAGCCCCATCTGAAAGTTGAGGTACGAAGGGCACTAACCGGTAGTCCAACAGCTATGCTAAGCAGTGCAATTCTGTTTATTCCAGCATGGAGGTTCACTGGTCCTGTAAATGTAAAATGTGTCTGCTCCCTAGTTCCAAAAGCCGACCCTGTAATTATGTTCAGATTGGAGTCAAGACAGATGGAAAATTTGAAGCCAGAATCAAATAAAACAATAAGTTTCTGCTCCCTTTCTGTGGTAGAACAAGAAATGCGATGGCATACCTGAGAACTGTCCATTGATGAAGACATGAACGGCATGGCCTGCTGACTGCACAGTAAGAGTTGGCCATTTTCCTCCATGGAGAAATGACTCCCATGAATTGATCTCAAAGCTAAATAACAACGGAAAAGGTCAAGTTTTGATCACAAATGATGCATTTGGGGAAGAAGTTACTATTAGACTACACTAGTACAAAAGCAAGTATGACAAACGTTCAAACTATAACATTGTTTTCTTATTGACGAAAAGTGCAGTTCTCACTTGGTCATGTACCACAGATAGTCACTGGTATCTCTAGTGACATTTATCTGATCTAGAAGGCCAACAGTTGATATGCTCGACCTATCATGTAGAGAGGAAAGATCTTCATCATAAGTCTCCCAATAAAGCAACCGACTGTGAGTTGGGGTCATATGCACATGTGAAGTTGGGACTCCCACCTTGATGAAACGAGGAAATTGTATCAGTAACTTGAGAAAAACATAAAGATTAAGACTCATCATAACTTTTGTAGACGCCTATTAAAATGAACGGAAATTACAATATGCTACTTCTTTGCTTACCTTTGCAGTGTTGTAAACAGCATTTCTGCAATCAGGAAGTATACTGATGGACCAAGCAGGTAGATCATAGTGCATGTTATTAAAAATGACAGTGGCAGCAGATTTCATATGAAAGTTCGAGAGAAAAGCTGCACAGCTTCCTGGTCCTTTGAATACATAAGCCTGCAAGATAACCATACCACATGTAAACTTTTTCTGCAAGTCATCATGGCCAGATTTTTCCTACTAAGAGAAAAGTACGAATATGAAAAGTCGTACTTGGTGATATGTTCCCAATGAAGTAACAGTAGGATCAGAAGAAACTAAAGCATGTTCGGATAGCTTAATAGCCCTATGAAGTGCCTTCAGATGAGAATATTTCGGTTCTCTGATCAAACCTGAAAACAGTTAAGCAGTTAGTTCCAACTGAGAGCTCAACCATATAAACCGAATCCCCGTGTGCCAAGAAATTCTTGAGGAACTTTGCATGATTTCTGAAGTTGCATTTATTTCCAAAATTCAAAGAATTGGAATATTGGAAATGGAGATAAAGTTCTTCAAACTTTTACCATATTCATCAATTGGAGCATCATAGTCATAGCTTGTTGTAACGAATGGACCTCCAGCAGTGCGTCCAAAATTAGTACCACCATGATACTGTCATAGACTATAAACAGTGAGGCTCAAAATTTCAGCTTTAGATTCTAATCTTGAATTTGAACTGATTAACAGAGAGACCTACCATATAGTAATTAGCATATGAGCCACCCTTCTGTATGAACCGAGCAACTGCAAATGCCAAGTCTTGAACAGGTCGGTGGGGAACTGTGCCGCCAAACTCAGAAAACCTGATCATTTTTATTGTGTTGTCAGATATGAGAAGACTAAATTTGTAGAGAAAATCAATCGACTTCAGATGTACCTGTAAATATTCATACTTACCAGCCACTCCAAGCTTCAGTCCACAAAGTAGGTTTGTAAGGTTTGTTGGGAGTGAAACCATCACAGTAAAACCCATTACATGCATTTATCTGTCACCAAGATACAATTAGATCAAAATGGAAGATTCAAACTCTTGAACCAAACTACTGAATTAGCTCACCATAGGGTCTGGGGCATCATCTTCCTTGCACATCACCCATGGGACTCCGGTATTCATTCCAATGGCCATTTTGGCTGCCCATTCCATGTAGTTATGGCCAGCAGCTCCGAGTGCCTTGATTTCTGGCCCATATTCATTCTCAATCTTCATATACACAATTAACCAAACAAGTTCGTAAGTTTTGGGGGAAATGCAGAATAGATAAAATGTGCGAAAATTTTACCACAAAAAATTCATAGGATTCATATATTACAAACAAATATATCAAGAATCTGGTTACCTGAGAAAGGATTATGGGTCCACCTTGTGATGCAAATAGCCTCTCATTTTTCATCATCTGGACAATTTTCTGGGTAAACCCTTGCATTGCCATCTTCAAATCAAAAATAAAAAGGAAAATCTTATAAATTTCAACCCACAGTAAATCTTGTGAATTTTAGGGAACTAAGGGAATGATGAAATACCTTGAATGGACCATTGTCTGTTCTGAAGCTGATACCAGGAACATATTTGAGCCAAACAGGAAATCCTCTGTGTAAAATCAAGCACTGGAGATAAGATACTTTGTTTTTGCCAGAAAAAATGGAGCTAAGAAAAATAAATCTGAACTGAACCATTTACCTTTCAAACAGTAACAGACAGAATTCACATATAAGTCTAGAAATAATAAAGATAAGAACCAGTACTGTACCCAAAATTCCATTCCGCACAAACATATGGTCCAATTCGCAGATGAAGGTAGAGCCCTGCTTTCTGTACTGTCTTTACGAACCGTACAAGATCGTATCTCCCCTCAAAATAGTACTGAAAAACAAACAATCAAAACAAAATAAAAATCAGAAACCAAAAATAAAACTTCAACACTAAAACTTGATAGAAGCGATAGAGAGCGGATATCCAGAATAGTACATTGCCTGGAGAAGGTTCATGACCATTCCAGAACACATAAGTATCAATCACATCCAGCCCTCCATCTTTAGCTTTCTGTATAAGACCTTCCCACATCTGCAACAATAAATATAGCCCATTTCAGTATTCACACAACCAAAATCACCAAGTATTTCACAAGATTTACAAAAAAACCAGACAAAAAGTTAAGAAGACAAAGAGAGTGAAGTGTAATACTTCAGGGGTGCTTCTGGGATAGTGAATTGAGCCGGAAATGAGTAGTCTTCTCCGGCCGTTAATCAGAATGGCCTTCCTGTCGTAGCTCACTGTGGTGCATTGGATCAGCTCATAACCCACGAACAAGAAGGCAACCAAGTACAAAGCTAGGAGCTTGGAAACCGAGTTGGTTTCCATTTTTGTGGAGGGAAATCTGAAATGAGAGCTTTAATGGTGGAATGTGTGGAAAGGCAGAGTAAGAGAGAAGAAGAAGCTCTGAGCTTTCTGATCTGTGACTCTGCAAAACTCTGCAGAGGCTGACAGCAACCAATGAGCTCTTGTTTGAAATATGTTGTACTGACTAGCAGTAGTCCTTCTACTACCAACTTTATAATCAATTCTCTGGCCATGATATTTTTTTAGTATTTTTTTTCAAATCTTAAACTGACCACTGTTCAGAATCATAGTCAAACAAAATCTTGACTTCACTGTGTACTAGCTAAAAAGGTCACACTACGGGAAAGCATTGGTTTTCTACCTTGAAGTCAAACAGTTTTACCATATGTAACTGGGGGAATATGAGATACTATACTAACTAATCTTACACAATGAACTAATCTTAAGATTCAGAATGATCTTATATGTACCTTATAGAATGAACTGCTCTAACGATTTAGAACACTCTAAATCCTATCGAGTTTTTTTAGTGATAATCAGAAATCAGTATTCAAATCCTAGTAGGTGAAATGGATTAGGAAAATGAAGATCACATGGCCAAGATAAAAGACCCACATGCTACCAAAGGGATATAAGCCAAGCTCTCGTGCCTTCCATGTCCGTAAAATGCATTTTGCCATAGTGGTTCTGGGAATGGAGCCCATTTGATATGTGCTTTGCCTTTGTTAGTTTGTTGGCCAACTCCATTCAAATTATTTATGTATGATATGATAATGCAGGGAAGTATATCTAGCTACATCTCAGCCGAAGGACAGAGACCTTTGTCTGATGACCATGTGATGTGTCCTTATGCGTCTGATAAGAAATCCTTTTCATATCAAATTGTTAACCAGTAGTATTTATGGTATGGAACCAACTATTTCTGTGGAGGATGATGCGCTTTATCTACATGTTTAAATCTAAATGGGGTGTACTGATTGGAGCTTGCTCATGACTCAACACCAACTCTCGTCCTTATATGCACCGTCGCCTCTGAAACTTGATAATCTTATCAACAGTAGTCTTCATCATTATTTGAGAATTAAAACCTTCGTATCGAATTTCAATATCAGATACAGTGTGATACGCGCTGTGTCGGTCGTCGCATTGTCAAATCTAATAACCGATTTTATAAATAACTATCGTATGCGGTATCCACGAATGAGAAGCAAGGACACGTACTAAAGCAGCAGCCCAGATATTGCAGGAAACATGATGGATTTCAAAGCCATAGACACTGGTCTGGTCCACTCCTTTGATACAGGTTCCTTCATTTCCACTCTAAATTTTGAGTGTTCATTTAGTGCGGCAAGAAGGCACCTACCCTAATGTTTATGGCACAATGGTCCTTGTTACAGGTGGAAACTGGGCAAATCCATGACACTCCTGTGGTTTTTTATGATTTCAATATGTAGCAGCTGCAATAACTCTGCTCTTGGGTTTGATATTTTTCACGCAAAGGCCATGTGATTAAGATTTTTTTATTGTTTTTATTAATAACTCAGACTACGTATGTTTGTGAGACTTGAATCTGTGACTTTAAAGTTGTTAGTCAAATATCTTAACTAACCAAGTTACGACTCACTGACAATGATGACTAACATTTCACTTAGATTGACTTTATTTATGTAATTATGCACAAGACTTGTAGAATATAACTTATGGGTGATATCTTGGTTAAACATATATATATATATATATATATATATATATATATATATATCTATATATAAAAAGGATGGGGGTTCTACTGTTGTTCACATAAACAGTACCCCTCATGCCGCTTTTTTTCAATTCAGTTTTTTTTTCTATTTTTTCGGATCTAGCCTCCAGTTTTTCCATTTATATATGAATTCATTTTTGACCCTTAATTTAAATTGTGATTAAATCTAATAGGTTTTAAAGTCATATTAACAAATATATGACCAAATCTCAAATACATTAGATTTAAGATTTAAGGGTTAGGGATTTAGGGTTTAGGAGTTCAGATTTAAGGTTTATGCATATTAACTAATATATGAACAAATCTCAAACACATTGAATTTAAGGTTTAGGGGTTATGGTTTTAGGATTTATGGGTTTAGGATTAGGAGTTTGGATTTAAGGTTCAAGGGTTGTGCTATTTTATTTGGGTTTCAGAGAGTTGTTGTACAATATTAACCGAACTAGCAAAACGTACTTCGGCTAGACAACCAACATCAGGGCTAACTTCATCTCAATTAAATGTGTTTATTTTTATTTGAGTTTTCAAAAAGTTGTTACACAATATTGATCGAACTACTGAAAATTACATAATAATACATTTGTCCGATAAAAATACACTTCGGCATGCACACAGTGCGCGCGAAGGCTGGTTAGTATAAAGTAAGTTTTGGTATTTCAAATCTGTCTAATCATCATCACCATTTTATAGGAAAAGGAAATCCCAAAAATTATTGAGAGAAGCTGTCAATCACCAAAGGAAAAGGATGATACAACCTGGTTAGTCAAAAAAAATGAAAAGAAGCAAAAGAATCAGAAAGAATCATTACTCGATATCCATCACGTACATACGAAGAAAGACAGACTTGTTTATCGCAATTTCATTGAAATGAACTTATCGAGAGATTGAGCCCTTCTAATACAAAATTCCAAAAAGAGAAATTCGGCATGTAAAAAGTATCAAAATGATATCGGTTATTGTCTAATAAATTACTATTCTTCTGTATGTTGGCTCAAACTTAAAGCATAAGTTTGAACTTATATCTGTTATTGTTTATTGTAATCATTGTTATTTTCAGATAAATAAAAAGAAGAGTAAAGAAATTATTTTTACAACTGATATCTCACATGTTTGTAATATTGTATTTCAATTCAATAAAATTCTTGTTATTTTTCTTAAAAAAAACTTAAAACACAAGTTAAAAATGTTTGTTTTAAATTGCGAGATATCATTGAACGATGAACGTGTAACGGGCCACCGTTCACGGCCGTCTGTTTCCCTCTACTTTATTGCAGGTCCCGCAATAACTCAGCCACGCTTGTTCTCCGTTCCGTTTACGTCGGTGCGAATCATCATCATCCATATTATCAGCTGCACACTCCAAGATATTGGACGTCTACAATGGGCCCGCGGCCCAAACTGAACAAACATAAGTAAAGCCCATTATTGAGGCTCATTTTCATTTCTAGGAGCAATTTCAGGATGTGGGAAGTTGAGTGGTTGTATTTGACTATTTGTCCAGAGATTAAGCGGAAAGTCGTGGCAGCGAAATCGGCTGTAGATTTTGGAAACGCTTGAGAAGCTTTATCTGAACAATTCTTTGAAGATGTAGCTTTACAAGACAGAGTGGTGTGGCATTGCATCCGTATAAGGAGAGTAAGAATGCTGAAGCTAAAGCTCGACCGAAAAATCATCAGTTGCAGTGGTTCGAAGAGTACCAGGTCTTCGAACTCGATAAATTATAAAGGCAAAGAGTGTTACTACTATCACGAAATTGGACACGTTCTGAACCACTGTCCCAAGCTGGAGCTGAAGAAGACAAATAAGAATTTGTTCTGAAGCAAACGGACTCAATGTAATGTAGCTAGCTAATTTTGAATTTGATTTTCGTTAGATTGTGACAATTGAACATTTTGAGGTAGGCTAACTTTTCTTTTGAGGTAGGCTAACTTTTCTTTTGAGGTAGGACTCAATTCTCTCTCCTTTTCACTTCTCCTTTGTATAAATGCATACAGTATTTCTCTATCTCTTTGTTTTTGTGTGTGAAACATGAAAATTAGAAAAATAGTACTTCAAAAAGTAATGTTGGTCTCTTAGTGGTTTGGAACATCGTTAGAACGTAACCCTTGTTTGATTTTGAGATATGAAAACGTCCGAGTGTCTTCACCATGTTGGAATTTGAGGGATGAAGGATTGTTTGTTTG
Organism: Comarum palustre; assembly: GCA_951800085.1. NCBI lineage: Eukaryota > Viridiplantae > Streptophyta > Magnoliopsida > Rosales > Rosaceae > Comarum > Comarum palustre. Next base: position 23,932,251 of record OX637583.1, read on the forward strand.
TTCGGCATTGTAGGTATTGTGAGAATGTCTCAGTGGCATTATTATTACTACCCGAATTACAAGCCAGACGTGGACTATTACATCAATGGTCCACCGAGGGAGCCCCAGAAATTCAATGGCAAGGTGATTTCAGGAGTTGGGAATGTGACGTGTGTGATATCCTTGGATATGAGGACGTTGCTGAAGCTTTGGATGGGAAGTCGGAGTCCATGAAGGAGAAGGATTGGAAGGTGTTCGATGCAAAAGCTTGCTCCATTCTGCGGTTCTACTTGTCAGACTAGGTCAAGAACAAAGTGACGGCAGAGAAGACGTCTAAGGACATTTTGGAAAAACTTGAGATGATTTATTTGAAGAAGGAATCGTTCATCGAGAGGATCAGTGAGCTGTCGGATTTTGATGTGGTGTTGAGTGAGGAAGACAAGGTTTCGATTCTTCTGGCATCACTTCCTGAGAAGTATAATGACTTGGTAATGGGAATGCTGTATGCAAAGGACAGTGTGGCATGTTATGAAGTCGAAGAAATGCTCCTCTTCAATGAGAATAGGAATGGTGAAGCGAAAACTGGAGTGAACAAAGATCAGGGTTTCTGTGGTGTTGTAGTGAGTCCCTCTGGGTCTCCAAGTCAAAAAATAAGAAAGTAGTAGTGTCATTACTGTCACGAAATTGGACATGTTCTGAATCACTGCCCCAAACTGGAGCTGAAGAAAGCGAGGAGTATGAATTTCTAAAGCATTCTTACTTAGGTTGAATGTGTCTGGCTTAGCTAATGTCTATATTTTACTTTCCTTTGGATTATTGGTATTCCAAACATTATGATGGAAGTTTTCAGTTTTTCATGAGACTTAAAATTGAAGGCTGTGAAGTACATTATGGAGCCATGACTGTTAGTTAAAAAAACAAGAAACCAGCACTGATTTATTTCAGTTATTTGGTTTAAAATCTTTTTTTTGTTACAAAATCTATTATATTTTTGGGCTAATGGTTTGAAATATTTAGTTCATAAGAGCATCAACACAAAACATATACAGTTGTGCTTGTGTTACTGTTGAATATCCATAAGCTGTTTTTTCTGGTGCATAAGTTTCATTAATCTTAATACCCACGGAAAATATTGTCATTACAAAGTATTGATTAGTAGGAGAAATAGATTTGGGAAGGATAGTAAACGAAAATCTCTAAGTTGGCTGATTCTATTCTTCATCAAGGATTCCTCTTTCCTTCAGTTCAGATTCCTTTGTACTTTGCATTGCAAAGAAAGATAGGAGGAAACAGAGTAAAGACCCTATATATATATGGCGCCATGGAAGAGCACCATGGTGTGTGCAAGTAATCCTAAGGGCTTTGGTGGGAGATCAAAGTACAAGAAGTACTTAAATCCACAATGTATGAAATATATGACATCAATAAGTATGATGGGAAGAACAACTTGAGGACATGGCAACGTGAAGTGAGGAATATCTTAGCCGAGGAGGATTTGGAAGTTGTTTTGGAAGGAAAACCCTCTGATTTGAAGGAACTGTCAGACTCGAAGGTTAGGCTCACCGAGGAAGACAAGGTTGCTGTTCTTCTTGCCTCACTACCTGAGAGTTTTGATCCTTCTTTGAAGTCCATGCTAGATGAGGATGTTGATGTTTGTTTGGATGTAGCCATATCCATACTTCTCAGTTCTAGCTGATGAAAATATGAGTCTGTTTGATAATAATAAAGCTAGATAAGCAGCCGTAGATTTTTTCAAATTTTTTTACTAGGTAAACTTTATTGTTTTGTCTCATCAAGTATGATCTCTTAACCTGAATGTATTCGATAATCTATTCAAAATACAAATCCCTGCTTGCTTATATGCCACTATACGTAAGCTGCACATCTATTTTAAGGTAAGAACTAAAAGCTTGTTCTGCATAATATATGTAGTCGAAAGACTACTCATTACAGTAAATTGATGAAGGTAAATGAATCTATTATCTTCAATTGTGTTCAGACACTGATTTGCTTAGCTGAAACAATGAACATGGAATCATGTTCCTTGTTATCAACTGTTTCTATAAACGATATGTTACAGTAGTGGTAAATTGAAATATCAAGAAACGAATCACAGCTCGCAAGCACACTGTCATGCATTAACTTGGAAATGCTGTGGTCAATACTAACTAGATTCTTGATGGTATGTTATTAAGCAAACCAGTAAAAGAAGAACATTGCTTAAGAAATTCTGAAAGGAATGAGATATCATTGGTCATGTACGTCTTGAAAATGATGTGGAATAGAATCAAGTCGGACTATCAGATTATCAGATTACGTACGTGTGCGTGTCAAAATTATCCTGCATTATATTACAGTAGGTTCCTATATTCGCACATCAGAAAAGCATCCTGTATTCCTGATCAAGTGGTTTCTGTTTCCCAAATTGATGATTTCGTTTCGATGGAACTGCATAACAAACAGGAAATACATATGCTATCTAGCTAGCTAAGCAAAGATAAGACTCTTTTTGTCTATATGGAGGTCATACCATTCCTGTACCATACAGGATTTGAATAATTTTGATGCTTTAACTTGGAAGCCTATCGCTCCATAGTGGAAAACAGAACTAGCTTCCTCTACACCATTCCAAGCTACCTTTTTTATCTCACAAAAACACGTTAATGTTTATACTCGGTATAAATTCCTCATTCCCTTGACATCATTCTTCTCATTGCATCTAGCAATCTGTTTCATTCATCCACAGCCTCACATTAGCTCCCCCATCTCTTCCAGTGATCACTATTCTGAAATGGTAACTAACCTCACGTCTTCTGCAATTCATTCATGATTCACTACTTTCTGAAATTCTTGCTTATTGTAACTAACTAATTAGAATACTATTTGGACATTAAATTTGCTAGAGTACTTTTGAGGAACCGGAGAAGAAAGTGGTATCGGTTGGACCATGGGGAGGCCAAAACGGGCTCATGTGGGATGACGGTGTTTACTCGACAGTGAGGCAGTTGGTGGTAGCTCATGGCTCTGGGATTGACTCCATCCAGACTGAGTATGATAGAAAAGGGAGCTCATTTTGGTCAGACAAGCATGGTGGAAATGGAGGCTGGAAAACAGACAAGGTTACCCCTCATTTTAGTTACATGCACAATAACAGTACTTAACAAACCAGCTAAGCTAAAAGTGTAATACTACTGCAGGTGAAGCTTGATTATCCAGAGGAATTTCTGACTTCATTTCATGGATATTATGGTAAGATAAGTGAATGGGGAGCAGTGTCAGTTCGATCGCTTACTTTCACAAGCAACAAAAGATCTTATGGACCTTTTGGAATGGAGCAAGGAACTTATTTTTCACTCCCAGTGACAACTGGTAACAAAATTGTTGGGTTTCATGGGAAGTCTCTCTGGTATGTTGATGCAATAGGAGCTCACCTGAAGCCTGTTCAGAATGATCAAAACAATTTCTCAAAGGTAGTTATGGCTCACACACAGTACAGTTATATGACTGGTGGTACTGACATCCCTGCTGGCTACTCACTGCTCCAAAACTGTGATGTTTTTCTTGCTATAAGACCCAAGGATGACTCTGTTACTACTAAACCTGCAGCCCCAGTGCCCAACAAGCTATTTAGGCAGTCTTCTAGTTCTGAAGACTCAAGTGATGAAGGAATCAAACACAAGGTGATTAACTATGAGATCAATCTTATTCTGTTATGTTCTCTTCAATTTTAACTATATAACATGAAGTTTCTAGTTTCAGACAGCAACTATTGAGAGACGTCCATCTAAAGTTGAAGGGGTAGTGACATATGGACCTTGGGGAGGGAGTGGCGGTTTTGTGTTTGATGATGGAATTTATTCAGGTATTCGACAAATCAAGTTGTCCAGGAACATAGGAGTTGTATACATAAAGGTTGAGTATGATTGTGATGGTGAAGCTGTATGGAGAGGCAAACGTGGAGGAACTGGAGGATATAAAAGTGATAGGGTCAGTTGGTTCTTATACTAGTACTATATTTCTCAATTTCAAGTATGATCGACTTGCATAGTTATGCTTTTAATCTGTACATATTACAATTCTGTTGCAGATCATTTTTGATTATCCGAACGAAATCTTGACTCACATCACTGGAACATTTGGTTCTGTAATGGGGATGGGGCCTAATGTGATCAAGTCAATGAGCTTCCACACGACGAAGAAGAAGCACGGGCCATATGGAGAAGAACAAGGAACTCACTTCAGCACTCAGCTCAGAGAAGGAAAAATTGTTGGAATTCATGGCAGGACAGGTTTGTTCTTAGATGCTATTGGAGTCCATGCCATAGAAGGAAAGGTGAAAATAGAGACTACGACTAGCACTATGACATCACCGCCCTTGGCCCTCACAAATTCTCCTCATAATGCCATCACCACTATGGTCCCAAAGGAACCTGCAGGCGCAATGGTCTTAAAAGAACCTGCAGGTGCTATCGTCTCTAAGGAATCTGCAGGTGCCATTACGGAGATTGTTCATCCTCCCTGGTCTAGCAAACTAGTACGCACAAACAAAGGACCTGTTGAAGAGGTAAGAGCATTTATCCAGCCCAAAACTAAATGACAGTGGAGTAAAGGTTGCTTGTTATGCAAGTAATTAATGTTTTATCTCGGGCAGGTAACTTGTGGGGTGGTGAAAGAACCGGCGCCATGTGGACCGGGGCCTTGGGGTGGAGATGGAGGGAGAGCATGGGATGATGGAGTGTTCACCGGGATCCGGCAGATACATTTGACAAGATCAGCGGAAGGAATCTGCTCAATGCAGATTGAGTATGATCGAAGTGGACAGTTCATTTGGTCTGTTAAGCATGGAGGCAATGGAGGCACTTCCCCACATCGAGTATGTAAACCTTAATCCAAATAATCTTCATTGTTCATTTGAATTGTAGAAATCTTACCGTGATTGTGTAACTTGCAGATAAAATTGGAGTATCCACATGAAGTGTTGTCTTGTATATCAGGGTATTATGGATGCATTAGTAAAAATGAACGACTTCAGATTATAAAGTCATTGACATTCTATACAAGCAGAGGCAAGTATGGTCCGTTTGGAGAAGAAGTTGGAACATTTTTCACTTCGACTACCACAGAGGGCAAGGCGGTTGGCTTCCATGGCAGGAGCAGCTTGTATCTGGATGCTATTGGAGTTCATATGCAACACTGGCTAGGAAGCACTCAGAAAACCTCCCGGATTTCTCTCTTCAAGAAATTCTGATCATGATCAAGTCAGAATGGAATAAATCTCCACAAAGCATGGGAACGTTAATAATGATAGAATAATTCCATTGCATTTGATGTCATTTGCTTGTTACATAAGAATTTAGCGTAGCTCCATTAGGATTGGTACTTTTGCATAAGAATAAAAAAGTAAAAATAAAAATAAAAGGACAAAATAATTCCGTTGCCGGGGCTTGAACCTTTCGGGTGAGAGCCGAATATCCTGACCAACTAGACTACATTGTAGGTACAACGTGCTAGAAATTTTAAGTAAGACAACAGGTAAGTCCAATTAGCTCACAGCTTGAAAAGAAATAAAATGGGATCTATATTTGCATACAAAGTTACAGAGTGGAGTTTTCTCAAAAAAGTTACAGACTGGAGCACTAGCTTGTGCTGTGGGAAATTCCAGAAACAAGTGATGTCAGAACGAACGCAACTAATTGTTTACAAGTAACAAAATTGATCTGGGGAAATCTTCCATTCACTACTCTGCAGCTAGCTAGGGCAGACTGCTAACATATATTTCTATATTCCATGCATCGTTGCATACACAGATCGCGACTTGGCCGGTTGGCCCTAGATAGATGATGCACCGAGATTCTGTACTAGATTTTATTTCTGTAGCTTATCTCCGGCATGGGGGAACGCAAGCACTTCAGTAGTATCTTTCTTAACTCATTTAATATACGTCCTAGATTCTAAAACCTTCATATGTATCATGTTCGATCTTCTCAATCATATAGGATTTTGGGGGTTCAAGTATGTTATGTATAACACAAACCAAGAGGTACATATATATTACTCAGTTTAACATAAACCAAGACTAAGGTCTAGATTCAATGTTTAATTACTCGATTTTTATCTACATATTAGACTATTAGCTGATTTAGCTCATCTTCATCACCAAATTTGCTCCTTCCGCTTAAATAACTATATCATTGCATGCATATTAGAGTAATCAATTAATGAAAAACGAATCTATAGTTGGATTGCTTGAGATAAGGGCCGGCCCTAGCTAGGTGTGCAAGTTGAGGCGGCCTCCTCACGCCACCACTTCTTGACGGGTCTCCGGTCATTTAAAATTTAAGATATATTTAAAAATAATTAAATATGTATATACACATGTTTTTCTTAAAGAATACATATGGAGCCCTTTTACTTTAATGGTTGGATTGTCAAGGGGTGTATTTTTTCCTATTTTGTTTTATATTTTATAATGGCCTTGTGGTTTCTATATGCCCCAACTAATTTATATTTTCTTCTTTTTTAAATCAAAAATTCATATCTTTTCTTTTGTCTAAAATTATTACTTTTTTTTTTTCTCAAACAACTCAAACGCTACGAACGAGTCTTTATCCAGATCAGTTAAAAAACATTCATTTCCTTCTTCTAGTAGAAACTCATTTTGTACATTAATTATGAAGAAACAAAATATTCAACACATTATGTTTATAGCTATTTATTGCAAACAAATAAAATAAAAATGAGGAGGCCACATTTTTATTAATTCTTCGTTTCAGACGGTTGAAATCTCAGGACCGGCCCTGGTTGAGATTTTACCACTAGAGAAAGAGAAGAACAAATAAGCTAAAACAATAGAAGTTGGAATCTCAACTAATATGTAGACAGAATTTTTTATTTTTTATTTTTAAATAAAATTGAGTAGAACAAAAGAAAAAATGAAAGGGGCGAGTGTAGTGTTGCTTTCAGATAGTTGTCGTCGTCGTTTATGCATGTGCAATTGTACAACCTCTTTCTAACAAAACCCTAACACGTGGAATTAACTCGATCTCTAACGAATTATTATACTTAATTAGTTAGCTAACTAACTAACTAATAATGGTGAAGAACTAGATTCTCTTATGTTGATCGAGCTGTCATAGCTCCCTTGTTTAGGGCGTTACAGGAGCTTTGGATGCTTCTGTAAACTGAAAATGGAGAACCAATCTGTAATTCTGTATATACAATGCACCTAATAAAAACCAAGAAAACCTAATTAACCTAAGGAATGCAACATCGATCTCTCGCTTATATCTGAGAATGTAATGGCAAGCACTTGCTGTTTCCTTTTTCTAAATTAGGCTAGCTACACGATTCTTTAACACATATATAAACCTACACCGATTTTGCTTCCATTTAATAAAGGAGTAAAGGACTGAAAGAAGAAGAATCTGATGTAAAAAGAAGATGCGCGCAGCATAATGGTGCCAGCAGGCCCGGATTTGAGATTTTCAGACCTGAGTCGAACTGTTAAAAATGAGCACTTAAACTATAGTATTCATTCAAATTTATTTTCTCTTTTCAAAAAATTCATGAACTAAAGCTACAAACTCAAAATCTAACGACATAAAACATTAAAATAAATTTATACTTACACTACTCATTTTTTTAAAATGGTAACTAATGATTGTAATATAATACTTGTTTTTTACTAAACTAATGTGATCACACAATGGGAAAAGAAAATTTTGAGCCCTTAAAGTTTTGGGGCCATGAGTCTATTGACTCTTAAGACTCTATTCAGGTACGGGTCTGGGTGCCAGGATGGGAAAAGGAGGGCATGCAGGGCAATGGGAGCTATCTTCTATCTTTTCCAGCAACACAAAAGAGATTGTGCATTGTTTTACTGAGCAGCTTGTTGTAAAGCCAAAGCTGATCCGTTTGTCATATTATTGATTTGCTGCACTTTCTACATGTTGGAGATGAGATATCTGACATCAAAAAAGTAACAAATAAAAATAACATTTAAATGAATGAATCATTCTTAATTGTACCTAGACATTTTGTGGTTAAAACTCAACACCTTAAAGGTGGTTAAATTGAAAAATATCGGTACAAGAATGATCAACATGTCACGTTTGTTGTTGTTTGACTTGGTATCATAATGAATCCCTCTCCAATTGTGTTCATATGAGCGCGGGTGCGTTCTTTCAGATGTCATGGTCCTAGTCTAGTTATTTAGAGACGGGTCTGGTTATTTGGAGGTTGATTTGGTTCTAATTATCACAAGACCTGAGTTCAATTTAAGCAACATGGGCGAATCACAAAGCGCGCAATAATCAAATCGACAAAATAAATGTCTTTCTTTGTCAATGTCACTGCAGGAACTTCACAATAAGATCCTTTACATTCGTTATATATTATTTGTGTTTCCAGGTCAATCTTAGCAGGCATTCTCTTAATCTAATTTTCTGCAGTGAGAGAGTTTTGGTATTTTATAGGAACAAAACATTGAAAACAATATATAACAGAAAGAATGACAATTGGTCATTTAGAACTTATTTGATGGGTCATCATCTACATAAATGAACTTTAATCTTAATCTCTCATGCATTATAGGTTTGCACTTAATTAGCTATCTATTAATCTTTACACAATATAAATGAATAATGTTGCATTGTCGAGGGGTCAATTGGTCACGGTTCTGCTTGACAAATTAGTTATTGGGATGTGTATACTAATTAGCTTATTATAGTTTGATTATACACAAATCCATCAACTTAATATTGTTTAAAAATCTTGGATGATACATCCCCACCCAAGCTAAGATTGACAGTGATCTGGATACGGAAAAACATGCATGCACAATGCATTATAATCATTTAAAGATGACCATTTGGGAACAACTTATAGTGTATAAATCAATAAATGAGTTTATTCCCTATATATACATGAAACTTATTTTATTCCAGAAGAGATGCAAAATAGAAAATTAGGGCAATAAGCTTGTGTCACTCTACGTACACATGCACGTACTATATCATTTCCAAAAAAATATTCAACTACACTATATCAAAACATAAACGTACAATTCTTATACTACCTAAATATATAGTGAAAATTGATTCCCTCGCGAGGACATCAACAGACCTAATATGTCGATCTTCTGTTTTCAAATGTTAAATTAGTTAGGAAAGCATCAATCTGGCAATCGAGCTTGAGGATGAAGCAATGTTTGTTGCTAAAGAACTTCAAACTTTGTCAAAAACACGACCGCAAATCCGTTAACGCTAACAATATTGTGGAGCTGAATAATTAGATGGTGTTAGTCGAGGGTCCTACTCGCTGCCTTATCGAAGGCATGCATTATAAATATAAACCGATTGGATTGTGACCAAACCAATTGTGTATTGAATTGTTAGATGAGAACGCCAAGTTTTGGTTGTTGTCTTGGTCCCTAGCTGACACGACTCGTGTTGCAATGCCCAAGTCTCTCGAGGACTTTAGGCACCACTCCATCGACAAATTATAAGAATTAGGTTCTCATTTATTGACTATATCGTACGCATTTCATGAGGGTTAATTAGCCACTGCTCGATAGCTAGCTTGGTCATCTCGACATAGACAATGCTTTTTTTTAATTATGATTTACCTTACAAAACGTATGTAAATAAAAAAGAGTCCGGACAAATATGTCTAGACTAAATCAGACATAAGTATTTTCTAATTTTCAATGTTTAATCTTAAGAGAAGCCGATCCATCTTGGTTTCGAAATGTATACGCACCAATTAGTTGTAAAACTGAACACCAAATATGCAAAGTCAGCTTTTTGTTTGATCCAATCTTCCACGTTAACAAAACTAAAACGAAAAAAATGAGTAGTGTTTCAAACCTATAAGAGAAAAGTTATGAGCACTTAATCTAATCGTACCAAAAAGAATAAGGCCATACTAAAAATTCACTACTTCCAGTCTTCGTTATATCTTCGCACTCCAATTAACTGGACTTACATATGAACTAGTAGTGTACGTGTACTTTGGCGTGTGAAATTCGCTCCCGCATTTTCCACGATATGACTTCATAGTCGTTTTAGCCCTAAAACCCTAAATGCAAAAAAAAAGAGAAAGGGAGAATCTTTATCAATAGTCGTTGTTGCATATCGTCGCCAGTGTCTGGTCCCAAGTGAACTGTATCTCGATGGATCCCATCGCATGCACCCTCTTTTAGCTTTTTTACATAAGTTTCGTTGTTTGAATTAAATTGGATTATTTAAAATCGAATTGATGTTATTTTTAAGTTATTTTTATTTAATTAAATAATTTTAAATCACCTATGAACGTATGCCTGATTCCATCTTCCGACACGTGTCCATCTTCCCTCTCACGTGTCCCCGACCCCCCTTCTGTCCTTTAAACCGAGGACCTGCATGTTATACCCTAGACTCAAACGCAGAGAAGATTATCAGCTAAGCACTGAAACTAAATCGATCTGAATTTTCCTTCTCATCAATAGTATCGTTAGAATGTGATGCATCAGTAGTGTATGGTCCAACACCAAGCCCATACTTGTACCAAGATTTCGAATCTCTGTCGTGCATGTTGGTTGTGTCACAAAATCACAGCTTACGTTCACTCGATCATCACAGACTCCCAAATTCCAACATCTCTCTGCTGCCTCAACTTCTTTCTTTCTTCACCTCGCTAAGGTGTTTTATAGAGAGCTAGAACAAGAAGCGGAGCAGAAAAGGATGGCTATGAGGCTGGTTTTGATTATATTTGCTATATGTAGGTTGCTTGTGACGGTGGGGCAGACCATGGACCCGGCGGAGCTGCTCAGTCTCGTCTTGGACGGACAGCTCAGCTTGGATCCTTCCGAAGTGGAGACAGCGAGTAAAGACTTCGGTCTCATGTGCAGAGAGGAGCCCTTGGCCGTTATGCACCCCGCATCGGGTGAAGATGTAACGCGGCTCGTGCGGGCCGCGTATTCGTCGGCTAAGGGGTTCAGCGTCTCGGCTCGTGGGCACGGACACTCCATCAACGGCCAGGCACAGGCGAGAAATGGGGTGGTGGTTGATATGAGTGGTGGGAACCGCGCCAGCCGGAGGGAGAAGGCCGGTAGGGTTGTTTCGGAGAAGGGTTTGTACGTGGATGCTTGGGGAGGGGACTTGTGGATAGAAGTGTTGACGGCAACGTTGGAGTATGGACTCGCCCCCAAGTCGTGGACGGATTATTTGTACTTGTCCGTCGGCGGTACACTCTCCAACGCCGGAATCAGTGGCCAAGCTTTCAACCATGGACCTCAGATTAGTAATGTTCTCGAGCTTGACGTTGTTACAGGTCCGTTTAATTTTCTTAGTGACATTATTCTGTTAATTTCAGTCATTTATGCTCAATTCAATACAATTATTTGCATGTTTTCGCTAATCCAAAGTAGCAAGGTAGTAGTTGATGAAATAACTTTGGTACAACAAGATATACCATATCACATGGCCTCGTTTTGTTTTTAATGTTTTGTACCTGATATATATTCATGACACACCAACAACATTCTAAAATTATGAAGTTGTTGCTGCCGTTAATATTGGTAATTAGCATATTGTGTGGAATGTCTTTAACATACATGTGAATCAAATGTTGGCATGCAGACATGGGCGTAGCTACATGGTGACTAGAGGGGTCAAATGACCCTTCTTATCATCTTTTTATGTGTGTTGTGCTTCAGATTTTTACTTGTATATAAGAGTAATGGAAGCTATTTGGCTTATTTTGTCTCTTGACAAAGTAAAATTTTCTCCCTAAATAATTAGCTTGTCTAAATTGATCCATTTTCATATACTTTCTGGCTGCGCCATTGCATGCAGGCAAAGGCGAGCTCTTGTCATGTTCAGAAGCGAAGAACTCAGAGCTGTTCCACGCTGTTCTTGGTGGCCTTGGCCAGTTTGGAATCATCACTAGGGCTCGAATTGCCCTTGAACCAGCTCCCACAAGGGTACAAATCACTTTTCCAAAGCTTACATGATTGTTCAGTTCAGATTCTAATCTCGTTGGTTCCACCTTCCACGGTGTTAGTGGGACAGATAGACATACATATACCTCTTTTTGCAGAAAGGAAAGTAATTCCTGGGTTTTGTTTATGTTTGGACAAAAGCCACATAACCTAAAAAGCAAGGTATCATGACCTAAGTAATTCCTGGTTTTTGTTAATGGTTCCGCTTCCCTTTAAGGGATATCGAATCAAATGTGTAGTCCATTTACTTGAAAGCTGTTTTAACCCATTCAAAATGCTCTTCAGTAGCTGGCAATGTTGTTGACGTATCCGGTTTCTGGGTTTAACTTTCTTCTGTTTGCTGCTTAATTTAGTTTATATTTTGTACTTATTGTTCTTATTGTCAACAGGTGAGGTGGATCCGAGTACTGTATTCAAAGTTTTCGGCTTTTACAAAAGACCAGGAATATCTGATTTCTCTGCATGGGCAACCCAGCAGCCGAAAATTCGATTACGTTGAGGGTTTCGTCATCGACGACGAAGGCCTCGTCAACAACTGGAGGTCTTCCTTCTTCTCCCCAAGCAACCCTGTCAAGATCTCCTCCATTGATTCTAATGGGAATGGAGGTGTTTTGTATTGCTTGGAGATAACCAAAAACTACGATGATTCTACAGCTGATTCTATTGAGCAGGTATATAAATATGCATGTTTATTTTGCATCTTAATATAGAAAGATCGAAAATGGTTAATTGCGTACAATGCTATAGAACCCTAAAACATATGGTGATTAATCTAGAGAAGCAGACAAACCAAGGGTCTAGTCACAAAAGACCTGCATGCTAAACAAGCAAGCCATCGATTGGACGGTTGGTGCTCCAAGACTAATAGTCCTTAATAAATAATTAACATCTGTGTTTTTGTGCTTGGTTAGAGTAGCTTCCAGGCCTCGCATTGTTCATATTTAATCCAATGAAATCATATATAGTTTAATTTGATAGCTAGATTTTGGTGTCCAACGTACTAAAGATTGGTTATATGATTGAGATTAGAGTCCTTTTAATTAAGTGTGTAATATACTCATTTGTTTCTATAATAATGTATTCATAAGCATGAAAACATGGAAGATCTGTGATCTATTATTGTATACCAAAACCTAAGATTGAATACAAACTTCCATTATTTTGTTCTAATTTTATTATTACCAAATCTAAGCCGCCCACCCACCAAATTCTTCTCCTAGTTAAGTAGCTAGCAAGTAATTAAGTATAATCGAACTTATCCTGACAAAAGCATCCGTTTGATACCAGCTTTAGGTCATTTTGTGTACTTTGATTGCGTATAATTAATAATAGATGTTCATTTAGTATTAATTTAACCCTTCATTGCACATTTAACTGAAAAAAATCAATAGCTCATTTTAATATTTTTTTTTTGAAAACTAGGTCACTTTAATATAATATCACATATTTTAATATTTATTAACACTCTTAAGATGCTATATTATTTTAGTATCATTTTACCCTCATCCCTTAAATGCACATAGAAGAGAAAAAAATAGAAGAGAGAAAACTTGGCCGGAACCTCACTGGATCCGGTCGCCGGATTCCGATAACCAGAATCTCACCGGTCGTTTGATTCCGGTTGGTGGAATATCAGTGGACTTTTTAAAACATCATCGAAATATTACCGGACCTTGCAAGAACCATATTGTACATTTGTTAGAAATTTTATTAGGGGTAGTAATGTTAAAGAATATTTTACAGTGGGTGGTAAATTTTTATTTGGGAAAAAAAATTATTAAAGGGCAATAAAGATGGAATCACACTGGAACAACCCTGAAGAAAGGTTATAAATGTTTGTTAGAACTTTTATTAGGGGCAATATGTTTAGCGAATATCTTACTAGAGGCGGTAAACTTTTACTTAGGAAAAAAAGAATTTATTAGAATGTAGTAAAAATGGAATCGCACCGGAACAATCTTGAAAAAAAGTTTATAAACTCTTGCTGAAAGTTTTATAGGGGCAGTAATGTTAACAAATATTTTACTGAGGTCAATAAACATAATTAACGCTATTTGTAGCTGGTGACTGAATGGGTTGACAAAAATATAGAAATTATGGTGTAGAGGAATCAGAGGATTAGCCGATTAGGAGTTAGAGAGTTGTTTTTGGGTACTTGGAATAAAAAGCAATGCTCTCTATAGCTACGAGGATTTGGATTGGATTGGATTGGTGTAAGAGAAAGAAAAAGACAAAACAAACAATAAGCCAAACATCAATTTGTACCCATATGAACCCATAAAATTAAATGATAAACATGAACCAAAATGCTCCATCATTTTCACACTAACCAGAACTCTCCACCATTTCAAAATCAAATCTCGACTCCTTCACACCGTCCGAGCACCTCCGCCATTAGAGATCCATCATGAAGAGCCAGCGCAACACGCTTCTTATCGTTGTCGTACTCATAACTCATCTTCTCCTGCAAAGATGACGGAGTTGTTGGATGGACAGACGAACTTGGAGGGCTCCAATTTCTTGCCGATGTTGGTGAGGATGTGTCGGAGCTCCGACGAAGACGGTGGTGTTAAACCTTGAAGATTTTGCCGATCTGGCGATTGGATGGCGTTTTCTACTTTGATCAGAAGATGGCGGAGGATTTCGATGCTTCGAAATCGGGAACGGCGGTGGCTTCGGTCGAGATTGTAGCCTGAGACGTGCTTGAAATTGCCGTTGCCGTAAAAGGCAAGGAATAGAGACGATGATCTAAGATTAAGAGAAATAGAGAGAATAATAGATTAGTGGATTAGGGTAAAATAATCTATAGTATTTTTAATAAATGTATACTTTTAAAATTAGAAGACATAATATTAATATATAAATAATTAAATATATTAATTATTATAAATGACTCGTATATAAACACCTACACAAATTTCGTAAAATAATATTTTATTTAAAGTTAATTAGAATGAGTTTTTGATTTTTTTATTGTCTCTTTTCTATTTTTATACAAATTAATATTTTCCCTTTAATTAAACCCGTATTTTCAAAACGCAGGAAACAGAGGCATTGTTAAAAAAACTGGATTTTGTATCAACATCAGTTTTCACTACTGATCTTCTTTACTTGGATTTTCTGGACCGGGTTCACAAGGCCGAGTTGAAGCTCCGGTCCAAGGGTTTGTGGGATGTTCCCCATCCTTGGCTCAACCTTTTTGTCCCCAAATCAAGGATTTCTGACTTCGACGAGGGAGTCTTCAAGGGCATTCTGGGAAACAAAACCAGCGGCCCCGTTCTCATCTACCCTATGAACAAAGACAAGTAAGTTCCCCACTGCTTCAAAACGTCAATCAAGTTTACGATTGCTTCCATGTATGTCGTATTGTCGTTTAACGTAGACAGTTCCAGAAACACAGCTCGATGCATACGTTGCCTTGCATGGGGGGCATAGAACGACATGTCACTGTGACGATTCATTGATTCACTTCAGAGGCATCAAATCCCAACCAAGTTATACGATGCCACTGCTTTTGGCGTTTGGTGGTGGTTTTGGTTTTTAACTTGGTTAACCTTTTGATTGTGTGCAGATGGGACCAGCGGAGCTCGGTGGTGACGCCGGACGAGGACGTGTTTTACCTTGTGGCGTTGCTGAGATCGGCTTTGGATTCTGGGGACGAGACTCATGCGTTGGAGTACCTCACCAATCAGAACCGTCGGATATTCAAGTTCTGTGATGAAGCAGGGATCAAGGTGAAGCAATACCTCCCCCACTATACAACACAGCAGGAGTGGATGGACCATTTCGGAGATAAGTGGCCTCTGTTTTACAAGCGGAAGATGGAGTTCGATCCCCGACGGATATTAGCCACCGGGCAACGTATATTCACCGGCCCCTCCCCAGTTTCTATCGCCGGTCACGATCAACTGTGATCGGAGAATTGATTCATCATGTACAAACCACTCGGTAGTAGTTTTAGCCGCAGGCTTAACCTCTTGAATTAACTAGTCCGATGTACAAATTAGTACTGTAGTAGGAATGAGCAAGGGTAATTCTGACAATCAAACTAAACAAGCCATGGCAACTGCAAATGTGTTTGGGCCTTGGCCATCACGGTTTGGCAATTTACTGTACTGCCCTTTTTAACCTCTGATTTGGTCCACTGTAAAAATATTTGAACTACTACAGTGTTGTAATTAACTAGAGACATCATGCAGTAAAACAATGACTACTAGTCTCTCTACTCTCTAGTTCTCTACCACATCTCTGCTTTTGCTCTAATTTAAGCAGCACCTGTAATCCGGGAACATACAGATAGGTGTAAAAATGTGAAGCACCCAAGACATACAAGTCTGTTGTTCCACTCAGCAAATTGTACTTTTACACCAGGAAGCATCTGAGGTCACTCTTGATGGGACTTGGCTGGATCTGAAGAATCACTCTCTGAAACAAGTTGTTGCTTTCCGAATTTTCTCAATGCAATTGAATATATCATTTTCCTTTTCACGGATGTTCCATCAGCTACTAATTTCACAGCCTGTAAATACAGACAAGGATCATGATGAGATGGTCTGCTGGATTCAAAACAAATTGCAAATAGACGTCCAATCTGCTAATGATAACTCTAAAAATTCTGTGATGCTTTTATTGTGAACAGGTAAAGTGAGAACTTCTAACATATTTGAAAGAGATAGTAAGTGGATCTTGACCAAAAAAAGAGTGGATCTTGACCAATAATAGTACTTATTTCTATGATATCCTGAACACTATCACCAGCAAGAATGATTAAACCAACAAGTAATTCCAATTCAGTACCAAAAGTACAACAGAACAGCTTAAATGAACTACTACAAAAATAATATATGTAAGTAGTACAAACATGCAAGATAGATGTCATTACCGTGGAAAGACTGTGCCCGCTGGAGATAAATTCTCTCAACTCATTCTCAAGCTGGGACTCTGATGGAGTTTCAACTGGAGTGTCTTCCTTTCCTGCAATTAATACAGTAATTTCACCTCTTGGCTGGTGAGTTGTAAACCACTTTTCTGCTTCTCCCAATGTGCCCCGCCAAAACTGATGAGGCATCAATATATGGTTATTTTGTAAGCCAAGGTTTCAACATGAAATTAATAACAGTGTTTATTGTAGTTGTGGATCATGTTCTTTCTATAAACACGGTACATATGAACAAGGAAAAAAACAGCAATATTGAACCAGGTAATCATATTATCAGTCCCCTCTCTTAAATTATGCTGAGAACTTTAGAGCTAGTATCATCTAAAAGAAGAATCAAATTACTCGTGAATTTATAGTAGTGCAGTTGTTGATAGCAAAACACACCGATTTTTCAACACTACAAGGTCTGATACCATGAGATTCATCACAGTTGTGCACAAGTTCAATAATTTCAGTTACAAGTAAAAAGAGATCATCACAGTTAAGGTTCTAAGAAACCCATCAAAGCAACATAACAGACATTGTGAGAGAGGTAAAGAAATGTTACCTCTTCATGAATTTTTGTCAGTTCACGAGCTATTACGCATTGTCTGCATTGCAAATCAAAAGTTAGCCAATGATCTACTTGAAAAGCCACCGAGTCACTTGAAAATAATAGTCTTATTATTAATGAGTAGTGAATGCAAACAAGCACATACCTTGTAACACCGAAAAGTGATGAAGTCTCTTCAAGAAACTGAAGAAGCTTGTGGGGAGGAACATAAAATATCTGTGTTGGTACCTCACTTGCAGAAACTGCTAGCCTCTCTTTCCTAGTTCCAGAATGCTTAGAGAGGAATCCAACTGAAGATGTATAAATAGTACATCACTAGTCACACCACATCCACCAAGAACTATAACATGAAAAATAACAAAACTTACCAAAAGTAAACTCATCAGTAGACAGGGCGGAGGCAGAGAGAGCAGCCACAAAAGCAGACGGCCCAGGTATAGGAATAACAGGAATATTCTCATTCGCACAAAGTTTTGCCTACACATCAAGACTTGAAATTTATACACTCACCATTTACATTCTTCATCATGTATGAAAACTAGTACCAATATCTACATTGCCATTCAACAGTAATACTGCCATTCATGAATATACTACATTAAGACTATGAAAACTAAACATTGTCAGTTTGCTACCGTTTAACATACAAGACACAAAGCAAAATGTAGGGGAGGACACTCACCAATTCCGTGCCGGGATCACTAATGCCAGGCATCCCAGCATCGCTTATAAGCGCGACGATTTCACCTTCCTTCAACCTCTTCAACACCGTCTGCTCCCTCTGCGCTTCATTGAACTTGTGATAGCTCAGCTGCAATCTAAACCATAAATCACCATGACTAAAACTAACCAAACAACCAATCAAATCAGCTCCTCCACACTTACAAGAGGAGTCTTGATATTGTAGTGATGGAGCAACCCCCCGGAATGCCTAGTGTCCTCAGAAAGTATCACGTGAGCTGATTTCAGTACACGGAGCGCCCGGAAGGTGATATCTTCAAGGTTTCCAATCGGAGTTCCGACCAAGTATAAACCCGGAATAAGCGCACCCTGTGAAACAGAAACTAATCTCAAGTTTAATTATGCAATTTAAAATTTAAATTTGCGCAAGCTTCGAATTTGGAGTTACTTGTTTGGAGGAGGGCTGCGGGATTGAGTTGATTTCAGAGGTGGAGGAGAAAGCAATCAGGGTGAGTTTGTTAAGGGAGAGAGGGAGGGGCTGGAGACGCGTCGGAGTCCGGCCCATATTCGGCGGCCCGGCCCAGCGGCGTGAGAAAGCGGCCGCCGTGGACGGAAGTCGGCGTGTTAGCATCTGTTCAGTGTGAGAAGAGCTCAAGTTGATGCGCGCCTCTTATGATAAGTGATGAATATATGCGTGGGGATTAAAAGTCATTATTACCCCCACACAGAAAATGTCTGGGATTCGTGGGTAATTTACCACTTCTTTCATTTTGTGGCAATACGTATGTTCTTTTTTTGTTTCCGTCGATGAGGGCAACATGTACGCAATCTGAGCAGAGATGTGTAATTGTATGCAACGGTAAGCCCTATTTCAAATGGCATTGATTAAATAGTATTCAGGATCAAAGCCCTATTTCTTGATACATAAGTTAACAGATTATTTGGTATGTCATTACACCTTGTCATCATGGAACCACCACCTCGTCTCCTTAGGAGATCGGCCGTTCCTGCAGTTCTTAACGTATCGATCATTATCCGCTGGGCGTTGCTGCACATATGATGAATTGAACGAGTGTTGGTCGTGAGTTTACTTCAATTACACAAAGGGGTGAGAGTAAATCATCAAAAACTTCAGTTCAACAAGTCAATACAAACCTTTGCAGGGGAACTCGACAACATGGAGAGAATGCTGATACATATAGAACTGACGGTCATGGCTGGAGACCATGAGTCGTATAGTATATCTGCAAATGATTCTCAAAGCCAGTAAGTGCCCACAAAAATAGTGAAGATGCTCAAGTGCCGCAATCATATAACAACCATCAGAGTTTAAGTATTCTGACGCAGAAGCAAGAATGGTAGGAGATAACACTAAATTAAAAATATTAATAAAAGTCAAAAGTCTGAAGGTAAGTGTTGCTTAAAGCAAACTCTGGCCCCCTTGGCTGATCTTCCAAAGGAAATAAAAGGCGACAAATGGGAGGCTAGACCTGTCAATTTTTGTTACAACATCTTCTCCAGATACCAAACACAACTTTAGACTAAAAATGCACTACATGGCACCTGAAAAACGTACAACAATTGTAGTATGAGCTTTAAAGTTCATACCATTCCATTCAATTACAGCCTCAAAACTTGGACTATGATCTTATAGAGTAGATTCACTCAGTACTATTTCATTTCTGTTCAGTGGCTGCAGCAGTTTCAGTTACAATTATCTTGGCGCCTAAATATTCAACTTCAAAGCCTGTATCTGCCTGACTTTTACAGTTTCCTACTAGACCTGATTGTGGGCGAGCACTGGACCTTCTGGTTCCCTTTTTAGTCAAGCTACAGTGCTACACACACTGACCAATATAATCTAACAGTCTCATCCCAACATAGCTGGAACTCAGTTATATACTGTATTCTTCACTAATTACTACTATAATTCTAATCCACAAATATTCTTTAAGGTATGAGACCTGCATTGGCTTGTAATTTCTCCAACAGTTAACAAGTATCAAATAAGACAACAAAACACTCTAAATAGTGCTATGATCCAAACAGATGCAAGTGGCAGGCATAGTAAGCTTCTTCAAGCTTAGTTGAACAAAAAACAGCTAAAATCGCACGGTCTAGGAATTCAACAGAATCCAAATCAACTTTATTGTCAAGTTACCCAATTTGTAAGTTACCAGCAAAGATGTGACAAACCAACAACCAGCTACCATCTTTCCATTATCACATCAGTCAAAAACATCGACTTACATGTAGGTATCAAACTATCTTGCTTATTTCAGTGTCCATCCCTAATAAACCAATCTTCAACAAACCGCAAGAGGATAAAGACACGAGTACTGCAAACTCAATAGAAAGAAAAACCACGAAAACAAATTCGAAAGAGTACAAAAGGTACCTAAACAGATATGACCATTGCTATAAATGTGGGGATGCTGAGGAGTCGGTGGTAAAAAAATCACCTAATAACAAAACCACATATTTAAACGGTTGCAGAAAATATTAGAATTATTGAAATAAAGGAAATTTTTAACAAACAACAAAAATTGGGAATGTTGAATGGACCTGTGGAGCTTCCATAGGATAATGCTCAGGAAAATCAACTTGGAGCTGATACATTTCATTGGCATAGAGAGTCCCCGGAGCTCCGTTGACTTCAATCACCCATCTTTACCAATAATCCATAATATAAATCAAAATCAAAATCAATCCCAAAAAAAATAAAGATAAAGATAACTGAAAAAAAAACCTTTGAAGATTATCAGTGACTTTGTGCTTGAATCCGGCGGGAGGATTGACCTGCCACTCCACGAGCTCTTTCTGCAGGCGATTGCAGGCGATCTTGCTTAAAGCCTAAGCACACATAATTAAAATTTATTAAAAGATAAAATTGGGGCTGCCATAAGAAATTAAAAATTGAAAAATGAAACCCGAACCAAACCTTGCGTGAAGCGGCAGAGGAGCTGGTCATGTTAGGGAGAGAGTGAGCGGCGAAACGGCGGTGGAGTCGGGGAGGCTTCTAGTTCGCTCTTCTCATCGAGAAATGTTGAGACGCAAATGGAAAAGGTGGAATAGAGAATAAGTCGCGGTTTTACGCGACAAATTTTTTATTTTTTTTATAGTGTTGGAATAAACAAGGCTTTTTTGGTGGTGATCACGCGCGCGTTTTAGAGTGGAAATATCTGAGTGGGGACCCGGGCGGAGTTGGAAGTGGGCGATGTCGCCACGGTGGTGGTGTGGTCGTGTAATCGTCGTCGGCGATCCGGTTTGGTGCTTTGTTTTCTTTCGGTTACATCATTTCTCTTGTTTTTTTGGATCAATTGGTCTTTTCTTTCACGAGATACAGTGTGTTAAAGTAAAAGTGTTTTTGGTAAGTTTTTTTTAGAGAAATCTAAAAGAATAACTGACTAAATTTAAAAATACAAAAAATCAATTTCTAATTATTTTTATATAAATTAAAATATATGTTTTATGTTCAAAATCAATATTTACAAGATCCGTTTTTTCTTATCAAAAGACCAAAATACACTATTTTACAAAAAAACTACAAAAAATATCACAAAAATATTTGAAACTAATTCACACCCTAGAGGATTCAACTTATGTGGTCTCACTCAATCCACCTCTCTCTCTGATCTACCAGATCTCATCATCGTCATCAATTCAATCAGATCTACCAAACCTCATCCTCACCAATTTAATCCATGGCCCGATCTGATATGCCGCATGAACTCATCGTCTTGTGCCTTTGGACATGGCGATCGAGGCCGCCGATGTGTCTATGGAGTCAACCGACATCGTGAAGAAGACCATCTATATCCTGTAGCGATAATGTGGGGAGGAGCTGACAGGGCTTCGTCAACTACAAAGCGGTGTTGTTACTTTTCTTATATGATGGATATAAGACACTGCTACTACCGTTTGGATAGATAAATTTGATTCTACTGTTAGAAAAGTAAATTTGTTGATGTTGTGCAAATGTATAGATGTTTACACCCAAAATTACACTTTGAAAAAAAACTGTAAATGTCTTGAGCGAATACGTGTCAATTCTGTAATCTATGTCACGGGTAACCGGCAAGCCTAAATTGGGTTTAGAGTCGATTCACTAGTCTACAAAAACACGCAAGATGGAAGACACGTGAGCCTAACTATTGGGTTTAATGACAGATCGCTTGCCACAAAGTCTCAGTAGCTGGATTCGGTTTGCATATGAGGATGAGACTTCACATACAAGAACTAGGAGACGTGGCGTATTAAGGAATTGGACTAATTGCAAAGTCTACTTGAATGAATATGTCATTAATATGAATGTTTATCTCCAAGAAGACATCATTCGCTAGGCGACGTCACAATTGCTTAAGAATCATAAATCTTCTAAGATATCTCTACTACCTAGGAGAAGAGCGATGACGAACAAGTAATCATATTTACCTACGCTACGACACTAACGTTAGAGATTTCTATAAGTTTTTGACTCGGTTTGGGTCAATCTCTGTGGCCCCCAAAATAAATATTTATACGTCATTGAAATTGCATCACCCAATTGCATGCTTCTAAAGAAAACAAAACCTTGTACAACTCAACCAACTAGCAGAGAAGATTGCATCTTTATCTACTATGCGAACCACTATAAAAGAAAGGTTCGAGGAACAATCAATTCAAGGACACTTGCAAACTTTACAAACACAACTACAAACACCTCAACCTCGTTGAAACAACCCGACGCTAAAGCATCAAGCCTTAGCCTTATTTTCCTCTTCAGCTTCCCGGAGCTTTACCTTGTTCACCTTTCACGTTATCTGGAGCTTTGTACCCTTTTCTTTCCTATGCTCTTTGGAGCTTTGCTTTTACTCTCACTGTCATTTCCTTTAGTTGTTCTACTTGCTACACAACACGAATATCAATTTGGTGGTCGAAGAACTATCGTAAATCCTTGTCTGCAAAGTGACTCCTGAAGAACTGGTGATCAAGTTGGTCTTTTCTTGATCCTCAATCGCTTGATTAGAAACAGAAAGCTAAGCGCACTACCCTTACTACTACGGTTGCTCACCCACGAGTTGGCATGCCCGCAATACCAAAATAGACTTTGGTGCAATTACCTCACACTCTCTATACTGAGTTGCGACGCCAAAATAACTGTCAAGCCTCGATCCCAGCATCGACAAGATTTTACTAGCTTGTGTCGATCCCGAGGTATGAACGAGTGTTATAAAGAGGAAAAGTAAATAAAAATACTATTTCTAGGCTCGTCGGTTACCCTTTCCCGACTCAGTACAACCTAATGTACTTATTTGCAAAAAAATCAGATATAAGCGGGTGAGCATAACCTCACGCTCAGTGAGTGAATCAATGTAATATGAA
Source organism: Comarum palustre (assembly GCA_951800085.1). Lineage (NCBI taxonomy): Eukaryota > Viridiplantae > Streptophyta > Magnoliopsida > Rosales > Rosaceae > Comarum > Comarum palustre. The sequence continues at coordinate 23,955,747 of OX637583.1, forward strand.
ACCATATCATTTTACACATGTTATAAATAAAATAATATAGCGTGAAACTAATGTATCTAGATATGAGTATCTTTGATAGTCATAGAAAAATAAAGCGTTCTGACATGATCTTCTGAACTAGTCTCGAATGATCATGAATAATCATAGATAAGAATGAAACCAAACAGTCCCCTCTCCCACCACTTAACTTACCAACTGGTGGTTACTGGTTAGCCGTTAGCGTCTAAAAACCCTGCTAAGCAAACAACCACCACCAATATCACCACCTTCCTTCCCCCTTGTTCTTCTTAGCCATCATCTTCTTATTCTTCTTCAGGAACTTTCTCTTTGCTTGTTTTTTTTCGGTGTTAGCGTATACATATGGCCAAAACAATTAAAAACATAGAAAAACGGAATATTATATTCAAGTTGGTGTTGATTATTCTCCCTTTCTTTTCTTTTATTATTGAATTTCGAGTTTTATATGATTAGTATTGTTTGAGTTGGTAACCTCTTCTCCAATCATAAGGAGGTTGGTCTTGTTTGGGAAGGAGTTTATATCTCTTGGGATTGCTGTTTGTCTCCGGATTCTTACTTCAATTTTAGCTGCACTGAGTTCATTTTCCAGAGCTTTGCTTTCAGGTATTTGGATATTTCACACTCTCTATGTTGGTCTTTTTCCCTTTTATGTAATTCTCAGTTGTTTGTTATAGGTAGTGATGAAGCACCCTTCTTTGTCATGGCTTTTTGAGAGGTTGATTGTGTCTCTAAATTTGTTAAAGATACTTTCTTTGAGAGATTGATTGTGTCTGTGTAGTTAGTTAAAGATGGTTTCTTTGAGAGGTTGATTGTGTCTCTAAATTAGTTAAAGATGCTTTCTTTGAGAGATTGATTGTGTCTGTGTAGTTAGTTAAACATGGTTTCTTTTTAGCAGTAGTGAACAAGGGCTTAAAGTACATGGGTGATTTGGTTTTGGGTTTAGTCTGGTTTTTCATTTAGTTTGGTTTTATGGGGTTTATTGGGTGGTGTTGTTCATCAAGATGATTACTTGATTTTGGTTATTTGATTGCTTTGTGCTTGCTAAGTTTCACCTTTTTTGCAATAGTGTTTGATGAGTTCATTGTTCTTTGTTGTTGTTAGGAATCAGTTGATGATCTAGATGGGATTCAACAATCCAGACCAGTGATTCTGCCTTCAACTTCAGTTTACTTGAGGGTCTTGAGAAAGAGGGGCAACAAACTATGGCTACATATTTCCAGAATTTAAGTATTCAAAATTTGTTGACCCCTTATCCAGGGGATGAGAAGCTTGCTTCTTATCCTGAACAGCCTAGTAATAACATGATGATGTATCTGAATCAAGCTTCATATCCTGGATCCTTCACCGAGGTCTTGTCCGGTGGCTCTTTCTCTCCTAACAAATGTGCCGAGTCTGATGGTGGTAGGAATGAAATGATGTTTATTCCACCTACAAGTGCCCCGGTCAGAGATTGTGTTGGTGGAGATTCATTGATGGGGTCTCTTGATGGAAAACATGGTATGCAGGATCATGGATTATCTCTTAGCCTCGGCACACAAATTCCACCTGCGGGTTCTGTTCCTTCGTTTCAGTACCAGTACCTGAATTCAAGTCTCCCTTCGGTTTTGAGCACTTCTCAAATCTTAGGGAAGGGAGAATTTCAATGTAAAGGTGATGATTACAGCCAGAGTGACGAGTTCAGAAACTTCGAACATATGACATCTGGCGTATATGACTCTCTCAAAACACAGAATTTCTCCAATCCTATGTGCTCCATGATCCCCAAAGAAATGCATTCCGAAGCATTTATGTATGACTCATTAGGTTTTTCAAACTCATTAAACACCAAGTACCTCAAGGCAGCCCAGCAATTGCTTGATGAAGTGGTAAATGTACGAAAGGCTTTGAAGCTTTCGAAATCGAACAAACATCAAAGAACAGATGGTTCAAAAGAGACTGATGGAAGAATGTCATCCGATCCTAGTGAGGCAAGTGCTGTATCTTCGATTGAGTTATCACCAGCAGAAAGGATGGATTTGCAGAACAAGAAGATCAAACTTGTGTCCATGTTGGATGAGGTAAACAAGACTAATTGCTAAGTATCTACTGAGTTCTACTTTCCATTTAAAATAATATGGTTGAGATGCCAAAAATAATTTGTTTGTGGTGGAAGTTACTTGGTTTAACTCAAATTGTTAGCCTGATCATGTAGTTTATTCGTGAGCTGCACGCATTTATTAAGGTCAGTAAGTGTTGTGTCCTTGATGCAGGTAGATAGAAGATACAAGCATTATTACCATCAAATGCAAAATGTGGTACAATTTTTTGACAAGGCGGCAGGTAATGGGGCTGCCGAACCATACACAGCGCTAGCTCTACAAGCAATTTCCCGTCATTTTCGTAGTTTGCATGATGCAATCAAGAGCCAGATACAAGCAGCACAGAGAAGCCTGGGAGAGAAAGATACTCCATCCAAAGCTCAAGGAGAAGTAATACCTCGCCTCCGCTACGTGGACCAGCAGCTCAGACAGCAGAGGGCATTTCAGCAGCATGGTGTAATGCAACATTCATGGAGACCTCAAAGGGGACTTCCTGAAAGCTCTGTTGCAATCCTTCGCGCTTGGCTATTTGAGCACTTCCTTCTCCCGTATGTAACTTGAAACCTTTTCCACTTGCTTGAGTTCATGAAACTAGTACTTTGCAACTTTTTATGAACTTCATTTCACTGATTCTTTCGTGGTTATGTGTCAGTTACCCAAAGGATTCTGAAAAGGTGATGCTAGCAAGGCAGACAGGGTTAACCAGAAACCAGGTAAGGTGACTTCTAGCTTTCTTACTGTTTGATCACCATTATATATTCTGTAATGGTTCCTTAACTTTCATTGGTAATGCAATAATTAGTGGCTTGAAAGTGTGAACATTGTCCTCAGACTCTCCGAGGAGTCATCCATTGTCACTTGTGTGACTAACATTATTCTTGTTCAGGTTGCCAACTGGTTTATTAATGCTAGGGTACGTCTTTGGAAGCCAATGATTGAGGAAATGTACAAAGAGGAATTCGGTGAAGACATGGATTCGAAATCTTCACCTGAAAATAGGCTAAAAGAAGCCAGAGTTGATTTCTCATCTGAGGATAGGAGAGATGAGTTACATGAAAGCCTGGTGTCTGCAACTGCTGATAGTGTTGAAGCAGGGCAACTGCATGACTCGAAGTCTGGAATAACAAAGTTACAAGATCATGGTCAAAGGTCTAATGCAGACAACCGTGGTCTCTATATGGATGCCAACGAGAATGCCGTTGCTACATATGATATGTCAGGGTTGGGGAATGCAGTTGGTAGTGAGGTCTCACTAGCATTGGAGTTGCGGCATTCTGAGGAACACGATGGATTTCCCGCACCTAATGGATCTGAAGTAAGAGATAACGATCAAGAAGCTTCTTTGGATTGTTATTATGGAGATCCAGGGCAGCAGCAATACAGGTTTGGTAACTCACACTTGCTACATGATTTTGTAGTCTGAGGAAACTGAATTGTTGCCTCCAGCATTAAAAAAAATGGAAGAACGTAAATGGGAATCCTTTTTTTGTTGCTTTAGCTGTGCTTAATTTGGTCGCTTACAGTTCGAGAAGATTGAAGCTGCTAGCAATGGAAATAGATGTAGATGCGTGTATGATACCAACATGTAATATAACATGTCATATATGTAAAGATAAACTGTAAAGATAAGAAGGTATATCTTGTGCATTCCATGGAATAAGGTACTTGAACTTTGCACTATGCATAAGTACACTCCATCTGTAGTCTCATTTGGAAATAAATGTGTTACAAGAAGTGGCTTATTTTCAGGTAGGATTGTCAATGTGAAGAAAGATCATCTAGCATTCTAGCCATCCTTTGTTCAGTGAAACTGAGCTGTAAACTCGTACATCATAGGATTGAACAATCTTGGATGGAAAAAGACTAAACAATTACATGTATAGTTTATGTATGATTCTAACTTGTATTTAGTCTTCATTCTTCAAAAATGTAATCGTTGCTTTGGACAATGTAATCTAACATGTTCTTAGGTTTACTTCTTTTAAGCATTGTTTCTTCTCCCACCTCCTTAAGAACTCAGTGGCAAGCTTCAGGACCTGAGAGAGTGAAGAGTAGAATAACAGTGATCCATCCAAGGATATGATTTTTCTGATGGACCTCTTTGTGCATTTACAATCAAATTGTCCCAAAAACAATAGGGGTACCCCTTTATTTTGGACAGAAATGGAGGGTGATTATCCCAAAGCATAATCACGGGGGACAGTACTGAATTCTGGCGCAAATTTTAGATCTGAAATTTACTGGTATGGTTGATGATGCAGGATTTTGCAGAGAGAGAGAGAGAGATAGAGACAAAGACAGAGTGGCAGAGACAGACCCGGCTTTTATCATAGTAATAGGAGAAAGGACTGTGGACCTTTAGGGCCCAGTTGAATAGCAAACCTACAAAAGCAGAAGAATCAGAGAGTGACAACTGGTGAGGAGGCCAAAGGAACAAATATGGCAATGATTACTAGTTCATCCTAAATAGACCAACCAAAAATAGAATCAAGCCACCGAGAAAGCCCAGAATTAGTACCAATCCCTAATTACTTAGCTGCACAAGAACCCATAATTATTTACAACTCAATTGTGAATTCAATGTCCTTTCATTATCTAACAGAAAAACAAAAAAGATAGATACTCCCATATGTTTAGAGGTGACAATCCTAGAACTGGGAGTGTGCAAATGACAGCACCCTTTTTCTCTGCCTTTTACAGAATGCAGTGTGTACCAGACTAGTGAATAGAACAATTTTCATTTTTGACATCGCCTGTGTATCTGTGAAATGTGTACACAGACACTGAAAGGCTTGATAGTGCTTTGCTCTTGGGGACCAGTTTCTCCTGTCATTTTCTGATATTTAGCTTGGCCAATTAACTTTGTTTCTTATGAAGAACTAGCACAAGTCTATGTTTCATAGCTTTCTGCTGCTTGGATTAGGCCTGTACATGTTAGGACAAGACATGTAGAGATAGAGAGAATCACTCGTTTCCGTTTGACTTTTGAACAAAATTAAAGGCAAGGTTTGAATTCACAGATTGGTCATTGGTGCTTGCCTAGATTAGCTTCTGCATTCATTTCCATGCCTGATTAAAGGAAGGAGATTGCTAGTAACCAGCTAGGCAGGTCTTCTTCCTTCCTCTACCAATCAGGGTTTGGTATTATTAGCCCCAAGGTCTAATCAATCAACTTTATCTCTTTTCATCTTGTTTTCATCTCACTCTATCTCTTTTACTATTGATCATGAATTGAGTTCAGTCATGGGTCATCTCATCTCAGCTTGTACATTCTCATATCCAGGTTGAGAAAATTAGCATCGATCCCATCAAAGGGGTTTTCCTTTAAGCCTCTAATTCAGTAATTACTAAGTACTGCTGCTTCACCTATCATCTTTATGGGTTTTGCTTATAACTTCCTTGGTTTCAGATAAGATTTCTTCTTCAATGCTAGGTCTTACTCACGTTCCCCACTTGACATTGATTTCTTCTTCTGCCCATTCATAGGTTTCCTAAGGGTACTTGGTTTACAATTTGACATAGACATGGTACCATTGCTGTCTATGACAATTTGACTGCTCTTTAAAATTTGGTACCTTTTAGCCTTCAAATTCTGGTCTACAATGGTTTCACAAGACTCACCCCCTAACCAAGCCTCAGGTATTCTCCACCAATTCATTGTCTCAGACTCCATGGCAGCCCAACACCACATGGAAAACCAACACCAGCTTGATGCTGCTTACTCTAGTTTTAGAAACAGCACAAGCACATACCCTGGTCAACTTCCCAGCATTCACTCTCTTGAGGAGAGAATGTATAGATCACTAGACCTTCATGCTCCTCCAACAGCAGAGGGATCAGGTCATATGAGCCACACAAGGCTTCTAATAGACCAGCACCAAGCACTATCACTGTCCCTTGGCTCACAGATGCTTCTTCCTCCTAATTCTCATTCTACTCATTATGTAAGTGATGACTACTCCTTCATGGGGAATGCTCTTGCTTCGTCTTCAAACTCGCTGAATCAGCAGTCTTTGGCAGCAGTCATTGGGAGTTCAAGATATCTGAAGCCAGCTCAGTCACTGTTAGAGGAGATAGTTAGTGTTGGTGGGAAGTCAGTTGATATCAGCACTGAAAAATATGTGGGGAAGATGTATGGTGGAGGTAAGAGAGGTTCAATGAGCCTTTCTTCTGAATTGAAAGCAGAGTTGTGCTGCATTGGCCTCATGTCAGCTGACAAACATGAATTCCAAGCGAAAATCGCAAACCTCATCACCTTGCTGGAAGAGGTAGTGCAATGTGTTTAGTATATATGATTTTGATTGTTAGTTTGTTAGTTTATTGGATTAGTTTTCTTATTTGAACTAACATGTATGTTTGATTCTTTTGGTTTGCTACTTTGATCAGGTTGAGGACAGATGTGAGAAGTACTACCATCAAATGGAAGAAGTGATGCAATCATTTGAGATGGTAGTGGGTGCTAGAGCAGCAAAGCCTTACACAGCTCTTGCTCTCAAGGCAATGTCTAGGCACTTTGGCAGCTTAAGGGATGCTATAATGTCACACATAAATGCAGAAAAGCGGAAGTTGATGCAAGATTTTCCGAAAGTGAGAAGCGGACTAGCGCAACTCAGCTTGTATGATCGAGAGTGTAGACAGAAGAGAATGTCGCTTCAACAGCTTGGGATTCTCCATAGCCAAAGGCAAGGAGCTTGGAGACCAATTAGAGGGCTACCTGAGACATCGGTGACAATTCTTCGCACTTGGCTTTTCGAACACTTTCTTCATCCGTAAGTTACCACAATCTTATTAGTTACTTTACCTTTCTTTGAAGTTGATTCAGATTAGCTAAACTGGTGATATGGTGTATTTACTGATGGTGATCATACAGTTATCCAAATGACTCTGAGAAGCTAATGTTGGCATCACAAACAGGCATATCCAAGAACCAAGTAATACTTCCTAACAATTTGTCTATGCCTTGATTTCATCATACGTTATCGTCCTTCTGTTACTTAGTCTAACTATGTGATGATGTTGATATGTTAATGAAATCAATGTCTGTTTCAGGTTTCAAATTGGTTCATAAATGCTCGGGTTCGACTTTGGAAACCTATGATAGAGGAAATGTACAAAGAAGAATTTGCAGATCCTTCACAAGACTCCAATCCAGCAGCTAGTGGTTCCATGACCGGTGAAACAGATCACACAGATGATTAAAGTAGGGATGAATTACGGACTGGCATTTCAGGTCCAGAATTCTCTATTTTGGCAGTAATTTCAAGTGTGAAGTTCAGTGTTGAAAGTTACCCCAACCTAGAATGGTTGTTTTGTGAAGTTGACCGGCAACTCCTGGAAAGTCGAGGATTTGCTTACATGTAGTTTGAAATACTAATTATATTTAATTTTGAGGCTCATATTAGTATTGAGTAGAATTATTTACATAAAGACAGACATGCTGAATATCAAAAAGTGATATAACTGCTGCATGGACGTGAAAAGAAATGTAAAAAAGAATTCCAAAAGAAGCTTGTAGCAAATCGAAAGATCTATTAATGATGAAAGTCATAGTTTTCATATTCTGCTCCCATCATTCCCTCTATGAGCAAAATTCTACATCTTTCCTTTCACAAGCAAGTAGCTTGTCGATCTGAATGTCACTTGTGTAATGAGTTATTGATCCTGGTGTACCTGGCTCTACATCCCACAGAAGCTTCAGTTTTCCGATTACCAAGTACCAAGCCACATTCTCAGATAAATACTCAGATGGAAGACAAAGAATCCTCTAGTCTTCAAGGTTTTTCATTGTATCATATTTACACACCCAGAACATAACCTGCAACAGACTTTCGCTTCAACTACTATTCACACTCCTCCTGGACTTGACCTTCTGCAAAGAAAACAGGTACCTGAGCACATTTGAACATTTAAAGAATCTGGTAACAGGTACTATTCACACTCCTGGTAATGTTTAAAGAATCTGCAAAGGTACCTTAGCACATTTGGCAATCACTCTAGAACGTTTAAAGAAAACAGGTACCTTAGCACATTTGAATGTTTAAAGAATCTGGTAACTGCATAAATGCAAAATCAAATTTGAAAGTCCTACCAGCAAGAGTGGTTGCCAAGTTCGCTTGAGCATCTGCTTCAGAATTTAGCTCCTTTACAGGTATACAAGAACATATCAGAATGTTATAAGCAGCAATGTGGTAGTAAACTTGTCAGATATGAAGGAAAATAATATACGCTTGCAATCAACAAGATTATCCACAAAAGGTGCCATAGAGGAGACAAACAGAATAAACTTCTCTCACCCTAAGAACATGACTGATCTCGAAGGAAACAAATCTATCCTTCAGTTTCTTCACCTCTTCACAACAAGTAGACATGTTCTGGTTTTTCGCCCGCCATAACCCCTGAACCTGTGCCAGCAACCAACCTTTATTAGTTGTCTATACACATTTTACCAAACAGATAGTTTGAACCTAATATGCCATCTCAGTACACCAACAAAATAATTGTTAGCAGAAAAAGTGAAGAAAGACGATGATTGAAGACCATGAATCAGAGATGACACAAACTGCTTGAGAATAACAAAATACAAACATAACTGACCTGCATGCAGACAAGTTTGGAGTCGCCTTCAACAAAAATCCTGGAGAAACCTTTTTCAAGCGCATATTTCAACCCTAAAATAACAGCTCGGTACTCAGCAACATTATTGGTTGCAACACCCAGACCTTCACGTAGTTTACAGATCTAGAAGAAGCACATGGTCAGGACTTCAAAGACACAATATAATAGAAATAAACTTCAGAGGTAATGATTATACCAAGGTTCCATCATCCGCTCGCAGTACAGCTCCAGCACCAGCTGCTCCAGGATTTCCCTTTGATGAACCATCAAATTGAAGAGTACAGCCCTACAATTGTAGCATACACACATTTTTTTAGCATTTTGTTCCTTTGTCCCTTTTGTTGGAGAAATTGGGTGGGTCTTTAGTTTTTCCTTTCTATGATCTATTGTAAACCTTGACTTCTTTTCTTCCACATAACTGGTGGTACAGGTTAATGTTGTAGTTACCAGAATGTTAGCCTACACTCCTATAGTTAATGTGTTTGCAGCATATTTGTCTACTCTTTAGATAAAAAAATCAGTTTTGGTTAAACATCATATTGGATGATTACAATTGCATCCTTTTTGGTGTGGCACGCTGCTACTTTCTTCCCTGAGGCAGTGAGGCCTGAGTGATGGTTCAGCAATACTCATATACAAATGTGTAAAATAGTTGTTTGTTTACATTCTACCTGATTATTGTTTCCTTTCTCAGTTACTTTAAAATACAGTAACATCGATGGCATTACTGGATTCGGGTGAGGAGGATTCACATACAAAAATTTTACTTATATGAAGAGAGTTCCAGATACTGAAAAAATGAGAAAGGGCTAGGTTGATATAAAAATGCAGCCATATGAAAGTCCATCCAAAAAGTTCTGACCACATTATATACATGAATAAACTTAAATATTGAAAAGGGATAAACAAAGACACGACATAACTAACAATGCGATAGACACAATATATATTTTCACTTGATAGTTAAATTTCGGAGGTTGCTATGATTTCGAACTCACCACATTTTCTGATTCAGCCTCTTGGTGGGTTCTCTTTTTGGCTGCAGTCTTACCAGACGTTCCGCCTTCTGAAGCTGCTGGATCCTAAAACGCCAAACAAAATCACATCACATTACCAAACAATTTATGCGAGACCAAACACATAACCTTCCACCTTAGACCCTAAACACAAATTCCTCCTTACTCAAAACTAAACATTTCTCATTCAAAAAAGAAACAAGCTTACTTGAAGAGGGCAATCCACAAGCTTGCCAAACAGCTCATCTCTCATATCCGCAGCCGAAATCGTGTAAAGGGCATTCTGAAGTCCACAGGAAGCTAAATACTGCGCATCTTTCTTAGGCATATTGCACCCTTTGTACACACTAACAGGATGATCAAATATCTACCACACCCAATTCAAACAAACAACAAAAGATCACAACTTTACCCAAAATTCCAATTCAAATTTTAGGGTTTTAGAAAATTACCGAAGAGCCCCGCTGAGCTTGGCAATCAGCCAAGCTCTTATAGACGCCGACGACGTTTCCCTTGCGGACCACATAGAACACATCCTTCTCCGGATGGTCCATAACTGAATTCTTCTTCCGCGGACGAGACGACGTCGCTTTGGGGGATTTGGTCTGGGACGAGTAGAGGTGAGTCCGGAACCGAGAGACTGACGATGCGAAGCTCACCGCGGCGTGGAAGTTGGATTTTCGGTTCCATGGTGCGTACAGAGAACGACGTGTCGTTCGGAGAATGGCCGCCGTGTATGATGAGACCTGCGACAAGCAGTTCATTCCACACTGTTTTCTGTAATGAAACGGCGAAATGTGGAGAGGTTTTAGAAGCAACACAAGTGCTCGGGTTTTCCGGCGGGTTAAATTATGGTCCAGTGTAATTTGTTGCAAGTTTAATGTCTTTTTTAGATGCAGGTGGAATGCAGTCTTCGTATCACATTGTCGTCGCGTTGTTCTCTACAAGTAGGGGCGAGCGCGGTGCGGTGCAATACGGTTTAAGGTCAAAATTACAGTGCAAATTGTATTTTTGGTGTTCTAATTTTGCAGACTGCAACTGCTTTTAAATAATGCAAACTGCATTTTCGGTTGAACTGCATTTTCGGTGCGGTTTGCTTCAAACCGCATTAAATAGTTAAACCAACATTCAACATGAAATAATTTCGATTCGTCATCTGAGCAAATCAAGCTAGAAAATTCAAATCATTCAGATTATCACACTTAGCTAAACTAATCTCCTAGTGATTTAGATTCATCTAGATCAACAATAAAACAAAGCCCTGATCGTTAGCAAAATTAATATCCGGCTAAATTTGAAGATTAAGAATCGAATTAGTGGAATCGAAATGAGAGAGAGAGATTACCATGGAGCGTAGAACTCGACGAGAGCAGGGCGATCTTGACCGACCTCCTTTTCGAAGTTGTCCCCGGTGAGCACGACGACGCAAACAAAGGAAGAGACGCAAACAAAATCAATGTTATGGATCCCTCTATCGATCGATTACAATCAAGAGTGAGAGTCTGAGAGGCAGTGAGTAGTGAAGGAATGAAGGGAGAAGAAGGTCGAAACTCAGCAGTGAGGGCCTGAGGGGAGAACGAAGAGTCAAAGCGGCTAGGGTAAGAGTGAGTCAAAGGCTTTATATATATACACTAAACGGGTCGGTGGGTTTTAAAACGGGTGGTTTTATACCCGGAACCGCAACTGCACCGTTTGAAAACGGGTCGGTGCGATGTATGAGCAAAACGACGTCGTTTTGCCTAAATTCGGTTAATATTTCGGTGTGATGCGAGAGGTGACTGCATTTCGGGCTCAATGTGCCCACCCCTATCTACAAGTACGCACAATCACATTCGTATCACTTTTGATTTGTCTAAACATGTATCACAACAACAGTAAAGTCACTGACGCAAGCATATCATTGCTCAGTAGCTTGTAATCCTTCGATGCGGAGATGCTCAGCTGCTAGATTCGTTTGCGGGATAATTTATCTATAACTATTTGATTTTAAGTGAACGGATCTAATTGCATCTTCAATTTCAACTTTCAACGGTTATTGTCTTCTTACTTATAATCGAACAGCTGTGAATGGGTTGTCCCGTTTTGTCCCGCAAAATGTGTACCGTGCCTAAGCATTCCTGACCTCGTATGTCCTATGTTCTTCATTTCCGTCAAAGCAGTTGTTACTACTCACTAACATAACTCAAGTGTATAACGACTCACCTTTTTTTCCTAACAAACAAGGACTAAATTTTCGGTGATTATAGAAATATCAACCTTTCAAAATATGAAAATTTCGACGAAAATTTCGAGAAAATGTCGATAGCATAAAAAATTGACGAAAATTTGAAGAAAACAAAGAAATTTTAAATGAAACTTTGAGAGATGTTTGTTTGCTCAATTATTTATTATATTTGAAAAGAAAACCTTAAATAAACATTATCTAAAGTAAATTGTAGTAATTTAAGGTGAAAAGTAAGCGCTGAACCATTAATAATTCTTAAAAAGTTTACTTTAAACATCAAATTTTATTATGATGGTAGAAACTCAAAATGAGGCTAGACTATCACTCCTTACATGCATATGATACAAGTTATTACCTTTGTAGTTTATTGCATGTAACCATATGGATTAAGTGAAATTGATGGTGAGTTTTCATACTGGAAGTTATAGTGGAGATTAGGGATCGCTCGACCTTAGTTATGACCGTAATCATTAGAGCATGTCTTTTACATTATGGGCATGAGTTATCACTTGATTGTCATAAATACTAAATAAAAATTAACAAGTGTAGGTAAACAAATAGTTATAAGTTTTTGTACATTAAATATTTACCTAAAGTTTATATTTTTCACATTTCCTAAAGATAGGTATATATATTATAAAGATACGAAGACAAGTAGGTGGGTTAGTCAGGTGGGTTACGACATTAAGTTTAAGCAAACGGGGTTCGAAACCTGGTGGCCCCAGATTTTAATTTTGGGCGCTACTCTCAAGGTGGGGACAAGATTACAAGAACAACCAACCACGCGTCACCCTCATTGTGAGAATTATCATGTTTGTGTGAGACAGTAAGCAAGAGCAAATAAGACTAATCATGTTTGTTGATTCATAGCCCTTTGTTGATGCCTCAACGGCTTCCAGGGTTGGCATCGGGTATCGACACAAGGGGCATAAGCGATTAATCTCTAGGCACCGGACAACGCAATTGACATGAAAATAGTGTGTGCAGGGCAAATTAGTTCTTCAATGGATTCTGCAAAATCCTCAAGACTGTAGAATAGTTGTCAAATTAGGATTACTAATATTAGTAGGAAACCTTGTAATTACGGGTATCCTTTTCCTTGTACGTTTAGAATAGCTCTCTAACTCTTGTATCACTATAAATACCCCTTGAGGGATGAATGAAATACAACACATTGAAACACAAATCAAATCATGCTTTTCTAGTTGGTAACAGAGCAGATTCAATCCTGCATCTGAAAACCACAAATCCGATGCATTGTTACTGAATCAAATACCATACCAAATCCTGAATCCGTCCAAATCCACAAACAAATCATGAATCCACCCAAATCCACAAACAAATCCTGAATCCGCCCAAATCCACAAACAAATCATGAATCCACCCAAATCCACAAACAAATCATGAACCCACACCAAAAGCCAAAACTCGAATTTTGTATTTGTATTCTACTGCATACCACCATAATCACCACCAAAACCCAAATCACCACCTGAATTTTCCAAATACCGAATCCCAAAACTCAAACGCAAAACACCACAAAAGGCAAACACATCACACCACAGTTAGTGGGAAGACATACCAGGTTTCTCTTCAATTACTTCTCCCAACGTAACGGGGGAAGTCTCCCATCATAATGAGCTTAAATTTGGGTTCATCGAATCAAATTACCGTCGGAAAAATTCTGATTGGCCCATACCATACCAAGTGCCTACATGGGTCTTGGATCGCATATCCCAATTTCCAAAATGGGAATTGGACCGCATGAATGTACCGATTTCCGATGTGAGAATTTGACTGAATGAATTTCACGTGTCAACCTAAAAAGTTAGGTTGCACGTGAGGGGGAGTGTTGGAGAGGAAAGATCCCACATCTTGAAACCCAGAAATCCACTACTTGAATTGAACCACCATGAATTGAACCATGAATTGAATTGCATACATTCGTAGAGTCTACAACAATCGAATGTTGCACCTTGCAGCTGCACCTGAGGCCATAGTCATGACACCTGAACTTTATTACTCAGGAGGAGTTTCAGAGTCTTCCCTTCAGGGGGAGAGCAAGTATGTAGGAAATCCTCTGAATATGGACGAATTTAAAGAGTTGAAGAACATGTATTCGCAGCTGAGCTAGAAGAGTCAATGGTACGCGTTCAAGATGAGAACTCACCTCCTTCAGAAGCTGAAGCAATTGGCTATCAAGATGCGGAGGATGTAGGACTCCAAAAATCCACCCCCACCACAATATCAGCCATACTACCAGCAGTACCATGGATATGATCCCTATCAACAACAGTATCAGCAGTACTGTCCCTATCAGCAGCCAGGAATTCCATAACCACAGCAGCTAGTAATTCCGCAACAACTGCAGCCTTTGCAGGCTAATCCACCCTATGGGACTATTCAGTCTCAACAACAGGCATACCTGCAACATCCTCTCATACCTCAACCTCAGCTACAGACCCAACAATCTCAAGCTCAACCCCAACCAGTAGTTCAACCTTCACTTGTGCAGGCTCCTATGGCTGTGCAAACTCAAAACCAGACATCAGACAACCATCAGCTTCAACTTCAGCCTGCTGTGGCACCACATTCACAAATTCAAGCACAGACTTACCCATCAGCTCAAGGGCAAGCTCAATTGCCACCTCAAGCATATTACCAAGCCCAAATGACTCCATATCAGCAGCCCCAGGTTCAACAGATTACACAGACCCAGCTTCAACAGAATCCCCAACTTCACTCATCTCAGCCCATGGATGCTACAGTCCAGTCTCAGACACAGCTCCCATCTTCTAATGCATCAACTGGCCATCAGTTGTTCCCTCAATCTCACCCTCATCAACCAGTGCTCTCAGCAGCCCCCCAATAACATATACATGCCTCAAACCAGTCTCAGCAGAATGTTGTATTGTCTCAGGGCATGCAACATATTCAGCCCTCAAATCTTGTGGGACGACCTATGATGCCAAGTCATGGAGTACTACCTCAGCCATATGCACAAACAGTAGGAGGAGTTCTGCCGAGGCCAATGTATCCTGCTTTAAATAATCAATCTTCAAATCAGAATAATATAGGCAGAAGCAACAACCAAGTGCAACTGGGAGCAAATTCAAGACCAGCACCACAACCAGGCCAACAAGAGCAGCAGGAACACTCATTCACACAACCCACCTTACACGTTTCAGCCACCCGCCACGTGTCCACACTCACAATTTCCTTAAGCATACACAATCGAACACAGAAGGCATATTCCTCCTCAGTCGTCTCCGAGTCTCTCTCTCTTCCTTTAAATCTCCTGTTTGACAAGTCCTTTGCTTCCTCTCTCAAACACCCACCAGCCCAAAGACGACTCAAACAAAGCCTCAGGCTTTAGATCCATTCCTTCAATCAATCATGGCAACTGCTGATGTCATCAACCGAGAAGAAGCCCTCTTCCTCTTCTCTCCTATCCATGAACCCAGAAAAGGTGACAGTGTCAAATCTCATGGAATGTCAGTTGAGAAGAAGATTGAGATTCTGGAGAGCTTGGCTGGAACGATCCTTTTAAGGGAGAAGTTCTAAGGCTCCCAGCTTGTAAAAAGTTCAGGAAAGATGGAGGATGTATACTGCTCGACGAGTGTTTCGGTATGGGATTTGATTATATAACTAGCACCTACAGGATTGTTCGTGTTTCAGAAATCTCACGATCGGATGGTTCAGGGACGTATATAGTAGCCGAAGTTCTTGTATTGGGCACAAGCTCATGGCATGAGGTACCTGCAATTTTTGGTCCTTTGTGGTGGACTAGCAGATTGAGCTCAAAGTGTGTATGTGCATCGAGCCGATCTGATGAGTCAAGCCGCACCGACACTCGTTCCTCGTCCGCAGAAGGCGCACCGGCTCCAGCTTCCTCTTCTCAGTTGCGTGTCACCACAGAATCAGTCATTTGTCCCATGCGCCAATCTGAAGAGGGTTTCACTGATTTGACAAAGAGTTGTCCCATTAGTTCGTCAGATGTTTTTCCCTTTCTCAGCACCGTCAACCAAAGAATTCACATAGAATATTCCTAATCAGGATGCATTGGTGGATCCCAAATAGACACAAGCCATGAATGAAGAACTAGAGGCCTTGCAAAATAACTCGTCCTGGGATGTTGTTCATAAACCTGATGAAAAGAAGACTGTTGGACATCGTTGGGTATTTACTGTAAAACTCAAGGAACCCATGCACTTGCATTGTGATAGCATGTCTGCTATTGAGATTGCTCATAATCTTGTTCAACATGATCAAACAAAACATGTGGAAGTAGACCGTCATTTCATTAAAGAGAACTTGGACAGGAGAATCATTCGTTTGCCTTTTGTGTATACAGAAGACCAGTTAGCAGATGTTCTTACTCAAGGAGTATCAAAAAAAATTTGTTTGACAGCTCAATTGACAAGTTGGGCATGATTGACATCCACGCGCCCAACTTGAGGGGGAGTGTAGAATAGCTGTCAAATTAGGATTACTAATATTAGTAGGAAACCTTGTAATTACGGGTATCCTTTTCCTTGTACGTTTAGAATAGCTCTCTAACTCTTGTATCACTATAAATACCCCTTGAGGGATGAATGAAATACAACACATTGAAACACAAATCAAATCATGCTTTTCTAGTAAGACAGGTGGCACAACATGGATTCTCTCTAATGACAGCTTCTTCGAAACTATCAAGTCTTAATTTCTTCAAACCATGAATGAATGATCTAGTTGCAGGAGTGAGATTTGGCTTATATGATGCAATAGATTCCTATATGGCCATATCCTCTAATGCGATCCTCAACTCCTCTTTAAGAGATCCTGAACTCCTCTAGCCAAGTCCTCTAATGCCATCTTGAACTCCTCTAATGCCATCCTCAACTCCTCGAGTGTGATCCTCATGTCCTCTTATGACATCCTCGAGTGTTCTAATCCAGTCCTGAACTCCTTTAATGCGATCATGAACTCCCCTAATGCCATCTTGAACTTCTCTAATATGATCCTCAAGTCCTCTAGCGTGATCCTCAACTACTCTTATGTCATCTTCAATTCCACTAATGACATCCTGAAATCCACTGATGTGATCCTCACCTTCTCTGATGACATCCTGAAGTCCTCTAATGTGATCCTTAACCCCAACTAGGGATGGCATGAAAAACCATGGATATGGTTAACCATGGATATTTATCCTAATGGACATAAATTATGGGTAATGGGTAGCATCATATTATCCATGGAGAAATGGGTAATGGATAATTGATACCCACATGGGTATGGGTATTTTCATGGTTAACCATTTACCCATATATGACTTTATAAATGTCGTTTTTTTTCTTTATCAAAACTGATTAAACTTTATGCTTTTAGACATATTTATTCTTTATTTTCTTAAATATCAATTAGAATAATTTTGAATTTAAAAAAAGGATGAAATAATAAATCAAGGCGAGTGAGTTTCCCTGATTCTTAGTCTTCATTATCCCAATTTGAATTATCAACCCCAAATCTTCTTCTCAAATTTAATTCTCTTCTCAACACCACAATTCGCGTCTCTATTCACTGATCTAGATTAATCATCATTTTATCAACCCCAAGTCTTGATCATGAGTTGTAGATCACAGAAAAAAAATAAAAGAAATTGAAGAGAAAATTCATTCACATATCTTCATTGATATCCAGATCTTCTTCAAATGTGCAGATCTTCATCTTCAAATATATATATATATATATATATATATATATATATATATATTTGTGGAGTCAAAGAAAATTAAAGCAAGAAATAAAAAGTCAAACGGATAAATGGTTAACCATTACCCAGTTGGGTATGGGTATGAAATATCCACAAAACAAAAAGATGGATATTTATCCAATGGACATTAACCATTTTTCTAGTGGGTGGGTATAATACCCGTGGGTATTACCCAATGGATACAATTGCCATCCTTAACCCCAACTCCTCTTAATGCGATCCTCAACTCCTCTAATGCCATCTTGAACTTCTCTAAGTGTATGCCTCTCTGTGGACATGCTTCAATATCTGATATTAATTAAAGAACTTATGTATACTAATCTTGAGAATTTAAACAGTTGATGTCACTAGACTAACTTGTTAGGGCGGAGTATATATAGAATACAGCCTCAGGTGCAGGACGAAAATTAAGGGACAAAACGGGAGATTTTTGTCCGTTAGATTATAAGTAAAATGATCGAGCGAGTGAATTTGGTATTCTATCCGCTCGATCATTTCACTTATAATCTAAATGATGAAAATTGATTGTCCGTTTTATCCCTTCAATTCAAAAAGGGTTAGGAAAAAGAGGAGAACTTGGTATAGTCCCTTTAGAATTGTAATACCATATAAGTACAGTATAACGACTCACCTTTCTATATTCAGAACCCTATCTCTCATGGGCGTATTCGACATGGTCATCGATAAGAACTCTAAGACCTTCCCAGGCAACCTGTGTAATCACATGTCTACGTTAATCAGCATGGAATCTGAAAGTACTGTGAGACTAAATAAACTATCAATGCTGGTAAACCGGGTAAACTTTAACAGCCCTGGCTTGTAAACTCATTTGATAGCTTGAACATGGTCATCGATAGCTTGAACCATTGAAGCATTCAAACACCGATACAAAATCAACATTGTGACACCAAACCTGTCAGAATATATTCACCAAATACGCGGGTTCATATTCTTGTGTTAGTCTCTTTGCCATCTTGTGTAAAAACGAAGCTCCAGCTCTGAGGTTCAAACCTCAAAGTCGAAGCTATTCCAGTTATGCATGTTCAGAGAGGATTTGGTAGAAGGGTAGTTCGATTGGTTCTCCATAGAACTCTATAAATTGCCATGGGGGCAAACTAGTAAGCCAGACACTCAAACTTTGGACTCAAAAAGTCTAGAGAAATATTCAATGGCAGTGTTCAAAGTAACTTGTTTAGCCCTTGTGGCAGTGACATTGGTGTACTTGGCCACCCTAGGCGCAGCTCACCCGGTTGGTACAACTTTGGGTGGGGAGGTGGTAGACCCGGTGGAAATGGCGGTCACGGTGGAAACAGTGGCAATGGTGGAGGAGGATACTCTGGTCTTACTCCAGAATACTATCAGTTCTCATGTCCTCAAGCTAATGACATTGTCATGTCTGTGTTGCACAAGCCATTGCAAACAATCCAAGGGTGGCTGCCTCTTTGCTTAGGCTTCACTTCCATGACTGCTTTGTTCAGGTCTATATTAGTCATCTTCACTATAATTTGGTTCTAGTAGTACTATTGTACTTGATACATTATGAGATTATATTTTGACAGGGTTGTGATGCATCTGTGCTACTGGACGACAGCGCGACAATTTCGAGTGAGGAATTCTGGTCCAAACAAGAACTCACTTGGAGGGTTTGAAGTGATAGATGAGATCAAGGCCAAGTTAGAAGAAGCTTGCCCTCATACTGTTTCTTGTGCTGACATTCTTGGCCTATCTGCTAGGGGTTCTACAGTACTAGTAAGCAATCGTTCCTAGTTTCTCTACTAAGCGTCTAAGCCTCAGTTAACTTTGATATACTTTTTCAGTTTTTCATGCATTTTACTAACTAAGCAAGCTTGAATGCAGAGTGGTGGACCAAATTGGGTGTTACCTCTAGGAAGAAGGGACTCGACCACTACAAGTTTAACTGTCTCAAACAGAAACATACCGGCACCATATTCCACCCTCCCAACTCTCTTAAACTTCTTCCAGAGTCAAGGCCTCGATGAAGTAGACCTTGTTGCACTCTCAGGTACTGAACTTCATGTCATTCGATTTTGAACCTCACCGTGGCCTTAATTTTGTTCCATTTTGTCACTAATATTGGTTGATGGAGGAGGGCATGCAATTGGTATTGGTGTGTGACATTCAGGAAGAGGCTGTACAGCCAAAACTGGAACAACCAAGCTGACTCGACTCTCGAAAGATCCTACTTGCATGGTTTGAAATCGGTTTGCCCTATTTCAGGTGGTGACAACAATATTAGCCCCTTGGACTTTGCTTCCCCTGCAAGCAAGGTTTGACAACTCCTACTTCAAGCTCATACTTTCAGGAAAAGGACTTTACTTCAGAGTTCAGACCAAGTGCTTCTCTCCGGTAACGTGGGGAAGACAATGGAGTCTGGTCAAGCTAGAGCTTTTCAGATGATGAGGGCCTCTTCTTCCAGCACTTTGCTAAGTCCATGATTAAGATGGGAACATTAGGCCTCTCACTGGATTTAAGGGTCAAGTTAGGAAGAACTGTCGCCGAGTTAATTAAGTACTTAACTGAGATACCTTTAGCTTGGTGTGATCTATAGCCTTTCTTTGGCGATGAATGAGAATTTTCTACTAATTACTTTGGTTAAGTACTTTGTTAAGCCTTCAATTAACTTTAGCAGGCTGCAGAACAAATCCAGAAGCACTTTTCCAGTTTTCTACTTTCGGCTTTCTTGCCTCCTTTCAGACACATCTTAATCCAAAAAGAAAGTTAAGCACATCTTAATCCAAAAGAAAGTTAAACACATCTTTAATCATTGTTCCTTTTCTCTCTTGTTGGTTATGCGGTTTCTGGAATCATGCACACAAAGTATAATTCTTTTCTTTCCCCACACCAGAAAAGAAAGTATAATTCGTTTCTTTCATCCTTTTTGACTACCTTTTCACGTGTATGAACTCTTGAAGGAGCAAATGCGAGTTCTTCCTCTTTTATCCCATTTTTTCCTCCTCTTTTCCCAATTAGTATTCCCTAATCCTTCATCTTGCTTAATATCTTAGATTCATAATTCCCCACACTAATGCATGGAATTAGACAATATAAACTAAACACTAAGAGCATCAGTAGCTTCTCCATTTTTTTGATTTTATTAAATTTGGAGAATATTGAGTGTTTTTTAGGTCCAACAGCTTTCCCATCTCATTTCCTAAAATAGGAATGGAGAAGAAAATGAGCATTGCTTCCCTAAATTTGCAGCAAAGCTTTCATTTTCTAAAATTTAATTCTTCACGGGCTCCAACAATTTTTTTTATAAAAATAGAATATTTTATTAATTATTTTGTTGTTACAATAAAATATATAATCTCATTTGGTCATAATTAATTATGATTTACCATATTTTGTTGTTCTAATAAATGTCAAATCTTCAAAATAGAGAAACTGTTGGAATTGGAGCATAATATTTTTGAAGAATTTGGTTTTTGATTTCCCATTTTAAAGAAATTTTAAAGAAGCTGCTGAAGATGCTCTAATGCATGTTTAGTTTGTAACTAGCAGGTTTGAGCGGTTTTATGTATGTGCGTCTGTGACAGGAGATTAGTCAGGTTAAAAAGGCCTAACAGGCCTGTGGGGGAATAGAGAGTGGTTGAGCGGCCCACACTGTAGTAGTTATCTAACTGCACAAAGGCTTCAGCTCTTCTCAGTAATTAAATACTCTCAAACCCCTAACGATCCCAGATTTGATCTAGATTGCTAGGATTATCAAGACCTCACAGTCATCCTTGAAATCCAAAACAGAGTAAAGAGAAGAAAGATTAAACCTTCCATGGCGAAGCAGGCGAGTAATACGTGGATATTGCAGAAGAAGAAATGGTCTCTGGTGGTGCTCGCATTGTTCTCTCTCTCGACCGCCATGGTTTACTTGATGAGAACCGCCTTCGATTCCTGCAACGCAAAAACCACCACCGCTCGTTTCGAACAAGATAACAGAGTCGCCGCGCCGGCGGTTATCCGGCACGACGGCTCCGCAGGCGCCGGACCGAGCGCTCTCCGGTTCATGAAGTCGAAGCTGGTACTTTTGGTCTCACACGAGCTCTCTCTTTCCGGTAACAGTTTCGCTTTATATAATTTTGCTTAGGTTTTCTGGAAAACGCAATTAAAAAAGTGAAAAAGAAGCAGATGAAACTTTTGGTAAATTTTTCTTTAATTTCGGTTGTGGTAAAAATCAGGCGGTCCGTTGTTGTTGATGGAGCTGGCGTTCTTGTTGAGAGGAGTAGGAACAGAGGTTGTGTGGATTACAAGCCAAAAGCCACCGGAATCCGACGAGGTCATTTACAGTTTGGAGAATAAAATGCTGGACAGAGGAGTACAGGTATACTCAATTTATTCAACTTATCGCTGGGGAATTGTGTTACTATGATAATGTGGTTATGAGGAAGTGTGATTGTGAATTTTTTTCGCAATGTTTTGGTAGGTTCTGTCTGCAAAGGGTCAGAAGGCTATAGATACAGCTCTTAAGGCTGATTTGGTAGTTTTGAATACTGCTGTTGCTGGAAAATGGCTGGATGCGGTGCTCAAGGAAAACGTTCCTCGTGTTCTTCCTAAGGTGTTGTGGTGGATTCATGAAATGCGGGGGCATTATTTCAAAGTGGAGTATGTTAAGCATCTCCCTTTTGTTGCAGGTGCCATGATTGATTCACACACAACAGCGGAATATTGGAAAAATAGGACTCGGGAAAGTTTAGGGTAAGAAGAATCGCATGATATATAAGATTACAGGCACCTTAGTTCGTTCCATCAGTGTTATTGTAGCATGGTAATAACGAACTTGATGTATTGTCCTTGTGTTTTGCAGGATTAAAATGCCTAAGACATATGTTGTGCACCTTGGAAATAGTAAAGAGCTAATGGAAGTGGCAGAAGATAGTGTATCCAGGAGGGTTCTCCGTGAACATGTCAGAGAGTCTCTTGGAGTGCGGAATGAAGATCTACTCTTTGCCATCATAAACAGTATGCTTCTTTGTCATTACATAAGTTTCTATATGTATGCACTCCAATCATAGTTAGAGATTATAGACTGAATCCTCAAATATAACCTCCCAATTCTCGTTCAATTTCATCTGTTATAGTAGCACCAAGCTTGCCTGTGAGTTCTGCTAGGTCGTGTTAGAAACTTTTGGTTTAGGTAAACTAGCAACCCTGATCACTTCTCATCCCAATGTTCAAACTTTCCTTCGGTGATTGATTACCATTTTGGTCCGAGGCGGCAGTGGTCCACATTAGGATTAATCTCTCTCTTTATAAGCCCTTTGTGTAGGTTTTCATGCGTACGCCATATTAAATGTCCAAAATGGTACCTACTCCATTTTGAATTGCAGCAATGAACATACATTGATATTCTTTCAATATGTTACTCATTCACTTCTCTGTGTCTATGCTCTACTCTATTTTGCATGCATTGGCATTTAACATTACATTCTGAATTATGTTCGTGATTTAACTGTAGGTGTTTCACGCGGGAAAGGTCAGGATCTATTTCTTCGCGCGTTTCATGAAAGTCTGCAAGTTGTTAAGGAGAAGAAATTGCAAGTGCCATCTATGCATGCAGTAATAGTGGGAAGTGACATGGATAAGCAGACTAAATTTGAAACAGAGCTGCGTAACTTTGTGATACAGAAAAAGCTCCAGGATTGTGTTCACTTTGTGAACAAAACCCTGACTGTGGCTCCTTATCTCGCTTCCATTGACGTTCTTGTTCAGAATTCTCAGGTAGGTTGCACTCAAGTCCAGCAACTTTTGTAGGAGATAATATCTTGCTGGGTGGTCTTTGTTTAAAAGAAAAAATCAGGGAACAAATATTAGTATCTCAGTCATGTTGTGGAACTTGTGGTGTATATCATGGATGAAGCTTAAGTTTATAATCATGTGTAGGCTCGAGGAGAGTGCTTTGGAAGGATAACTATTGAAGCAATGGCCTTTCAGCTGCCTGTACTGGTATGTTGTTTAATCTTTACTACACAACCATACTTTGTCTTCCAATGAATGATCTACCTGTATTACTGTGCAAAAATCATGCTTATTTTTTGTTTGTTTGGTCGATGACATTAACAGGGTCCGACTAATTTTCTTTGTGCTTTTCTTTCCTTTCCTTTTGTGAATCACTCCAGGGGACAGCAGCTGGTGGGACTATGGAGATCGTAGCGAATGGCACAACAGGTCTGCTGCATCCTGTTGGTAAAGAAGGCGTGTCATCCCTGACGAATAACATCGTAAAATTGGCCACACATGTAGAGAGGAGATTGACTATGGGCAAGAAGGGATACGAGAGAGTCAAGGAAAGATTTTTGGAACCACACATGGTGCAAGGGATTGCTTTCGTTTTAAGGGAAGTGTTGCAGAAAGCAAAGAGCCACGCTAATTCTTAATTTGCAGGAGCACAATAGTAGTTAAAACTGTTTTCTCCACTCCAAGGAGGATGCAGTTCATACTTTTGTAAGTCATTTGTATCATATGTAGCAAGATAAGGTAAATAGAGAGTGATATTGATACCAGGAAATCAGGTCTGGTCATGGAGTTGCAAAATATTCATTCATCAATGGTATGCATACAGTTTTGCAAGTGTAAAAATCTATCTCAATCGTATTCAATTTCCTCTTGGTCAATTTGTACATCACCATTCTCGTAATCTTGTAGAACCAGAATGCACTGACCAGCTGTAGACTTTGCCATTCCCTGGAGTTCGTAGACAATTCATTCAGGAAGATAATGAGAAATTATGTGGAGGCCTCGGCCTATTACTGTTACTCATGAAACGGCGACGGCCGTCTGATCTTTAATGAATTGATCAAACGGACATGATAAAACGGATTTAAACGGACATGAACAATTCATTAAACATCGGACGGTTGTTATCGTTTCGTCTAGCACGGCTATCCCGCGTCTGAGCGGGCCTGGTGTTGTTAGTTCTATTGTTCATAATAGGAACCTTAATGAGGAGAGGATTGTGAGCGGATAGTGGTACATATGTGAGATAAGGTCCGCCTCCCATCCTTGCAACCGAGAATATAGCTGCAAATGAAATCGGTACACAAACATGAGAAAAGGAAATTAGAGTAGCTTCTGTTTCTGCTACAAGACTTGTAACTCCATGCTCTTCCATTTTTCTTTCTTCTTCTTCTTCAATGAAGCTTAATTATAAACTGGTTTATGGATTTTTTTTACAAATTGAGTAAGCTAGAGTGAGAAAACGAGAGGAGAGGTCATGTTCAATTCGTTTATAGTTGAACGTCATTTAATTTCGGAGCTGGATGTAGGTGGAACCATCAAGGATTATTTGAACCAAACTTTTAGTATATCTAATAACTAACCGCAAACAAGAATTAATTGAATTATTTGCAGCATTCTGTTTGAAAATTTGGATCTCGTATGCTTGCTGATCACATGAACAGATAACATTAACTTTGTTTATTTGTTGATGAACTCGTCCATTTTTGTGACCTGGAGTATATTCTTGTTTCATAATACTTCCAGAATTAGTTCACTACTATATAAATGTAACATCCTGAATTTTTAAAATTTTCAAAATTGATTTTTCTTCTTATAAATAAAAAATAGATGTCGTCACGAGTTCATGACATTTTTCGGTTAATTTTTCGAAATTCCAAATTATTTTTATTGATTTTCTAAAGTTTCGTCGAACTTTCATGAAATTATGTTATACTAATGACGTGACATGCGTTGGTTAGACCTATTTCTGACTTGGTCCTCACGAGTTGCTGACCCACCTGCTATAAAGGGACATATACTTTTCTGTCAGCTGACATGTGTCAGGTCTAGACAATGTGATGTTGACACGTGATAGTTTGTTGGTGCAATTGTCATTTATTTTGACAAGTGTTAGTTTATCATTCGTTTTTTCAATCAAACTGAACCTTCATGTCGGTCTATTTCCCCTATAAATAGGCTGATTCTCAGCTTTGCTTTCCACATTTTATCGGAGAGATTTTCTCTTTCTAGGTTGAATATGTTTCTAAGAGAGTTACGACTAAATTTTCAACAGATCATAACTTTTGCTCCGTAAGTCCAATTTTTATTCTGTGAAAGGCTACGAGTTCGTATCGATACTCTCTTTCCAACCGTTGATGTTTGGATCGTAGTTTTAATTTTTTTAGATGACCCGCTTTAGGAGACTCGGTTTACGATCGGTAACCTACGTGGAGTTTCGATGCTATCGAGATGAGTAAATTCTTGTAATGTGTTTAAAATATTCTTATATGTTTAAAATAGTCGAAAAACATTTTTGTAGTCTTTTTAGAAATATCTCTCTATTTTATAGTGAAACATGTTGATATTTACAAAATGTGCGGAATTTATATTATTATTATTATATGTTGGATCAATTGTGTGATTAGTCATGGAACATGTAAACTTCTTGATTAGTTATTCTGAAATAAAGATGTGACACACGGTTGTATATGACATGACGATCATTAGGTTTCCGTGGTGGATTAAATTGAAGGATACAATATATACATATTTTATTTTATGTATAAAACGAAATGGCTTTGCGGACATATTACATTAGTCTACTCACCGAGCGCGTGATTTTGCTCACCCACTCATATCTAATATTTTTGCAGAAAATTATTTAGATTTGACCGAGCCGGGAACGGGGTAGACGACGAGCCTAGAGTGAAGAACCTAGAAGATATTACTTTTATTTACATTTTGTTTTATAACACTCAGTCGTATTTTAGAAACGACAACCGAGGGTGAAAATCTCACCAGCGTTAGAACTGGGGCGTGACAATAAACCATGTTGGTGAGATTCTTTTTTCTCTTTTCTTGGTCATTCCTCAATTCTCAATATTATAGGTACACTAGTATAGAACCATAAGCATTTTCTATTTCCCTTCAATATTTTGTCAAAGAAAAGTAGTCTCTACAATCTAGTGGACTAATCAATTCTTCTTCGTTCCTTCATATCATTAATCTTCTAAAATTAATTATAATTATTATAAAAAAATCAGTAGCCAAACATAAGGTAGTCCAAACTTGTAGCCATTTATAATTCATACAAACAAATCATTAGTCAAAATCTACGTTAGTCCAAAATTATAGCCACCATGTTTACCTTCAACAAGGCCCATTAGGCCCGTTTCGTTTTTTTAAAGATGGGACCTCCTAGCCCGGCAAGGCCCATTAGGCTCAGACCACGCAGACCTCTATGGGCTCCGCCTAGCCCTCATGCTTTAAAAACTGGTTTAATGGTACTATTTAACGTGTGTTGCTATCTCAGCTCAATCTACTCTCTCCGATGGAGTTGTATCCAATTTCGGGTCAATTGGTATTCGAGTCGGGTCACCCGCCCCGAAATTCTGTCATCCGTATGACTGGCGCACCGGACGTGAAATCTCGGAACCGGATATTCATCGCTGGGATGGGTTTCGTCGGACAGGCGTTGGCGATCGGCCTCAAGAAACAGGGATGGTACGGTTTCTCTGAACTTAGTTTCATATTCAGGATTTAGGGTTTAGCTAAAGCTCAAATCTTTTGATTGTTAGGGATGTCTCTGGGACTTGTACAAGCATTACCAAGAAGAAGAGACTCGAGGAAATGGGGTTTGATATGTACCTGTTTGATGCAAATGAACCAGAGTTAGTGAAACTTTTGTTGCTTGTTTGTTTGATAATGATGATGAGCTTATGTAAAGTTTGTTTCTTTTTGTTTATTTTGGGTACCCAATGTTGGTTTATTGTGAAGTGTGGCCACCATTGATGTTATGAGGTTTCATACTCACATGGTTGTGTCAATCCCTCCGGTTCCTGGTTTTGGTGATCCGGTACGATATTGATAAGTACTTGTTTCATGTGTTTTGAAGCTGCTCAGTTTTTAGAGATAGTTGTTTAGCTGCAACTGATTGTTGAGTGTTGTATCCTAGATGCTGCAACATGGACAGCTTCTGAGGAAAGCACTTTTGGGTAGAAATCTTCAGTGGATTTGTTATTTGTCCTCAACTAGTATGTTGCTCCACGGATGGTTCAGTTCATCAATTCTTCTATTAGTAGCTTATTTGAAAGAGTTTTTCGGACAATCTAGCATTGTGATATTTTGTCGAAGTAATGCAATCTGATTGTTTGTTTTGACCATGGTGGAACTGCTGCTGTTAGGTGTATATGGAGATTGTGAAGGTGCATGGGTGGATGAGGAGTAAGTGAGTGCATGTGGAATTGGTTGATGTGCAACTTATCTCATGTGCAATATCAACCGTAACTAAGCCTTTATCATGTGGCAGTTATCCTCCTAACCCCACAAAGGAGGTGGGAAACTTAAGGTTGGCTGCTGAGAAAGGGTGGTTACAATTAGGGAAGACTCTGGACCTCTCAACAAAAGTATTTCGGCTTGGAGGTATCTATGGTCCTGGTAGAAGGTAGTAATGATACTTCAGCAGTATGAAAATATGCTGTCTTTCCATTTTGTTCTTTCTGTTATCAGTAGTAGTAATACACAATTTTCCTCCATTTTCTCTTGAAATATTATCATGGTTGGTTTTATCACTCCAGTATTTAAAAAAAATTGAAAAGAGAGGCTTTTTTTAGTATATTAATGTCTGCCTGTAAGGCCAGGAAGATTTAAAATTTCTGAACTAGCATGTCATTTCTTGTTGGTAGGTTGAGAAATTTTGTCTCTTTCTCATGCTAATAGATTCATAAATTGTTTCCCACTACAGTGCTGTTGATACCATAATCAAGCAGGAAGCCTTATCAAAAAGTCAGAGAATGAGGGGATATAGGCAGTTCACATCAAGGATTCATGTCGAGGATATTTGTCAAGCCCTTGAGGCCAGTATTCAAACGTCTTCCTCCTGGTAGGTCCGTCATAGTTCATACCGGTTTTCTTTCTCATTTGTCTTATCTAATATGTATTTCAACCTGCAATTTGCATACAGAGAATATAGATCATATGCAAATTTCCAATACACACAGCCTCACCAAAGAGTTTATGATAAAATTCTAAATGTGTAACCTGTCTACAGACTTATGTTCACTATAGTGTACGGGATTGTTGAAAATACTTTCAGGGAAATTTATAATATTGTTGATGATGACCCTGCCCCAAGGGAAGCAGTGTTCAAGTATGCAAGAGACTTGGTTGAAAAAAAATGGCCAGGCTGGATCAAACAGTCTTCTGAACAAGGAGAATCTACAGATACTGTTAAAAAAGATGGTTCATTGGGTGAGAAGAGAGTCTGCAATGCTCGTATGAAGGAGCTAGGAGTCCGGCTTCTTCATCCTAGTTATAGATCAGGATTACAAAGTATTATTGACCAAATGGATGAACCATTTTCAACATAGTGAATTCATGGTGGATTTGAAACGTGTCTGTGTTTTCAGTCAAGCATTAGCTTTCACTCCCACAAGTAAAGGTGGGTAGGCTGTTGAGTGTGAACTTCAACAATGGAGTAAAGGATCTTCGATGTACTACCTCTGCAGCTGTATGATCATCCAACTACATGGTTTGTTGTCAGATCTTCGACATGACTCTCCTTCCTTCCAGATGGTTAGCCTTCACCTTGTACATACTGACCTGAGTGACCTCCTCAGTGGCCTGGAAAAAAATCTTGTGATTGCCCAAATTCTTCAACATATGGAGTTCTTGTACGTCATCTGAATCTGATGAAGGACTGAACCCTGTTTGCACTGCTACTGTCGGGGTTCTATTACCCATGCTGACTGATGAACAAAATAATACCATCCCTTTTGGATGCGGGGCATAGATAATATATTCGGGTATAGCCATCCATTGTTTCATTCAAATCATTAGTTGGGTTACTGAGCTTAGGTACAATTGTTTGATCTAAAATGCATCAAAGAGGTGTAGCTTTGGTTAAGGTTATTATTATTATTATTATTATTATTATTATTATTATTATTATTATTATTATTATTATTATTTATATGAGGGTCCTTCTACATAGAGATTCTTATTTTTAGTTTATTTATAGGGATAAGACAAACATTTTGATCACATTTTTCAATCTTAACTGTTTAATTATTAGGTCTTAATATATAGATCATCTCTGTAAAATTTTATCCAAATCAGTGATCGTTAAGATGTTTAAAACTGTAAATAAAAATTATAGACATTAACGGTTCAAGTTTGGGGCAGATTTGATCTGTCAAATGATTTTAGTTATTTTAAAACTTTGAAGATTATTAATTTTGATGAAATTTTATAGAAATTATCTATATATATGCATCTACATGTTGAACGATGAAGATGTTATGGGATCGAAAAGTTTGTCAAATGCATATATATATATAGTCTGGATCAGGAGCGGAGGTCCGTTCCTAAGCTTAGGACCGGATTTCATCATTTTGACCCACTTCCCGATCGAATTTCCTCAAACTTCATTCTAGACATATCTATATCATCTTGTGTAGATCATCTCTGTAAAATTTCAGCCAATTTGGTGATCCGGAAGACCTTCAAACTTATGTTACAAAAAAGATGGACAAACTGGACAGAATTCTGTCCGTCAGTTTTGTAACGCAAGTTTGAAGGCCTTTATGATCACCAAATTGGCTGAAACTTTGTAGAGATGATCTACACAAGATGATATAGATATGTCTAGAAGGAAGTTTGAGGAAATTCGATCGGAAAGTGGGTCAAACCTCCGCTCCTGATCCGCACTGTATATATATATACACACACGGAGAAGGTCATAATCCAGTCACCTTCATTAATTTAGGTGCTGCTTTTGTACTACGAACCGAAACATAGTTGAAAACTTGAAATTGTATAACGGCCATGTACTAGTTTACGCCACGGATCCGCCCCCAATTTATAATATTGTTGATGATGACCCTGCCCCAAGAGAGGAAGCAGTGTTCGAGTATGCAAGAGACTTGGTTGAAATGGCGAGGCTGGATCAAACAGTTCTGAACAAAGAGAATCTACAGATACTGTTAAGAAAGATGGTTCGTTGAGTGAAGGGAGTCCGCAATGTCAGGCTTCTTCTTCATCCTAGTTATAGATCAGGATTACAGAGTATTATTGACCAAATAGATAAACCATTTTCAACATAGTGATTGTTCACGATGGTGCATTTTAAATTTCAGTATAGCTCTTTCACTCCCACAAGTATTTCAAACATGTTAAATTCAAATATTCTTTCTTGGAAAATATAGAAGTGCAGACGATGATGTTGGTACTGTATAATATAAAGCATGAATACAAAGCATTACCTGCCAGATAATTCATGAAATTACAATGCAGTGTTACATAAAATTTCAACGACTTATTTCAGAACTCGTCAAAACCATCCATCATTATCCCCAGTATCATCATCATCATCGTTTGCATAGTAAGAATCATCCTTTTCATCGTACTGGTTTTCATGCTCAGACTCATAATTATCGTCATACCCTTGTCCGTCTCAGCCTTCAGCCTTTCAGTTTGCTCCTCTGATGATGAAAGTCCTAGAAGAGTTAGTGAATAAGCATTTATTACGTTCGTCCAATTTTAGGCGGATAACAAACATTAAACTATCTTGATTGTAGGGAGACATAGTAATAAATAAAAGAACAAGTATTAGAAAGTAAGCTCATCTGATGATGAAGGTCCTAGAAGAGTTAGTGAATAGGCGTTTATTACGTTCATCCAATTTTACGCATAGGAATAACAGACATTAAACTATCTTGATTGTAGGGAGACATAGTAATAAATAAAAGAACGGCAGTACATTTTTTACTCTCATAAACCCTGCACCAGAGAGAAAAACGGTCCCCCTAACTCTTGAGGGACAAACATTTTCACTATGTAAAATACACTTCTTACAAGATTATAATCTAAGAATACAACGACGATTTTCAATCATGTCTAGTCTACCCACTAGTCTAGATCTATCTTGCATGTCTCTGAGTGACACCTTCACTCCTCACAAGATTGTAGCTCTAGGGATTCAACAATGACTTGTTATCATGCCTAGTCACGTACCTACTAGTCTAGACATATCTCTCTTGTCTCTCAAGTGTTTACATATAAAGGTTTCAGAAGGTTTAACTCAGAACTAATCTATCACTTAACTGATTCTTTTTGAACACTTCTCAATACAGAAGATTCAACTCCAAACCCAGCTATCCTATTGAAACTGATTCATTAGATCTCAGCTAGCACCTCTAACTGACTCTCTCAGAACCCAGCTCTCCTCAATCAACTGATTATTCTTGAGTACTTTTGGGGTTGCTACACTACCATCACCCATGATATGCATAATGCTAATGTACGTGTTTTATGCAAAGAGTTTTTGTTCTTTTGGTGTAAGATTTATAATCACCAAATGAAGACTTAGAGTATGCATGCACAATGCAAGGGCCGAGAACATATTCAGCAAATGAAATGTAAAATCTACATTTTGACAACCTAAGGAGCAAGACGATATCTACTCCATATATATAGGCAAAGAGTACCAGCCATGCAGTGACAAACACAATTACCTAAGAAACGGTAACTTTTGGACTATAATGTTTTTTCTCACAAAAAGTAGGACAGATGGGGTCAGAAGGATCCAGCACGCTTGAAGACAAACCAAAAAGAATTTTTCCCACATGAGAATGAAGTCAAAAGAAAGAGTAAAGGGTTTTGAAAACTTAATCAGTTTTTAGCAGATGATAAAGACATCGCAAAAACCCACTTCTCAAAGAAGGCACTTAGGGCGGCTAATAGCTTGGGCGTCATATCACATGACTCAACTGTTGACTGGGTTTGTGTATCACAAAACCCAGCTGGACTAAAAAAGTAGTTGACTCTAAAAAGTCTCTAACCATGTGGTCACAGGTTTGATTAATAACACAACCCTGGACTGACTTGGAGCTCAAAAACATAGACAAATGTTTTTCTAAAAGAGATTTTAAATTCAAATACTTGAAAAGCTGAAGCAAACGCATTTAAATATGCATGAAGTCAGACTCAAAGATTATGATAGATGCAACTGGGGTATCATCCAATTTAGGATGGAAAACATAACTACCATCCTCAATGAAGTATATGTGATGCATAAGCATGAACAACTAAAAACACTAAGACAAACAAAGGGCCCACTAATATATTAGTTTTCATATCACAAACCTAGCTGAAGCCTTTAGGCTCTAGTCATATGGTCAAGAGTTAGAGAATCAATACAACTCTAGACCGACTTGAAGCACCAAGGCAATGACAAATGTTTTGCTAGAAAGAATTTAAATTCAAACAAGTAAATTCAAATGATTGACAAACAAATAGCAAAAACATTTAGACATGCACATATTTAGATCCAATAGATTAGAACATATACACCAAGAGATATCATCTAAATCTAGGATGGCAAACAAAGCTGTCATTCTCAATGAAAAACATGAGATGCATATGCATGAGTTACCTCAAAGCACATGAGATTTTGAGTCTTCAGTCTTCACTTGTATCTTCATTTGATTCTGGACATGAACAACTTATATCATATGTTTTGATCATAATGGATTGCCAACAATCCTTATACCCACAGATGACTTTCTCATTAGATTCCAAACCTTCTTCGAACCCACAATCCTCTTCATTTAGTGCACTATAGTTGTTTTTCGAACTCCGTCCTGTTTTGACTCCCGGTGCCAAATTACTACCTTCCTCATTCGATTTCTTACTGTTATCGGCCGACTTGCTTGAAGTCTTGGCTGTCTTTCTCCGAGGACCAGCTTCCTCGGATTTTCTACCTCTTTTTCTAGTACCTTTTCTCTAAACATAATCCTTGTTCATTGCTTCTCTTAGTATGGTTTTATAGTGTTTGCTCCTTGCTTAATAGATATCGAGAAATCTCGGCATCGTCAATATCAGAAAGGATGTCTGAGACATGGTCACTACTATCCGAGTCTGAAGTACTTGAGCCCTCATCAGCTTGCTGCTTTTGCCTTGACTTGGATCCCTTTCGAAATGCCATCAATTCTCTTCTTCTTCGATTAGGGTTTCGTTTTCGAAATTTTGTTTACAGTCACAACACTCACTCCCCTCGTTATATAAGATTATAAACAAATGCTTCAATAAAAAAGATTATAAACACAAACTATAGAATAGGGTAAGCACCAACCGACTTGGAAACATAATCCAACCAGAAATAGGAATAAAATTTCTGATTTATTTATTTATCTATCTACTAATGTTGACCCATTAGGACCATTGGGCTTAAAGCCCATATCAAACGGCCTGCTTTGTCCCTCTTTTGTCTAGTCTAGCTCAGCTCTATTCAGATACGGTGTCTCTCCAGTCTCAGTCTCAGTCTCATCTCCCCAACAAGAAATTGGTCACGGAAACCCTAAATTGATCGAGCTGGAGCTCTCGTAGTAGCTCTGTATCACCTAAAGGTAGCTCCTTTCTTCGTTTCCAATATGAATTAAGTATTGGGTCACGGTCAATTTCATTTCTCTTAGGCATTGTTTATATCCAAAAGCTTCGTGCTGATTAGGTTGCTGAGTTTCTATCCTTTTTGGCCTGGAATTGAAGTAAGGATTCGTACTCTAGGGTTAATTTCTATGTATTTTTCAATGGGTTGGAGTATGTGGGTTAGATACAGATTAAGTATCTGGGTTTCTGTGTTTGTATATTAAGTTTTGCGTAAGGTACTCTATCTGTGGTTTTTGAGTTTACGCTTATGAGATTGGTTTTACATTAGGTACTTGGCTATGATTCCAAATGCATGTGCCAGACCCGGTGGGTTTATCTCTGTGAATTTGAGAGCATGTAAGCCATCGATATGCAGTAGTCCTGTGTTGACATGCGTTCCTCGTTTTCAGAGTAAGAGTTCTTTTCAGTGTATCAGTTCATGGAGTTCTTCTCAGAAGGGTAAGGCCATATCCTGGTTGTATTGGATGCTATGATTAATTCTAGTCATTTTTCCTTGTACTTGATTAATTTAATTGCATTTTGCGTGCTTACATACCCCATTTTGGGGCAGCATTTTCTGAATTTGTTCTACACACATTACACTTAATGTTTACTCAAACAATCATTGATTGTCTCAAGTAGACTTATCAGAAAGCTAGGACATTGAATTCTGCAATCTCTGGGATCTCATGCTAGTACATATGGTGAGTGCTTGTTTTAATTCTTTGATATGTTTTAATTCATCATGCTATATTTAATCGGTTGTAGCTATGCCACTTCTGCACCCCTGTGCTGCATCGAGCCCATTCTTCAGTGGCGATCAAGGCAGCCTTTTACGCACAATGGCCACATTGCAGAGGCGCGGAAAATCTAGCATGGCCCCTCAAGCATCTAAGGATGTCCCATACAGTTGGCGGTTCCCTCCCATGATGAAGAAGCCAAAATGGTGGTGGAGGACATTGGCATGTCTCCCCTACTTGATGCCCCTACACGAAACATGGATGTACGCTGAAACAGCTTATCACTTGCACCCTTTCCTGGAAGACTTTGAGTTCTTCACATACCCATTCCTTGGTGCCATTGGGAGCTTGCCCAGCTGGTTCTTGATGGCCTACTTTTTCGTTGCATATCTTGGAATTGTGAGGAGAAAGGAGTGGCCTCACTTCTTCAGATTTCATGTTGTGATGGGCATGCTGCTGGAGATTGCCTTGCAGGTGATAGGGACTGTGAGCCGTTGGATGCCACTTGCTATTTATTGGGGTAAATTTGGGATGCACTTCTGGACAGCCGTTGCATTTGCTTACCTATTTACAGTGTTGGAGTGCATCCGCTGTGCTCTTGCTGGTATGTATGCTGATATCCCCTTTGTTTGTGATGCTGCATATATTCAAATTCCCTACGACTAATAGGTCAAAGGAAAGTATAGGAGTAAAATCAGCCGTCTTTCCATCTGTTTGCATTTTGTTGTAAGAGAGGAAACTTGTTATGTGTAGAAGTAAGTTTTAATTGGATCAGTTGCATTTTTGTTGCAGCGGAATTCTCATCAAGGTGTTGTTTGCTTTCCTTTCATTGTTGTTGATCAGAGATACTCTTATGTAGTTTTAAATGCTGTGGTATGTTGAAATTAATTGGATCTGTTTGACATGCATTTGAATAGTTTTTTTCTTGATTAGAACGTCCATTTGAATAGTTTTTTTCTTGATTACAACGTCCATGTGAGTGGTTTTTTTTCTTGCATTTGAATGGTTGAGCAAACTTCCTGTTCATACATTCCTAATAGTTGAGCATTGGAAATGTTACTAGGGCTGAGCACTTCATACCGCAATCCTGATCCTGTTTCGGTCCCATATTGAAAATTGGCAGGACAGAACCGGACAAAATTTTAAAATGACGGTACCATCCCGAACGTATAAATGTATTTGTATCCGATTATAACCGTCAGATTTTTAGGATGTAATATCTTACAATGAACTCAAAAACACTCAATGAGACTTCTAAAACCTAAATATAAATTCACAATTCTAGTTTCATACAACAAGAGTTAGATAATTCATTCACTTTGATGATGATGATCATATGAAAGATATCAATCGTCATAACAAAGTTATGTAGTGATAACTGGAGCTTGTTTGATTTTTTAAATTTGAGTTTTCTCGAGTTCTTAATTAATCAGTTAGATATAAATTACAAGCATTTAATTAATTGGTTATTGATTCTCTTTTTATTGTTATAATTTTTGTTCGTCTTGTACTTATATATATAGAGTTAGGAGTTTAGAACTAGGACAATTATATTATGAAAAAAATAACACCATAATATATATATATATATATATATATATATATATATATATATGAGATTAATACACAATAAAACCCTCATCAATATTGGATGAGTTCATATTGAGTTTATAAAAATAAATATAAAATTTCTTCAAGAATTTAGGATCAATTTATCCATTCTATGTTTTTTTTCTATTGTTGTAGGATCCTGGTCCCGTCCAGATTCTTTTCCGATACCGAACGGTATCGTCCCGTACGGGATACATTTCTAATAATGCAATCTCGTCCTGTTCTGATAATATATTTTCAGGATGAGATTGGATTTACCGAATCCCGTCCCGTGCCCAACCCTAAATGCTACTGGTATGTTAGCTTGGGGTTTGGGTTGATATCATGAATGGGCCTGATAATAGAGATATGTCGAGGCCCATACCAAGCAGGAAACGTGATGCATGTTTCTTCATAAACTAATGGAATTGTGGATGGATGACTTGAAATCTTGAATGGTGTAGACTTAACCAAGTAATACAATTTTAATTGAATTAACAAGGCTTCAAATTGAAAATAATGTGAGGCAAAGGTGTCAGCCCTTTATGTTCTAGTATTTAATTATGAGCTTATTTATCTAATTAGGTGGGCATGTCATATAGGTGCCTTTTCATGCAGCCATCCATTTCAAATGCTTGAGTAGCAGAACCTCAACTCTAATCAAATTACAGATATCAAATGTTTGGTCATCTTACTTTGATTGAGGTGAGCTGCTCCAATGTCATTTTCGTCAGCATAATATAAGTGGGAGCATCCATGTCATAAATCAGAATACGATCAAAACTACTAGAACACAAATATTTTTGACACTGCCTACATTATATTTGTTTCGTTTGAAAATTAAAACGACGACGTAAAATACTCTTGGAAGTGTTGTGTGTACCATCACAACCTTTCCACAATACGTAAAGACATTTCACTATAAACCATTACTAGCTAAGCTTCAAAAACTTACACCAAAAGTCTGAGATCGATAGAGATCGAAAACGACATCATGATTTTTGTGAAGCCTCACTGCGTTTTGTTTAATACCTGGTATTCTGGTAAGGTAAGTTACTTTCATCATCATCGGCTTCCTTATTACATTGTTTAAGTTCAACTTTCGAACTTTTTACTATAGCATCCCGACTTATTGAATCTCAATACAACAAACATGGAAAGACATCACTGTTGATTTCATCATCCTCTGCTAACTCTGCTTCCTCTTTTGGATTAACAAAAGAGACCCTCTACCTAATTAACCCACTTCTCCCTCCTTTCTCTTAGTTTTGATCATTGGTTACTACGTTGTTTGGAGATAGCATGTTTTCTCTAGATCGCAACACCATCACTACAGAATGAATTGCAGATAGCGGTGGGAAATCTACACTCCTCATTTTACAATCCACACTTGATATAGGCAGCAGTATATTGATGCATAATACAGTGACTTCATGTAGTGATAAACTGGTTCTGTTTGATAGGTGGTAAAGTTGTTGGTTTGGAAACCAAATCTGAAGAATATTTGGAATATACTTGTTTATATGGCATATACTACCATGGGGGATATGAGGGCATCAACCAGAGGCTTCTTGATCATTATTATTTCATGGACTCACTCTGCAATGAACTTTACCTACCAGGGTGCCACCAACATGATGTTTCTATTTTAATATGATCCTCTTGCTTCAACAAAGATTGATAAGGTAAATCAGAATCATATACCACCACTCCTACTAGGTAATTCATTTGAATATTTAAAGCTGGGGAGCATCAAATGATCAAAGGGGGAGCACTTTCATTTAGCTGTGCTGGGTGTGGTTTGATTGCAACTTGCAGTATTAACATGATGAATTCAAAAATGGAGGAAATCCTGGTGTAGCAGAAACCTTTCTCAATCAAAAGAAACAGAATACATTGAATTGAACCCAGATGCAGAAAGATGATTGGTTCAATTGGTGACAGCAATCGGCGCAATAAACGAAACATGGGAAAGAGGTAGAGATCCATCAAACGCAAATTGATAATGTCTCTTGCATAGTTTTAACTTATCATCCATATTCGAAAACAAAGTAGTAGATTTGAAGCTGCAAATGGTATATTCTTCTGCTGATTTCCTTCTTGGAAGAGCCACTGCCTGTTTTTATGATATACACGTACATCAAACCAAAGAAGGGTAAAAAAAGTTGAGTTTTACCGCTCATGGCTCCGTTGCTTCTTTTTTATAAAATGGGTTGGACATTAATACATAAGAAGTTACAAGCGATACTAAGATTACAATCAGAAAACAATGATTTTCGTAACTCTTTGAAAGCAACCAAAGGCTCTTTTGTTGTGAACCTCCTTTGCTAAAGAATGGTCATCGTCATACTTCATACACAATTAAAACATTTTCCTCAGAAATATCCAGTCAAAAGCATTACCTTAAAACAAAGAAGAAGATTAAGAGCTCAAATACTACTCAACTGAAGACCAACAAAATCAAATCAAGAAAACATTACATAAAATACCTTCACACAAATACTAATAATAATAATAATATTGGATTCATGACAGCCAAATTCCATTTACAAATCAAATTATCCCTCAGGCCAGGCTCTCGTCATCGGTCATTTTTTGCTTCACCTAATCACTTATCTAGCTTTACATTATATAAATCTCTTTCTCTCTCTAATATATATATAGCAGCAAACAAAATAAAACAACACCCTGTTCTTTCCTCTCCCACTCATTGAGACCATAATACAAGACAAACCGGGGAAGGAAAAGACCAATCACAGAGGGGCCAAGGTGGATGATCATACACAAATTAGTACTGAAGCATGTCTGCTGTGGCCATGATGGGCTGGTTTGAGTAGAGCAAATTATTCCAAGGGTTCATCATGAAGCTGCTGTTGTGATCGGCAGCTGTGGAGCCGGTCTGAAGCAGCTGCCCGGCCGGTTCGGTCTCAAACACCCCATTATTATTCGAGTTACTGTTATTGGTATAGTTGAGGATCTCGGTCAAGGACTCCAGTCTCTGGCTGAGCTCCGCCATCTGGGCCTTGAGAACCGAATTCTCGGCCTCCACGTTCATGTAGTGCTGTGTGGTGATGTTTATGCTGGTCAGGATTTGACTGTTTTGCTTCCTCAGCTGTGTTACCTGAGCCGTCAGCTCATCCAGGTGTTGCTGTTTCCGCATCCGTGACCGCCGCGCCGATTCCCGGTTGGACTGCATTCTCCTCCTCTTTCGCAGATCACCTTCCGACCCTGAATTCTGAAGATGTGGACCCGGTGAGTTTCCGCTCGACGACGCCATTCTCCACAGTTAGCTGCTAGTATCAAACAGAGACTAGAGATAGATATAGATTTTAAACAGGACGCAGGACCCGATTATTGGAATAATTATAGGGTTGTAATGATATATTATGTAGTATAATAGTAGTATTAGGAAGCTGTAATAGGAGGAGATTTATGAAAACACGTAGAACCAGTAAAGGAAGACGACGGAGAAGGATTGAACTAGATGGGTCCTGCGCCTGAGGGAGGAATCTACCATAAACCCGGAACGGAGGATTTCACTGAGCACCGGAGACATGAATCTCAAACATCAAGGACAAAATTGTCAGCATCAAGTTTAATTTTTCTGGGTTTTTCTTGTTGAAACCTCAGAAATATGATAATATTGATTGAATCTAATTCAACAACAACCCAGAAAAAAAAATAGTCTAAGAACAAACACACAGAAACTTAGAGCTAGCTAGCACAAAACCCTAACCGATCAGAGCTTCAGTGCTTAAAAGACGGGGAGGAGGAGGGAGGGCTGGGATCTGAAAACTAGGGAAGGAGAAGAGGGATGAGAGGAAGAGGTTGATTACGGTGAGGAAGGGCCAATATATAGAAGGAAAAGGAAAATAAGTGAAGAAAATGAAAACCCTATCTCTACTGTAATAAACTCAAAAGTTTAACAAAATTATTAAATTAAATTATGACAATATTACTATTGTTAAGTTAGTTTTAGATATTAAGAACAAAAGTTAATGTAATAAATAATAGACTAAAAATAATAATAATAAAATAAATATTAAATTAAAAAATAAAATAAAAAAGTAATTAAGCATAGAAAAGTTTTATAACTGAAAAATAACTATTTTTTAAAAATTATGAATTCAAACAAATACACGACTAAAAGGCAAGTTATATTAAAAATGAAAATAAAAAGGTAAAAAAGTAAAAAGGTTTGCATTGGAAAGAGCATTGTTTGAATATTTTTAAGTGTCGTTGGCTACATACAGTTGAGATTCGTAGATTTTTCGATCACTACTCAAACTCGGTGTTTGGAAGAAGATGAACCCGAATTACTGGGAATTGTAAATTGTTCTGTTTTAATTTGCTGAGCTAGATTAACTTTCATGTTCGTATGTACGTACATGAATTCTGGATTTCAAGCTGTTTTTTTACAAGAACGATTGGTCCAGATAACAACTCATCTCTAATCTAATTCCTGGTTCCGTCCCTGAAACGATTACTAAAGTACAAAGTGAAAAGGCGAGAAAGACACAAATAGTTGGGAAGGGGATCGAGCAATATCTTCTGAACTTCCTCCCCTCTTTCAAGTTGCATCAGTATCTCTAGGGTGTGGTTTTCTATTTTAACCCTCCAACTTGGCCACTTCAATTTCATATGGAGCTGGCAACTGACATTGACCCGCTGAAGCTCAAACACATGCAAAGCGATCCAACTATACCCAGGTTAAGCTGTTGCTCTAGTTGCTGGAAAATTTCCCTTTATATAAAAGTTTCACCTCAATTATTGTTGTTGGAGGCTAAAGTCGAGTTAGTGTTTACTAAACAAAGAAGGGGTTGTGATGTGCTCTCATGGTGATGATTCTGAAATGACGAAGAGATGCGGTGAGAAAAGTCCACCGTTAAAAATCTGGTAAAAGAGTAAAGGTCGAACTGGAGCCACAAGGAAGTGTTCATGTACATATCTGGATTTGAGGATAGCTAGGGTAAAAAGTATAGAGAACATGGATCCATTTGAGGAGACACACGTTGTATCCCCACCCACTTCCATGCATTAACTATTGTGCTTTTGCTAGCATGTCGACTATAAAGCCAATTCAGTAAGGCAGATAGACAGCATGCATCTAAACAGTCTCATCTTGATTATATGCAAAATTTTAAGTATGGTAGTCCGATTTTATTCTATTTATAATTAAGCTATCTTAACTTTTTTAAATTACATATTAATACATTAACTATAAAATCCGAGATAAATTATGTCCACGCCGTTAAATTTTTCTTGAATTCATCAAATAAACAAAGGTAAATTCGTATTTTGACACAAAACCCTGTCCTTATGTCATATTAAACAAGGGTAAATTCAGATAACACAAACCCCTCTCCTCTCTTCTCTCTCTCACCAAACACACAACACAGGCCATCTCGCTTGATCTCTCTCCTACAAACCAGTTTGTGTGTTCGTTTTCTACGTTGTTTCTGAAAATGACTGTTGAGGAGACCCAGGTGGCGATGGTGGTGGCGGCCGAGCTCGTGGCGGTTGTTGTTGAGGAGTCCGATTCGAAACCGAAAAAAGTTGAGAAGAGCTCTTCTTACAAGGAGGAGAGCAAGTATCTATCTTTCTGATCTCAAGGAGTTAGAGAAGAAGGCTTTGTTCGAGCTCAAATCGAAGCTCGAAGAAGCCATCTTGGGGAACAATATCTTCAAGAAAGACGAGCCCAAGAAGGTTGAGGAGAAGGATGAGAAAACAGAGGAAGCAGAGCCTGCTGTTGTGAAAACAGAGGAATCCGAGGCGAAGAAAGTTTTATAATTGATGTAGTAATGTGTAATTTAAGGAAGTTAAGAGAGCTTAATTATCAGTGAATTAAATCGGGTATACCATTCTTAAAATTTTGGCTAATTATAGATATGTCATTCCTGTTTACACCACATACACAAATACATATATACAGTGTACAGATTAAGAAATAATTCAATATACTGTATGAATGTATATATGAATCGTATGGCGCCACGTACCCCTCAATATTCCAACCTTCCAGAAAGAGATCTCAATCAAGTGAAAGCAAATCTATGCAATTGATAGATGATTATTTGTTCCCAACATTGATTGTGGATCGTTCAATTTCCTTTCTTCGATCTTACAGCTAAATTTGCTTTATGATTCTCATCTTTTTCGTTTGTCATCGACTGTTTAAATATAGGGTTTCCTTGACAGAACCCGATGATATTCACCATTAAACAAAACGATGATAATTATACGAGCTGTCGTTTACCCTAAAACGAGAATATATGAATAATAGATGGAGCATTAATTAAGGAATAGTTTTTGGATGAGTGGCTTGATTATCAAAGATTTCAAATCATTTAACAACAACATTTGCCAGAAAGAGAATTAGTTTTATCCTTTTCTTTTCTGGTTTAATTTGAATAATTATATCAAACCAGAAGGTAGGAGAACCAGTCGGCCATGGGTCTTTAATGTTTGATTGATCAAGCAAGATTGGGAGGAAGAAAAAGAAGTCATGGTCGGTTTGTAGGGACAAAACATATGTAATCTGGTTCAGCTTTTTTTTGCAAATTTGCGATCCATAATTAAACTAATATTTTTCGTCTTTTTTTTCATTTTTTTTTTCTGCAGATGCAGCGATGAGTTTCACATTCTTGCTTTCCTCAGTTTTGTTTCTTTTCTTCCTTTCAATTTTCACTGAAAAGTAAATATTTCCAAACTTATTGGTTTGTGCTTCTTTCTTTGGTTCGATCTCCTCGATCTCTCTAGAAAAGTTGAAGTTGGGTTTGATACATTAACTCACTTTCTGATTCAGTTTCTCTTTTGTTCTTCCTTTTCTTCCTTTGCACGCTTTCTGGCTCGAAATTCTTCTGTAGGGTTTCGATGTTTATACCTTTCATTCGTGCTAATCAACCAGATTTCACAATACTCACTATGACTCTCTGTCTCTGACATATATTCAATTCATACGAATACATATGCTTGTGCAAGAACTGCATGTCGATCTGCAACTGATAATTTTCAATCGGCAGCAGAATGTTAACTACAGCAATGTGCATGTGTTTCATATTTTGGTAGGAAAAGTGTTAGTCAAGTCACGGTCAGCTTTGTTTCTTCATGGTCATCTTCCTCCACAATCCATAAAGCAAGTGAGCTACCGGGTTCCCGACATGTGAGATCATAGTATATATATGGACCAAGATATCACAGTACTACTGGTCAATCAAGTTTATCAAAGTTCATATAACAATACTTTATCCAAGTTTTATATACAAGCATTACCGTTGCGCGCGTGACTGAGGTTCATTTTTATGTAATTTTTGGTAGTATATATATTTAATAATATACTACATGTAACAAATTATTAGTAACAAATTAATTAACACATACATATATATACTTAATTATTAATTAATTACATATCAATATTCTTACATATATAAACTAATTAATTAACATATATATATATATACATACTAAATAATTACATAATAACAATATTATATATCAACAACATATATATATATACATCCATCATATCACAAAATTATCATCAACAACTTCATAACATCAACACAAGATTATAAATTAATTAATAACAATATCATCATATATATATATATATTCAATATAACATTAATCAAAATGTAAAAATATATCAACCAATTAATGCAACTACATCGAATACAAATTCATAATCAATCAACATACTCAAAATTTTAACCGATCAGCTAAAT
Source organism: Comarum palustre (assembly GCA_951800085.1). NCBI lineage: Eukaryota > Viridiplantae > Streptophyta > Magnoliopsida > Rosales > Rosaceae > Comarum > Comarum palustre. Next base: position 23,999,884 of record OX637583.1, read on the forward strand.
CACACACTCAAAATTTATCAATTCATCAACTCAAATAAAATTCAAAATTCTATCAATTCAACTCAAATAAAACTAAAAAACAACATATATACACGTACATATATGTATATATATATAGCTGCACAAACTGAGTATGAACAGATTTTGACAACACCCGAAATTTTCTTCCTTTTTTTTCCGAGTGAGCTGCTGTCTAAATTTGGGAATATAAGGACTACTCTTTTAGGTGCAGCCGAAAAGCGTATATTGCTCATTGATTGATAGCTAGGGCATGCAAAAGAGTAGTCCTTATATTCCAACACTAAATTGCAGAGTTTGGTTTGCATTTGTTGGACATGGACCCGAAGGTGCAGCCGAAAAGCGTATATTGCTCATCTTAGTGTTTTAGGTGCTGTTGCACTTAATAGCCTAATTGCCACTTCCTCCTCTGCTACCAATTTGCATACAAAATTGGTCTATGATCCCAATCATATTCAAACACCAAGATAAAATATGTTATGCCAAATACATTAACGGTTTGGCCTCGAATCGTTCACTTGTTTCTTCATAAAATTTTGTGTACGAAAATGAGAATGATCGGTAGGTCGTAAATTTGTGGATCGATCATATAATTTATTTATTTTTGAATACATAAAAGGTTGGTGCAACCGTTGTTAAGTCTTTATTAATAAAACCATTGAATACAAGAGAGGGACATAAAACCTAAAATCCTGATTACAAATACCTGAAATAATATTGATAATCTTTACAACGTTCGTGTATTCTAACAAGCATCAACTAGCAAAGAGTACTACATGCACTAAATGCGACTATATTTGTTTTGTCATAACGGTGACATAATGGAAACATCAATTACATGTAACACACTTACATATCCTAAAATTCAATAATGTAGCTTTCTTATTATATTGCTGCTGAAAAATAAACCCGACGACACTCAGTTTCATCATACCGTTAAGAGGTTGCGTCCATTTGATCAGATAAAATAGTCGTCACCTACCTAAAACAGATTAGGCACACGAGGTGCATACACCATGACCAAACTCATAGTCCTACCAAAACAAGGTATGTTATTGTCGGCATAGTCGTATTTAGCTAGCAATACAAAGCAATATAACAAGAAAAATAAATAGGATCTTGAGCACAGAAGATCCAGGCCCAGACCCAATTCTTAGAGCCCTAGCCCAATTGAAAATGTACAGCCCGCCTTGAGTAACCACCCTCACTTACCCACCCACCACAAGCCCCTCATTTCTTATTCAGATCAAACACAAACCACCCAGATCAGAACCGATTCGGTCTAAAACCAGTGCAATTATTAAAGAAAAAACCTGTTCCCGATTCAATCTGTTGATCACATAATATTTTGGTATTTTATTTTGATATAGAAATTTGCACTTCTCATGTTACAATTCACACTCATTTTTTCTTGTCTTAGTAACTTTAATTTTGACTACCAATTTGTGTTTGTCTTTTTGTTTAAAATTTTATCTTAGAAGAAAAATAAGAGTGTATATTGTAAAATGAGATGTGCATTCACTCTCCTTTATTTTTCTAGTTGTTGCATAAAGGGTTTACATATCATCTAGAATAGTATTCACATAATAAAGATTGAAGATAAAACAACTTTATTTAAAAATATTCTCTCAATTTAAATCTCGTGATGTGGCCGTAAATCTCTTGATCAACCTGCCTGCCATCTAGAATACACATTTTTTCATTTGGTCTGAGATCTACAATCCACCTTTAGAAAAAAGAAAAGAAAAAAGAGTTCCAACAAAAATTGAAAAAGAATTGTCATGAACTAATTGCTTTCCCTTTCTCGATCTGTTTCCCATGTTTTTTTTGGCCTTCTGGTTCTTCCGGGGAACATCAACACGTGAAAAGTCTCCGACCCGTCCAGGTCTTGGTCAGATGATCCTCCTTTCGTCGAAAGGGACCATCCATTTTAACGCACGTTGGTTCTACTCTTCAGTTTGGGGTTTTGGGCCACACGGATGCTTTTATATATGTTGGACCACAGCCAGCCCATTTAAATAATTGGCCCACCCATATGGGTAATCTTACAGATGTACATTAATCAAATAGTACAATAACTCCCAGACATGAGTACAATACAGTTACAACAACAGACCTATATACAAAACTTGAACGACCACCTACATGCACAGAGGGCTGAGGCTCTCACCGTAGCTCATAACATATAAGCAAGCTGTCCGAGGAGACGAAACCCACTGCTGCATGCTGCTTCAAGATTATTAGCGATAAATATGAAGCTAGTTGGAACGGTAACAAAAATATTCACCTTTCCTATTCACACCAAAAACAGCTTCCAAGGCCCTCTGTTGCCGAAGCTAAAACTAGATGTTTAGGAATACACTTCACCGTTGCTTTTAACAGCTTCAGGATGGTATAGAAGCATTTCTCTATACATCATCTCCCTTATCATCTCTTCTCCCAAGTCCTCGTCTATGTCAAGATCAATTGGTACCTCAGCGGGAGGGTTACCGTTAGGATCATACAATTGGGACATGTAAGGGTGTTGGAGTGCTTCAGTGACACCGATCCTCTTTGATGGGTCAAAAACAAGCATCTTCTGTAGTAGGCCGATGGCCAAAGGATGTGCATCTGGGTAAAGACGGGAGAAGGGCGTCCCGGGAGGATATGGCAGTGACTTGATGTACTTCTTCGCCTTAGCATTGTCGATAAATTCAATATCCTCCTCCCTCTGGCTGCCAAGGATGTTGATTATAAGTTAAGATGGTTGAGACATTCTGTGCCAGGGAAGACAGGCTTCCGGGCAAGAAGCTCAGCAAAGATGCACCCAACAGACCATACATCAATGGAAGCGCCATAGTTATCGCAGCACAGGAGGAGCTCTGGAGCCCTATACCGAGTGACAACATACTCGGTCATGAACTGGTCCTTCCCATTGCTAGTACGTGCTAGCCCAAAATCACATATTTTAAGGTCACAGTTTGCGTTGATAAGGAGATTGCCAGGCTTCAAATCACGATGGAGGATGTTTGCAGAATGGAGATACTTTAGGCCTCGAAGCAGCTGAAAATAGCATCTCATTCAGTACGGGTGAAAAATGTGAATGCAAAAACAGATGTCAATCTATCTAGTGGAGCTTTAGAAACCACTAAACTAGATACCAATTTGAACAGTTTGAAAATCAAGATCATGGAGGACAACTCTAATTCAGTAGAAGGAAATGAATAAAGAGTTGAATAAATAAAAATAACGGTGAAAGAGATTCACCCAGCCCCATAATCAAAATTCATAATGAAACCTGTTCAAATTTACATAATCAAACAAACTATTTAACTGAAATGAAACCGAATCGAATCACCCAGCCCCATTTCGCGCCGGAGAGACTACACTGAGACAATTATGCGGATTTTTGTATTCATTATTATTTTTAATTTTATTTATTTAAAAATGTTTTTGTTGTTTTCTCCGACGGATGATGGGGTTCGATCTCGCTCACCGGCGGGACCCAGCCCCCGCAAAAACGACCCTACCTTCATCGTCGTTTTTCGTCAGCGTCGCTTCACCGTGACGTTTACAACGTGGCGCAAATCTGGATAGGGCCATGAGTTTGGTTTCTCTTTCCACTTGGCACTTTTTAGAAAAGCTCGAAACGCCTCCACAAATCTGCAAACTGAAATTTCGGAAAGCTCTGATCGCCATTAGAGCAATAGTGATGATTTCTCAGTTCTTTGTTCTGTCGCAGAGAGGCGATAATATCGTCTTCCGTGACTGTAAGTCTCTCTCGCACTGTCAATTTGTATTTTGGATACATCATTCAATCTTTTGTTGATTCTTCTTCTTTTGTTAAATGAATGCAGATCGGGGTGAGGTAGCGAAAGGGAGTGCGGAGATTTTCTTCAGGAAGGTCAAGTTCTGGAAGGAGGATGGAGAAGGCGACGCGCCACCTGTCTTTGTAGGTTTTTTTTCTTTTGATTCGTTCATATCAGTTTCGCCATCATTAGTCTATTTTATTATGATGTGTTTTTTATGTGGGGAAGAATGTAGACGGTGTGAACTATTTTCATATGAAGGAGACTGGATTGTTGTTTGTTGCGACGACGAGAGTGAATGTGTCGCCTTCTCTGGTTTTGGAACTTTTGAGGAGGATTGCGAGAGTCATTAAAGATCACCTTGGGGTTCTTAGTGAGGAATCATTGCGAAAGAACTTTGTGCTTGTGTATGAGTTGCTGGACCAAGTGGTTGTAAGTGTCCTGAAAAAGAAATGAGCTGTATCCTACATTGCTACCTTGCTTGCTACATTTTATGATCCTTGTGTATGGCAGGATTTTGGTTTTGTGCAAACTACTTCGACGGAGGTTTTGAAGTCGTATGTGTTCAATGAGCCAATTGCGGTTGATGCTGAGCATTTGCAACCCCTTGGTCCTGTTGCAATTTTTATGGTAGTGTTTTCATTCTAGAGAATTCATTCACTGGCACTTTTTTCTCGGTTATTTTGATAATCTATATGTGTGAAGGGGTTTTTAAACTTGCATGTCTGATCCATCAGGCCAAAAGAATGCCTACGACAAGTATAGCAAAGTCTGTTTTAGCAAATGAGCGTGGTGGTTGGAAGAGAGAGGAGATTTTTGTGGACATAATTGAAAATCTGAGTGTCACATTCAGTTCTAGCGTAAGTATCTCCTGTGCAGCTGTGCTTCATTTTCTTTCTCTTCTTTTTGTTTGAATCGTTCATTAGAATTTAGGGGTTGTAAACATTGTATCTAAGTGATTTCCAGGACATTTATTCATTTTGAAGGATTTGGCCAGACAAGTTCAAGTTCAAATGCTCTTGTTTCTCTGTTGTCATAATTTTACCTGTTCTGAAATTTTAATCCATAATGCACTCGGTCAAAATTTTAAAGCAGTTATTACAACAATGTTGTTCATGCAGGGATATATACTTGCTTCTGAAATTTATGCACTATTCAACTGAAGAGTTATCTCACAGGCAATCCAGACATTCGACTTGCTCTTAATGAGGAAGTGAGTATAGGAAGAGATGGAGGGTCAACTTATGGTATTTTTGTTCACCAGATAAAATGCTTTTAAGCCTTTTAGGATGTTCATTTTTGTTTTCTGGTGTAGGATGTTCAGAACCTTTCATTCTTGTCATTGTTTCACATTTTCCTGTAATTTTTCAAACGTGTATGGATTAGATGATAAAACTGGATAATCTTCACACAACCTCTCCTACTGTAAGAGCCAGAAATTTTAAATCCATGTTGTTTTCAAGAAGAGAAAATCATAACAACAGTACACTAACTTTGCTCCACTGATAATTAAGGTGTCTGAACTTTGTTAAATAACACATTAGTACATGAACTAACAAGTTAAGCTTAATTTTCGTACATGCCGTTATAACACCGTTAAAAGTTAATGTTTATTTTTTGGAATTTTTTTTTCTGAAATATTTTTTTTTCAATTAAAAATAAAGTTTTTCAATTAACTTTATTTTTTTCTGAAATATTTTTTTCTAAAAGAAAAGATTTCAGAAAAAAAAACAGTAACTTTTAACGGTGTTATAACGACATGTACGAAAATTAGGCTTAACTTATTAGTTCATGTACTAATGCGTTATTTAATAAAATACAGACACCTTAATTATCAGTAGAGCAAAATTAATGTACTGTTGTTATAAAGAAAATTTACTAAAGCATAGTAAGATTGTGTGTGGGAACTGCTTGCGATAGGCTGGTATACTATTATTACTGTTTGTGTCCTGCCAAACATGGGGTAGAACAGAGCTCGGCCCCATTAAGAAATACTTCAACGTCACTACACTCTTTTAATTAACTGTTTTCTATTTTTAGTGTCACATGATTTTGGAGTGTGGTATGTAGTTGATCCCTGTCTTTCCCTACTTCCATCGATATAAATTAGCTTCTCTGTTTGGATTTTTATTGTTTGGATGGTTTAAAAACATTGGATTAAATGAAGATGACGTGAGAATGACATCACGGGACCACATTGTATTCAATCAAATAATTTTAAATCATCCAATCAAATCCAAATAAAAAAATTCAAGTAAAGAAGCTAATTTCGGAGGATATACTTTTAGCAGCACTGCCACATAATTTATTTTGTTCCTTTTCAACAGGTTATGGTAGATCGTTTGGATCAGGACCCGTTATACTTGATGATTGTAACTTCCATGAATCTGTACGTCTTGATAATTTTGAAGTTGACAGAACACTGACACTGGTGAGTGTGATTGAGAGAAAAGCTTGATAAACATATGCAATATTTATGGACAGTGGAGGAACTTAAATATATGTATGCTAATCAAGCTAATACCTCAGACCCCTTTTATGTAGGGATCAACAGTTGGTGAATTTCCTATCATGAATTACTGCATAACCCAGGAATTCAAGCCTCCCTTTCGTATTAATGTGTTAATTGAAGAATCAAGGTCCCTTAAGGTGACAATATAGTACCCTATCTTAGAAATATTAACATCTGACTGCATCTAAAAGCCTGTTATATTGTCTTAGGCTGAAGTGACTATTAAAGTGCGCGCTGAATTCCCATCTAAGATCAATGCAGAAAAAATTATGGTGCAGCTACCGGTGCCACCATATACAACCAGGTAAATTGTTTTCCTTTGCTTTTGGCAGATTGAAACATGTTCATACTGTAGAGGGATTAGAAGAGCTATTTTTCTGCTAAGTTGCTGAATTTACTTTGTGTTTCATTTTTCTGTCATTGAGTGAAGAGCATGAGGTATCTTGGTAGCCAATTAGACATTGCTTGCCGTAATTCCAGTTCGCGTGGCTTTGACCAACAGAAACTTTGTCTTAGACATTATTTCTGTCTTAATTACTGATTACTTGTCTGCTGTGTAATAACTTCAGGGTTAGTTTCGAGTTGGAACCTGGAGCAGTTGGAAACACAACCGACTTCAAGGAAGCAAACAAGGGAATAGAATGGGGCTTAAAGAAGGTGAGTTTCTCTAGTTTATTTATTCTTAATATTATTGTTATCTCATCCAATCCTTTACATGAAGGCTTTTAACATTTTCAGTTTTAGTACATATCTTCTTCTTAATTGTCCAAACTAGTAACACCATTTATTACATTTGTAGATCGTTGGTGGATCTGAACATACTTTACATGCAAAGATGACATTTGCACAGGAATTACATGGTAATCTACTGTTTTTGGTCTGTAATAAATTGTTATATTAAATATTTTAGTTTGTATGGTACATTTTCTTCAATGTCATTATTTGACAGTAAATAAATACATAGAAGACATAAAAATGGTTGGTAAATACCCTAACACTTTGCTGTATGCGTACATGTAGGAAATATCACCAAGGAAGCTGGACCTGTGAGCATGACCTTCACAATACCCATGTACAATGCTTCAAGGCTTCAGGTAAGATTGTTTCTGAACCTCGCAAAGATCTTATCTCCATTAGTTGTTGTGGACTTAAGGTACATACTAATAGATCGAAACCCCTTGAGTGGTAGCTTCATTTAAATTAGAGTTAAATAGAGCACCAGTACTCGAACTTATATGTCTCGGTTATGATGATACTCATACTTTAAAAACTATCAATGTGATACTTGAATTCCATTTTCGCTATCAACAAAGGGTCCGAGACCAATTTCTGTCACGTTGTCGTCTATTTGTTGAAGTGACCGTGATGGAACCCACCTAAAAAAGGTGAAATGACAAAAATAACCTCACTCTATCTCTCTTTCTCTTTTAATTTCTTTCCTCCCTCCACTCCCTTTTAATTTCTCTCCTCTCCTCCTCCATCTTGTAACTTAAGGACAAAACATCAGAGACCTGCATCATCTCCATTTCCTTTTTACCTCTTCCCGAGTTTCTTGTTCAAGCTTTCAAGCCTCCTCAATTTTCTCTCTACCTCCAGTTCTCCTGCAACAGACTCAATGGCAGCCTCAACGACTTTGTGTTCCTTGCTTTTCCAAGCTGCCTTTTCTTCAGCAAAACATTTCATGAGATAGGCCATCTCATTCTTCTTTGAGCGTTCATGGATATGTTGATTCACCAGCAAACGAGCCTTCTCAAGCTCAGTATGAGAGGCTGAAAATAGGGGGTGGGGATGGTGGAAGGGTCGATGTTGGGGAAGGAGCAGCGGGGCAAAGATAGCGAGAGGTGCATGGAAACCATACGAGGTTGCTGCCTGTGTCAATGACGAAGGTGGAGGTCTGGGGCAGAGTTCTGAAGCACAGCGGTCCTCCCTCTACCAAAATCTCAAATTCCCCTAAACTCAACCATACTCAATTCCAATTATATAAAAACGTAGAGCTCGATAAATGGAGTAACTTTTATACCTGAATCGAATTGAAATTTCACCTGAAAACACTGATCCATTGCCTGAAAATTTAGAATTTTTCCTCTTTTCAGTTCTCCCTCCTCAGAGCTTGTCTTAGAAAATCAAGACCTTAGAAAGGTTTCTGGAACCATGACAAAGCTATCCATACCCGTGAGAAGCCTGGATTTGGGCTGAATCAAAATCTTGCCGGTGAACCCAGCCTTCGCTTCCCCTCTTCGAATCTCATTCCTCAGGGCTCTTTTGTCAAAATAAAAACCATAGAGAGATTTGTGGCGTCGAGACAAAGATTTTGACACCAATTTTACGTCGAGAAAATGCGAAGGAGGATCAGAGTTCCACCGCTGCTCCAAAATGACTAAATAGAATGGGCAGAGGAAGGTTGTTGGCGAGTGAGAGAGAGATTCGACAACAAAATATGAGAGAGAGTGAAAAGACATTTTTACCCTTTATACGCCAGTAAATAGACGACGTCGTGACAGAAATTGGTCTCAGACCCTTTGTTGGTAGCGAAAATAGAGTTCAAGTACCACATTGGGACTTTTTAAAGTATGTATACCACTATGATCGGGACACATAAATTCAGGTACAGACCAAGCAATTGACTCTTTAAATTATTCAGGAGGCTGGATTTCCTTACCTTGGGATTTCATCCAATGCTATGATTGATGACTGTTGGGGCATCAATCACCTGACAACAAGTAATAAGAACTGATATGTAACGAAAATGAGGTGCGCGCCAAATTAGCTACCTGGATGAGTTAGTTGACATGTCGAGAATCAAACTGACAACTTGAAGCATCAGAATTGGAAACTATTAGTCTATCGGAGATATTATCTGCCCTTATGCACTTTCAGTGATGTTAAAATGAGAGCATGTCTGTTTTAAGAACTGAGAGCGCATCACCTGGGAGCATTTGTTTAGGAACTGATATGTAAATGAGTTAGTTGACATTGTTCAAGAATCCAGCTGACAGCATGAATCATCAGAACTCTAAACTATTAGTCTATCAGAGAAATAATCTACCACTATGTTCTTTCAGTGATTTTAACTTGCTTTTTTCTCCCATTTGCTTCGGTGCAGGTAAAATACTTGCATATATCAAAGAAGTCAAAGAGCTATAATCCATACAGATGGGTGAGATACGTCACACAGTCAAAGTCCTACGTTGCTCGGTTATGACCTCATTTCTTGTTCTGTTCTTTATTCTTGCTTCTACGACCATAGTCCATAGATTAACCCAAGATTGATGTAGTTAAACACTAAGATTTTGTCTGTCTTTGCCTTTGCCTCTGCAATTGGATAGAGCTTGAAACATCTTTTAACTCACTAAGTATAGTCTCCTTGATAATGGATGTGGGAAATTCTTAGCAAAGTAACAGATTCAGTCTTAGGATACCTTGCTAGTAAAGTAGCTGACTGATTTCTGTGTTAGAGAGCTCGCATTATCCCGTCTTTGTTTGGAAAGATTTGAGTGACATTTGACAGTATCCAACTGTCTAGTTATTTTACCATTTTCGGTTATAATAAGAAAATGTTTCATGTTGAAATCTTCTTCTTATAGTTTTGGGTCTTCGGGTATATATACTGTCAATTTTGATGGCGCTGAGGGGACTAGAATCCATTTCAATCCTGAATGTTTATAGTTTCTTATAGTTGATACGAAGAATGGACAGTGTTCTAAAACTCGGTCTAGTCGGTCGAGTACTCGGCGAGTACTCGCTAGTCGTCGTACTCGCTAGTCGGCTAACTCGGAAAAATCAGACAAACTCGGCATTTTATTGACTATTTTTATTATTTTGGACATTATATTACCTTTTAAAAAAATATATTTAATTATATGTTTTAAAAATAAAAATAAATTCAAAAATTAAAAATGGAGTACTCCCCGACTATTCTTCCGACTACTCCTCTACTCGCTAGTCCCTCGCCGGCCGACCGACTAGCGACTAGCGACTTTTAGAACCTTGAGAATGGATGGGTCTCATCTCAGATATATCTTTAGGTTATCATGGGATGCCCTTAAGAAGGTGCCTATTCCAAATGGCTAATCCTAATGAAAGTATTGATGCAGCTAATATAGACTATGAGAGTATCCATGGAAAGCTTTTGCCGCCCTTGAATTCAAAGGCTTGATCATCTTTGACATGATCAAATTTTCTAGTTTATTTAGCTTTAGGAATTCGATGCTAGTCCCATTACTCTCTTTTCTAGTCCAAGAAAATCTTTAGCTTTTCCTTTTTCCTAGTGATGAATACTGGTTATGTTTGCTTTATTTTGACAAATTATTATCAACGGCTGGAATCTGTCTAAAGGTTTGCTGAAACTAAATCTCAGTTAAGCATATGTAATACATTGAGGGAGTGGAATAAAGCTAGCGCCTGGTTAAATACTCTCAAGTGGTGCCCCTAATCGAACGACTCGCATCTCTCTATTATTGAACACCCCTTCCCGTTTCCCTTCCCCTCCACAGAGCCGTACAGAAGGTACATGCCGGCAGGTGTTAGTGGGAAATAATGACCCGTAGAATTTTTTTTCTGTTTTCTCAATAATTGACAACCAACTGCCCAAGTCGTACAATGACAACCTGGTAGCTGATGATGCTGCAGCATTGGCCCCAACCTCGATCGCTCGAAACAGGAAGCACAAGGCTGCTTGTCTATTCCTCCTCTGAGATTCCTCTGTACCCTTTTGCCTCTTATGTTTTATGTATCTCTACGTATAAATTGTTATCATGAAGCGTTTGCCCAGGAATTTAACATGCACCTTCAAGTTCGACTTACTATGGTGGCATCAGTACTCGGGTGTTGCCTTAAGTATGCATATTAGATATTGCCTTCTGGGACAAACAAATGGAATAGATCTTTACCCTAAACCAAGCTAGCTACCAATATGTGTGATCACCTTTTCTCCTTCGTTTTCTTTTGCTCTCTGCCATCAATCCAGTGACAATTATAGTTCTATGGTGATTTTGCTGATTTTGTCTATAAAACCTAGGAGGAAAAAGTGTGCAATTGTTCTTATTCTAAATTTCTTCTTTTATATCGATTTTTTTTAAATGTCATGTTTTACTTATCAAATCTAGTAAATTTTAAAATGTAGTATAACTTTTTAGAGAACCGTTATTATTTAGTTTTAAAATATATTTATATATATTTAACTCTCACACCCTATATATGTCTGTGAGTTTTGAATCCGTGATCTTAAAGTTATTAGTTAAACACTTTAAATCAGTAACATACCGTTATTATTTAGTTTATAATGCCGGTATATTGCAAGATCAATGCACGCGCCCTCTTCCTATCTTTACCCCAAAAAGAGGAATCACATAGTACCATCCCCAAATCTAACCGTAGATATTGTTTCTCCGCTCTACTTAGCCAGCCAGCTACTCCTCAGTACTTACCTTGTCTTTCAATCAACACCTGTCTTTAATTTTCTCTCTGCTTCAAATCTTCAAGCTCACTTTGAGCAACACAACCATCGTTCAAGATAGGCAGAGAACAAGACCGATCGAAATTAGATAAGAATCACTAAGGATGTTAACTCCTCCAGAAGAACTGCCAGATTGTTTGTATGCAACACAACCAACACTGATCCGCCCAAACACACCTACTCCCAAGCATTTCCTCCCTCTCTCCAATCTCGATGACCAGAAGTTTCTCCGTTTCTCGATCAAATACCTCTACCTCTTCAGAACTTCTGTCAACTTAGACGCCATGAAATACGCCCTCTCGAAACTCCTCGTCCTCTACTACCCTTTGGCCGGGCGCTTGAGGACTTGCCCTGACCTTGATCAGAAGCTCGAGGTCGACTGCAATGGAGAGGGTGCTGTGTTTGCTGAGGCCTTCATGGATATCACTGCCGACCAGTTTCTTCAGCTTTCCGAGAAGCCAAACAGGTCTTGGAAGAAGCTCATGTACAGGATCGAAGGAGGTCACACTTTCTTGGATGTTCCTCCGCTTGTTGTTCAGGTACTAGCTACTACAGTACTACTAGATGACTAGTTCAATCTCTCTTTAATTTCAGATTCTTTTCCCCTTGTTGAATTTCTTTGTTTTGACACTCATTTCTGTGTTAAAAACTTTACTTAATCCACACTCCACACCCTAAGAAATAGAAAAACTAAGATAGTATTTCCACGTACAGTTCCTACTTGTTCTTCTCTTCTATCAAGCATATACCAATATCTTCTAATCTATAGTTGATTTTGGCTTTGCATTTCTGAACTCGTTTTGAATCAGATGATCACAACCCAAAAATAAGGGAAAAATAGAAATGTGTCAGACATTTTCCACTAGGACCACCCAAATCAGGGTACTTTTGTCCTTTTGAATGAGGTGACGCAAAATATTCAAATATATATATATATAATGGTCTGCTTAAATCATCAACTTAAGATCAGTAGTAAAAAGAATGCATGTACTTCATAAATAAAGGTTTATATGTTATATAGTGATCGGTTTTTAAAGAGAGAAGATGGGGGCCAGTAGTGGGGCTGGAACTGTGGTTGGGATTTCCGGTCATGGTGTACAAACCTGCAAAGCAGAATTTTCCATAAATAAAACTAGTTTATATCAGTAATGAGTATTCTTTGTTGCATATTAGATGGAAGTGAAAATCACAAAATTGCATAGTTTTGCCTGATTGACTATGAGAACGTTTGAGACGTGGCCCAAATCCTTTATTCATGTTTTTACATGTCATGTTTTACTCACCAACCCTTACGATAGTGACCCAAGAGCTGAAAAGTACTGGTGACCCCTATTCATGTGCTTTAATTTACTAGGAGGAGATCAATTGTGGATTTTTTTGTTAAGAACTAGTTGATAACTTTTTTGTTTCACCGTATTTTTTATCGCATATTCACATCTCAACCATCTAGTTTGTAGATATATATAAGTATATCATCTCTATAAATTTTCATAAAAATTGAAAATCATTAAGTCATTCATAAATGTGATTCACCGATTATAAACTTGAACGGTTTATGTTTGACATATTTGGACCATCCATTGATTTGATCTATTTTGATGTCTTAACGATCATCAATTTAACTGAAAATTTATAGAATTGATCTTCTTATATAGACATATAAACTGAACGGTTGAGATAAAAAAATGTTATTGAAAAGTGGGTGTAATAAACCATTAAGAAGAAAGTCCTAAACTAGTCTTCAACAATAAAGTTCTCAATAAATCTTCTCCCTTTATTTATATATTTATTTTTTGTATTCTACTTTAAGTTTTATAATGCTTTCGATTAAGAACATGGCGATAGGGTTTTTTCTTGTTTATTAGTACACAAATATAGGTGATGAGCAAGAGTTGGAGGTAAGGTAAGAAGGGATCTACCAAGTTGAGAGAACCAGCGCCCCTTTAAGAGCAAAACCCCAGGTTTTGAGTAGAAAGAACGACGACGGTGAAATCTACTTCTCCTCTCGTCAGATCTTGTAGAGACGAGTCCTTTCGTTGTCGGGTGTGGTATGTGCATCTCAAGCATGGCGAGGTTGAGTTTAAGATTGAACTTTAGATCTTGATTCGTCAATGACGAAGATTGGATCATTGCTGGTGGTTTGTGACGGATTTGGTTCGTGGGTCTAGGGGAGTCGGGCCCTTATCCAGAGTGTTGGATTTTGGATCTGGTGATTGGGCCTCCAGAGTGTTGGATTGGGGAGGTCAGCCTCCAGACGACTCAACGACAACAACGTCGAACGCTGTTGTTGTTGAAGACATGGTGACTGGGCCTCATGACTGAGCTTGGGCTTTTGGGTCTGGGCTGAGTTTTAGAGCTTGGTTGCCTTTTTGATTCTGTTTCGCGGACAAGTCCTAAAGAGTGATTGTTTTACTCTATGAGTGTTATGTTGATAACTAGATTCATCTGTACCACAATTACGTGTTTAGACAGACATAGGAGACTAGATGCATAAGTGCATAAGGAGCGAGTTTGTAATTCCTTAGGTAAGACTTACTACATAGTGAGTGTCCCAATGTCTTATTAGTCGGTTTACTTCATACGTTAGTCTCGGATTTCTGTTGTTCTCCCTTATGCAAGGCAAAAAATAGCATATATTCTCGAAATTAATAAATGAATGGAGAAATCTATTTTCTCTTATTTTTAATAGCAAATTACTTTTCAGTTACTAACTAAATTTATGTTTACAAATACCTTGTTTACTTAATTTCTTATACAATTTATGACAAATTTTAACATATTAGGACGTCGACAAGCTACTATCAAAATGTCATCTATCATCAATAATTTTATCATAATACTCTCAACCTCTTAAAATGTTAAGTAGCACAGTAGCATCTAATGTGATGCCGAGTAGCACAGTAGCACATGACTGGCGAGTGCACAGTATCACCCGAGAGAAAATTGCACATCACCACCGCATAGTAGCAACATGCAACACCACCTCTTAGTAGCATCACGTACCAAGATGATGCAGTAGCAGCACACAGTATGACGACGCAGTAACAGCACACAACATGACGACGCAGTAACAACGACAACACATCGCAATAGTAGCACGCGGAACGACGACACACCGCAGTAGCAGGACGCGGCACAACAACACAATGTAGTTACAGACTAGCAGCACGCGGCACGAAGACAACGCAATAGTAGCACAACAACATAGTAGCAGCAATCTTTATTTTAAAATAATACATAGTAGCACAACGATTGATCATCTAATCTTACTGTTGCTACTGCCTGATAATCCAAGTGTTACTATTGATCATCCAATCTTGGTTTTATTGTCCAATCTTCTAATTTTGCAGTTATCTGATATTCCAATCTTGCAGCTACTGTCTGATCACCCATTCTCGCTGCTATTTGCAGAAACTCATTGCTAAATTTAGAGTGAAAAAGAAAGCAACACAACAACACAACTCATATTCACAATTTAATACAAACTAGAAGCAAATGCTTCCTTCGGCAAGAGCAAGCAATCTCGCTGATCTCAGCCCCACTTCCAATCTACACCTTGGATGCCTGAGCATTACCATCGTCAAGATCTTGACGACGTCGATATATAATTCATTTGGCTCCTGCTTCGATCTAGCAACAGAGTCGAAGTCCAGTTTCGACGTAGTCGACCATTTATCGTGCGACGACGTCGACGCCTAACTCATTTGACTTCAATCGAGCAGCAGAATCAAAGTCCTAAGCCAACATTGTGGATTGAGCGGCGGCGTCGATCGAGACACGTATTGGCATTGTACCATGAGAGAAAAAGATTTGATCTGAAAAATGACGATGAGGGGACATTGAGAAAAGATGGGGAATGAAGGGTATTATTACGGTCAATTAAATGGTAGAATTCAAATCAAATTTGGTGCTATTAGTGCATATCTTATTTTGTATAAAAATTATTTAAATTGAGTATTTTAATGTTTTTAAATTCGGTAGGATTACTATTTATTTTCCCTATTTTTAAACTAAAAATAACTATAATTCAAATCAGGTGATTAAAAGACCAAAAACCCATAAAATCTGTTTTGCAGGTCACCAATCTCCGCTTTGCTGGGATGATCCTCTGCACCGCAATCAATCACTGCTTATGCGACGGCATAGGCACGTCACAGTTTTTACAGTCGTGGGCCCATCTAACAGCCAAACCAGATCTTCCTCCACCAATCTCACCCGTTCATTTTCGCCACACGTTAAAATCTCGCACTCCTTCACAGGTGACCTTTCCTCACCCGCAGTTCACCGTAAATAAGGACAACACCCACGTGGACGTCCTAAGACACCTCCAGTCCCAGCCTCTCGTCCCCACATCCTTAACCTTCACCCACTCCCATATCCTTCACCTCAAGCGCCGCTGCTCGCCCTCGCTAAAATGCACCGCTTTCGAAGCCCTAGCCGCGCACACGTGGCGATCGTGGGTTAGCTCCTTGGACCTGTCACCCTCCCTCAACATAAAGCTCCTCTTCTCCGTTAACGTCCGGCAGAGGGTAGTTCCAGAAATTCCACAGGGCTATTACGGGAACGGCTTCGTGCTAGGATGCGCACAAACCACCGTGAAGGAGTTAGTCTCTGCTAACCTACACCATGGCGTCAAGTTGGTCCAACAAGCCAAGGCGGAGCTTGGTGATGATTACGTCAGGTCGATGGTTGACTTGCTGGAGGACAAAATGGTAAAGACGGATCTGTCGACGAGTTTTGTGATATCACAGTGGGCGAAGCTAGGGTTAGAGGAGTTGGATTTTGGAGAAGGGAAGGCACTTCACATGGGTCCGGTAACAAGCGACGTTTACTGCTTGTTTTTACCGGTCATCGGAGACGCAGGTGCGGTGAGAGTGCTGGTGTCGGTGCCGGAGAGAGTGGCGGAGAAGTTTGGGTATTGCATGACTGAGTTTCTGCATGAAGAGTTCAACAATGGAGATGAACATCATGGTGGTAATGGATATCATGCAGCTGCAGACAATGGAATTATGGAATATTAATCAAGTATTTGATGAATTTTTCTTCTTCTGTTCATATAGAATTATCATAATGGGAGCAGCTCATCACTGTGATCCGAGTTCTTATTAATTATTGTAACCTAATGGATGACAGGTTCGTAATTTAGTTTGTTATTTTTCATGAATTAATCTAATTAATTTATCTGCGATTATGAATAAGAAACTGACAAGACCTATCAGACTTATCTTCGTTTTCTCATCCCCCACAAGGTTGGTAAATTAGCTTTCTTAATTTCTTGATTAAGTTATCTAATTGGATATTAATGTCAATAATAAGATATTAATCTGGTAATGGAAAGCTAATGGGCATTATAAGTCCTTTTTCAACGTGAAAACGTGAAGAGGACAAATCAGTGTCATCATTTTTGACAAATTTTATTCTGTTTGTTTTCTCTAATTACCACAAATTAGCATATATAAATTCCCCAATGTTACCATAACATAGGTTTCTAACAATTATGTCATTTACATCTTAGGTCGATCATATATGTAGATTGGTATTAGCATTTCTATACCTAAATATCAAAGTGCAATACAGTAACATTACAGCTTGTGCCATTGATATAATCTGTTATATGCATACATATGTTATGTTATATTTTCTTTATGTTTGGTCTTGCCTTGTTGAATGTGGTGATGTCTTCTATATGTATTTTCTTCTTTGGATCTTAATATGTGGTTGTTGTGAGGTCTAGAGAGGAATGTCCTAATCCACTTAAATCATTGTGATTTGATTTGCTATTTGTTATAGAAGTCAAGTAAGGAAATGAATCCTACTTGTATTAGATCGTTCCTTTTATGTTGGATAATACACAATAATTTATTTCTGTGATTCTACTTTGATGTAAATTTCTTTTTGGACAAGTAATAGAGTTATTGGCGCAAGAAAACAAACGTAGAACGTGAACAGTAATATAAAAGAGGCGCAAAAGATATGTGATGAATCATCCTTGCAAGCTTGAGCGTTTGAAAGACAAGATTATTCCGCTGTTATTCTGAGTATACAAGTTTAATTGTTCCTTGTTAGGCTGAACATGTTATTTGTGAGTAATTCTCGTGGTGAAGAGAAGTTTGTTAAAGTGTTAAAGATTCGAAGTGTTCCTTGAAGATAGTAGAAGAAAACAGTCTGCCTAGAAAGATATGAATTTGTAATAGAAGAGAGTTTACGTGTGTTGCAAGACTCTGTATGAATTCATCTAGCTGAGAGTGTTTTCTGAGCTTCTGCCCGCTGTGAGTTTTTTCTCTAATTAGAGGTTTTTACACAGCGTCAAAAAATCTGGTGTTTGTGCTTTTATTTTCTGTCCAGTTCGTCGAGGATTGAAAGCTCGTTTCAATTCCCAGTGCACGTTTCAGTATTTACATTGTTGTAACCTTATTCTCCAAGAATCTAATACAGTCACAATATAGTCTCAAAGCTTTCACCATTTTCTCTTTTAATTTCCGTTATTCAATTCAATAATCCATGAATCATATCATGGTATCGGAGCTCATGGTTTCTCATTCGGAACCATATGGCTTCTGGGTTTTCTATGTTAGCTTCTGCGCTTTAGATAGATTTCTATAATTTCGATTTCCATTTCAGTTTTCCCAAAATCAAAACCCTAATCCAAATTTTCCAGTTACCTCTGCTCTCTGTCGTCTCGATGTGTGATTGTTATATCTCGCCGACGTCGCACTATGCCTCCTCTTGGTACCCGACCTGGTTTATGATTTGCGGTAATCTTCGGTGCTCTGTTCACAAAAACCAATCGGTGGGGTCAGTGTTACGGCGAGCTTGATATCCTCATCGATCAATCGGCCTATGGTCATGAAGGCCTACGGATTTTGCTGATGAGGATTCTGACGGCTGGTCTGGTAACTCTCCAAAACTGTATCTCTTTCTCATCATTGCGCAGTATATACAGTGAAATTCGGTGTTGTAGAATTGATCTTTGGTCTCAGTTGCTTTGCTAGTGGTCATATTTTTGTTCTTTTAAAGCTTTTTTTAGTAAAAAAACAAAATATAGCATTTAGTGTTTCTGTAACCAAATCAGAGCAAAATTGAAACGTATAGAGCAGCATTTGAGTAAAAAATTAGAGCATTTAAAGTTTCTTTTGAGCAAATCAAAGTTAAATTTGAGTATATAGAGAAGCTTTTGAGTAAACAAATTGGAGCAAAATTAGACCATTTAGAGTTTCTTTTGAGCAAATCTTAGCCTTTATGTGAGCTTAATTAGAGCAAATTTGAGTTGTTTGAGACCAAATTTTGAGCATAAAGCTGAGCTTTGGTACTGCTTTGATACAAGAACAAGTTTGAGTCAGATTTGAGGTTTGGTGAAATCTTTGATGATATCTTGGCCTCTTGAAGAAATTTTTACAGTAATTCATAATCCAAATTGGATAGTGGATATAGACACATTATACAACATCATATACAAAAATTAATACAGCATATGGTCAGATATTGTAGAAGAGTTTAAGGCAAGAGATAAAGAGAGATGAATGGGGCTAGTTATTGTCATGCAAGATGACCATTCTGAGCTGATCTTCGGTACTTCATCAAGGATTTGCTGAACAAGAGACATCATTGGTTCTTCAGTTTCCACGGTGATATGATCCCAATAGCCATTGGTAGGCTGCTCTGTGCCACTTGTAGTTATTCTTATGCAGATGATGCTTACATTACTACAATTAAGCACTTATGTGACGAATTTAATTTTTTCGTCGTATGAGTTAGCTAGCACTTATACGATGAAAACGATTTTGTTGCATCAGTTTGAACTTAGACGGCGAACAAAAATTTTGATGCATAAGTGCTAACTGATGAGACGACTTGAGATTTCGTCGTATAAATTCAATCTCATACGACGAATCTTAGTCTTTCATCGCATAAGTCATTCCGCAAAAAAAATTAATTTTTTCACTCATACTTAGATTTCGTCACATAAGTCATTTCCGTCAAAAATTTTGAATTTTAAATCATTCCGTCCAAATTCCCCATATTTTTCTTCCTTCTTCTTATACACCACCCCACCGCCCACTAGTAGAAAAACACCCTTAGGCGACAGAAATTTTTCAAGTCAAAAAAATTTTGTCGCTTAAGAAGCTCTTAAGCAACGAAAATATGAAGGCCACGAAAATTTCTGTAGCTTAAGCTCTTCCACTTAAGCGACGAATTTTTTTTGCTTAAGCGGCATAAATTAGTTATTTAAGAGACAAAATTTTCTGTCACTTAAGTAAAATTTCAAATTTTCACCATTTGGCGCTCAAAAAATGAATCAAAAACTTGAAACTTACTTAAGCGACGAAAATTATTTACTTAAGCGACGTCGCTTAAGTAAAAATTCAAATTTTAAACATTTAGCGCAAAAAAATTTGAAACTTACTTAAGCGACGGAAAGCAAATGATTCAAATTTTAAAATCTCGCTCAAGTGAAGAACAGAAGAAGAGGAAGCAGGTGAAGAGAAGAAGACGAAGACGAAGAAAGAAGAAGAAGAAGAAGAAGACGAAGAAAGAAGAAGAAGAAGAAGAAGAAGGTGGTGGCGGTACCGTAGTGGTGGCGGATGAGGTGGTACGGTGGTTGTGGTGGCGGAGGAAGAACACGAAGAAGAAGAAGAAACATTTTGTAGAACAAAAAAAAAATTCGGTCGGAAATCCGTCGAAGAATTTTTTTTTTTGAAAAAATCTAAGCCTTAAGCGACGGAAACATTGCATCGTCTAAGATCTGTTTCAGCCGCATAGGTACCTGGCTTAAGTGATGAAATGATGGATTTCTGTCGCTGTGAAAAAATACGACGAGATGTCAAGCTTAAGCGACGAGACATTTCTGTCGCCTAAGGCCGTTTTTCTACTAGTGACCATAACTCATTCTTCTTCTTCTACTCCACCACCACCACGTACCACTACCCCTTCCCCATTTTTCTTCTTCTACACCATCACCATTCTGCCACCACCTCCCTCACTTTTTTTTTCTTCTACTCCAATACCAACACCATCCCTCACTCCCCCACTTTTCTTCTTCTTCTTCTTCTTCTTCTTCTTCTTCCTTCTACTCCAACACCACTACCACCATCCCCACTCCCCCACTTATTCTCCTTCTACACCACCCCTCCCCTACTTTTCTTATTCTTCTTCCTTCTTCTACACCACCACCACCCCCCTTTCCCACTTAATTTTCTTCTTCTTCTCCTACTCCAACACCACCACCTCACCTCCGCGCCTCCTCTGGCTAAAAAAATAAAAAAATTTAATTTAAAAATGAAAAGTCTTAAATTTAAAAATGGAAATTCTTAATTTAAAAATGTAAAAGTTATTTTTTATTTATTGAAAACTTTTAAGCGACGAAAATTTACGTTTTCGTCGTATAAACCTAATGCGACGAAAATAATGTGACGAATTTTTCGTCGCTTAAGGTCTTATACGACGAAAATTGACTCTTATGCGACGAAATCATTTCGTCGCATGAGACTTTGATCCTACTAGTTTTATATTATCTTTTGCTTTGGAATATTGAATTGTTACTCGATCTGAATAATAAGGATATATAGGATTATGATACTTTGGAATATTGAAGAATACTGCCTATCATATTTTGAAGTTGAAAGTGGACTAGCAACAATTAAACAGTGACTTGGAGAAGAAGAAGAGTGTTGCATTTGAAACTGGTTTCTCATATATGGTCCCCTAAATGCAATTGTGAGATTTAATGGAGCTTGAATTCATGTGTGGTCAAATAGGAGCTTGTATGAGTAGCATTATTATTATGCTCCAACAACTTTGATGGTGCTTGATCTAGTAAATAATGTCTCTTATTGTTATATTCCCCTGTACTTGCCATCTTCTCAATGATAGTAGATCCCTAATATCAATAGATTGTGCGTTTAAAGGTTAATTAGAAGACATGAACTCAGAATTTGATGATCTGCTCTGCTACAACCTTTTTTCTTGCTTGAAGTTTATGTTGATATTGCTGGAAAGTCTTGACTGATGTTGCATAAAGTATCTTGAGCTTTGAGAAGACCCTGCTCTGATGCATTTGAGCCTTTTGTATCTTGATCCAACTGTTATGTTTGGGAATTCAGGTTGTTAAACATCTATTGCAAGTCAACAAGGATAAAAGTCTTAATATTTCAAGTTGTTGGGTTCTTGAATTGGGAGTTATCTACTTTTGAGCTATATTTGTGTAGTTTCTGTTCGGCGTGAAAATGAATTTTCTTCGAACAACTAAGCTTGAAGGCGTGCCAGTACCTATGGGTCAGGTACAACCTTGATTTTAATGCGCGTTCGCCTTCTGACTTCTCTTCAAACGACTGTATACAGGCGCTGGTCAAGCCTCCATATAGGTTCTATAGACCTAGCTGAAGAGCAACTAGGATTTTTCTCCTCTCCTTGCGAAGAGGACGTATCTTACTTAGACCGAAGTGGTTGAGCAGAGCTATAACTCCGGATTACAGGTCGTTCGCCAAAGGGTTCCTTGACAAACTGTGGATATTTTCTAGAGTTCTCACTCCAACAATGGTTTTTTGCAGATATTCGTCTGCGGATAGGGCTTAATGAAGCGGTGGTGGACTGTTCGCTCACGGATGAGGTTTGGTGAGTAGCTGCGGGTAGTGCTCACGGATGAGGCTTTGGTGAGGTAGCAGCGGGTAATGCCGACGGGTCGTGCTTTGATGAGTAGCAGCGGGGAATGTCTGCGGATAGGGCTTTGGTGGACAAAAAGACTCGAGGAATCTTTCTGGTAGAGGTGCTCCGGAGAGGCTTGTTTTTCAGTGTGCAAAAGTTGTATTGAATCGTTGAGATGAGTCTTTTCTTGTACCCTGCCCCTTTATATAGTGAACACTAGGGTTTGTTCTTTCTTGCGGATCAAGGCATATCAAATCTTCTCCGGATCTTTGGAGGATTCCTTAAGCAACTGTAAATCCTTGCCAAACATGATTTCAAATGGAAAGAAAATCTTTACAATTACCTAGACCGCAAGAATCGGTTCAATAAACTCGAGAAGTCAACATTCGTCAAGAAATATTATTTTGGCTCAAACAGTTTCTTCCAACCATTATGCTTGTTACCTAGCATATGGTTGAGAGGGGTGTTAATCATAGCATAGGTTTATAACAATTATATCACAAAGGCATTTTGTCATTTACATCTTAGACCTTATATGTAGTTGTTGTATCCTCATTCTCTAAGAATCTAACAGTCACAATGTAGTCCATAACTTTATGCATTTTCTCCTTTCTCTTTCGGTTTCTGTTATTCAATTATCCATGAATCCTATTACCTGATTCTTGATGTCATCTTCACAATGAGAATGCCTACAGTTGATACGCATATTGCAGCATATCCCATTCTCAGACCGAAGAATTTTTATCGATCGATTCTCCATTATGCCTTCTTTGTTATTTTAGCTCATCATCTCAGAGTGATTTGAGACATAAAATTTTACAGTTAGACTAACTAAGAAGTTAGATCCAATTAATTTGGTGTAAATTTTTTTCGGGTCGTTAATATATTCAGAAATTAAATGATTGTGCTTGCCGTGACCGATCGTTATCTTTCCCTGAGTGCTTGATCGGATCTACATACATATCTAGCTGGAGTGCTTCTCAATTACGATATTGATCTGATACGTCAAAACGTGCACGTCTGAGACCGCACTGTTGGAAGATAATGATATTCATGTGGAAATGGACATTCATATTCACCTCGATCTATAGGTTTATATAATGGAGTTGGATAAAGTTCCGAAAAGTTGAAAATATATATAGTAGCAAAGTATATATATACTTGTTTTCGTGGTTGTATATATAATTTTATGCACTAGTGCCGTAGAGCATGCATTAGGGGCACTAGTGCCGTAGAGCATGCATTAGGGGCACTAGTAGGTTTCTTTATAGACCCACATGAGAAGATTATATGATCCAGATCGATGTGACTACTTTGTTGCTTCAAAACGATTTTAAAACTTCATACTTTCCACGACTCGATCACCCGTATTGTATGGCTGGTGTGTTTTGTTTTCTTTGTGGCAAACTCTTCACTGTCATTAATAGGACATTTTTGTAGTTTCAAATCATCACGATAACTACCAAATTTAACTATTGAGGGTATTGATGACATTTCCTAATTTTACACTGTCTTTTATCTCTCAATCTCTTTGCTGCAAATAGCTAAAATTCAACACATTAGATTCAGATAAATTGAAGAAACCCAGATGGGGAGTCTCTTGTAAAAAGCTAAAGGACGAGGCTTTAAATCAAACTGTGAAGAACTGATCTCCAGAGAGAGCTGGTTGGATTCCGGCAACTCCGGGAAAATATAGGAGTGAATCATAGTCGAATACTCCACAACGACTCATAGTACCTCCTCTGCTAGTCCCGCAGCGGATCCAAACCCCTAACGAACACCACCGTCGTCGGGTACGCTCTTATCCGCCAGGCAATCTTCGTCCTCCTTCATCCAATCCAACACCATAACCGGTACACGGAGAACCGCGAGGAGCGCGACGGAAGCGTGGAGGCCGGAGAAGGCTTCAAACATGCCACCGACAACGAAGTCGCAGCCGAAGACCCCGTCGATGGTGGGACAGAAGCATTGGGTTTGTTTCCACTTTGGGTTCAATTTGGGTCCCTTATTTATTATATCTTTCCTTCCCTTCCCTTGTCTTTACTCCCCGGACACCTCTCTACCGACAACGTCTTCCCCGGTCGGCCTTTGCAGGAGACGGAGTTTGTGATCTCCAAGGTTGATGATCTGATGAACTGGGTCTACCGCGGTTCCATTTGGCTCGCTACGATTTGGACCGCGATATTATTTTCCGGCACATCACACCTCGTCGCCGATTGCATGATCCTCGTTGCCGGTATTCTAACCAATTTGATGTGAGTGATTGGAGATAGTCTTTAACTCAGTATATAGAATGAGATTGAGATGATGGAAAACTGACCAAGCACCCTTAATCACATACAGCCCTTAAAAAATTAATCGGTGACTAATCAAAGATTAATTTATTTTTTATTTTTATATTTATTTTATTTTATTATAATAAATAAATATATAAATACATTTAAAATAAATATTATAATATCTAAAAATAAAAAACAATATATATAAGGGCTGAAAATAATGAAAATAAATAGCATATGTCTTAAAAGTTAAAACTTTAACAACAATAATATTAACACAATTGGATTTTGGAACAAAATGACATTTGCAATGGGAAAAAACAACAGGGATTTTATCTGTCCAGGTTAACATAACTTCAAGCTCAAAAGATTGCACCATATTGTCAACCATAAACTCTGATAGCAGTAGTTTGATGAACACCAAGCCTAAAAAACTTGAACACTAAATTCAAAGAATCAATGATAAGTCAAATTAGATATATGGAACAAAGCAATTAAATTATTTTGTCTTTTTTTTCTTCTGATAAAAAAACCTCTTAGCCGCCCAACCGATTAGTCTCCGCCCAGCTGATTAATCGTCACTTAGGCTGTCAAAAATCGGTCGGCCACATACTCCCACCGATTAGCCAAAAATCGCCACGGTTTGGGGTGTCTAGACTGATTTTTAGAACCTTGCTTATAATGCAAGCTTGTCATATCTTCCTGTGATCGACTATGAAGAGACATATTCTCTCCTAATGTGTGTCATCGCACTCCACTACATTGTCAGTTTGGTAGTTTTCGAATAACTTGACAAACATCTTATGAATGTGGTCACAACATCTTATTGTTATCTAATTTTAGATATGCACCCACGTATTATCTTTGGATTAAAATAAAATTTATCTTTAGAAAGTTATGAAATTATCAATTGTACAAATTGATATCTATGTCTAAAGTGAATCATACTTAAATTTTGGTGTTCATGAATATTGTACGAAGGTAAATGTATCAATTGTTATTTTCTTTACCTTTATCAATGATTTGAACTAATGAAATTAGTCTCTTACCATATGAGGTATGATTTATTGAAATCTTATTATGCGAGATAAGATTTATTCATAAGATTATATTTTTGTTGGTATAACCCTAACTTTAATTAACAAGATCGAATATTATAATGATTTCCCTACATACAAAGCTTAAATTATCTCACTTATGTGATTGACACATCATATCTGCTATAAATGATACATGTATTTTATCAAATACATGATATTGGAGTCTGTATCAATCGATCAAATAGTAATTCTCATCAGAGAGAGCATTCAAATTTATGTTACCTAAGACGTATGTGTATTGTACTATTTTTCTCCTCTGACCAGGTTGTTTTTATCTCACTATAGGAATTTTATTACCTTACAATATTTTTAACGAGACAACAAAAAACACGTTCAAAACCACTATATCATTCATTAGTGGACATTTAAGGAGGAGTGTTGTAAATATTATTTTATATGTGGATGTCCATGTAAATACTTATTAGTTAAATACTTTGGATCTAAATCATATTCCTATATAAAAGAGCCTAATGAAAATAAATGAGACACATCTTTCTCCTTTACTTTCCGTTCTTCTATTTATCTCTATCTTATTCTTTAGTTTATAACAAAAAAAATCATTTTACCATATTGTAGAGGGAAAATTGATGCAACTAGAGTGACTAGACTAAATGATATCGAGAAGTGTAAGCTGCATCTGATTTTTCTACATTATTTTCAAGAGAATTGGAAATTGAGATCTCACATCGCGAGAATAAACATCATTGTACTAACTAACTAAGATTTATTTGTGGAGTAAACTGCAATTAGAAAAAGAAAGTTTCTATTGTAATCATGATACTTGCAAGCTGCCGACTTGTGAGTTAACACTGCTGGCGAGGAGTGAAAAAGGGCTGCAATCGAGTTAGATATAAGAACAGAAAAGGTGAAACATATTGACTATGATATGCATGCATCTTAGTTTCTTCACTCCCGTGAATTGTTAAGTAATTTCCGTCATCTTTCACCCAAAAAAAGTAATTTCCGTGATCAATTATATATTGCATCTCATTTGAACAGACGGGTGAAAGATCACTTCAGTTATCTCAACGACATATAAGGTGAAATGTAAAAGGTAAAAAGGATGAATCCATGACAAACGAGCAGAGTAAACTATAATATGAATGACCAACTTCTTGGTAAACAATTCCATCGAACAAAAGCTTATCTGGTAAACAAGTGAAAGGCCTAAACTACCAAACCGGGCAGTGTTTTTTGAGAAGTGCGAGGGTGACTAATCACTTGGCTATCAGTGGATGTGTGGCCTAGCTATAATTATTTGATACTGATCAAGTTGTCATTTCAGTCACATTTTGGTGATTAATTAAGGTCGTGATGGTTGTCAGTCAATAATTTGTTACTACGACGACGAGGGTTATGATCATCCCATTATATGATCACGATGACAATCATTTGGTTGTGATGGTTGTCACAATGATGATCTTACCGATTGCCACAAGTCTGCTGTGGTTACACAGGTCTCACTCATTTGGGCTCAGCCCATTACTATGCGATTCTGAATTGGGCCCAAAAGACATGTAACAGCATTTTTTTACAATGCTAACCATTTATCAATTATATTTCAGCTGAAATAGTTAAAAGTATTTTGACAAGCTACTTTAGTATTCATCCATCACTCTCTGTTTTAGCTAATTGAAAGAGAGTTAGTTATGAGTCTGATACAACTATTGTTTCCGGTAAAAAAACTAAACATGCTCTCTAAAAAAACTAACTAGTCAATATAAAGAGTACTACAAATGCTCAATTCAAGTTTGGAAAACTTCACACTGCTAAACTTGCTTGAGATCAATTTCATAAAATAGTGGATGAATAATGGCTTGTGAATCACTTAGTTTCATGCATGAAATTAAATAATATAATATTAATATATAACTAATTAAACATATAATTTATTATAAATAATTAAAATTATATACGCAACCATTTTCTTTTCAACGGAAGTCCAATGTCAACTACCTCGACCCATTGTCAGTCCAGCGCGTACAAGCACGGTATGCGTGCCTGCAAAGAAAGAGACTCGCCGAGTCAACGCCAAGTCGGTCGTCGACTTCAATCTGTGGAATTTAAAAAAAATACAAAGATATTTTGCTTCCTTATCTGACCGCCCGACAGCGGAAGCTAGGGTTTCCCAAACCCTAAATTCCCAATTGCGCCGCCTCCGAGATCAGCTCCATTCCTTCACCCCTCTCCCCAATTCAGTTCGCTTCTCTTCCTTTCCTGCAATTCACTGAAGCTCTAGAAGTTTCCACGCTTCGTGGTACGGAATTCGATTTCTGGGTTTCAGAAGTCTCTAATCATCCAATCGGCGGCGAAATTCGAGCTGTAAGTTTCGTTCTTTACTAGTTCTAAACTTGCATTGCTACTAAAGATTTGAAATTTACAAGTGTAGTGTTTAAGTTTTCGATCAGTAGTGTTTAACTTGGGCATTGGAATTCAGACTTGTGAATTGGGATTGTACTGTTAGGGTTTAGCTTTAGCTTGTTGATTGCTTGTTCTGGGTTGTTGAGTGAGTTCAATTTTTTCGATAATTTTGGTTCGGTTGAAGTTGCGGTAATGGGTTATGTCAATTTGAGTTTTTTTGTATATGTGAGATTGTGTGGCGGCTGATGTCATGTTTTGAACTGATTGGATTGAGAAGGTATGGTGAGGGCGGTGCCGGAGAACCCTTGTGAGCAGGGGATTGCGAAAGCTTCGACAAGCATGTGCATTCCACCCGAGGCGCAGTGCCCTGTGCGCAAGTGGTATTTTACGAAACAGGAGATTGAAGACTCTCCGTCCCGGAGGGATGGAATTAGCATGAAGAAAGAGTCGCATTTGCGGAGTTTATACTGCTTGTTTCTTCAGGAGATTGGGATGAAGCTTAAAGTGTAAGTTTTTCAGGAATTTTTAGTCATATGTTGATTGTATCTTAGGCATGTTAGTATTGAAAATTTGACTTTGATTATGTAAACATTTATTTGCTCATTGATTTTGAATTTTTGATAGAGGGGTCATCTTAGTCATAGTGTTTCCCCTTTATGTCATGTAACCCTTGTTAGTTATTTGATTGTGATTCCATGGCATAAATAACCAATAACAAACGTGATTGATATTATATATCCTTCAGGCCACAGCTGACAATATCATCTGCAATGATGTTGTGCCACCAGTTTTATATGCGTCAATCTCACGCTAAGAATGGTTGGCAGGTAAAGATTCTGGGTGTGGATATTGTTTTATAAAACTTTGTTTATCTACATAAGATGCACACTTAAAAATATAGAGATGCCCCTACAGTGTTTGCCTTTTTCCGCTTTAGTAGGATTTCCTTTTTTATTTATGTAATTGTAAACATCTCACAGACAGTGGCCGCTTCAAGCATCTTTCTCGCATGCAAAGCAGAAGATACACCACGCTATCTGAATGATGTCGTTGTCGTTGCATATGAGATGGTGCACAAGTTTGATTCATCTGCCTTGCATCGTATCAGGCAAAAAGTATGTCTACACTCGTTTGATTCAAATTTTTTATTGTTATTTTGATATCTTTCCTGCTTAGATTCACCTTTTTGCATGTAGGAATTTCTCAATAAGCAAAAGGAATTGATCCTAGTTGCGGAAAGTCTTCTGCTTTCAACAATTGGCTTTGATCTAGACATACAGCTTCCATACAAGATACTTGTTGCTGCTTTAAAGAAATTAGATCTTCTCCCTGACCTTGCTAAGGCAGCTTGGAGTTTTGTTAACGATTGGTGAGGATTTATTCTTACCTTATGAGCAGAGTTCTGTGTGTGCATCCTGGTGGAGATGTAAAGTTGGATTTTATGTTTGTCTTTTGCATGATAAAATCTTTCTATTGAATGGATGGGTAGGCTTCGCACATCATTGTGCTTGCAGTACAAGCCCCATTACATTGCAGCTGGTTCAGTCGCTCTTGCTGCTAATTTTCAAAAGGTGAAACTACCTAAAGAGAAGGGAAAAGTTTGGTGGATGGAGTTTGATGTTACGCCGAAACAGTTAGATGGTTAGTTGCAAGTCCTTTTCTTCCATATTCTTTCCTTATGTTTATTTATTTGTCTATTTAAGTCACGTGTTGATTTGTCTTTGTAAAACATAATTCATGCCGTAAAAGAAGCATGTTTGATCTTTTCTTATTGTTGCTTCCTAACCTTGTGTTCCCTTCTATAATGGTATGAGATTATGGTAGGTTTTTGGGTGTGGTAAACTTATCAGTCAGGCATTGTTCCATCCCGCTTCAAACCTCCTCTAGCGTGATCCTTTCCCTTACCCCACATTTTATACCATTAACAGTCATAGTTGTCATATTTTCATCCTTGAGTTTAATATTGGACAGTTTCCTTCTCTGATGTTAATGATGTCTTTGTTTTTTCTCAGAGGTCATTTGGCGGATGCATGGTATGTTCAAGCCTGTACCGGCTAAAACTGAGAAGGCCGTTCAACCTGAAACGTCATCCAAAAAGCCAATTGATTGTAGCCCTCAATCATGTATTTCAAGTGAAGCAATAGTAGACCAGCATTCTAAGCATGGCGCCACTGCGGATGATAGAGCATTGGGAGGAGAGTCTGTTGTGTCTTCGTGCAAGGAAAATCTTGGAGTTGAGAACCATATTACTGGGAAGGATGCTTTACCATGTCTTTTGAATGATAGTAGTGTTGTCAAGGATGGTGGTGGTGGCGGTGGTGGTGAGACCAAGCCGATAAAAGGTGAATTGGATGATCAGAGCTCAAAATGCAAGATTCTTGATGTTCCTAAAAGCTGTGGTAAGATCAATATTAACCGGATTCGAGAATTGAAGAGGAGAAGATGTGATAAGGGTGTAAATAAGAAGTTGGCTGGCTCCATAACTGATGAGTTAGATCCCGAAGCCTGGATAGAAAGTGAGCTTGAAAGTGGAGTACAGCTCGAAGATGGATCTGCTGCAAAGAAACAAAGGAAGGCTTAATGTAAGTTGAAGAATCAAGAGATTGTAGCCTGAAATCTACAGGCCTCATCTTCCTCTATATATTATTAGAGTGTCGCACATTTCATTAGATGGGTAAGTATTCAAAGTGCATTTACATGCAGTAATTCTTTGTGATCACATTGCTACTGGCAAAGTTTAGCCCTTGAATTTATGCTGGTCCTATATGTGTTCTGATGTATGAATTCTTAAGGTTTTTTGGTTCATAATCGTAATAAATCTACCATTCTTTTGTAGGGTTTGTTATCCAGTTTATTCAATAATACTCGTATCTTTTATCAGGTGTGCTTCAATCAACCAAACATTGAAGGGTGTGCATATGCACGACGAGTATAAGAATATAAGATAATTGGGCTTGCAAAAGATATACTTTGGGCCCCAAGTCTCAAAGATCTATGAGACCCAAATAAGTGGGGATACAAACAGGCCCACTCCCTTTCATTTCTCGCGGGGAAATACCAAGGACACCCTGTGCCACAGGACAGGTATACTAAGCACACTTCTCTTTTCTTTTCTTTTTTTTCCTGGTAGAAACAGCACTCTCATTTTCACTTCCGTCAAGTAAAACAGGTCTCAACTCTTTTATAATGACTGGTCTTTTCTAACTGATTCTTTTGCAGATCTCTTCACACTGTACATGGATCCGCCGCGGTAATATGTTTCTAGGTTTTATAAGAGCTTTGCTGCAAAAGCAACAGTCTCTTTGTATTGGATTTAATACTTTTCAGTGGCCCATCTTCTGTGGTTCCTGCTTAACTGGCTTACAAAAATTGCTGATTATTCTGGTGTGAGTACTTGCGGCAGTTCCATTTATCGATGCAAATGCAGAAACATTTCTGGCAGTATGATAGTAGCGCAGTTCTGGTTGCAAAAGAGGCAAAGAATAAGTAGAGATCGTTGTTGGTGAGTTATTAATTTATATAGAGCTAAGCTAGGAAGATAATGGAATCGCATTGAACCATGAATTATATATAAGTTCTGTTCAGTGGGAATGTATAAAGCACTTAAAGAAGTGCAGGTTCATGCCGTGAAACTAATCAAGCATATATTCTTCTGTTGTAGCTATTTGTCTTCTATATCAAAAACATTTTATTTAAGTCCTGCAAACTTTAAGACCTCTTTTTAGGGGTTTTGCTATGTATTATTTGACTCTAAAAATATATACTCAAGTGGAAAAGCATCACCCAATAATGATCTATTAAAAATCATCAGTGCTTAATCTGATTATCTTATTGAGGGAAACAATACAGCTCACTTTTTAGGGTAAAAATATTACTTATGTTATAACATATAGAATTTTTTGTGTTTACGATCACATCAAATTAAACTTTATTTGGAAAAGAATAACACTATATATGTGCCCCTTGTTAGGGAAATTAAAGTTGGTTTAACACCTCCTAAGTCATATCTATGGCCTCATAATTAATCTATTCCAGCAGCTAGTAGACTATATATAGAAAATAATTAAAAGAATGTTTATCAACTTTCTAGCTTTAGCTAGGGCCATAAGTAAGCTCGAGGTGCTCGTGTTAGACTCGCGTTCGGCTCAATTTTTAGCTCGTTCGGCTCATGCTCGTAAGATAAATGAGCTGAGTTTGAGCTTAATATTGAGTCTGACTAAAAAATGAGCCGAGCTTGAACAAGATTGTATTCGGCTCGTTTAGCTCGTGAACAACTCGTTTTTAAACTTAGCTTTTAAAAAAATTGTTAAAAAACTTGGCTTTTAAAAAATATTGTTATACGTAAAATATGTTGTTTAAAATCTAAATCTTCTATTCTTTTTATTACTTTCCTTTTAGAATTAAATTATTAAATTAAAATACATATATTAAACAATCAAATTATGAAAAAAATGAAATTAAACACTAACAATCACCACACAATGAAGTAATTAAGATGATATAGCCTTAAATTTAATGTTTTGTAATTTAAACTAAATGAGTCAAGCCGACCCCAGCCAAGCTCAAGCTTAAACAAGCCGAGCCGACCTTGAACATGAAAAAAAATAAAGTTTAAGCCCGACTCGAGCTTGATAAAAATAAAATAAGTCAAATATGAACATTATAGTATTCGGCTCGGCTCGACCCATTTGCACCCCTAGCTTTAGCAATACTTTTAATAACTAATTTGTTAAACTAATTGATTTGTAAATGTAAAGCTGATGGCTTTGGTTGGTGATTAATTAGTATGTGAATCAAGAATGTTCTAATTTGCTCCATATACATAAACTAATTAAGGAAATTAATTTGGCACTAACTACAAACTTAACACATCGTATTGTACGCACCAATTAACTATATACTAACCCTAAAATGCCTAGGGTTTTTATTTTGCTTAGCTTATTCTGCTTTTTCTCTTCTCATTCTATCTCACTCGTACGACTCGCATGCAATCAAGAAAGAAGGAACGTAGAGAAAATACCATTAAGAAATTATTACTCATTGTTTGTTTGTTTTTCTGGCTATAACGGGTTATTTTCACTCTTAATTTCCATTATTGGTAAAAGATCTAAAGTTGGTGTCTCGCGCATGATCACATAGATATGTGATAGTTTCAATCCGTGGATTTAGATGCAATGTTCTATGTCTACAACTCCGTATGTATTGTCTCTTCGTGATGTTATATGGTTTATCATTTACTATGAAAACGATATAATTTGATAGTCTCACAATGAATAACTAACATGACCATGTATGTACCTTATGAACTATCAATTCAAAACATTATAATGTTGCTAGTTCTAGCCGCCTAGCTAGCTATCTAAATTTTAAGTGGGGTGTAATTAATTGGACTTCGACTCCTGAATTTATACTTAAAAACAAAACAAAAACAAAAACAAAAAAAACAAAGAGATTTCTATTGAATTTTCTTAAGAGGTATACACGTCTTTGACGAATCATGAAAGTGAAAATAATAATTGAGTTTTCTATTGTAAACCAAATGCAGAAGCAGCTTTAATGAAAATGAGTCTTGAAGGATAGTAAGACTAGGAAATATGGAAAAGGTGACAAGCAAGTCATGAAAGAAAGAGAGAAAGAGACGAAGAAAGAAAGACGCACGATTGATAAAGAAGCAAAGCTTTAAAGAGGAAGAAAAAAATAGTTTGAATCGAACAAATAATAGACATAGATAAACAAAATTCATGTGATATTACAGTTAAAATTAGAATAGTAGTAAGAAGGGGTGGGAATGCTGGAGAGCTAGCTAAAAGGCAAAAAAGCAGCTAAAAGTAAAGTGAAGGTTTGCCCTTGCCCATGCTCTGATCTCACATTCCCCTTTTCCGTATGATGTGAACTTTGTGGGGGTTGATATCAAATTATTTTGAAACAAATAGATAATTTCATTATTTATGTGTATATATATATATCAGATTGTTTATTCAAAATCACGTAGTTGGTAACAATAAATAATAAAATGACAGTGAACTCTTATTTTAAAATACACTAATTTGATTCCTAATACAAGAAATTTTCAAATACTTTTATCTAACTCTCATGTAACTATGATACTCGTCGCTCGCAGGCCTCAATTGGTAGACAACTATGTAAAATCGAGAATCAAATAGAAATATTCTTACATCATGTGTCTCGGAAAGGATCAAGGAAATCAATACCTCCTTGCTCTTGTGTTAGGGCTCGCCAACCCCTGGATAAACTAGATAACTTGATTGGTCGGATGATACATCCCTGAAACCCAAGAAAAGCTAGAAAGGATAAACGGCCTAACCATAAGGCCCTAGGGCAGAAACCCAGCCCAAAAAGTCACATTTCACCAGCAAGGAAGCAATGCAGGAAAAGCTAACCCGCCGCTGATGCACTCCACCAGGGCTGGTTCTGAGACTTTTGTTGTCCTGGGCGAAAGAAAATTTGGTGTCTTATGGTAAACAATTATATATTGTTTTTGAGCTATAATTTTTTATTTTGGACATTAAGAATCTAATAAGGCTAGGAGTCTAATCTTCTAACTGATTTTCATTAGTTAAAAATATGAATTATGGATCGATTTAGGAGTGAGATGGAAGGTGAATTACAGATCGATCAACATTTTACTTGTGCTTTATGATAGCTGCTTTCACCATATATATGATTCTTTCAAGGAGCGTGCTTATGTTAGAATACAACAAACTTTCAAAATCATATATATATATATATATATATATATATATATATATATACAAACTAAAACGCACAAGATTTTGAGATACGATCGAAGGCATAGCTTGAAAGATGGTTAATTAAAAAATGAAATAAGACAGATAATAAAGAAATTGATTACTAGTTGAATATCAAGAACTGTTTAATTTTGAAATGGATAAAATTTATGTGTTTAATTTCTCTGAAAAGAGCTTAACAACAATGTTAAAACATTCTACTATAAAGAAACAAAACCAATGAAAACATTTTTTTCTTACATGTGTAAATTGAAGTAAATCCTATATTGTAACCAGATCAAAAAAGACCTGCGAACCTCAAAAACCAACCCAGCCTCTAATCTTGGACCAAGATTCAGCCAAATAACCTAGACTGGATTAACACATCCTCTCCCGGACCAAAGACGCAGCGCCGATAGACACCGGCATACAGCCGAGAGAGGGCTAGCTAGACTTCCTAGTTTTGTTTTGGTTTTGGCTTTCCCGTGCGGCTAGGGTTTTTTTGTACATGTTGATATCCAATTATTGTTATGCATTCCTGGCTTAATTACCTATTTCTTTGTTGATGATGGACAGTGACAACTTAATCATGCTTAAGTTCATGTTTAATCTCTCTGTTTTCACCATAATATATATGCTAAACAAATGGTTAGTGAGTTTAATCCGATCTATTCTACTA
Organism: Comarum palustre; assembly: GCA_951800085.1. Lineage (NCBI taxonomy): Eukaryota > Viridiplantae > Streptophyta > Magnoliopsida > Rosales > Rosaceae > Comarum > Comarum palustre. The sequence continues at coordinate 24,035,466 of OX637583.1, forward strand.
CTCGATGACTCGATCATATCATTCTTTTATTTTCTCCATTTGTAAATAAGGATATGACGCAATTTTTCGATCGAGAAGTGTCCTTTTCCCATTATTTCCCATAAATTTGAAAGTACTGGCTTCTAAAAATTAAGTAATGCATCGCATACTAATGAGTGAGGGATTGAGAATACCCTAAAAATGGTTTTGAAAAGAGTATCAGATATATATAGACAAGTGTAATAATTACAGGGTTTAATTACATCAAACACAAAGAGAAAATTAGATAAAAATCTAAAATATAAAGCCTGTTTTAATAGACATCTATCCATATGTTTATTTTCATTCTACACCTAAGCCACGCCCTTTTATATATATATATATATATATATTCAATCATGTATTTTACCTAACCCTTAAAAGTCATGTATATTAGATCTGATTTCTATAACTCAGGTATATTACATCTAACTCCTACAAGTCATATATTTATGAGTTCGGGTATAAGATTAGGGTATAGGGTTTGGGGTATGGTTTAGGATTTATGGTATAGTTTTTGGGGTATGTTTTACAATATAGGGTTTAGGGTTTTAGGTTTAGGTCATATATGTATATTATACCTTTTATGCAGATCGGTGAATGAATTTCTTCACTTAGATTTTTAATAAAAATTAAGAAAACTGCATGATTCTTGTAAATTGAATGAAAAATGTTAGTGTTACAAAAAACTCACTTGATTTTAGGAAAAACATTAGGCTACATAATGATAAAAGAGGTAAATTAGCATAAACTATAAAAAAAATTATAGTGGCAATTTTTGTAATTTTTGAAGAAAATATGTTTTATTATCTATTTTACATACTAACCTAATTAATAGGTATGAGTACATGTATGTTAAAAGAATATTGAAGTTGGATTTAATCTAAAATGAATATGTAAATTTTGGTGTATAGTAAAATCCCCCAACACAAAAATATGTCTAGCCAAGAGGGTTAATGGATTGGATTTTTGTTTGCCACTCGGACAATTAGATGAGATTGTTTTTATCTTCTCTCGTCGACCATCATAATTAAGGACACTATTAATCTTTATCTAGTCTAATCCCACGTTTGCTTCCCAGGGATCTAGGGCAAAAGGTGGATTAAACCAGATTAACTCTACGTTTCTTGATTAGATCTTTATTAACTGTACGTATAGTACTGCATACAATCTAATTAGCAAGTTCGATTCAAAACCACGATCGACGTACATCTTAGGTCTTGCATTCTAGCTATAGATTGTTATATCAAATCGATATCGAGTATTTGATTTAGAAATGATGTGATTGAATTGAATCAATTTTTTTGGTTTAACCTACTCTGCTTCCATGCATAAGAAAAGAAGTTGCTTTTAAAAAACTAGAGATCAATCGAGGATCCATCGGATCAAAAGCTAAAAAGTCGACCAGATCAGCCACCGGACCAGTCATGTAGGTTGACCAAGATAAGAAGCAACTCTGTAGTCGTTGAACATACACCTGAAACGATCAATATAACTGAAATGAACTGTTTTTTTTTTCGATGGAAAAAGAGATTCGTAAACAAAAACTATACGGCATTTAGAGTTTATAATATTAAAGAGCAAAACGTGCAGCAGAAGTTTTTCATCAATATACATGTGTATAATTCTGCATCCTCAAACCTCAATTTCTTCGTGGTTATAGTAGTTCATCAACAGAAAGTTTGAGGTTGTAGGTATGTCTTAATGATGATGGTGTAGCCTAACCAAATTTTAACCTAAACTTTTTGACAACAAACAGTAGTTCATGAACATAAGGTACATTATACTACTGAAAATAATTTTCTTGGTAAGTTAGGATTGCAGATGCACATATATGGAGCCAGCTCTAAATTTGTAAAGCAAGGTCAAAATGGTACCTAGCTAGTTATATCTACTTATAGAACAAGCTAGCTATGATGGGTTCAAATCAAATGCTAAACTTGTGAGTGTACGTGCGCATCTTAAACACCAAAAGGAGGAAGCAATCATCATATTTCTCTTTTGTCCTTAATTGGCCTGGCCGTTTGAGCAAGACTTTTTCTAATGGAAGTGATCGATCGATGTTCACCAATTCATCACCATGCCAAGAACGATAGTTATGCCCTAATCAAATTATACTTGCGGGTTTGTATTTTCACATCTCCACGCTCTATTCCTCATACACTAATAAGATATAGATCATCTGTTATGTTTGGTTCACCATGTTGGAATATTCTATAGACTACAGTTCCATCCCCGCTTGATCAGCTCATAAAAGAAAACGTAAAGAAACAAATAACCTAGATCATTAGCTAGACAAAATTGTAAAGTAGTTTCTACTGCAGATCGAGAACTTTTATTTGCCATGTTATAGATATAAACTTACCGACCACCCCAGACGGGATCGAGATATATAATTCTAGCTAGCTCGACATGTGGGGTTTCAGAGAGAAAAAAAATTGAGAAAAGAGAGCGTGGTGATTATCATTTGTCTTGTGAGGCCGTCGTTGACAGCCTTGGGATCGAAGTCAGGGAATTAATCATGACATAGTGGAATGAATGAAATTTATTAATTCAAGTTTATAATCATCTTCCCTAATTGCAGTTTGCTTTAATTGCTTGCTACCTAGCAATATATATACCAGAGTGTGCATATCATATTATCATAAGAGAGAGAAACAGCTGAAGTCGATCAGAATGAGGATGGAAATGAATAAGATCGAATAGCTAGCTCACACTTTTCTTTCTTTCCTTCTTTCTTTCTTTTCAAGGCTTCTACTTCAATTAATAAGATCCATGCAAACATGAAAGAGAGTAAAGGGAAACACCCAGAAAAAAAGTGACTAGCTAAAAGCAGCAAGGTAAGGTATATATGTGTGTGTGTGTGTGTATATATATCATATGTGGCTGTCACCTGAGTACTTGGTTTGCCATCCATCTTCTGATTCGAGTGAGAGAGATTCCAATTCCAGATAAACGCAGCTTGAAAGTACTTTGATTACCCTAATTAACTTATATTGCTTTATTGATCTTGGGATTTTCAAGCCTTTAAACAAGAAACAGAAAATTATTATCATTGCATATGGAGTCTGCAAATCTCCATCACCAGCATCATCAGCTCCAAGAGAATCTTAGTCATCTCGGGTCTTCTTCTTCTTCTTCTTCTTCTTCTTCTTCCTCCTCTTCTTTAGCTACTGCCCCATCTTACTATGGAGTTGGAATCAAGCATGCTTGGACCCATCAGCCTACTACTACCACAACCACTAACTTGTAAGTTTCTCTCTCTCTCTCTCTATGTGATTTTATTTTCGAGCATTCAACAGCGGACATTAATCTTTCAGAGAGTAGTTATATATATGCTCATGCAGTATCAGAATAAATGTAAGTCGATTTCTGATTGACTTTTATCCCTTGAATCTGCTTTGTTTCCTCTCATGTTCTTGTTAATATGCTATTTCTGTTTTGTCTTCTAATAAATATGTTTTCAGTTCTTTAAAAAACTTGATGTTCTTCTGGTTTTGTCTTTTCAATAGGTTACATATATACATGCACTATGCTTCAACATTATCATGCAAAACTTGATGATGGGCTTGTTATACCGTTTAGCAGTCAAAATTATACCAAAATTATTTTCTTGTTGGACGAAAAAGAAACGAAGAAAATAAGAGAAGTGTATTCCAGTTTGAAATATTCAGTAATCTAATTAATTTTTATCTTGATGGACTGTTTATGCAGGAGCAACCCATCAAACTCAAGCTTCAACAGTAGTAGTTCTATTAATTTGGTACCAGATTTGGGTTTTCACTGCTGGCCTCCTAGTAGTAATAATTTGAATAGAGCTGGAAGCAGTAGTAGTATTAAGGAAGAGCTCTCATCATCTTCATCAGATTCAACCTTTCCAAAATTTATACAAATGCTGACCAGCCCCTCTAGCACTAGTATTAACCTTGATGATGATGACTGCCACTTTCCTACTCCTACAAGCCTCGGCCGCCTTATAAAGAATGAGCAGAAAGAAATGATGATGAATGATCTCAGTGGGAAACTATTGCTCAAGACCTTGTTTTCTGGAATTAATCATCAAAGTTCATTAGCTGGAGATTATCATCATCAATTCTACCGCTCAAATAACAACCATGTTCAGAATTTTACTCAATTGATGCCTAGGAGATCAGGAGGGCAATACTTCAGCCAAATTTATCCCAGCATAAACATTTCCAGCTTAAACCAACAGTCATCGCCGTCGTCAACAATTTCAAGCTGCAACTCCTTAGACATGAACTTGCAGGCTATGGATCTTTTAGCTTCTTCGAGATTTAGTACTCATGAGCCTTCTAATTCACATGACACCCTTGGCATATACAACAGGGAAATCAGGCATAATTCCTTTGGTTTTCAACAGATGCACCAATCAAGAACAAATCATCATGATCATCATAGTCTGCTACCTTCTTCTGCCAACAGTAAAGTGAGTATCATATCTTCTTCTTACCAGTGATATGAGCAAATGAGCATCAAAAGTTGTTACTAGCCAATCACAGATATCAGCATTATGAATTTATGATCGCCTGCATGTTTTGAAATACTGTATGTACGTTGCTGACTGATTATGCAATTCTGCAGTAGAATTTGCATGTTAATGCTATTAATTTAATTAACGTTACATTTTCAAGGTATACATATATAGAGACTGTTATATATTAGTATTACTGTGTGTGTTAGAGCTTAATTCAATAGAACGTTTAATAACTGTATATATCAATTAACCAAATTGCTCGTAAGTAATTTCTGAGGTCTGTAAGTGGACGGAGAAAAGCAAACTTTAATTTATTCAATAAAAACCCTTTATTTGATCACTAATTATGTGGTTCCAAAAGAATAACATAGCCTTCCCTTTCTGCAACATTGGGGTAGCTATAGCCTATAGCGCCAAGCTTTATACAGTGTGTTTATGTCGCTCTTTAATTTTTCAGACTACACTTTTCTTTTCTCTTTTCTTTCTTTCTTTCTTTCTTTCTTTCAAAAACAACTGATTTCTATGATCGAAAGAGAGCTCTGATCATGATCTGTTTGTCTGTGAAGGTATCGGCTTTTGTGAATAATAAAATCACAGAAGTGAAGCGACCCGGCAGTCTGATTGAGCCAAAGGCAACACAAGCAGCTGCACCTAAGAAATCGCGGTTGGAGTCACGCACTCCCTGTCCACCCCTTAAGGTCGTCCCAGTCAATTAACTATTCCTTTATCTCATATTCGTATTCATTAAGACTTGAAACTCATCTCTTTCCTGTTGTTTTGTATTTTCAGGTTAGAAAGGAGAAACTAGGAGATAGAATTGCAACTCTTCAGCAATTGGTTGCACCATTCGGCAAGGTAGATCTTACTTCATTACCTTTTCCACTCTATACGTACGTGCGTCTTAGCATTTGCACTTCTACATGGCACCATTGGCACGGACAATAATTTGCTTTCGAAAAGACTTAACGTCGCACAGTACGAATAAACTGCATAAATCAAACAGTTTAAGCATGAAATCTAATAGTTAAGAATATATGAAGGCTAGTCATCAATCTTCTTCACTCTGTTTGATGTTTTTTGTTAGAATAATCTGTTTGATGTTTTTGAACACGTACATGAAAAGAAAATATGTATATTTTGCAGACCGACACAGCATCCGTACTGATGGAGGCAATCGGATACATCAAGTTCCTACAAAACCAGGTCGAGGTATTACTACTTTCACTTATTTCCCGCTGCTTATTAATATCATCAATATAAAAGATTTGCATGCATGATTAGAAAGGGGATGGTCGAGAGGACTAGTATATTTACGTACGTATATATCAATCACGAAAACTGATTTGATTTCTCCTACCTTGTACTGCTTTATTTTCAAAATTGGCGAGCTGGTTTTGATCTTACACATTTGATTTTGTCCATGCAGACACTAAGCGTCCCATACATGAAGATGAAGTCATCCCGCCACAACAAGTCATGTCAAGCAATGTTGCAAGCGGTGAGTGCACGTAACTATTGATGAGATATATAACATGATCGACGAGTCTAATCAAACCCCATATATATCACAACCCTAGCCCTCGCTAGCTGCATGCCTGCCGATATCGCAGAAGCATGTAATTATACATTTCAGGGATATAATTAAAGAAGTGCGTAATCGATCTGATATATATATATATATATACACATATATATGAATCGCTCTGTTTCAGGGTGTGGTAGAGATAAATGGCTCAAATGGAGACCATGAGAGAAAGAGAGATCTCAGAAGCAGAGGGCTGTGTTTGGTGCCATTGTCGTGCATGTCGTATGTCACAGCTGGTACTGACGCTGCCGCCGCCACTGCTGGTGTTACCGGAAGCGTTAACTGGCCAGGCCATAACTATGGTCATGGAGAGACTTGAAATAGGAATTAAGTGTGTTCTGTTTTGTAGTAAAACACTTGTACGTGTTGACGAATCGATCAGCTCCATCCCTATGCAAGGCCGGTCTCTCAAGGAGGCTATGCTTGTTCAATAAGGCCTCTCAAGCTTAAAGGAGCAAATTTGGTCGTCCTCTAATTAAGCGGATCATAACCTGTAGGATGGACCGAGTGTGATCCTTTAACAATTCATCCATATATGCATGTTCCAATTGATTGTAGATCCTTTAGACTCTGAGCAGGCACCTGGCTTCTTTCACGATCCTCAACTCATGTATGCAAATTTAATCTGCTTTGAATCCATTATAGTTATATTAGACATTTATTTTGCTGTTGCAGTAGCCAGTATGTCTGTAAGTGTTAGTACATTGTGTATGACCCAATATTGTTTATCAATAATTATTTTCAATGGATGAGAGCCCTTTTAACAAAGAACCCTATAATGAGAACTAGTACAGATCGCATGACCTGGAAGGAGTTGACATGTTGAACTTTACTCTCGATTGCTATCAGTACTCAAGGTTTACCGTATAAGTGTATAACTGATCTAGTGGGCTGGGTTTCTATATTAAGCTTTGTATATGGTGCATTGGTGCTCGTTTCGTTCCTGATATGAGGCTGGCTGCTCTCATGCATCAAGCTCTAATCTCGTTTCATTGCCAAAAGAGGAGTCGTTTTAGATCCTCCCTATTCTTGTGGGAGGTTGCTCTCCTCTTCTCACGTTCTGGAAGATGACAACACTGGTGATAGGACCAATTTAATTTGATATTCCCTTTTCTGTTTTGTTTTTCGTTTAATTTGTATGCACACTTAAAAAACCCAATAACAAGACAACACTCTAGCCATCCAGCCTATGAAAGTTGACTATAACGTTCCTATCAATTTTTCATTTATTATGGACTCTACCCTTCGCTGCGCGATTAGATTTACTCGGTAGTTTGGTTACATTTTAGTTAGGTGTTATAATTTCTCTACATTTTAGTTTCACTAGTTTCTTATATGCTCGTGTGAAAATGTCGCGTGTAATTAAAACCTTCATGCACGCGCGAAAGGGGGACATGCTCCCTCTTAGATACCTTTCAGTTTCATTTGATCTCCTTCGTAAGTATATACTGCTCTCACTATTTTACTTTTACGTTACCTTGATTAACAACGAGGATTCTTAGTTTTTTTGGTAGGTGCCTCAGTAAACTTATAGCAATACATACGATTAAAGAGGGGGACAAAGGTCCATTTCATTCCTCATTTTCCTTTTGTTTCCATATTTTTTCAGTATGAGTGTATGAGACAAACATCATAGAATTATCGGGCAACATTTCAAATTATCGAATCCAAAACCCTAATTTAATTTGTATTCTGGTTGGTGATCATAGTTTATATTTTATATGCAGGTAGAGAATACCTATTCCTAGTACTTTCTGTATAAGTTCTCTATCATCTTAATATTTTTATCACCAAACTAGCATGAAGGTGATATGATTCGTCTGGTTTTTCTATTGGTGCAAATATTAAATGGATCGTTTGAAAATGGTTGTTCTTCATAAATCAGTGACATGATGACACAAAACGGATTGTTACTTTCCGGTAAACAAAAAGAGATGTAAACAAAACATGATTACACAATTTACATGCATCTCCTTTTTATGAATTGTTATTTATCGGTAAATTCTAGCTTGTGCTCGTAATTTTGTTACAAAAATATTGTTTGAAAATTATTTTACTTTTTCAGTTGTTAGTTTGAATTATATATTTGAGTTTTTTGCATATATACTAAAATTGAGAAATTTTTCACTTTAATACAGCAGTGATTCCGTCAGTATAATAACTATTTAGACAAGAAGTCATTGAAGGCTAGCTCTTAAGTTGATAAATGAATAGTTTTTTAGTTTATAAGAATATCCTAAATACAACGTCTAAAAAACTCTAAAAGTCGTTTTTACCATTATTATTAACAGAATAGTTAATGAAGATATATCTTTAGTAGAAAAATAATAATTTAAGTATTACTTTGATCATTTTGAAAGTTTAGATATTACATAGACGTTTTGCTACAAGAGTTGAAGGAGTGACGTCTTGCTGCAAGAGTTGAAGGAGTGACGGTAAATTTTTCTTTTAATAACTTTTTTAATATTGTGTTGTTTAATGTTAACAATTGACATATGGTATATATTGAGGATGATGATCTATTAATGATACTCTATTGTATCTTTTATATCTTCCCCCTACCAATTTGTACAGAGAAGGAAAGGAATCTCTTATCTTCTTTCTTCATCTCTCATTCTTATTATCAGCTTCAATTGCTTCAGCTGCAGGCTTTCTCCGATCCCGCTCTATTTCCCTCAGATAAAAATCCGATCCTTCCGATCTACAAATCGGAATTTAGAGCTTCGATTATCGGCGAGACTCCGGCGGTGGTTAAAGTGCTTCGGATCATCACTCTTTCTTTCTTTCTTGAAGGTATAGAGCTTTTCTCTGAGGCTTTAATACTGAATTTTAGATTCTGATCTGGTTTCGTATATTTGATCGATCATGTATGATTTATATAGAAACTTGAAAGATATAGAGGTTTTGATAGAATCGTGCTGTAAATCTTTCAGTTAATTTGGACAACATGGGAGAGTGAGAGTGGATGCTTTTCAAATTTGACCGATCAAATCATAGCTAACTTTTCAGGTCTGAGCAACTGAACAGCAGAAATTTTTTATACACAAATTTGTATACATATGACGAACGGACATCAATTTGATTGCTCGTGTTGTGTTCGTTATGTTTTCTTGTTGTGAATTGTAGGATTTGCGATGGGGACTTTGAAGGGGCCAGTGATTTGCCCCACTGTGAGCGCAAAGCAAGCCGGTTCTTACAATCTGCCCATGGTAGGCCCTTTTTTGAAGTTCAGGCATCTTGGAAGTGAGCTGTGGGGATTTAAGGGGTTCAGTGGTTGCATAACTAAGGCAGGCTTTGCTTCTCATCCTCGAGATGCGAGGAAATGTACAAGAGTGCATTGTACTTACAGTTCTTCATCAAATGGGAACGGAAGCATGGCAGAGAATTTTAATGAAAATGATGAAGACTATGTGAACTCTAGCGTACTTGAGGCCGGTATGCTAGATATTGGCTAATCTCCTTGTTAATAATATTTTGTTTTCGATGTCAGTATCTGGATTACTTGGCTGTGAATGATTACTGTTTACTTTTGTTTTTGGTGTAGTTGAGGTGAAGAGTGGAGCTGATGGGTTCATGATCAAAATGAGGGATGGCAGGCACATGAGGTGTGTCCATAACAACCTTCAGGGTGGCCATCTGCCAGACTATGCTCCACATCCCGCGATTGTATTGAAGATGGAAGACGGGACTGGCCTTGTTCTTCCAATTATTGTTTGTATGTTGCTCTTGCATTTGTAATTAAGTTCCTATTACTACTACCAGATTTTATGTTTGGAATTTACAATTTCAAATTCTGTCACTTATGTCGTTTTGAAGCTGTAATTGCCATTGATTGCAGTGGAAATGCCTAGCGTGTTGCTTATGGCAGCAGTGCGCAATGTTTCTATTGTACGTTTCATATATCCCTGTAGTGCGTTTGAGTTGCTGAGCTGTTTCAATCATATATGGCAACATTTTGGTTCTGCTTTGAACATAAATCCTAATTATCTGATACGGTTTTTGGTTTCCAGGCTAGGCCAACTATGTATCAAGTGGTGAGGGAAATGATTGACAAGATGGGCTACGAGGTACATCTATGTGGATCATAATGCTAGTCAGTTAGAACACTTGATTTTTCATGATTGTTGATAGTATGCTTTGTTTTCAACCTTGCAGGTCCAACTTGTTAGAGTCACTAAGAGAGTGCATGAAGCATATTTTGCTCAGTTATACCTCAGAAAGGTAGGTTTTTTGCATGATGATAAATGCTTCATTCTTCATCTGGTTGACTTTGGGAATGGAGGGGAGGGTTGAAGCTGTATAGTGAGACCATGTTATATGTTACAGGCGGGTAGTGAAACAGAGTTTGTCAGCTTTGACCTTCGTCCCTCAGATGCCATCAACATTGCTGTTAGATGCAAGGTATTCTGGTTGTGCTGCTTTAAATATATGGCTTTTGCGTGTTTTGAGTTAGATTCTTTGCTACTCTTTGTTAGGTTCAGAAATACACATTGGTGAATGTTGAGATATTGAGCTGAAATACAAAATTTGCTTTCAATCATTTCCAACATAGTTGCATTTGTGGTTTTGGACGTTGATACATCTGTTATATTTTACCTGTCATTTGAACTAAATATGTGCAACGTTAGATATTTCTCTGCGTACATGGAGATATGTGAATAATGCAGGAGTACAAATGATTTGTTCACATGTTACTTCATCTGTACTTTTACGTTTTCTTTTAATTTTTGTTTTGAACTTTATCATATGTGTTTCGTTAACAGTTCTTCAATAGACTAGTTTCATTATTTTAGGACTCATTCAGTGTGAGGATGGTACCTTCAGTTGTAGTCCACTTTCTGATATGCATTAGTGTAGTAATCTACAGTGCTGTGATCAAAATAACCTATTCCTCTTCTTTGCAGGTTCCCATACAAGTTAACAAGTATCTGGCATACAGTGATGGTATGCGAGTTGTAGAGTCTGGAAAGCTCTCTACGCATTCCCCTGCTTCAGATGGCTTATTGTTTACTGAACTGGATCGGTAAGTTATGTGTGTTGGATGCAATTCTTATGTCCTGTCAAAGGCAGCATTTCTGGGCTTGTCTTGAATCTGGTTTGGATAGATAAGTACTTATAGCATAGTAAATTTAGTTGGGTTTACCCGAAACCAGTTGGAAGGACATATTATCAATCTGATGCTAATCAGATGATATTACTGTTATCTGTTTTGTACCTACCCTCTAGTTTAATTCTGAGATTCTTGTTGAAATGTGTTTTATACTCCAATTTCTGAGCAGGCAAAGTATGGATTAGTGCTTGCATTATGAACCTGAATATAGAACTTCTAAACAATTTTTTACATAAAAGTATAGTTTAATTACAAGTTGACTGTTTCCAGGCCAAATGGTCAACCGTGTATTGAAACAAAGGAGTTTAATCTTGTGCGGAACATGCTTATTGCTGCTGTTGAGGAACGTTACAGAGATGCTGGTAAGTTTGCATTATTCCTGCTATAATTTCTAGTGCATGCTACTAAATTCTCATATTTTTCATGTTCACTTGCAGCTCAGTGGAGGGAGAAGCTCCTCCTATTTCGTGCTAAAAAGGACTTGCCTTAGCGAGTAAGAAGTCAATCTTTTCCAAATTAGTTGAAACTTTCAAAATATCGTTAATGGTTCTGTGAATCAAGTTTGCCTTTTGGTGTTTGCCGAGAGCTACAGCTGAACTGTTCAAGGTCTTGTTTCTGTTTGCAGCAGGGTCCCAAACTTTTCCCTGAGATTTAGAACATTTTTACATAGGCATCATTCTTCCAGGTCGATAAAGTCGAGCACAATCGTAGTCCGCATACATCATCTCTGCTACTCTACTACATATACGCATGTAAAAAGTCTTGTGAATATCTAGCCATATATATATATATGCTTAGTATGTAGATAAGTCGGTTTCTGTTTATGATATGTTCTGTCACTGTTGACACTAAATTGATCTCTTAATGGCTGATGTATGCGCGCACCCGCTTTGGTGACTCCTTGTCTAGCATTTTCTACCGTGATGTTGATGCCTTGAATTGCTGTCGTAAATGGAATATGCCAAGTCCACTGTACCTAATGGAATAATGGTGTTATCTTCTTGCAACTGTTCTTAGCATGATGTTAATCAAGTGCAGCTTACGATTATTGCGTTTGTTACCGATCGAGGTATAACTGAGACGAAAACACCTGATCTGCCGTGGTTTGTGACATGGGATGGTGAATTGGTGATCATGGTAAACTAGCCGTCGTCATGATCTATTGAGTATCGCGTTCACGAAAGGTTCCATGGGTGTGACCAACATTATAATACCGATCACTTTGATTTAGATTCACGCTTGATGATTAATGCTATTCTGAGGTCTTCACCAACGTTCTAATTAGAATATTTTACGCCTATGATGCCTTATAATTGAAGAGCCAAGGACGAGACGTCTGAATTGAACACCTCCACATTACGATCCTCTCATAAAACGAAGATATTTTTGGCCCGGCGCGGTAGCAGTTGCGCCATTCCCTCCCGCCAAGTCTCACCTCCTCGTTTGCCACGTGGCAGATAAAGTACACGCCAAATTACGTTGTCAAACCTGCAATTAAATCATAAAATAGTTATTAATCAATTAATCTGGGGAATTTAAACCAGCCCCGTTACTATTTCGTTGCACAGATATAACATTTCTCCTCTCATCAATAGGCTCACTCCTCTTTCTCACTCTCGTTGAGCTCGGAGACCTCAATTCTGGTCCTTATCAAATATTTACTATCTAGTTCTTGAGCTCGCTCGCAGTAACGTCGCCATGTCTGGGCCGTTAGATCGATTCGCCAGGCCCTGTAAGTTCTTCTTTTCCTTGTTTATCTTTGACTCTGTGTTATTTCTGCGTTTTTTTTTGTTTTGAAGCTTTCTGTTTGATTCAGTCACGCTAGGTTTTCTTCCATTTTTCTGTTTCTTGTTCTTGACGATCTGTACGTCTTTGAATTTTGAATTCTTAGGGTTTTTGGTTGGGAACTGGTTTTTCGTTAGGTTAAAGTTGAAATTGAATCGAGTTAGACAGAATTTAGGGCTGATTATGGTGATTTTGGATAGGTTTTGAGGGGTTCTCTAGCCATGAGGAGAGGAGAGAGAGGAAGTCGGATTTTGAGAACTCGGAGGAGGATAGGAGGACTAGAATTGGATCGTTGAAGAAGGCGATCAATGCGTCTAGTAAGTTCAGGCATTCGTTGAAGAAGAAGAGGCGGAAGAGCAGTGGCCGCCACGCTTCTTCTGTTTCCATTGAGGATGTGCGAGACGTCGAGGAGCTGCAGGCCGTTGATTTATTTCGACAGGCGCTTATTTTGGAGGAGTTGCTGCCTCCGAAGCATGATGATTATCACATGCTGTTGAGGTTTGTATGTTTCTTTCTATATTTGATGTGATGAGTTTGGTTTTTTTGTTTCCTTGTATGAATTGTTAATTTGTTTCAGGTTTTTGGTAGCGAGGAAGTTTGATATTGAGAAAGCAAAGCACATGTGGGCCAACATGATTCAATGGAGGAAAGATTTTGGTACCTACACGATTTTGGAGGTAAATTTATATAACTAGTCACTTTCCTTTTGAGGATTGATTTTGTAATTGAAGTGCATCTTGGATTGTCTGATTTTACAACAATTTCGTGGAACTCAGTTTTTTCAAGCTCGAGTCTTGAATCTTTAATTCTTATATTGATATGCAGCCGTAAGCAGAAATCAAAATCACTTTTTTGACGTTTTGTTCTAGGATTTTGAGTTTCATGAGTTGGATGAGGTTCGGAAGTACTACCCTCAGTGCTACCATGGTGTCGACAAGGAGGGAAGACCCGTTTATATTGAAAGATTGGGGAAAGTTGATCCCAATAAGCTTCTGCAAGTGACTTCTATGGAGCGATATGTGAAATACCATGTGCAGGAATTTGAAAAGTGTTTTGCCATTAAGTTTCCAGCCTGCTCTATTGCTGCAAAGAGGCATATAGATTCAAGTACAACACTCTTAGATGTTCAAGGCGTGGTATGCTGTGGATTGATATGATATTCACTCTACATTTTCTATAGAGAAAAAATGTTTTTTTTTTAATTTATTACTCCAAATGTTTCAGGGTTTTAAAAACTTTACCAAAACTGCACGAGATCTCATCATGCGACTGCAGAAGATTGATAATGACAACTACCCTGAGGTATGCAGATCCTTCAACAATTTCTGTGTTTGGAATGTGTCTGGCTATTGTATTGAATCATCAATGATCTCCTAATTCTAATATTCCACTTGTGCAGACACTTTGCAGAATGCTTATAATCAATGCTGGTCCCGGTTTTAGGCTGCTTTGGAATACTGTTAAAACATTTCTTGATCCCAGAACAACCACCAAGATACATGTATGTTTGAAGCTCTCCATCAAATAATTTCTGTTTCTATTGACTGAAGTTAGCAATAGGGTCAACTCAACTGATTTTGTTGTTTATTTTTTCAGGTTCTGGGTAACAAGTACCAGTCAAGATTGCTTGAAGTAATTTCTGCAAGGTAATTGATGCTTACCTTTGCAAATATCCAGGTTCTTTCTTGTTAGTTCGTTATAAACAATTTGCTGTCAAAATATTTTGTTATTTTTAGTGAGTTGCCGGAATTTCTGGGTGGAAGCTGCACCTGTTCTGACGAGGGAGGTTGTATGAGGTCTGACAAGGGGCCATGGAAGGATCCCAACATATTAAAGGTTTGTTCCTCTGTATTTTATATTGGCTTGTTATTTTTGTTTTATTGTTTGTTTCTAGGCGCGAAGCCAGGCTATAGCTTGGTAGGGCTCAAGCCCACCCGAGATCTGGATAACAAATAATTTTAACGTGTATACTAGAAGCATAAAAGAAGCTTCTGTAGGCTTGGTTTAGTTCTGGTACAAACATCTCCACCACCTGGGTTCGATTCCCAGTTCAGCAGTGGTTTTGTTTTCCTTTTTTCTTCTTCGCAGCACTGCTTTTCCAGTTTTTGTTTCTTCTTGTTTTCCTTTTTTCTTCTTTGCAGCACTCCTTTTCCAGTTTTCCTTTCTACAGCCTCTTGTCTTCTTCAGTCTTCCCCTCATTCTTCATTAGTTTTTCTCAAGAAGACTTCAAGTACAACTCTTCTTGTTTGCTTTTCTTTCTATTTAAATTGTAAGTATGAGTTTCATTGAAACCTACTTAGTTCATATACTTTATATGGTAGTAACGTATTTTTTTGGCCACCTAAGCCCACCCCATTCGCAGATCCTAGATCTGCCACTGTTTGTTTTAATTCTTTTTTCTTGATCTCCTTGTCCAAGGGTACTTTATATGGCTTAAATGAATCTTTTATTGTGTGTAGATGGTACTTAGTGGTGAGGCGCAATGTTTCAGACAAATAGTTACAGTTTCAAATGGTGACGGGAGGATTATTGCTTCTGATAAGCCACGTTTTACAAATGTATGGACCACCAGACAATCCCACTATGTTTATGATGGAAGCCTCTATGCAATCTTTGATTTGGGCGTACAGTTTTTTCTGATTCTTTGTTTATATTAATTCAGATAAGAAGTAGTGATACATCTACTGCAGAGTCGGGTTCAGAAGTTGAAGAAATGGCTTCACCCAAAACAACTAGGAGTTACTTGCAACCTAAGTTGACTCCTGTTTGTGAAGAAGTAAGTGTCTTTATTTGAACAACGTATGTGATTTTGAGAATATATGCCAACAAACTTTGGACTCATTGTCAACATCCTTTAATGCTTCTTTAGGCTAGGGCAATTGGGAAAGGAAGCAGTGCTTGTGGGTTGTCCGAGTATGATGAATATGTTCCCATGGTTGACAAGGCTGTGGATATGGGATGGAAACAAGAAGTTGTGCAACTAAATCCACTTGATTCTGGAGGTTTGCAAGTCTATACCTTTATTATGCCTCGACCCGTGTTAAATCTTTTTGGTTTCAGTAATTTATGTCTGTGTTTAACATCTTGATTTGAGAGGGTGATGGTAACCAGTGGGTTGCATGCTTTATTAAGCTCTATGGTTCATCATGGATCAGAGATAACTTGCTTATTTGTCAAAAGTTCATAGTTGATTAATTAATCAGTTGGAATACATTGCAGGGGCATCTTCTCCACTACTTGAGGAAAAGAAACCAACTGGAATTTTCGTTCATCTCTGGACAAGGATTATGGCATTCATTTTTACCCTCATTACTCTCATGCAATCTGTTTGCTTTTGGGGAACCAAGAAACTTCCAAACTCGGTTTTGGATTCCTCCCATATTGTTCCTGTCCTGACAGCTGAATCAATTGCAAACGAGGAGTTTCGGCCTCCATCACCAGCACCAGGGTTGACCAGGGTAGATCTGCTGTCATCTGCTTTGCAAAAGCTTGGTGAACTTGAAGAGAAGATCGACATGCTACAAGCAAAGCCTTATGAGATGCCTCGTGAGAAGGAGGAGTTACTGAATGCTGCTGTTTGTCGTGTGGATGCATTAGAAGCAGAGTTGATTGCAACAAAGAAGGTAACTTAAATCTTTCACGATCTCTGGGACGGCTTAATTGACAGAGTTAAATGTGAATATAGTTTACTTTTAAGTGAGTTTCTGAGGTTATTTCGGGGCATGCGTATTTCATCTATAATCTGTTGCATTTTTAGTGTTTACTTTTCAGTCAGTTTTCCGAGGTTGTTTCGGGGCATACGCATATTTCATCTATATATGTATTGCATTACATATTGATGATGTACTGGTGTTTGTATGCTCCTCCTTCTTGAGTAGGCTCTCCATGATGCTTTAATGAGGCAGGAAGAACTTCTTGCATATTTAGACAGTCAAGAACATGCCAAGCTTCGGGTATGTTATATTTTTTGCTTCAGCACTCAAAATGCATATGTTTCTTCCTGCTAATGAAAACTGAAATTGTCTGTTCCACTGGTTGAAACAGAAGAAAATGGCTTGCTGGTGAATGCGGTATCCGTTGCAAGAGACCTTGGTGATGTGTGTCGTCTTGCTTTGCATTTACCATTGATGTAGTGTATGCAATATGCAGAATCAGTCGTACAAAGTGGCTACTGGTTCTGTTTATAAGGCATTGTATTGCAAGTCTTGTATATAATGAAAAGTACTGTTCAATAGTGCTCACATCTTCTGCATCAAATGCTGTGTATATTTTACTAAATGGTCTATTTGGGGATAATGTATTGTTAGATTCCTTGTGATTTAGTAATTCTTCTATCTCTGCAAAATGTGGGTTCTCTTTAATCGGCAAGTAATTGTAAGCTCTTTAGTAAACACGAGAGTTTAATTACACGGTAATGATTCCTTCACATTCCAAGATAATAAAGGTGACAACAAGATTGAAGATAACTTGCTCCATGTCTAGCTTCATCAAGGAATATAGGCTCATTTCATTAGTGAAATACGGATAGTTCACTTCATTTGTGTAAGGGGTTGCTATGGTTAGCTGTCTGAAAATGAACAATTTCTAAAACGTGACCATCCCATGATTCGCATCCATAGTATTTTTCTTCACAAACGTTAGAGAGGAGCTTTCATTTCATGGTTTAGATTGGCAGCGATCTATGGACAAGACCTTTGATTATTAATATTTCATGCTTCATTTGTATACATCAAATCAATTCAAACCTAATGTTTATATACCAACGACCGGTGGTCGGAAACCTACACAGTTATGCATTTTGTTGAATCAACACAACAAACACATACACGTCCAATGCATTCATCATTACAGCAATAACAACAGCAGTCCTTTTTGCCTCCTTTATTGAGCAATAATCGAATTTCAACATAAAATACAACTTATTGTTATTGATACATATGAGGTTTAATCATATGGAACAGCAAATATACTTACATAATGGAACAGTAATTGTTATAACCATCTTCTGCAACCACATACCAGACATCACATCTTTGACATGTCTTGGGTATGTATGGAACCAGGCCATGGCTGTCTTTCTTCTCATCCTTCTTCTCTTCCGGCTTTGGAGGACCAATACTCACAACCGAAGCAGATCTTCTGAACTTCCTCACCTTGTGAATGATCTTTACTGGATCTGCTTCCCCAGTTACTGTCACGGTATTTTTTGACGGGTCCAGGACAATAGAAGTTATCCCTTCAACTGTGGCAACTAACTTCATCACCTTTTTCCTGCACTTTGAACAGAGAAGCTCCACTGACACTATAGTTTTCTGCAGTACAGAAACACATGAAGGGTCAGATCAGATCAGTTAGCTCAGAAGAAAATAAATTCCTTCTGAAACTATTGCAGTGTGTCAGTACAGACACAGTCACCAGTCAACAACTAATTACATGGCAGAGTGGAAAAACAAAACACATGATGCAGACAAAATGATATAATGCAGGTACATAGTAGCAGAAATGGAACCTTAGACATGATCTTGATAATGAACTTCAAGGGAAGATTTATAGAGTAAAGTAGAACAGGCTAATAATGAAAGAGAGATGTAGAGGAGAGGTGCTATATATGAAATGCTCTCTCTCACTATTCTGATTGATTATACTCAGCATTTTGGAATTCCTCTATATTTGTTCAGTACAAAATGACAGTCAGTAGTTGGCCAGAAGTAAATGCCAGTAAGAAGGGCTCTTAAATTGATCACCTATCCCCTCCAAATCTCCAAAATGCAATCAATGCAGAATTCACATTACCCACATCCAACATTCTAAGCTAAACCATAGTTTTCCAAAATTCCCATCCTTTCCTACTAGTCCATCTCTTACAAAGTTCACCAACATTTTACAACAAATTTAAATGATGCTGGTATAAATGTACAACACTATTGAGCAGAAAAGACTTAACAAGTTCCCCAAACACACACAGGTGTGTCAGTTTACAGCAAGTTTTTATTCAAGTAATACATGCTGATTGCCTCTAGTACACAACTATTTGGAACAAACCAACTATTCTTATGTGATTGTAGCATAGGATATCAGCAGAAAAGAATGAGGACCTGAACATACATAATGTTTTGGTTACTTGGGGATATAGGAATGGCATTCAGTTTCTCATTTCAGCTTTAGTGGGCTCGGTTGAATGGGCGATCAGACCCACTTCTGGAACCTATTAATTCCTCTTTCTGTCCTAATTGAATCAGCAACTTGACCGGTTTAGATCCAACCACACAGAGACAGAAAGATGGAGAAGAGATGAGGTAGACACTGACCCTATAAACAGTTGAAGCTCTTTGTGCATCACATGATAAAGCCAAGTCACAGCCTTTATATTCCACATAACAAGTGCTTATAAGCTGATCAAAATAGCAAAGTTGATCGACCACGGTGGTGTACAGAAACTTCAATAGTGGCCACACTTCCTGGTCAAACGACGTGTTCCAGTATCAGGCTCAATGGTTATATTGCCCAAAACTGCAAGATGTTTATGATAAACAAAAAGGCTGCAAAATTATGAACCTTAATGCAATAGAACTAAATGAAGATATTCAAACTCAGAACAGTTGATTCCCTAGGGTTTCGGTTAAGAAAATAGAAGCATATATGAAGGTTCAGTAAAAAAAAATTATCTATAGTGGTACTGCAAGTTGATCCAGCCGTATATTAAACAAGGCCATGTGAGCTTTGATCTTGGTTGACAAGTCCTTTTCCCTGTAGATCCCCGAATTTTTGTTTCATCAATCTCCCATTCTCTCTTGAACTCCATAAATCTTATAAACAAGGTGTTCCATCACTTTTGTCTTCCCTCCTCAAACTCCATTAAGGACGCAAACAACATGTATGCCTTGATTGCTTGCGTTAATTATGTAAGATTTGACAACCCCCTAGAAAATGGGTAAACTCAAATAACACAATGTACTGCTCAACACAGCTATCAAACTTGAGACAGAGAGTGAGATATAGAAAACAGAGAAATTAGATTAGTAACTTTTGAGAAACATGAGTACAGAAATGATGCCCAAAAGGCACAAAGTTTACATCTGAAGTTGCACCATAGCATTGCATGTTTTGTTACACATAGCATGACATCATGACATATTTTGCTTTTTTTCTGACACATTACATGTAGTCACAACAATAATCTACAGGAAAACTTGAACTTGCTCGAAAATTTTAAAGTAAAGCATCCTCCATCGCATTGTAACTAGTCTTGGTCGGCAATTTGATGAGCCTCAGTACTTGTAGTTTTATCAAGTTTTTTCTTAGTTTCCACCATTTCATTGTAGCATCTTACAATCCTTTTGTCCACCTCATAATATTCTTCCAATTTCTTCAAAGATTTCAAATCCAGGTCGATGAAATATACCTATAAAATTGCAACACAAATAAGCTGTTAGGAACTCAGAAATGATTTCTCCAACTGGAACTCGGTTTCAACTTGAGCAAATTAATACTATGAACCTTTAAGAAATAAAAGTAAAACCAGTTGAGCTCTGAAATGCTATGATTGAAAGAACTGCTATAAAAATCACAGTACCTTGTAGTCATAAAATTGGTTGGTTGATTCCAGGTACACATTATTATATGGAGATCCAGTACTCCCATCTTTCCTTGGTCTAAAACTAAACATCAAACTGCAGTCCTTTGCGGTGGCAGCTATCAAAAAATGCTTCACGATCTTTAAGCTTTCATGCAGAGGGAGGGAATGCAATGAATAATATCTGTTTAATGCTTTGTCTTTATCCAACTCTTTACATACCATGCAAGGCTCAGAAATAATGTCATAATATGCGTGGATAGCTCCATCTATGTCAAGATAATCAAGTTTCTGGATTTCCAGGAGCTTATCCATTACTCCACATCTATAAACTGTCTCAGCAACAAGCTGTAGAAAGTTCAGTGTGCGGGAGCCATCACCTCCTTGAATGACATCCTTGAGTGCTATTTCAAATTTACCCCCAGTCACCAAATTGGTACTTTCTGCACCACCACCCAGTCCCCCAAATATTAGAGAGCCATTCACAAACACTCGGAAATTATTCTGTGGGGTAGCAAAGAGATCCTTGATAGCTTTATGTATTCTGTCCTTCGATCCGGAGAAGAGATCAAGTGGATCATAGTTACTATACTGTGATACCTGAAACATAGCTTCAGAATTAAACATGAAGTTTAACAGTATCAAAATGGACTCGTTTCCTGAAACTTGTGCAGCAAAAATCCAAGAAATAGGTTTCACAACATTCTCATTAAATATATGAGACCCGTATGAGAATTCAGTTCAAACTATCACATGCATATGAACTAGATAGACTAAAGTAATACCTCTCCATCATGCAACTTCAGGGCCTGGTGCATCCTAAAACGAGTAATCTGCTGTTTGATGGCATTCCCTTCGGCTATATACTCTGAAGAAGGGAGAAATCCACATTTTGGCTACTTTGAAGAAATTGAAAATAAAAAATAGGAATGAGAAATTATAATTCAGTTTTCTCATATGTCTATGCAAACATAAATCTGCATTACTGTTACAAAAAGAAACAAGGGGCAACCAACGGAAAAGCACCTTTATCTCTACAGAAATACAGGTTTCGCCTTCTTGAACACCTGAAACGTAAATGACATATTCACTATCACACTGTCTGGAAATACAGTAAATTGAACACTACTGCTCAATTTACTATGTGGTGGCCATGTCAGAGCTTTCTTATACTATCGTTAACAAAAACTTACACAAAATGAAAAAAAAATATCTGGTAATATGTAACACAAGACAATATCAGATAGATAGGGGTGTCTACATATTATTATATACATATTCCCTAGGCAGGTAGAGTACCATCCCAGGTTTCTCTCCCTGTTACTGTAATTAGTAGTGTAGACATGTCGATGTTACCTTATATCTTTTCTTAGAAGAGTAAAAGGGGCAGAGAGAAATTCTAAGTGGAAGCAATCAAAGGCATGGGAAAAAAAAACTTTATCAAAGTCAAGACTCCAAATCCATTGGTCTCTTAGCTGGACCAAACCATCACACAGATTACCCTATATACCTGACTAGCTATGATTGATGAGTGCACAAACAAAAGATTCTAAATGTCTAAATGCAACACAGATGAAACTTGTACTTGACAAAGGATAGCTAATTACCATCAGGAAAAAGAGAATGATCAGACATCAGAAGCACATAATGACATTCTGTATCAACTTTAGTAGCATCAACTCGACAAGCCGGACGCTGAGAATTTACATTCTTCTCCACTGTCTCCAAAAATTCACGGGAAACATGGGCACGCATCTGCAGAAATCCAACAAGATATTTTCACAATTAAACCATCATGTATATACTTCACAACATGCATACACTCACAGAGAAACACTAAATGCATACACTTCAATAGTTCAACACCCTAGCGCCAAAAACCACATATACCCCAGAATCGACGAAGTGGGAACCCAACAAAGGACTCATCACATGCTTCACAAACAGCTGGCTGGCAAGCTCTTTATTAGAGCAAGTTACTATGTCCTCCAAGTCCTTCCACAGCAGCTTTTCATGCATGGTTAGTGCTGATGGACTTCCTGGGCGTTCCCACCCATTCCTTTTTGCCTTCTGTATCCGCATTACTTTCCCAATCTACACAAACCCACCATACAAAAACCATTTCAACCTCAAACCAAACTATTAACTACTCGAAAAGTTTCAATCTTTCAAATAACAAAACTATTAACTCCACCAAAAGTTTCAATCTTTCAATACCAAAACTATTAACTAATAAAAAAGTTTCAACCTTTCAATACCAAAACTATTATCTACTGAAAAAGTCTCAACCTTTCAATACCAATACTATTAACTACACGAAATGTTTCAACCTTTGAATAACAAATTACTTAACTATATATTAACAGATGAAAATGTCAACAAGCAGAATAATACACTGGTGTCAATGAAAATATGGAACATACAAAATCTGGGGAGGATCCACTGTAAGCAAGAACGAGATTAGCAGCGCCCTCGCCTCTGTAAACCCATTCAGCAGCGTCTTTCTCCTCCAAAACGACCTCCATCTACGTCGTTTTGGTGGAGCTTCAAGCTCCCCTTACCACTGCAAAATGCACACAACCAAAACCCACGAACTGAGTTTCTTTTATATCTAGGGGCATTAACAAAGGACACAACAGACATTTCATGTAGATTTCGCTTAGGCAGGCTTAGGCGAACTGGGAGGTGGAACATGCATGTTGGAATTGTGGATCCAGAAGAGAATGGAAGATCAATCTCCTGGTTTTGGGTAACTGGTTTTTCAGTTTTGAATTGAGAAATTTAAATGGAGGAGGATCGGAGATAGATGAGTTTGTAATGATCCAACAACGAGAGAAGAGTGCATGGCAATTTTCAGGAGATGAAGTTGAAATGGAAATCTGAACTGTACCTAATTGATGAATGTGTGGTTGAGAGTCTAGAAACCAATGCGCGATGATGGACGGCAGTGAGGAATCTCTTCACTCTTCAGATTGCGACAGCTCATACACACCTTTTAGCAATACCTGTCTTCACCTTCAAGTCTGGTTCGTTTCGTGGCATATATTTGAAGCCACCTAAACCCAAAACCCATCGACGAACAGATTCTGTGTCGCCACTCCTCTCCTCGAATAAGTGAAACAATTTGGATTATTGGTGTGGGCTACTTACCCTAAACTCCAAAGCCGACTTGGGTCCTAGTATTCTTTGGGCCTATGAGCACGAAAACCCAACCATATATTTTGATTGTGAATACTGAATAGGTAGGTTTTTTATTTATTTTTAGTAAAGGACTGATGCATTATGTCATAATTAATGAATTTGTTGAATACAAAAAAAACATTGAGCCTAAATTATTGATTACAATAACCTGGAATAATATCAACAATCTACACTAGACACAAACTAGCAAATAGTACTCTATTGGTTAACTCTATTTGTTTTAATATTACGATGAAATAACAAAAAGTTAACTCGACTACTGCGTAGCATAATTACCACAAGCATAACTTTTCTACTATGTTGCCGTCGTAAGAAAAATTCGACGAAGCTTAGTTTCACCATACCATTAGGCGGCAACGATCATTTGAGGAAGTAAATAACTCGTCGCCTACCTAGAGTAGGCAAGACACTTTTTTTAATAGAAAAAGACTTTTCTTTACTTGAACAAATCGTGCTATAACAGCAGGGTAATAACATATACCTATAAACATAACATATTTTGATCTAATTAAATCTGCTTCAGATATGTAGTTTTTGAAAGATATTGTAGTATTGCACTACGTTTCCACATCGATCATATCAAGTATAGTAAATAACATGTACCTTCTACAAAAAAATTTGAATCACAAATAAACATTGGCAGACCCAAGATTTTGTATATACGGTGGCAAAATGTTCATAAAAAGCCAACAGAGACTAAAAGTGGGGGCGTAAACATTAAATCTTAAGAGAATTTAGGTAAAATCAAGATATATTTACTTGAACAAAGGAGGAATAAGGAAACTCACTGAGGGCACCAGCCCTCACTTGTCTCAATGTAGGTCCGCCAATGCAAATAAACCTATTTGTATTGTTGTTAAACAAATAAAGACAATTTATTCATTTGTTTTCTGCATATCATGTGACATGGTATACTTATTTGAAAAGAATAAGTGGCTTATTGTTATTGCACCACAAAGTCAAAGCACATGTGAACTTGAATCTGAATTTATGTCTTTATTTGTTTAAATTTTTTTAAAAATGAGTTTTTTGTGTTTTGAAACTGTATGAGATATGAGATAGTAAGATGTCATTTTCTCCATCAAGTATACAATAAAGGAATTAATGCATGTTCTCTAATTTTCTGAATGTTACCAATTCCCAATTGTTGTTGTGCTTCATTATGTTAGTATTGATTCCTTCTAAATTCTAAGTCCAGATAATGGGATCATGGAAACTTTGAGTAGTGAGCTGACATTCTTATTATCTTAATGCTCCAAACCTCCAACCACTTGGTATTTCCTTTGCACGATTGACGGTCATAAAAAACAGTACATCCAACTTCTCAGTGTTTTCAATAATTCTTTTATAACAGACAAGAAAATTACGATGAGTTAATAAAGAAATTAGAAACTGGTACGTTCTTGTCAGATTTCTCATTTGGATCCTCTTAATTATTTCTTTGCAAAAATGTACGACCTTCTTATTGCAAATACGAGTGGCTGTGTAGACGCATGCATATGGTTATGGATTTATGGTTGTTATAAGTCTTTTTATCTTATAACGATAATGACAACTAAGTGACTAACATATAGTTATGACGTTACGTTGTGAAATTGTAAAAAACATATAATGGCGTTAAGGCATTGTAGGCGTATATACGTAAATCGTTGTATTACTTTTCTGAAAATTGATACACATCGATCTCAAAATGGCGTTTTAAAGACCAGCTACCTCATTCATGATCCCTCTCGGCCAGAGGATTAAGTGGAAACTAAAAGTTAGAAAAATAGACTGGCCACCTCTAAATTAAATTCTAGTGACAGATCCGTTAATTAATAAGATTATATAGAAGATGCCTGAGAATTGCAAACAGCCATTTTAATACTCGCTTCTTGTTAATTAGTACCTACCGGTATATATATGTATTTGCGATGACTTCAACCTCGCGTATAGTTTTACGTATAACTAAGTTCCACATATATATTTGGCAGAGTATCAAACGCGAAGTGATGACGATCGAGTCTCTATTCGATTTCGATAATATCTCATGATCAAGTGTCTCTTATTCCCAAACGCAGAGAGTTGGGAACAAATAAATTAGCATGCAAAAGAATCATAGCACGTTTAAATAAAACCAAATCCAGAAATGCATGTATATATGTGATCGATATCGTGCAGCATATGCAAATGTAATATATATATATATATATATATATATATATATCTGTCTGGTAATTCCATTCCTACTTATAACAAATAACAGTGCTAATTACCTTTGTGGTACGTAGTTACGCACTAATCAAGCCAATCCAACTCGTTCCCATGCAGTATAGTCCTTTTCCAACAGGGAAAATCCTCGTCCATATGTACATATTTTTCAAAGCATAAGTTCTTACGATCGATGTGCATGTCACTCCAGATTTGTACTACTATACACGTGTTGAATTGCATCACGTCTCTGTGATCGTGAAAAACGTAAAAAACAACTATATATATATAGGTGATTTTTCAGAAAAACACATTTTTATTATGACTTATATAAGAGATCAAACATTAAACCAACTGTTCGATCACATTTCAACATCTTCATAATTCAATCTCTACGTATATATGAGTAAATCATTTATGAAATTGATGATCGTTAAGGTTTCGAACTAGCTTAATTTCATGGACGATTCAAATCTGTCAAACTAAAACCGTTTATGTAAATTATAGTTTTGAGCACCTTAACAATTTTCATTTTAGAAGAAATTTTGCACAAGTGATCTACATATTAAGACCTGAAAATTGAGTGATTAAAATTGAAAAAAAATGTGATTCAAAAGTTGATATAATGGTTAGTCCTTCATATAAGTCTTAATGAGGTTGTTCCTTCATATATAGTATAAAGTAGTCACTTGCTTCGTAGTGGTCCTATATATATATGGACGTAGTCCGACGTCGTACTTGGTCTATTCTTCTATAAATAGAGCACCACCGTTACTCGGGTCACCAGCAACAACTTCTTCTCTCTTCTCTAGCTTCTCGGTTAGTTTTCGGGTGAATCGAAATGGAGGTTGTGCAAATACTTCACATGAACAAAGGCAAAGGCGAGGCTAGTTATGACCAAAACTCCAAAGTTCAGGTAAGCTAAATACTTCACATGAACCTTTAATTTAATGTTACATATATATAAGGCTGTAATGAGTTCCTTGGTATATAATTAAATCGTTTATTCCTGCAGAACAAGATATTAACAATCGCAAAGCCAGTTATTGAGGAAGCCTTGCTCGAACTGTTGGGGTCTAATTACAATGATATGGGATTGGAGAGTATGGGCATAGCGGACTTGGGCTGTTCATCTGGACCTAACACCTTGCTTCTCATATCGGAGATCATGGATGTCATACGTGCCAAACTCAGCAGCGGCCTGCTGCAATATCCCTCTTCGTCGTCAATGGAGTTTAGTGTGTTTCTCAATGACCTGTTTAGCAACGACTTCAACACCGTCTTCACGTCACTCCCAGCATTCCACAACAAGATGAGAGAAGACGATCGCTACAAGGGACTGTTCGGAGCTAACCCCAACCTCTTCATTTCCGCCGTGCCGGGATCTTTCTACGGCAGATTGTTTCCCAGAAAAAGCCTTCATTTCGTGCACTCGTCCTCCAGTCTTCACTGGATCTCTCAGGTTCCCCCGAGCCTGGACAGCACGGCCGGCATGGCTGCCTCGAACAAGGGGAAGATCTACATTTCTAAGAGCAGCCCGCAATGTGTGTTGGATGCGTACTCACTTCAGTTCCAGAAAGACTTCTCGTTGTTTCTCAAGTCTCGGGCAGAAGAAATAGTAGGCGGAGGAAGAATGGTTTTGTCTTTCATGGGCAGGCCAACACTTGACCCTACAACCGAACAGAGTTGCTACCAATGGGAGCTTCTTGCCCTTGCATTGATGAGCATGGTTTCAGATGTACGTAAATTCATTTTTTCGTTCTATTTTAGTTAACATATACCTGCAACTAATTTAGCAAAACATAACAAATAAAGCTTCATATGCGGTTTTCATCAGGGTCTGGTTGAAGAGGAGAAAGTTGATTCCTTCAACGCTCCTTACTATGCTCCATGCGCAGAGGAACTGAAATCGGAGCTGCAGAAGGAAGGGTCCTTCATACTGGACCGACTCGAGGCTTTCGAAATCGATTGGGATGGTGGTGCGGATGTTGTTGATGATCATCAACCTATTGCCGTTAAGGGTTTTGATCAAGAGCATATGGTGGCTAGGAGCGGGAAGCGGGTGGCCAAAACCATAAGAGCGGTGGTGGAGTCGATGATCGAAGCTCATTTTGGGATGGAGATTATGGATGATCTGTTTCGGAGGTACGCCGAGCTCGTCACCAATCATTTGTCAAATAGGAGAACCAAGTACCTCAATTTGGTCGTTTCAGTGATCCGAAGAGATTGAAACTCAGTTTGATTTTGATCCCTCTTGAAACTGAATGTTGATTTGGTTATGTAAAGTTTGACTCCGCCATATATTTGTGGCTAATTTTCTTCACGGATCTACATATGGTTTAAATTCAGTGTTGGAAAATAATTGTGGGCAACCACAAATTTCTGAGTGTGACCATCTTCTTGTATATGTGTATTCGTTTCTTCAATCTTCAGTAATTTGATTTGTTTGGGGTGAAATTGTGACGAGCGATCATCTAAGGAAAATTCTTAGGTGATCCAGTCCCTTTCATTCTATTAGTTCACGTGTTAGTTTACATAACTTAATGTAATAATTTTTTCATCCTACGTTGGTCCTTACATGATTGAAGCAATCTAATTGGTCCATACTAATTAAGATTATTGCCACGTGTATTCTAAGACTACCTAATGATTACTCTATTTCTAAATATTTGAAATCTTGCAACATCTAAAAACTTAACTTTCATATATCCAAAATTACAATTGGTTGCACGCTATTATAGGAGCATCTAAATTTTTGAAAAAAAGGACCAATAGAGAGATTCTAGTTGGCTAGGTAGATTTACCTGTAGGGGTGGATACATATGCAGGAGTACGTCTCTTCAACCCTAACATATCCTAAAACCCTCATTAGAGCCAAAATTCTATCCGACCCAGCCCTATATAACTCTTCTTAATTAGGGTAGGGTAAGGGTTGAACAAATGAAACATGTTCCTACTCTAATGAGCATTTTAGAGCCAAGCCCCTCGCATTTTTAGGGTCTAATAATTTCTTATTTTTTATATTGTTTTAATATTGGTTTTATTTTTTAGATACAATATAACTATTATTCTTTTTGTAATTGATTTGCTACCTTTATTCTCTTGATTTTCTTTTACTTTGTTAATTAACGATTGTATTTTGATGATATAGAGAGATAGTTTGTGAGATATATGAGTATAATCACTTAGTTTATAGATACATGTCCTAAGTTAAGTATAATGTATAGGCAAGCATATTAAATATGACTAAAAATTAGGGTTCATTACATATAATTCTAGAGCTAAATTATGAGATAGGGCGCTAAAATAATTAACTCATTTCGGCCCTATTTAGCACTATTTAAAGGGCAGGCCCTACCCGACCCCATTAACCATAACGAAATGGGTCGTTAGGGCAGGTCAGGGACTTACATATTCAAGCCTCAATCCTACTCTATCCGAACCTAAATTTTGTTAACTTTAACTGAGCTATACCCGACCCTACGCTAAACCTAAAATTTAGGATAGGGCCAGCCCTAACCCGGCCTATTATGAGGCATATGCAGGGGTTAATTAGGCTCAAGTCTAGACAACATTTCTCATATACCAACTTGTAAATATAAGCTTTGGTTCAGTTGGCAAACTGGGCTTGCTTTTCTTCTGGTCAATGGTTCAAATCTTCCTGCTTGCAGATTTGTTCATTTAAAGTGTGTTTGGATACATGTGAATTCTCGAAAATTTAATTAAACACAAGGAATTCCTTATTTCTTAGAACTAGTTCTCTTGTTTGGATACTTATCCCGTGGATTTAGCAATTTCCACCGAAAAATAATCGTGGAATTTGAAAACTTAAATTGTCGAGTTGACTTCCTCCCAAAATAAGTAGGGGTGGGATCGGGATGAGACGGTTCGGAATTCACCCCATCCCGAAACCGATCTCGATGTTTTTTTCGGGATCAGTACGGGACGGGATTGGTGTTTTTGAGATTTGGTACCGAACCGTCCCGATCCCGAATAGTTCGGGACGGGTTCGGGACCAATCGGGACGCTTCCAAACCCAACTGCGTTTCCTACTAGCCCGAGTCTCTTCTTCACTATCATCTAAATGAATAGCTTCTTCAACATTATGAGGCAATATTATGGAACCCCATTTGATTATGAAAGCAATATAGATTTCCTGCATTCTAAAGCCCAAGCATTATGCTTGTATGGTTCTGCACTCAATCTGAATATTTACTGTAACTAAGATGCAGAAGTTTGGTGTTGGGAATCTTAATAACTAAGATGGAACCTGTTGTGATGGTAATATTGGGGTTCCATGCTTTCTGGAGCTTCGTTTGGAAACTCATTTTCAATGGCATGTTGCAGCTACTGACTGCTATGCTATGCACCCTTTTCTCTAGCCTCAGACTGGTTAATCAATTCAATAAGTTAATATATATAATGTTGAATCGTTGCTTAAAGAAATCTGAGTTATAGTGCGAACAGATGCACTCACTTCTATGCCTCCCATTCATCTGTTTGAATTCCAGAGACAAACATTGTAGACATACATGCATGGTGCATTGTTGTATTGCCCGGCATAACCAATAAGCCTTCATGTGTGTGGCAAGCTAGTGCAGTATATCATTCATTTGTATTCGGTGCTAGATTCATCTAAATAAGCTCCTTTTGCAAATGCCAGGATGGTTACTGGTTGCTTTATGTGAACATGACTTGCTCAAATCTCTGTCACTATCTTGTTTTCGTATACTTTAGATCACATGTATGCATTCTAAATCCTATTTAAGAAATTCGGGACGGGACGGGCTTTTCGGGACGGATAGAGTCTATACCGATCCCGGCCCATTTAAGAAATTAGGGATCAGGTTCGGTATCAGGACGTCGTATCTGAACTTTCTGTCCCGTCCCGTTCGGTATCGGTGCGGGATGGATGAGTTCGGGATCGGGATTTCGGGTCCAAATTCTCACCCCTAAAAATAAGTGTAATTTCTCAACCCCCTTGATTGAAGTTACTATAAATATTAATTCTGTCATTTTAAAACTTTACATCGTGAAATCTAAACAATAGAATTCTCAATTAATGAAATTGTAATTGCCATCACTTTAAAATTTTTATGAAAATTGAAATTGTTTCATCCAAACACAACTTTATTTTGCGCATATTTCTTTCCTCTCCTTGTCAATGGTTTGAGACTTCCAGATTTGTACTCTTCTGTCTATTATTTTGCCCATATATTCTTTTTTCTTTGGGAAAATACTACAAACTAGTGAAACCGCACATTTACCCTTTCTTTCTTCTTTGGTTAAGCTACATTAAATTTTATTTCCTTCTTATTTTCTTAACCTTCGGTAGGTGGTGAGCATATTTTCTTTCATTGTTTTGCCAATTCCTACTTGTCTATTAGCATTTTGTGATAAAAAAATAATCTAAAATCTAAAATATTTTCGCACATAATTCTACTCTTCGGATAGTGTTTCTTTAACATAAATTCTTTTGACGAGTCTCTCATTGAGTTCCATACCTTAGGAAAAAAATTTGTCAAGAAATTTTAATTTGCACCTCTAATTAGCATAGAGAAAAAGAATGGTGCCCGTGATCGTACGAATGGTGCCCGTGATCGTACGAAAAAAAGAAACATTGACATCGATTACAAAAAATTGTTCCGTAAATAACAAGACAATTAAAAAAGAAAGTAAACTCGGAAGCTTTAACGTTCTAAATCGTTCCACAGGTTGATCAAAAAATTAATGAAGAGAATAGATCATTTGGCAAGCGCTGATAAAAAACATGCAAGTTTGATCAAGAACAATGACATGGAATCAGGCAGCGTTGGCCCTTTGATATATGCAACTAGCAGAGTGAAGAAGGGAGACTACTTTGTCCTCAGGGTATAGGTAATTAAGTACCCAGAGCTTGATTGATTGACGGTTATGTTTTTGATGGTTTAATTGTTTGGCAATAACAATGGGAATAAAGTTGTATGTTTCTCATATATTTAGGAAGGGAAATGTCTCGGCTGATTTTTTAGCTAATTTTGACGCGTCTCATGAAGGCTCTACTGTTTGGACATCCTTAACTCAGTTTTTGATCCCGGTGTTTGGTCGAGATCTCTCTTCTATGTCAGTCTATAGGTTCTCTTAATTTTTTGTTATATGGTTTGAGTTTTGTTCCTTTTCGGTTTAGATGATTTTAGTTTGAATCTAGCTTGTTGCTTTTGAGTTAGCTAGGTATTTTGTTTTTGTTTTAGGGTTGGCTTTGGCAATGTCCTCCACCTTTGTTTTTATTTTTTGGTGTTCAATATATTGAGAAGCTCTTGAATCTCAAAAAAAACCTAACATGTCTGGGTATGTTCATGAAGTCATGTAATTGTCCATGTGGAACAATTTGGTGCCCTTTATTTAGTGCCTGGGACGGTTGCCTCTTTGTCCTCCCCTCAGTTACGGGCATGTGTCTATCTGTTTGATGGCCAAGGGCGATCGATCGAGTTAGTTCTAGTCTGAAGATTACTTTATGAGCTGGATTGATGCATACGTGAGGTAATCTCTCCAAAAAAAGAACAAGATAAAAGTGAAAATAAAAAAATTCAGTACCATGCATGCCGGACGTGGAATTTACTATCAGCTTTGATTAATCATCATGCCAGTAAACCTATGTCTCAAAAACAATTATGCTAACTAATTTCATCATTAATCCAGCTTAATTAATTTCACCTCATTTACTAATTAATTATGCTAGAAGTATAATAACCATAAAAACTGTGTATGATATAAATATAAACATGGAGTCCCAACTCAAAACAATGAAATATATCTACAGCACTCAAACATAGCAGGAAAAATGGAAGTGGAGCAGATACTTCATATGAACAAAGGGGATGACGAAACCAGCTACTAATATAAATAAATTAGTTCATTTATATTACCTTGCAGTGCAAAATATACTATCTATTACAAACCAATCATAGAGGAAACAGTTCTGAAAATCTTGCTCGTCTGGACCAAACTCATTGCTACTCGTTTCAGAGGTCATGGATGTCATACATGCCGGATACAGTCGCCTGAGCCAGCCATCAACACTGGAGTTTAGAGCATGTCCACCCGTTGCAAAAAAAGGAAAAAGCTTCCGTCCGATCTAGTTCGGACGGAGCTCCTCGTTCGAACAGGCACAAATCCACTTTTCACAATATCAATTGTGATCTTAACCGTTCAATAGTTGGATTAACCCATGAAGATCATCTATATCAAAAATCAACTTAAAAAATGATCGTTTGCTCACCCGAATTCATAGAACAAAATGGACAGTTCTTGAGTTTTTATGATTATCCGTTCACTTTGTTCGATGCATTCGGGTGAGCAAACGATCATTTTTTACGTTGATTTTTGATATAGATGATCTTCATATGTTAATCTAACTATTAAACGGTTAAGATCACGCTTGATATTGTGAGAAGTGGATTTGTGCCTGTTCGAACGAGAACCTGGGTCCGAACTAGATCGGACCCAAGTATTTTCCGCAAAAAAATCAACGCAAGCAAAGTGACCCTAGGAGAAAAACATCCTTCCACCCATAAAAATGAGTTTCATTTTAAAGCGACCCAGACCTTTTGCTGGGTTAACCAACTCACCTACCCGTTGCAAAAAAATCAACGCAAGCAAAGTGACCCTAGGAGAAAAAACATCCTTCCACCCATAAAAATGAGTTTCATTTTAAAGCGACCCAGACTCACCTACCCGTTGCAAAAAAATCAACGCAAGCAAAGTGAACCTAGGAGAAAAAACATCCTTCCACCCATAAAAATGAGTTTCATTTTAAAGCGACCCAGACCTTTTGCTGGGTTAACCAACTCACCTACAAGTGACCCAAAATGGTTTGATGCCAACTCAGTCGAGTCCCACATCGTGGCCGGCATCAGTGCCCACATGAAAGAAAAGGACGACGCGTGTTGAGCAAATTTTTGTCGCGACATGCGTGATACTGCCCCCAAAGACACGCGGCACACCCACGTGGATCGGTTTCATCAATTCAAATCCAACCGTCATGTAATCCTGACCGTTCCTTCATTCCAAAAATTTAATCTGACGGTTTAAAAAACATGCCGTTGGGTTTGAATCTCCAAAACTTCTATTCCAACTGTTTTGCAACAATAATATCTGATTAGTTAATAATTTCCGACCACAATAATAAAAGAAATCAATTGTTTAAAAATTTATATTAATAAAAAATTGTTTAAAACTAGATAAATAAAAAAAATTAATTTCAATATTATATTGTGTCATATTGTTTATTTAATGTTATTTACTTACCACCAAAACCATTATTCACATCTAAAATTGATTATTCTTAAATTAGTAAAAAATATTGTCACGTGACAAAAACGTCTGATTTCCATCGAATGAAAATTACTACCGTATATAAGTGACGGAGAGTGACCAATGTCACTCTAAAAATCCAGGTCACTTCACTCAAGTGACCTAAAGGGTGAACATGCCCTTAGAGTGTTTCTCAATGACCTCTTCAGCAACGACTTCAACACAATTTCGGAGTCACTGCCTCAGTTCTACTACAAGTTCAAGCAAGACTTCAAGGGTAGTAGTACTACTAGAGAGGAGCCTAACCTCTTTATTTTTGCTGTGCCTGGTTCTTTTTATGGCAGGCTGTTTCCTACCAAGAGCTTACACTTTGTTCACTCTTCCTCTAGTCTTCACTGGCTCTCCCAGGTAATTAACCTTAGTTCCATTCTCTCAAACTAGAAGTAACATAACTTTCGATCAGTATCGATAACTTAATAGTGCGTTGTGTATGTGTGTACTACTGGTGCAGGTAACCCCTGTACTGGACACAGCCTTGAACAAGGGGAAGATCTACATATCTAAGCGAAGCCCAGAATGTGTGATGGAGGCATATTCACATCAATTCTAGGACTTTTCTGTGTTTCTAAAGTCTCACGCTGAAGAAATTGTCACCGGAGGACAAATGGTCTGTCATTCATGGGAAGACGATTCACAGACCCTACAATTGAAGAGTTGCTATCTGCAGAGGGAGCTGTTAGCCCAAGCATTGATGACCTTGCTTTCAGAGGTAATGTGGTACCGGTAAACGTACGTACTATATCAATCTCCTCCACTCGAATGAGTCGAATCTTCTGCAATATAACGTGAAGCGTTGTGTCACATTTTGGATGAATTAGAGGTGTTGTTTTGTGGTGTGTCACTCTTTGGTGTTTCCTTTTCGATCTGTTTTTAGTTGTTATCGTATGCATTCATGGTTCATCTTAGGTATCTGAAATCTGATAATGGGAGTTTTTTTATACAAGGGGCCAAAAGCCTAAATAAAAAGGAAAACATAAAATTAAGTAGCAATATTTACATTCATACTTTTAACAGAATCATACAAATCATCTATGAGAGCATTGACAACTTATGGAATGAGAGTTTTTTTATCTGTTTGGTGCGAGTAGATTTTTCAAATTAAGGTTGTCTGTAATTTGTACATGGCTGGCATCTTTGGGACCTTCAGGTCTCGAAGTAGTCATTTTCAGGCAAAATACCTGCTAGATGAAGGAAGCTGATTTTAACACACCCTAAAATAATATCTACACACCTCTATATTATTTTATTATTATTGTCTATCCACTCTTCTTCATTTTCCAAAATGCCCTTAAGTTTATTTCTTTTTGTCATTTTTTTCTTTTTGTCATTTTTTCTTTTTCTCATTTTTTTCCTTTTTCTCAATATTTTTTTCCTTTTCTCAATTGTTTCCAAATGATATTTTTAGGGTTATTTGTCAGAGAAGAGATTATTTGTTTTTGACAAGAGCATGGCTAATATAAACAATAAAATTCATTCATTATTCCAATACAACTCTATCAAATTCAAAATTTACAGAAGTTGCATTGCTTCATGAACATCTATTGAGTTACAATTCCAAAATTTGTTCTAACAAAAAGCTCCAACAGATGTCTCATCGATTAGCAATCTCAAAAATGTTGCTTCCTTTCCAACAATCTCTATTAAGCAAATCTCACCTACGAGAGAAATACTTAAGTGAAATTGACATAACAAAACACAAATTCAACTTCTACATCATATTTACGATTTCTCTCGTGGTCATATATACAAATATAACTTTCACCATATGTAATCAAACTAATGAACAATGGAGTCCAAATGAAAAACTAATCACACTTCATTGTATTGGGAGTAGTCCATTGCAAACTAACCAACAAACTTGGAATGAAATATCATCAATTAGATAACCAAAACTTTAAATATTAACCAACAAATTTGCAAGAAGAAAATAATCATAAAATGGAATGCAAAGATTTACTAAGAACAAATGGAGCACCTGTTCCACATTCCAAGACAATAATTAGACTCCACAACATACATAGAGTTACTGATACCAAGCTTCTATATTATATTCAAAAACATAAAGTTGACAGATACATGAACCGAAAGAAAGTAACTAAGGAAAGTAAACAAACAATTATGACTAACATAAAAAGAGCTTTACATATTTACCTCACTGTGTTCCTGATGGAGCAGACCTATTAATAGATGGACATTCGTTCCGATAATGACCAATATTACCGCAACCGCTACATTTTCTTGGTGTCTTTTCCACTACCTCAAAATGTGAAGGTTCTCGTGTTGTAGAGTTGGTTTTCTTTCTTTCAGTTGATTCTACGGGGCGGCCTTTGTGAGGTTCAAAAATTAAAGGAGAATATGCACCAAGAATTCTAGAAAGCTGCTTCACGGTATTTTCGTTTTGCATAAGTGGCTGCTTTTCATACCTCTCGTTAATCTCAAATAAAAGACTATTGAACGGATCTTTATGATCCAAGCTTGCTTGATGATCACTAGTGAAAGATCTTGTGTCAATCATCCATTGCTTATGAACATGAGTTAAAGGCATCATTTTAATATTCATTCCCTTGATCATGTGCACACTTCAAAGACCCACGGTATTGGAAAATTGACCCTTGGACTGAGTATCATAATCTTTTTTATGTTCCAACAAATATTGTTTTTCTAACTCAAACAAAGCATAGAAAGATACCTTACTAATCACTTGTTTGAAGAAATGGATGCAAAACTTTTGAGGAACACAAATATTTTCACTTGCAAGTTGAGTTCAAATTTCTTGAAACTGATTTTGAATTGCAAGACAAATATTTTCCTTCACTTCATGGAGACCACCAGTAGAAACTTGAAGATATTTCTTTAATGTTCCATGTGCACCTTCTGCTCTAGAAGTAACATTATTGCCAAAATGTAAAATCTGTCCCGTCCATGTATACACAAATCGCTCCTTCCAAAAAAGCTAAATATTGGCAATGTAAGTGAGAACCGATGTATAGTCTTTGTACTCAAGCTGAAAACGGTTCCAAGCTTCATTAAACATTGACACATCCCAAGATTGTACAACAGTAATCCAAGAAGACATAAAAGCATCTCAATATGCATCCTCAAACTGACCCTTATAATGCGCAAGGATATTTTTTTTCAATATGCCATATTTATAAAAGATTAGGAGTCCCTGGAAACACAATATGAATTGCTTTCATCAATGCCAACTCCCTGTTAGTTACAATCGCCAAAAGCTGATCACCATCTCCCAACAACTTACTAAACATTTCAAGAGCCCACTCATAGTCTTGTTGTTCCTCTTTTTGCATGAAAACAAAACATGAATAGAACGAAGTGTTAAAACTCGACACTCCTATAATCTTAAGTAATGACATTTTATACTTATTTGTCTTATAAGTACAATCCATCACAAAGACATTTGAGTAGCTTTTATTCAACTCAATGGACGTCGGATGAGCAAAGAACAAATGAGTCAAATGACCAGAATGATCATACACTACCAGGATCAGTACTTTAGCCAACGAAAATCTTTCGTCGGCCTGTTAGCCAAATTCGTCGGCTAAACTCTTATCCGGCGACAACTCGTCGGCTAAGATGTCGTCGGCAAAAACTCGTCGACTATTACTTTAACCGAGGAAATAAAAATGATCGTCGGCCAAAGTTTAACATTTAGCCGATGACTTATTTTTCTATTTTTCGTCGGCTAAAGTAAGACTAAAGCCGACAAAATAAATTGTCGTCGGCCTTAACCTAAGACTTTAGCCGACGAAATATTTATATTTCGTCAGCCAAAGTATTTAATAAAAAAAATTAAAAAATAATTATAGCCGACAAAATATATATTTGACATTATGACAAAAACCAGCACCACCAAGCTCTTCTAATAATACTTGAATAATTGAACACCCACCTAGACTTTTCTTCTTAAATTGAGCGGTCTTGTTATATATATTTCTTGAAACTGCAAGAAGATCAGGATTATTTTTTCGAAGGGAAGAGAAAATCTGATGTGGTTTTATGCCAGCGTTACTCATTTGTTCAACATGTAGAGCTTCCTCTTTGGTAAATCTACGAGAATATGGATGTCCAGTCATATCCATGGAAGGATCATGGTTATGAAGTAAACTAATTATCTCAATCTTTCACAACCCTTCAGCTGTACATCTTCCCACAATCTTAAAAGGGCAATATATTAAACGAGAAGCTGGATTTTTTTTCTTCTCCTCAGGTTTAGAGAAGGCTACATAAGAACCACCTCTATCACAAGTTCACAACCAATAAGCACATAACGTCTGTCACCACCTTACTTCTTTTAGATCTTTTGATTACCATAGAATACCCTTTCGACTTCTCAATTTTACGAACAACAGTAACTAGATCTTCTCGAGTTTCAAACAACTTCGTCGGTAATGAGAGGAATTCATCCCCAACATCAGTCACGGATAGGCCTTCAAGTAAATTAAAGAAAATAAAAATAATTAAAGGGTCCAAATGATCCCCATTGACTATGTAGTGAGGAGGCAGACACAACAACAACAAATATTAATTACAAGTTTTTTAACATGACAAAAGTGATAACATATAATATACTTACCATTGATCACAAGCCCTTCAATGAGAGACGGGTGATTAGAATGTAAGTCTTCCTCCAAACCATCAGACATAGAAATATGCAACCCGACAACCATTGGATTTTCCTCCATACCATCTGATGGGATAAAGAAATTTAATATGAAACATATGCTAAATAATACTTAAAACTATTCAAAAAGGTACGGGAAAGTTGTAACCAAAAAATAAAAAAAATAAAACTACTAGAAACTACAATGATTAAATCTACAAACTTTGGTTGGTTCAGTTGGCACCAAAAATGCCCATGATTAAATCAACACACTTTGGCAACTCAGCAGGCAACTTATGACCAACAGATTCAACTTTAATATGTTCAGCTTATGGGCAACAGACTCAACTTTATATATGTATACATTTAATATGTTCAGCATTTTCACAAGGAAAACGTAGTTCCACTGGTTAAAGAACAATAATATAAAACAAGACGATGAAACTAATTCCAGTTCACTGAAAGCATCAACAGAGAATAGGAATCAACACTACACCCACAAATCATGAGGCATAGTATACCCACAAAACGATTCTAATCAAATCAACAAGAAACCAAGCACACCAAATTACTCGATTAATTAGAAAACCATATACCCAACAATGATTGAACAATAGAACAATATAACAATATAACAATAGAATTTATCATGAAATAGCTTGAGTTGCATTCTTATCTAACAAACCCAAATCAATCCAATAAAATGCTACTATTAAGCTAACAAAATCGAAACCAAAAAGCGAAAACACAAAAAAAACCCACAAACTTCAAGATCACTGCTGCAGAACTCATCATTACGGCCAAGACAGGCAAGAAGATTCGAGTCCCACTAGCTCCAGCCATGGGCTCACCGGCCACGACGCTGCCGTGAGTCAACGGAAGCCCATCAGTCGTCCATCCGCATCCATTCCCGTCGCCGTTGAACTGGCCCATCTGAACTGGAGACTTGTCGCCGATTTGAGCCGCCTTGGCCGTCTTCACAGGTTCCTGGAATAGAAGTGGGCTCGATTCCTCCTAGACATTGCTATCCCTATTTCCTGCCGTGGTTGAGAGAAATCAAAATCGAAAACCATAGAAATTTTAATCGAGATGAAAAGAGGGGAGGGAGAGAAAAGCAAGGTTGGTTTTCTAATGAAGGAAGAAAAGTAAATGACGATAAAGAAAAATAAATGACGATCTGGGGAAGAAAAAATGACGATAAAGAAAAATAAATGGAGATAAAAAAACAGACTTAAGGGCATTTTTGGGAAATGAAGGAAGACTATATAGAAAATAATAATAAAATAATAAAAGGGTGTGTGGATAGTATTTTAGGGTGTGTTAAAATCAGCACCCTAGATGAACCATATTATAAATATATTACCTTCAATCTGTCATTTCTCATTTTAATTTTTTA
Organism: Comarum palustre; assembly: GCA_951800085.1. Classification (NCBI taxonomy): domain Eukaryota; kingdom Viridiplantae; phylum Streptophyta; class Magnoliopsida; order Rosales; family Rosaceae; genus Comarum; species Comarum palustre. The sequence goes on from OX637583.1 coordinate 24,075,792, forward strand.
CTTTCGTTTTGTAATATTAATGGTTGGAAGCAGGGTTCTATTGAAGAAGAAAAATTTGAGTCATTCCATGCTCCCTACTATGCTCCATGTCCGGAGGAATTGAATCTAGATGTACAAAAAGAAGGGTCATTTGTAATGGACAACCTTGAAGGACTCAAAATTGATTGGGATGGTGGTGCTGATCTTGATGAAAACTCTAATAACATAACCAAAGAGACTGTAGTAGTAGTAAGTAGCGGCGAGTGAGTAGCCAAGAGGATATATAAGAGATGTGGTGGAGTCCATGCTCGAGTCTCACTTTGGAGAATATCTTATGATGGATACTTTGTTTCAGAGGCATGCAGAGCTCGTTAGCAATCTCTTATCAAAGTCTAGAACCAAGTATATTGTTGATACATATGTATCTACGTATATTATGTATGTATGTAGCGGGATAGAAACAGTGGATACAAAGTTTATAGTGGTTCTCCCTGCCATCTATGGGAAAATGGCTACATCCACTTAATATGTACTATGAGTTGAGTCGTCTTGGCGGAACCTCAAAGTATTACAAGCAGTAGTCGTGGTCTACCTATCTCTCCCTCAATGGGAAGGGGAGAGTTTGCCTTTAAAGGAGAGGGAGAATCCCACCTATTACATGTTTCCGATGTGGGACAAGAGTCCTAGTAGTGTTCCGTGAGGGCATGTTGGTGAGGCCGGCAATGTAGCTTCCTATTGTCGGATCGGCGACTTCCGAGTATCTTTATGTAGCTTGCATGGCGAGATTCGTGATGTATGTCGAGATCGGGTATCGTTATGGCTCGTAGACACACATAAAGGGTGTCACTTATGGTTGGTGGTGTAGGCATATCCATGGCTACCCCAACAAGTCCCTGAAGTCCTAAAGCAAGAGCACCTTCTTGGTTGAGGAGTTAAACTAAGTCACCAAACATAAGTGGCTCCCAACCCTACTAGTCCCTGAGCTCCTCAATCAAGAAGGGACTCTTCCATATGTTTTTGAGCTTCGTCCTTATGGCAGAATTGGATTGTTGCCGAATTGAGAAGTCTCTAACTCCCCTACTTTGAGAGCGGGCTGTTGTCTAAAGATGGAAGACGCTCTGAAGTCTGATGGCATTCTCAACAGACAGTGCGTTGTTTGAATGTGGGATGTTGCTTGAAAGCGGAACAACGCTTGATGACAAAATCCTGCTTGAGGTGTAATGCTTGGAGTAGCTAGATACTTGTAGCAGCGGGTTGTTTGTCGCTATATGAATGAGTACTGGTCGCTGCATTCTACTTGCCTGATCACGCTTTCCGTTATATGAATGGGCATTGTGCGATGCCTTCCTCTTAGATGATGAATGAGCGTTGCTCTCTGAATAAGCGCTGCTTGTTGGATGCGAGCTGCTATGTGCACGTTGAGCTCTGGAAGTCCCCAAGTATCCTGCTAAGAAAACCATATGTTTGTGAGAAGCGGTCACATTTTCTTTGCGAAATGAAATCGCTAAAGGATTATCTTTATTCTTGGTTACCCAAGGATAATAGCTTAGGATAACCTTGTTTCATTTGTAACGTTTTTAGCTATACAAAAGAAAATGTGTGGAGTGAATCCATGTATGTGTGCCAGGTTGTCCTCAGGCTTTAAATGTTGGTGGAACGGATCCCCGTTTATATGTTAGTGCATGCAAATGACAATGTATATGCATGCATATCTATTATAGTATATTCCTCTATTAATATGAAGCATAGTGAGGTAATGGTTTATGCTTTATCTAGAGTATGATGAAGATGTGTTGCAAGTTAGGTGGTGAGCATGTAGGCATCGTGTCGCTGGTGGGACATTAGCCCGATCAAGCAAATAGCCATGTTTGTAACCGTTTACAATTTCTATCCATCATATTTTAGTCAGTCTTATTGTCCCAATATCTCAAAGCTTCTAATTATAGCGGAATGACTACGTTTTGAAAATCTATTAAAGTATGCTTAGAAAGTGATATAGCAAGTGTCATGACATCAAAATACTTATCTTATATTACCTTGAAGTGGCGATCTGTTCAAGTCCCCGAATCACGTTGGAGTTGTTCAGCAAGCTGCTTGGATAGAATGTACTTTGTTGAAAAGCTTGGCTTTGCTTGGCGCTTAGAGAGCGGAATGAACTGCTTGGCGCTCAAAGAGCGAAATGAATTGCTTGGCGCTCAGAGAGCGGAATGAACTTCTTGGCTCTGCTTGGCACTCAGGTAGCGGAATCCGCTGTTTGGCTCTCAGGTGTAAGGTATGTGCTTCTTAAGGCGGCAAAGAGATCATATGTCCCTTTACGACGTTAAGACTTCTTATATAGAGTGCTGGTCTCTTCCGTGTAGGACATGACAATGTTGTTCTCCCATGCAGATGAGGTACATTGTCGTTCTCTCATGCATATGAGGTACATTGTCGATCTCCCATGTCAATAGGGCAAATTTTTGATCTCCCATGTAGATTGGGCACATTGTCAATCTCCTATGTAGATGCGGTAAATTGTTCTCGTTGACGTTATCTTATGCCGAGAAGTGGCGGGACACCGAGGGTGCATATAGGGGTGCAACAATGAGGCACTGAGGGTGCACACAGAGGTGCAGCAGTGAAAACTAGGTGGAGGAACGTCAAGGGACACCAAGGGCTCTTGTAGAGGTCACCAAGTGGCGCTTGCAGCGGACCCCAAAGCTCTTGTAGTGGGCTTTAGGTGGCGCTTGTTGAGGTTCCCTAGGTCATGAGCATGCCCAGTTTGAAATGATTCAATTTCCTCCAAAGGGAAATAAAGAAGAAATTAGCAATCTAAATAATAACAATATCATGTTGAAATAGGCTCCAATTCCATTCAAGTGACGGAATGCATATATATGATCAAGTATACTAATCCCCTCCCTTTCATGCATTTTAAACTTGCGAATTCCAACGAGATCATGTAAATAGGTAAACAATTCAAGAGTTGATGTCATGAAGATGCCATATAGCGATCATTTAAAATTTCAAATTGTGGCGGCAATGTGTGATGAATGTAGCTACTCGCTACTCACATATATGCTATTGATAAAGTTTATCATGCTAGTGCCAGGTGCCGTTCATGAACTAGAGTACTGTGGTATGCATGCATATATAGCGTATAAGAGACTATTGACAATGAGACGTGGCTCCGTCTTGTGCACAATACGTATGTGTTTAACAACTTAGCATATAGTTGCATGATGCTCTTATATGTGGCAGCAAGCTAGGAATCATGTTATATCCTACACAGGCACATGTGTAGACATTTCATGGACATATATAGCGTTTCAAAAGATATAGACAATCTAGCACAGAGAGTATAGAACTTAGCTTCTCTTATTTGAAGTGTGATGAGCGGTTACTGGAGTACTGGAAAGTTCCATTGCCCAGAAAATTCTAAGACAAGGAACTGTGGGCGTTGGCCGCTGGGCATCCATAACAGGATTCTTCCCTTCTTCGTATTGGAAACATCATGTCAGTATTGGCATTGGTGACGCTTTTAGCGGCGTCCGGCTTGGCAGAGAAGTGAACAAGCGTAGGGTGTCTAAAATTTAATATCTGGGTGCAAAGAGGAGATTGATGTCTCATCCTCCATGAGTTTCGAAACAGCAGGGGATCAAGTATATTGCGGAGTCTGAGCGACAGGTTTCTCCTTGAGAGCGGATTTCCCCTTGAAAGTGGTGAAAGCGGAGTCAGGTTTCTGGTCTTGTGGCATTGACTTCTTGTGGCGTTGACTCTCAACCAATTACTTGGAAATGCTGGTTTCCCGCCACTACAAAGTCGAGTGTCTGAGTCAGTTGATAGTGGAGTCCGAAGAGCGGGTTGCAAGTGGTTGTTTCCGATGGCGCTGAAGAAGAACAATGCAGGCGGTGGTGTCCTGTTCTCTTTCTTCCACTCAAATGGCAGTTTGACACCGCTGTTCGAGGAGTAGTTCTATTGAATAGCGATGATCTAGATGGCGATGTCGCTGCGTATCTGGGGGCGCTGTTGTTCCCCTTGTGGCGGGTTGCTTGATGGCGTGTAGAGATGGCCGATGCCGCTGTTTAAACATAACAAATTAGGGTCCAAGCCGTTGAGAGATTGTTGGCCGCTGCATAACTTTTATTGAATGGCGCTGTTTGTGATTGATGAGTTTGATGGAGAGGAAAAGCGGCAGCCGTGTTCAAGCAACGGTCCAAGTGGGTGCTAGGTAGCGGAAAGATTCAGTGATGGTGAGCAGCGGTTTTCTTCTACTCTCTAATGGCGGAAGTCGCTGCTTGACATATGACTGGCGACAGAGAGTAGAGCGTAACTTGATGGCGAACGTCGCTACTTGATGGTGAACGTCGCTACTTGATGAGTGTGAGGTACTGCTCCTTGAATGCATCCTCTTTGTATATCGCCACAAAACGATGTCTGCTGGTGTTGATTTCATAATTTGGTTCGACAACGAATCTTGACTTTTCAACTCATTTCACGTAGGACGCTTTGAAATGTCAAAGAGCCATATAAGACTCTGACCTTTCAACGCACTTAAACCTTTAAGATGCCTAACTTAGCATTCCAAGTCTTCAACTTTGGATGATCATGGTAATCACCAAGTGATGACCATTAACATGTCAAGATTGAACACTGACATGTCAAGACTATCCAACATTAGAGAAGCATAATCTAAAATAAGTCTAGAGCTTCAACCTTCAAGGTCAATATTTCGACCTCTAAGACTAAGAGTTCGACCTTCAAGGCTTCAAGCCTCGACCCTTAGTTATCATGGTCACAACCTCCAAGGCTAAGGCCTCGACCCTCAGGTCACACGTAAACATGCGACAATCAGCTGATCTACTCTCATAAACTCTTCCACGTGTCAAGCTCCAACAACTAAGCGAATAGTAGTCTAAGGGTCAACTCTCACTCACTAGGACATGTGTTGCTCACTAACAATGGCTACAGTCTATATGCATGAACAAAATGTGAGGTCATGACATATATTACACTCAATCAGCCACATAAGGATGCCAACAACCCACTCAATTAAGCACATGTTTGTCAGCCCAATCCCAAGTCGGCCAACTGACCCAATCAACCCACCCACTTAATCAATCAAACTCATTCATTGTCAGATCCTCAGTGTATCAAGGTAAGTTGGTGAAGAACTCATGTCTTCACTTTCCACGCCAACAAACTCAAGCCCTATAAATACCAAGCCTTTCCAAGGCTGAAAGGAGACTGATACTTCTTCTTTTCTCTCCCTAAATGATGCCAAAGTGCATAAGCTCTCTCTCTTTCTTATTATGCTTTGACATGTCAAGGATGCTTCAGCACAATGCCAAAACATCATACACTTCTCATATTTTTAATCATTGCTTAAACAACCTACTGATTTAGACGTCAGAGAGTGTTTGGCCGGTCTTAGGCTGGTCCTCCGATGACCTTTCCTCTCTCACTTTTGCAGATCGATCATCACTATAGTGTAAGCTCATCATCAAGTGGAGAAAGCTCAACATTCAGTGGAGGAAGTTCAAGAGGAGAGCATGGGCTTCATCCAACAAAGGAGGAAGGATACCACTCTCAAGTGTAGGAAGTCTATCACCTAATGGAGTGAGCCCAAGCCGTGTGGGTGAAGTCCAAGGAGAGAATATTAGTTCCGCCCAATAAAGAAGTGTGAATGCTCATCATCCAGTAAAGAGCGCCACCCAATAAAGGAGCGTGAAGGCTCATCATCCAATGAAGGAAGCCCCCAATAAAGAGGAAAGTCAGTCAGTCAAAGGAGTGCATGAAGCTCACCATTGAGTGCTTGAAGCTCACCATCGAGTGAATGAAGCTCACCATCGAGTGTAGAAACCTCGCCATCTAGTGAAGGATGTCGAAGACCACATGATCGAGTATCCCTGCTCAACAAGAGAACTAATGTCCATGATCAAGAGCCCAATCTCATTGAAGAAAGTCAGATGCACAAGATCATCAATGTCATTTCTCTAGCCACATGTGATGGACCACCAAGACCCGATCCAAGACCGTCGAGAACTATCACCAGTGATGAAAGATGGATGACCAAGACCATGCTTGTGGGTAAACCGACCGTAACGGAAGATAGATCCACTACATGAGGACAACCCCACTAGTTTACACGTTGGACTTCAACAGAACTCTCGTTGACCCGTTGGTGTTAAAATTCGGCACCAACAGCTGGTGTCTAGAATAATTGGTCTGCATATGGCTCTGCTGCTCTTCTCTCTCTTTTTTTTTTGTTTTTGTTTTTAGGTAAGGAGTCGATTGTGCTGCTTGCTAGCAATGCAGCCAAATAGTGTTCCGCTACTAATGTAATTAGAAGTCGATAAGAGTGGCCGCACATATATTTACGAGAACAGTGACTCCGCTACTTAGAACAGTGATTCCGCTACTTGAATTTTATACATAAGTTTCTGTTCGAAAAAATAAATTGACATTTAAATAATTGGTTGTGAGGGCTTAGCTTATGGAGTTGTTTAACGAAGTCTTTTGTAGCGGCTTCCCACAGATGACGCCAATGTTGATACAGATGTATCTACATGTATTATGTATGTAGCGGGATAGAGATAGGGGACACAAGGTTTATTGTCGTTCACCTCACCATTTATGGACATCCACTTAATATTTACTATGAGTTAAGGCGCCTTGACGGCATCTCAAAGTATTACAAGCAGTAGTCATGGTCTACCTATCTCTCCCTCAATGGGAAGAGGGAGTCTCTCTTTATAGGAGAGGGAGACACCCACCTATTACATGTTTTTCGATGTAGGACAAGAGTCCTAGTAGTGTTCCGTGAGGGCATGTTGGTGAGGCAGGCAATGTAGTTTCCTGATGTCGGATCGACGACTTTCGAGTGTCGTTGCGTAGCTTGCATGGCGGGCTTCGTGATATATGTCGTGGTTGGGTCTCGTCATGACTCGTGGACCCACATAAAGGGTGTCACTTATGGTTGGCGGTGTATGCATATCATGGCTACCTCAACATACATCAATTTGGTCATTGCACTCATCAAGAACCAACTATATTGCTTAATGTATGCATATGTTGTAATTTATTTCCAGATCATTAATTAAACCGGCTATCTGTACGTGTGTGCTGTTTCAATTCGATCATATCAGTTGTTTAAAATAAGGGAAGAAACATATTTGATATGCCTTGTTTAAAGCAAACACATATATATGCGAAAATTATTCGATACACTGGTGTTGCATGTGACCTGCTCATTTCACACCGTTTGATTGCGTTTTCATTATTAAATGTATGCATTGTTCATATTTTTTTTCTTATTTTTTATCTTTGGGTACACAGAATACTCTCATATATATATATATATGCATGTTCAAATATTCAACTAACTTTTTATTTTCTTTTAATTAAATGCCTTAGTTTTATTCGATTACATACAAATGAGCTATTGGTAGCGAATTTCGGTAGTCTTGCTCCGGTCGTCTGAGATGTGATTATGCGGTTTCTGGCACCGGATCGTCGAAGCCTATCCTGCTCTGGGCGCAAGGTACATAAGTTTTTGAGAAAGGGAAAGACGAGCTTCGGGAGAAAAATAATTCAATCTAAAATAAAGACATCTTGATCGTTGATTTGAAATGGACGGCTGAGGCTGTCTTGTGAGAAAATATGAGGAGCGGATCCCAGTCCCAACATGATGATGTTAGAGCCAAAAGCAAGGAAATCCCATAATTGCTCAGTGGATTAAGCATTAGAGCTGATCACTAACGTCATTCTTGGAGCATACCAAAAAAAACTGCTCTAAAATTCATAATTATCTAAGCAAACTGTCTGGTGCGTCTCTACCTTGGGACCTCATTTCACAAATCATAGCAATTCATGTCGGCCAAAATCCCACCCTCTCTAGCTACCGTAGACGTCTCTGTCTCTTTGCTATATATGAATACGAACTGAGCTACATAATCGATCAAGGGTGCAAGTATATATCAGATCGATCGCAGAACATTTTTTTTCTACCTGATTGATCATTACACTAGCTATTTGATAACTCATTTAGCAGAGATAGCCGTACAGCAAAAAAATGACTTCAATTTTGTCTCCAGAAAGTCTTTCCTTTTCTTGTTGGTAATTTGTTGACTTTACATATAAAATATATAGGTTATAAAGGAAATACAAAATTTTTGTTGGGGCGGCAGCCCTCACTGACCCTCAAAGAGTTCCGCTAATGTTTACACTTAATGGCTTCCAATAACAGGCAAAGGGTTTTACGAGTTTGTCAGACTGCGCCATCTCCAGTATCACCTACTCCTTTTTTGTTTTCGCGTCTATGATACATGCATGACCTAAATAAATCAACAATCTAAAAACATAGCATACTTGTCATGAAATTGTAGATACGGCAAATGCTTTAGGACAAACATGTTCGGGGGACGCATGTATTTGTGTGGAGCACCGAGTCAGCCAAGGCAATTCTAAACAATGACATGGGGAAATTCGGGAAGAGATACATAAAGTCTATTGCGGAGCTAGTAGGAAATCAAAGCTGGCTTTGTGCTTCCCAGCAACACCACAAACAGGGGTGGAGGCACACACGGACGTCATGGGGCCAATGCCCTGTTCACCGTTCAATCGTAAATTTCGGTTCATCAGTTCATCTTTTAGTCGTAAGTTTTGGTTTATGAGTGTCTCATCAGTGCTCTACTGAACAGAAAACAAAAATATGCACTATATGAGAGTTGAACCTCTAACCTCTCAATGAAATTAAGAACCAAAGTTGATCTACTAGACCACCTCGATTACATGTTAATATTACACAAATATTCTACATATTCACAGATACTTCTTATTTTAAAGGGATTATTTTTTGAAATAAAAAAATTAAACAAGCAAGGGTTTCACTGAAAGATGAACTTCAAGACTGAACTCACTTAACCAGCTTGAGAATTCTTTAGCCTTAATTTTGCAACCTACCTTTAAATGTATTTATTACAGTTGTAAAACCTAAGATTATGAGCCGCTTATTTTATGTTGTAAACATTGTAAAGTCTAAGTGAGTGATTGTTTGATATATTTCATATATCTAGAATGATAATTGTTTCTAGTATAGTCGATGAGACTAGTTATTATGCAACAACGTAAACACGTAACACTCGTCAAGAACCAATATCATTACAAATATATTATTATTATAATTATTATTTATGTCACACTAACTGAAAATTTCTGGCTACGTCATTAACCACAAACTACTTCGAGGCCAACTGGGCAGTTTGTTCTCTACTAATTTTCCATCGGTGTTCATCAAACGGTTTGATCAGCTCATTGTTGAAGCTGTAAAGGGGTGGGAACATCAAAGCACTGCGGTCATACAAGATGAAGCACTCAAGCTATGCAAAAAAAATCTACTTAAAAGAGCTACAGAAAAAAGAGAGAGTAGATTAACTGATGACAAATTATAGTAAAAAATCCATAATTTCTAAACAGATAACTTGCAAAGCAATGTGTAAGATGTTGTTAAGCATGGAGAGTGGAGTTAGAGGTGTTGCACAAGGAGGTAGCTCATTTCTGTGAAGCTATGCTAGCATTTCATTTGAGGTTGCCTGGGACTAGATTTTACGAGGGCCTTCAGGTAAAGCTCACTATTTAAATCAAACCCACTGAAAGGCCCAATTTCACCTATGGACTTCAAGCCCAGATTTTCTGATCAAGCTGTTCTCTCTCATATTCTTCAGGGAAGAAAATCATGAGCATAATTGATAAAGCAATGAGAGAAAGGAGAAGAAGAGGGTTACAAGCTGATGAAGATGATCATCTACAACAAATAATGAGAGATGAAGCAGACGGCCTTGGGCTGGATGATGAAATTCTTGGGTGAAAATCCAGATGTGCTTCACACTCTTATGGTAACTAAGTCAATGCTTGACTAGCTTTGTTTGTTGATGATTTCTTCGATTTTTCTGGTTTCATAGTCAATTTTGTACTACTAGTTTGATTGTATATAACAGAAAGAACATGTTGATCACTTGGGGAGAAATTAAAACTTCGTCAGTCAATTATAACACTGGAAATTATTAACGAGATGCCTTATGCTTCTAAGGTAGTAGATAGTCTATTATTTCTGGACAAATTTTAATTAATTAGTTGAATTAAGGAGTGGTGTATATGAATTAGGTAGTGAAGGAATCCCTAAGGCTGGCCTCGATCGTGCCTTAGTTCCCAAGACTAGCTCTCAAGGACTGCGAGATGGAATTAAGGTTCAATGAATTTCATTATGCATATCTCCTTTCATTTGATTATTCATACTCTATAATTTCATATAATGTAATGATTAATTAGTAAAATTCACATGGTATGCGTTTTTGTTGGTGAAGGATTTAGGATCAAGAAAGGGTGGAAAGTAAATGTTGATGCAAAATCGATTCACCTTGATCCGACGGTGTACATCGATCCGGAAAAGTTCAATCCCTCGAGGTTTGATTTAAGAAACCATTCATTCAAGTCCCTCATTCTTGTGTAAAATGTTGTAATTTGTAAGAAATATAAACATGAATGAATGCAGGATGAACATTCAAAAGGAGGGTATGGCAGGTTTTTAGCTTTTGGGATGGGAGGGAGGACATGTTTGGGGATGAACATGGCTAAGGCTATGATGCTGGTTTTTCTTCACCGTCTCGTCACTACTTACAGGTCACTGTCTATCAACTTCTTCAGTTTCTCGTGTTGTTGAATCTGAGACCTTATCATTTCAGTAATCAGCATGGAATATTATTCTGGAGGAAAAAAAGTTAAAAAAACTATAAGAAAATTATACCTGGCTAGTCAAGGTTTGATGGCGTCGGTGTGTGTTTGTTCTTTCATGTTGATTATTGGAATTGGCTGAACCACACAAAGCAAGTAGAGAGTGGTCATTCCCTTCTGAAACAACAACAAAAAGTCTTGTATTTTGATAAATATATTAATGTTTCAAGGACTAATTTCACAAACTTCATGCTTGATTTTGAGAAACATTTTGAACTTGCTAATTAACATACAACCTCTTTGTCTAATTAATAATTAGCTCCATAAACTTAAATGTCGTGCTATCATTATCGTCTAATATGAGATCGCTATGAAACAAACAACCATCGTTAAGAGAATTAATTATCGGATTCTTCTTGGTAACTAATTTTACTAACAAAGCTCGTGAATTCATATCAGGTGGAATGTGATCGACCAAGATCCGAGCATTGAAAAATGGGGGCTTTTCTCAATGTTAAGAAGAGGATGTCCGGTGATTGTGACTCGTATCATATACTAGTGTAAATGTAATGTAATTCACAAATGATATTGTGTTCCAAGTTGGTTTGGGAAAGATCAAGCATCATTTCAATGTAAGGTTCGTATTACGGTTAATTGGTTCATATGGACCAAAAACTCGTCTTCGGGGGTTTTGGACAGAAAAACCTCTAAAACGGGGCAGAAGACAAGGACTCCAATTTTGACCTAGAATCTCTTATCCGTCTGTCATCCATTCCACAATTAGTTTTTGACATAAACTTTGGGATCATTCACCTAAAGAACAACACAAGGTAGCTACTAAACAGTCCAATTTAGGTTTAGGGTGGTAGAAACACCCACCAAGCCAAATCGATCCCATTATATCATAGCCTTTATGCAAATTAACAAATTATTCTCATTGTAAAACGCATGCGTTGTCCTTAAACATTACCAACAGACCCAAATGGATGGATGCCTCCCCAATTAAGGACCCCAATATATCCAAGTATCCTTAAAAAACTATTATATGTATCTAAGTACTTTTATGGGCTATAAAGGGGTCATTAGTGTATAAGCTAGGGAAATGTTTAGTTTTTCTTTCTATTCCACTCATGGTGATATTTTTCATAATTTAATGATTTGTTTTTTTCTCTCAGAATCTAAATGGTTCATATAACAACTAAAATGATGTTAAGTTTTTCCAATACAAATTAAAGTAATTAATTAGCTAGGTGTATTTTTCAGTAATTCTTTATTCTATTTTGTTTCTGTTTTTTATAATTCTTTTTAATAAGTTGGTGGAATATTTGTCTGTTTTATTCTTCAAACATATTTATTTTATCTAACAAGATGCTTGGAGGCCTCCGTCGTCTCTTTCGGAACGACCTCACAATTGCAAAACCTAGTTTCGTACGGCAACAACGACTTCTCTTTGGCGGGATTGCTCGATCGTGTGTTCGAGGCAGTGATGCGACTGGTGGCTTCCCATTGATGCTTGACAGGCTGTGTCTGATGTGTCGACGACAAGGGGTGATCGTCGAAGTCTCAATGTGGCGTAGTGGCCTTTGGGTGGTGGCAACCTGATGGGTTTCGTGGTCGTCTTCTCTAATCGTAATGAGGTATGTGTTGGATTTATGTTTGATTGTCTGTCATGTGACCAGTGGCGTATCTAGGATCCAAAATCTACCTAGGTTAGTTTTAGGAAGCAATTTTTTTTGGAACGCAGAATTAGTCCTTAAAATCCTCATCTTTCAATGAACCAAAGAAAACAGAGAAAAAAATGGAGAAAGAAAAGGGAAGAGCAAACTGAGAAAAAAAATAGAAAAAGAAAATGAAAGAGGATTCGAACCCACATCACCAACGTTTTAAACTAGTCTTTTACCAACTGAATAACAAGGGTACTTTGTTGAATCTGTATAGGTAGTCGTATATATAGAAAAATCTTGTCTGGGCTCCAGCCTATAGAGCCCTTCAAGTAGATCCGCCCCTGCATGTGACGATAGTGTGGATCTGATCCCTTTGGTTCGTGGTGGTTCAAATTGCTAGTATGGAGCTATCTGGCTACTGCCTAGGTTGGACGGGTCGCTAGCATCGATGACGGTGTCGACTGCCGTGGCCGGAGCCGGGCTTTGGAAGCAGTGGTGGTTGGAGTTGGTCGGGTCTGATTCGCCACTGGTGGTAGAGGTGGATATGGTGAAGGCTGGTCTGATTGGGCTGGCGATGGGTGGGCAGGGTTCACCTAGGCCTGTTCCCTTAAGTTCGTTTTGGACCATGATGAGTTTGGACTTGTGCTTAATTAATGGGCTACTATTGGGTTTTGGAGCGGGATGCTTGCTGAAAGGGTATGATCTTAGATCATAGGGCTTGGGATCGAGCCTCTTAAGACTTCCAGGTCTACCTAGACAAATTGTAACTTGTTACTTTGATTTAATTCTTGAGTTGTATCTATACGTACACTAATTAAGGTCTCTAGACGGCTGATATTTCTCTTTAAGGGATTAGATAGAAATAGTTATAAGTCATTTGTCGTAGGATTTATTTGAACGTATTCCCCAAATGAAGGTTCACTGTCTTTTGTAAGGACTTGTGCCATATATGTTTTTGGTTTCATGACAACACACATGTATGCGCCTTTGGTAATTGATAAGTTAATGAAATTAACTATTTAAAAAAAACATTTTTATTTTATCTAAACTTTACTCAACACATAGTAGAAGATCTCCTGTCAATTGATTCATCTACTTCACCATCTCATGGACTCATGCATGCTGCACTTTTTCCCTTGTATATAAATACTAAATAGTTCCCTAATATCGACACTTGGAAAAGACTAAGCATTTGGGTTACTAAATGTAAGAACCAAATGCATAATGTCATAGATTGGGGCCAGACATCTTGTATTGTGTATGATCATAAGTTGCAAAATGGATTATATTTCTTCTCTTTTGGAACACATTCTAATGTTTCTGATGTTGACCTATCCAATATATATATGATTACATTTCCCCTCTTCATTTGTTTACAGATTAAGTAAGCTCTCATAATTGTGATCAGGTGTCACCAAACTCATAAATGTTCTTATGAAATCCTTCATCTCTGTTAATCCATACCTGCATGCATTTAATATAAAATGAAGGTTATTGCTGTACTGATAAGGACTGAGTTGTGGATTCAAGGGACAAGAAAATTATTGAGCAATTGTTTTGTTCTGCTGTAATCAGTATATATACAAAGAAGAACAACTAGATGATAAAATAAACAGCTTATAAAACTGGAATTGCTGCACAACAATAATCTTGGGAGTTTTGACTTTTTTTGCTGCTGTATGAAGTTGAAAAAAGCTGGTATGGATGATCCAATCCAACACGAATACACGTGTTTCGTTTAGGGTTCTTGGTTTTGTGGATGGGGGTTTCTGGTTTAGGGATCACTGTACGGGTATGGAGTGGGTTGGCCAAGCAAAGCAAAGTGAAAATAATTGAGAAGGAAGCTTGAAAAGCTAGCACCAGCAGCACCAAATAACACCAGAGTAGGTGGTTCGTATAAACAAGTTAATTTGTAAAAGTCTTAAAGGGAAAGAAGGCCTGAAAAAAAGCCTCTTTTCTATTATGGCTTTTGGAATTTGGTTCTTGGTGATTCCATGAGTGCCAATATCATCAACTGGATAAGAAGCAAACTGCTTCATTGCAAAGAAGCCTCGCTATAGGCTATAGCTCAGCCTCTCCTAATAATTATATATGAAGTCCTAACAGATACGGCTTGTACTCCCACACCACACCAAAAGGAATTGTTCCCTGCAATTCAACCACCACTAAATAACAGGTCTCCCTTCTATTTTTCTTCAATGGGATCTCCTTGCCTAAACTACTGACATGCATATATGCATATATAGATGGAAATGAGAAAGTAAAACTTGAAAAGATCAAACGATGAGAAAGAAAGTTTCAAACAAAGGGGCTTGGCATATCAAAGGAGTGCACAAACTCAACAATATGCATTATGTGTCTTCTAATAAATTTCTGAATTGGTAATACTCTTTGAGACATTTCAAAGAACAATATAAGTTGCGCATCAAGTAAATCGAGGTGATAAAATAGATTGAAATTCGTATCCAAAACCAATTGGCATTGTATGAAGTGGTCCAAACCTTTATAAACTCACATGCAATGTTCTAATTCCCGATATGAGATTTATATCTCAACACGCCCCCGCATATGAGACGAATCTTGAAGCCTAACACGTGGACAACTTTAAGGTGACGTGAAGTTTGTGTGGTCGTTAACGCTAATACACGTAGACTTGAGTAACCAGCTCTGATACCATGATAAAATAGTATAAGTTTCACATCCAAGACCAATTGTCAATGGATGAAGTGACCTAAACTCTTATAAACCTACAAACAATGTCTCAATTCCCGATCTGAGATTTATATCTAACCACGAGGTCTTTTTGAATTTATGAGATTGCAAGTACTAAAGTAGCTATCCCATTAGTAGATGATGGATATGATGCTAGCTGAATATGAAGGAATTGAAACAGCAGGTAGCTATACCCAGACTAATTAGTGGTAACTTTGCCATACCTGCAGTACATCTTGCCAGACGTGCTTTCGAAATCACAATCACAAAGTGTGTAAGAGATTGAGAAACTAACCAAAGCTTAGTGTAAACGTAATCATGAGAGACCCAAAATGGAAGACACGGCGGGCAATTACGATTAATAAATTAATTCAATAGAATGCCTAAAGTACACAACAAAGTGACTTTCTGCAAGAAGAAGATTACATCAATCCCATTGAGTATGGTAAATCATTCCCTACATTAGTTGCTCTATAGTTTAGTGCTCTCATGTGCTTGCAAAAAGCCTCAGAATTCGGCTTCAAAAGTATAATTCAATCATATACATGATCCTCATCGCAATGGTAATTTACTCAGAATAGTATATCAAGAACAAGATATTGATGAAGTGACTGGGAAGCTTACAGCACGGTCTCAGAAATTTTGGAGATTGAAGAAGCAATAACATGAGAATTACGCATTGATTTTGCGCGCGGGTGAATGTATAATTAGTGGAACAACATAATTAAGTCTTTTCTTACGAGTATGAAGTTCTAAGTTCGACCTAAAAAAAGATATTGATTTGAATCATTGATTCCCAATCAAACAAGCCACATCACTGATGCTCCATTAAAATTGTATCCTCCTCTTCTTGTGGAAAAACAATTCAAGATATTTTTTCTTCCCAGTTTGTTTTGAGTCTGTATTTTTGTTCTTTTGCTTTTGAAGTCTTCTCACACTACATTTTGCGGCAACTTTTATGCTCCAGTCCTCTTGACTATTGACCTTTGTTTGTTTCTAAAACCACAATTTTAAGTGGTCTTGTTTCTGATTCCAGACAATCAACAATTCAACATATTATTCTTGTCAGTTTGGCTACTCAAAATTGATCAGTTCTTTCTCAAAATCTCACAGCATCATTACAAAGTCTCTTGGATATTGATCATCCTCTTATTCTTCTTCAACTCCCTTCTCAACACACCAATCCACTACTTCACTGCTTAGTTAAATTATACTAAGTAGTAAATAATTAATCATCAGAGGCACAAAATAAGTACCAAGAATTGAAGATATACCAAAATGCTCAAACTCACAAAGGATTTTCATCACTTTTAATCTCTGAGATTGAGACAACAGTAAATTACATGATGATTTACACGAAGTCTCTGCTAAGCCTTGTAAAACAGGCCTCTACTACCACTAGTTCGAACTTAGATTAATATTACCAGTGAAATATTACCAGCAAATTACCTCCATTCCTACTTATTTAACTTTGTACTAGCTAGAATGAACCAAACATACAGAACCACCTCAATCTGTTTGTTCATTCAACTCTCCTCAAGCCTCTGAATCATCTTCTTCGACTTTATGAAAAACTCAACCTCGCGCTGGAACTCCTCATCGGACAATTTCTCCACTGAGCTCAAACTCTCCGGCTTAGTTTTCCGGTGCATCTCTGTTACCGATCGCTCCAGACCCCTCTTAGGAGTCTTAGGCATTCCTCTTTCCTTGTCGAAACTCTCCGATTGTGTCCTCCGGTAACTCTTCACCGTTTCGCTTTCCTCACGGCAAGCACTAGTAATTGTAGTAACTGCGGAAACCGGAGAGACTACAATTTTACTTTCAGTAACCGCTTTGTCTTCACAAACCGGCAGAAGAGATTCCACTTTCACATTCTCATAGGATTCAGTTCCTTTGAAGTTTGATACTTCCTCCGGCAACTTAGTCGTCTCTGTTTCATATCCGGCAACCATACTCCGGCTAGAAACAAAGCAGCCGGCTTCTTTGCCCTTCACTACTTCCGGAGTGGCTAACTCATCAGATTCCTTGAACCCGGCCTCGAGGCCATTCCGGCGAGCAGACTCCACGTTAGCGACATACTCGCCGTAAATATCGGGCTCGGCAAGTCCTCCTCCGGAATTGTTGTTGTTGTTGCCGGAGACGTTTGCACCGGACAAAACGCACGTGACGACAACCAAGGCATTGAGAAGCAGGAAAACGCAGAGGTTGCTGTTGAAAACAGCAATAAGGAGTTGGCGGGGAGCGTCATGGCAGAGAGCGTAAGAGAGCGTCGCGAGTGGCAAACACGCCTTCAACAACCACCTGAGGTTCTGGCGCCACCGGTAACGTCTCATGGCATTGGCTTTCTCGGCCTTCACACGATCAAAAACGACTCTCTGTGAATCCATGGTTCCAAAAACAATGGCAGAGAAAGAGAGACTGTGAAAAAAAGATGATTGTGAATGTCTTTGAGGGTTTGGTGTTTGTTTCTTCGTTTCTATGGCGATTGTGATGTTTTGGCCCTTTATATAGAGCTCAGGGAAATCATTCGATTTGAATATTTGATTTTATTTGAGAAATAAAATGGAAAGTTGGTAATAATAATATGCGTACAACTAGGAGAATCAATCATGTAGACCCTTCTCAGAAATTTTCTATGAATAATTTGCGAAATTTCTTAGTAGAGAACTGTGACTTAACCAGAACAAGACCGACCGACCGAGCCCGTCAAGAACGCTAGGGCATCTCTAATATTACGTGGCATTATATGAGTGGATAAATGATAGAGTAAATACTGGGCTGAGTAACTTGGCCCAGAAACAACTACTTATTTGAAATTGAACCTCATTGGCAAGTTATATCGAAGATTATTTTTGGCAGATTTTCAGTAGAGATCGCATCAAAGAAAAAGAAAAAAAGATTTTCAGTAGATAGAGCAAGGTTCAATCTTATGTTTTAGTTTCTCCGCAGTATCTCAAAGAATCGGAAGTATATATGCTAACTCGGCACATCATTTTCAGTGATTTGGTCAAATCTTGCGATGAAACTATATAATCGGAAACGATTTTTCTATTATTTCTTGCCAGAATAGTTATTTAGCTTTAGTTTTTGTACA
Organism: Comarum palustre; assembly: GCA_951800085.1. NCBI lineage: Eukaryota > Viridiplantae > Streptophyta > Magnoliopsida > Rosales > Rosaceae > Comarum > Comarum palustre. Next base: position 24,093,951 of record OX637583.1, read on the forward strand.
GGAAAACGATGGATATTTATCGAGGTTGGTTGGTTGAAAAGAAAAGAGAGACAAAGTTGGGAGTTGGGACATGAGTTTGATTGAGGGAGATGCTGAAACCCATGAGAAAAAAACTTTAATGTTAGTTTTATTGACAGTAAGGAACCCATGAAACACTTTGTAAGTTGATGCGTCAAGGGAAAAGCGAGAAAGATAGAAGAGAACAAACCCTCCACGGGCAGAGGACACAAATGGTTTGCTTTTTGGGTACCCTAGAGGTTCTAGTTCCTTCTTCTTCTTCATTTTTTTTCTTAGTTGCTAGATCTTTCTGATACTAGTGGTATCAGAAATTGCAAAAATTCACTGCAAATATAAAGAACTTCACTCATGTAGCTAGATGAGAATCAGTGTGATTGTGAAATGAATGTCGATGCAAATCTAAAAGAACTAGTTTATTAGCAATACTAACAAATACTGTTGGTAGAAAATATTCCATTGATGTCGATCTTGATACTAAAGATCAAACCAATACCCTAAAAGGCTAAAATCAAATCCTGATCTTGACAAATTATATTGCATGAAGTCATGAACAATTGGCCCTAGTGCATCCTTCCAAAAGCATTTTACCCCCAATTCTCATTAGCTCAAACTTTAAAAAGCTTAATTATTGCAAACTTTCCGCTCTCAAACGGAAGCAATGGTTGTTTAACACAAGAAGTAATTAAAATTATGTAATTGTCGTCCTTGATCGTTAAAATATATCCTGTGGTAAAACTTTATGGTTGTATTCGAGTGTCCTGTAAGATAAATTAAGGTTGAAATGAATCTTTTAGGGTTTATTTGTAGGTTCCACCAACACAATTATGCAAAAATATATCCTAATCCGTAGTCAACATTGTATGGATCATCGATCATGTTTCATCGAAATCATGGCTCATACCACTCCCTATTATTATGTAATTCCCCTTTATTAGTGCTGTCATTTTGTTTCACTAATCCAGTATCTTATGTTTTCGGTTAACGAATAACGATAATGCATATTGTTGATTGTTTTCTTAATTTGTATTAGGTTAAGGGTATATTTGTAATAGTTTTAAGGGTATATTTGTATTTGTCATCTTAAAGCTATATAAAGGGTATAAATAGAGTTTTTTTAGAGGAGCAATAGAACAGTTTGTTGTGGCTGCCGTCTACCCCATTTTGAGAGCTGTTGTGCTTCCTTTGTGAACCCTCTTTTTGTTAGTGAATTCTTTATTCTTGTTGCTCCGTAGATGTAGGCTATTGCCGAACCACGTTAAATCATTTGTTCTTCTATGTTTGTATTTGTTGTTATGTTGTGTTTGGTCTGTGGGTTTATTCACCGCAGTAAAACAGTTTCTCCCCGCAGCTCTTTGTTCTTCAGTCACTAATTGGTTTTCTGGGTGCTATGAGCACAACTGGTATCAGAGCCAGTTGTGACTCTGATTTGAGGAGATGGTGATGAACATGGAGATGAAAGTAGATTTGCAAGAATCACGGTTCAGAATGCTAAGTTCGAGGTGGAGAAATTCGATGGCACAAACAACTTTGGGATGTGGCAGTGTGAAGTGAAGGATGTGTTGGCTCAACAAGATTTGGACATGGCTTTGGAAGATAAGCCCGATGATATGTCCGATAAAGATTGGCAGAAGATAAACAAGTTGGCGTGCTCTACGATTCAGTTATGTTTGGTAAAGCAGCAAAAGTTCGATGTGATGCGGGAGATTGCAGCAAAAGAGTTGTGGCAGAGATTAGAAGACAAATACATGACTAAAAGTGCTGAGAATCAGCTGCATATGAAGAGAAGGCTGTTCAATTTCAAGTATAAAGAAGGTATGAAGATGATTCGCCATCTTAATTTTTATAAATTGGTTGTCGATCTGTTTAACCTAGATGAAGAGATTAAAGATGAAGATGAAGCTATGTTTTTTGTTGAATTCTCTGCCGGATTCGTATGAACATTTGATAACTACTCTTCTCCATGGTAAAAAGACTATTAAGTTTGAAGAAGTCTCTAATGCTTTGATGAATTATGAGATTAGACATGCCGATAAGCAAAGTACTGCATCTACCTCAGATTGTTTGGTTGTTAGAGGCAAGGCAGTAGAAAGAAAAAATCTCCACAGTAGAAAAAAGTTTCAATCTCGTCCAAGAGAAAGCTCCAAAAGCAGAAGAAGTTTGGGGAGAGATGAATGTGCATTTTGTCATGAGCAAGGGCATTGGAAGAAGGATTGGTCGAAGTTGAAAAATAAGAACAAAGGCACCCATGTCAATGTGGCACTTAGTGATGATGAGTCTAATTTTGTTCTTAATGTCCAAGGAACAAGTTGTGTTGCATATGATGATCAAGATTCATGGTTGTTAGATAGTGGTTGCTCTCAACATATGTGCCGCAATAAAGATTGGTTTGCAACATTAGATACAAATGTTAGCGGAAGTGTGTTCATGGGTGATGATTGTTCACATGATAGAAAAGAAATTGGGACAATCAAGTTGAAGCTCTATGATGGTGTTGTTAGAGAACTAACCAATGTATGGTATGTACATATGCTTGGACATAACTTAATCTCTTTGGGAGCTTTGGAGGCAAATGGATATAAAATTGTCATGGAGAATTGTGTTATGAAGGTGTCAAAATGAGTTTTAGTAGTGATGAAAGGAACCAGACAAGACAATTTGTACCCGCTGCAGGGAAAAACAGTAGTAGGTAATGTTGCTGATATGAAAGATGTAATTGGCAATGTTGCTGCAGTGAACGCTTCTGATTACACCAAGTTATGGCCATGAGACTTGGGCATGCGGGAGAAAAAGCTCTTCAAGGATTGGTGAAACAAGGGCTATTGAAAGGAACAAAGACTTGCAAGCTTGACTTTTGTGAATATTGTGTTTTAGGCAAGCATTGTCAAAATTCTTGTAGGAACTGCAAAATCGACCAGAATGCCAAGATAGGAAGAAATGCACTTGGTTATCACAAATGGTGATGTAAGTATCTATGGCTCTTGAAACTTTAAAGGATATACTGTTATATCTAATCATTGTTCCTTTTATTTGCAACTCGAACACTGGTGACCCGTGCTTTAATATCTCAGGGAGTTGAAGAAGCAGAGAGACCGGAGGACGAGTTTTACATCAGGTCTGGAATCAAAGTCGTTCTGAAGAATGCTGCCATTAAAGGTGGAAATACATATAAATTACAAACTCTAGGCCTCAAATCACAAATTCCTGTCAAAAATCAGATTCGCGCACAGATTGAGCTTCTGATACTAAATTGACCAAAACTTTTTATAGGAAAATGCTATTTACAAACGGTAAAATGTTATGGAAAGCTGACATCTGTAACTTTTATTGATATAAGACTCATTATCTGGTTCTTCTCGAGCTCCCTCGGTGTTCTGTCGAAGTTGGCTGACCTTCATAGGCAGAATTATGAATTTTACCTTTCAATCTCTATTTTATTTTTTTCTTCTCATTTGCTTCGGAACATCTAGAAAACAAAGAAACAAAGTAAATAACTAGAAAACATACCAAACAACAACAAAAGTATAAGAAAATTCGATACAAATAATGTATAATTGTGTACCTATCACAAACCTGGTTGGGGGAGTCACTCCCTGATGATATCATAGAGGTTATTGTTCCACACATGAGTGTACGGGATCGCATACGCTTAAGCCTAGTTTGCAAGCCTTCGAGCTCAATTCCTATGTGCAAAGACATCTCATAGTGTTAGTATACATAATTGTATATTGTCATTCCTATACAAAACAAAGATTCACAAATGATTTGAGTTTAATTTCTTTACTCAACAAATTTGATTGATGAGCATTGATACATTATATATATATGATTTGATTCATATTTGGTTAAACTCTCAGCTCGGTGGGTGTCTTGTGAGACTATTTTTATTATGATATATATATATATATATATATATATATATTAGATTTGCTATGCACATGGAAAGAAGTTATTACGTTGATTGACAAGAATCCTAATTTAGTTAGGATATGCTTAATTAGATTTGATATACACATGGAAATAAGCTATTACGTTGATTGAAAAGAATCCTAACTTAGTTAGGATGTTGATCTATTAAATTATTATTTGATTTGAGATATATTGCATATCTAATATTATTGGTGTCTTTGTATGAAAATAGAAGAAGAACATGAAGAAATTCTTCACCTACAAAAGAAGACGCAGTAGGCATTTGAGGATTTGTCTTTAGACTAATATTTTCGCTGTAAATTTTATTCGTGAAATGTCGAAGGTCAATTGTTCCATGTTGAGTTGAACTTTATGTTTATGTGTTTGTAATTGAAGAATTAAGGACGTGGTTCCTTGAAGATTGAAGAAAAATATTACGTGAAGAAGAAGAGGAAAGGTGTTTTAAACATATCTACTAGGGTTCTAGAGATAGTAGCCGCGGTTAGAGCTACATAGTTTGTAATTAACTTATTCTTTTCATAGTGGATTATCTTTTCAATTGGGGCTTTTCAAGAGCTAAAACCCTGACAATGTTTTTCCTCAAATTGAAGTTTCATTGGGTAAACAAACTGATGTGTTCGTTTTCTTTATTTTATGTCCAGTTTGTCAAGGATTGAAATCGTGTTTTAGTCACCGTTGCACATTCCAAGTACTTTCAATTGGTACCAGAGCAGGTCACTAGATATACTTAGTGAGGTCCGTGGGTAAGGTTGAAGGATAGAATATGATGCAGTTGCTGGTTTGATCATTAGTCCTCATCTCTTTAATAAATCATTGGTAAGTCATCTCGAAACTTTTGAGGTAAGAATCAAACCCAAGAAAAAGCTCAAATCTTTTTCTTCTTCTTCTTCTTCTTCTTCTTCTTCTTCTTCGACTGATGTTGACTTGAATGAGTATAAACGTTTAATTGATGAATTTGAGATATTTCTTAAAAAGAGAAAAATCTTCTACTAAACCCTCGAAATCTTCATGTATTGAAAAATCTAATTATTGTGGTTGTGATGCTTTTGATCAATTTTTGTGTAAATGTGATAACATGTGTTTGAGATCTGGAAGTAAAGATGAGTTGAAGTCCCAGAATGAATTGGTACTCAGTCCCACAGTTTCTTCAACAAATGCTCTAAAAGAAAAAAAATATTATCGACAGGGATTGAAGGTTCTGTTTCAATCACCGGACATACTGATTTCAAGCATAAACTTGCCCTTGTTGAAAAGTGTTCTAAAAAATATTTTTCTACTTGTGTTGATGAAAATTCTTGTAAGTCTGATGTTTATCTTTGTTCTCCATCATCTTACAATACAGGACAAGGTGTTGAACATATCAAAGCCACATGTTTTATTGCCTTCAAAAGTGATGGTGATAGAGATCAACCTTCTAAAAGCAAAATTATTTCGAAACAATTGAAGAATGTTGAGATTGATTGTGTGCAGGATAGGATGAGTTCCATAAATTGGGACATGGAGAAGGATAAATTGATTGATAAGATCAAAGCTCTTTAAGTTGAGGTAAAAGTTCAATCGGTTTTGAATGCTTCTCTAACACATGCGAATGAAAGATTGCAGGTTGAATTGAAAGATGCTTATAATCGATTCAACAAGTTTGAGATCAGCTCAAAGAATGTCATGAAGATGATAGGTACTGGAAAAAGTCACAATAATCGAGAGTAACTTGGTTTTAAAGGAAAATCATACAAACCAACGAAGTTTGTGAAAGATAGTTGTCAGCAAGATAAAACTGAGCTTTCAATCCAGTATAAGAAAGTTGGAGTTGAAAACTCAAAAACTAAAGTTGCACTTCAACAGTTTGTCCCTCCATCTCTTCACAAGGCTGCTCAGGTAAGTACTGATGTTCAGGCTCATGTTCATCAACTCAAGTATGGTCGTAAATTAAAATATTTTGTTCATACTTGCCATTATTGTGGGAAATTAGGACACATTCGTCCAAAATGTAATTTACTTCATAGGAACACTCAGAGAAAGAGCAAGGTGTCAATTCTAAATCCAATAGAGTTGCTGCAAGCTAAACTGAACAAAAAATTGAAGTTATTGACGAGGATTGTAAAGCGTGTTTCAATCCTGAAGAAGCACGTACAACTTGAAACATAACTAAATTTGGGTGAAAAGGGGTAAACCAAATGACTTTTCAGGTTAGTTTGATAATTTTGATTTATTAGAAGTGATGCTACTTGTTCAATGTCTCCTTGTAATTCAAAGTATGGTGGGAAATCTCATAGATGTGGCATTGGTGTGTACTCTAAATATTGATGGTCTCCCTTAAATTGATACATTTGACATGCATTCACTGTATAAATTCATGATATTATTGGTGTTTTTCAGTTTTCCGTTTTGGTACCTAGTTTACTTCTAGTTTTCTTCCATGATTGTATGCTGGTTTCAATACTAAGGTTTTTGTAATAATAAGTTGATCTGAGATTAGCTCAGTAGTTGTTATGGCTTTCTTTCCATAAAGTTGATAAATTTACAGGCAAGTTCGTCACTTGGTTTGATGTTTTTGTAATTATGTGCATGTTTTGTTTTATCATGGTTGTCTTGAACTTATGAGACTAACTTCATGCTTATATATATGTAATTATTAGCTCCACAAAAGGAGAAAAGTATAATGTGTGATTATATGGAGCTAGACTCGCTTATTCCCAAAGTAGACATGTCTGGTTCGTGATGAACGATATCATGTACTTGATAAGAAACGAGAATGACCTGGTCACCTTGGTGAGTATGTGAAGATATGACAAGTTATTCCCAAAGTAAACATGTCTGGTTCATGATGAACAATATCAGATACTGGGTGAGAAACAGAAATGACTTGGTCACCCAAGTGAATATCTGAAAATAAACCAAACTACTTTTAAAGTAAACATGTCTTGTTTGTGATGAACAATATAAGGTACTAGGTGAGAAACAGGAATGACTTGGTCACTTGAAAAGAAAATTATTAAAAGATTTACTTGTGAAATGAGTGTGCAATGTCCACACCAGAAGATGTAAGGGGTTATATTGTTCAATTTTGAAGTGATATTTTCTAAATATTTGAGTTATTTCCCACCTCATAGCATTGATTGTTCACCCTGTACACATAAGACACATGTTAAAATCAAATCTTGTCATTTTTTTACAGGATTGTTTGAACAGGTTACTCATGAAGTTGAATTTGTTGGTTTTATGGAGATAAAGTTATCTTGTACTTTGATTGAATGCTTTGTTTCTTCTTGCAATAAGCTTCGATTTGTTCTTTAGCTATTTATGTGTACATTGTGTCATCAAATATATATTTCAGTTATTTTATGCATTATTTGAGGGAGAGAGTTTTTCTCAGTGTTGTGAATTATTAATCTCATGCATCTCATAATCACTTTTAGAGGGATTATTAATACTTGGAGTATATTGCTTAAGTGATTTACCTTTGTCATTCTTTATAGTTCAATCTTTGGTAAGTTTATATTCATGAAAAGGTCGAAGTTCAACTGTTCCATGTTTATGTGTTTGTGATTGAAGAATCAAGGATGTGACTCTTTGGAGATTGAAGAAGAATATTACTTGAAGAAGAAGAAGAAGAGTGTTTCAAACATATCTGCTAGGGTTCTAGAAATAGTAGTAGCGGTTAGAGTTACATAGTTTGTAATTGACTCATTCTTTTCATAATGGATTATCTTTTCAATAGAGACTTTCAAGAGCTAAAGTCCTGACACTGTTTTTACTCAAATTGAGGTTTCACTGGCTAAACAAACTGCTGTTTGTTTTTCTATTTTCTGTCCAGTTCATTAAAAATTGAAATCGTATTTCAATCTCCGTTACACATTCTATAGTACTTTCACGACATAGACTTCCCTGGTTAATACTCCCTCAACCTGAATCTAAAGCTCTAATTTGCAACGATACCTCCTTGAGCCTTTTCGACTTGCATCATGGCAAATTAAGTAGTCAAGCTAGAGTTGCCTGAACCTGTTCGCGAAGCTTGGTTTAGAGGGGATTCCAAAGGTTGGTTGATTATGAACAAGGTGAACAAGACTCTTCACTGTTTCTAGTAAATCCAATATCAGGAGTCCATCACCAACTTCAGTCTCTGAGAACGATTCCATCCTTCCAGGAGTATGTTGAAACAACGACATGGAAAAAATATGATGCCTTGTGTAGTTGTGTTATTGACCTCAAATATTGATTCAAACGAGTATATAGTAGCTGCTTCTCTTGGCACTTCTACTGATAAGATACTGGTTTTGTGCAAAACTGGAGACAAAGAATGGAATGTCTTTCGGTTAACAGATGCAAATGGATCTTTATTGATACATTATTTTCATGTGGCAAACTATACACCATGATTAAGAGTAGATATAAGACGGGTGTGGTTGCAACTCCTCAGATATTGAACTTTGGAGATCAGAGTCGGTGGAATTGAAGTTGGTCTATGACGTGAATCCAAACGTTAGTGAAATCGATGTTGAAAATCATGGTAACTATGAGGTATTTGTGCAAGCGAGTACGAACTCGCTAAAGTCAACAAGCAAGAATGAAGTATTGTTGTTCCTACAGAGATTAGATCTGTTTTCGAGCATAGACAACATGAACGTCGAAAATGGTGGCAATAATATGGAAGAGGAAGAGAATAACGAAGGCTATGAGGGAGAGGACAACTTCGAAGGAGAAGGTGGTGTTGGTGAATATCAAATCAATGTTTTGGATGAAGACGATTGATCCCCGTAATGAAAATTTAAAATTGTTACCTAATTTGGGGGACAAGGTATTATTCTTGTCAAACGGCGGTCCATTATCTCTTCGGCCAAGTGATAACCAACACAAAGATATGGGAGGGAACTGCATTCATTTATTTTGCAGCAAACAATATCTTGAGTTTCTATTCCTTAGAAACATATATCAATTGGGAGATTGGTGTCTTCAATTTGGATAAAAAAAATTCAACGATCTTTTCTTAGTGTGAAGGTGTTCATAAGGTTTGAACTCGATCTAAAACTCTGTTCTATATACTCTTAGCTTATTTCTTTGTCTGAATGACCTATTTGGACTATCTTTCTTGTAATTTAATATTGATTGAGATTGTGCTATGTTCACTCTTAGCCTATTATTTCGCGGTCTTAATCACATAGTAGCCTTAAGCGCATGCAAATTTGCTCTTTTTTGTTTTAAACAGATTTTTGTTGAAATAAAACGCATTTTTAATTTAATACTGTTACAAATTTACAATTCATGATTTTAGGACCAACTCCTACCTCCAATGTGCAAACTACTTCAAGTTTGTTTTTTTCTCTTTTCTGTTTTAAAATGTATGAAATTATCACTAAGATATTTAAACATTAGTTTACAGTTTTTTAAGTGAGATATAAAAGCGTATTTGTAGTTTAAAAATTTAACCATTAACTTATTAAAAAAATTGTAATTTGACATCGAGCGATATTGTGCTCTAAACAAAAAAAAATACATCATTCTGATGTCCTGGTGTATCAGTTAGCTGGAGGGTGGATAGGTAATTTAACCAGGGTATAAATTCCCTAACCCTTCCTTTAGTGCGTCTGTTGCAACCTTGCAAGCCCCCTGAAAACTCCAACAGCGCACACTAAAGCTCTCTCTCTCACTCTTACCAAAATGGCGGCGGCGATTTCGTCCTCTCATCTCATACTCCGATCAGACAAAGCCTCTCCCTCCTCCTTCTCCGGCCAGACCCTCCGACGATCGCCTCCATTTTCCGGCAAGTTCGCCACCATTTCCGTCTCTTCTCCGGCCTCGTTCCGAAGAATCTCGTGCCAGGCCTCCTCCACTGCCTCTTCGCCGTCTTCGGTGTCAACCGGAACAGGTCGAGTCTCGCCTGTTAGAATTCCTAATGTGATTGAATAGTAGCTTGAAATTACTCAATGATAATTGCATCGAGGAATTTTCGAATAATGTATGTGATGTTGCCGAACAATTTCGGCGAGTATACGTCAAGTTTAGTTAGAAGATTTGCATGCCTGGAAAATTAGGGTTTAATTGATTGAATATTGAGTGTAAGTGATAGTGCTCATACGAGTAGTATGAATGCTCCAAATGAAGAATCAAATCGATTATTTTCTGACTTTGCATTTTGTGTGTTGTTATTTTCAGCAAAAGCAGGACAGAAGGATTTTTTGCACATAGATGACTTTAACAAAGCAACGATTCTAAAGATGTTGGACAGAGCAGCGGAAGTGAAGGCGCTGCTAAAGTCTGGGGAGAAGACATATCTCCCGTTTAAGGGAAAGACGATGGCTATGATCTTTGCAAAGCCATCCATGAGAACTCGTGTTTCATTTGAGACTGGGTTTTTCCGGTTAGGAGGTCATGCAATATACCTTGGACCAAATGATATCCAGATGGGAAAGAGGGAGGAAACTAGGGATGTCGCTCGTGTTTTGTCTCGCTATAATGACATTATTATGGCACGTGTTTTTTCTCATCAGGTATGCTGGTGAGTTCATATGTTTGCAGTTTAGTAAGGGTGATACTATGGGAATTGCTTTGCCCAAGCGTTCTATGGGAACTGCTGCATGTTGTAATGAGGTTTACTTTACCTGTTCTGCTGCAGGACATCCTTGATTTGGCCAAATATTCAACTGTACCTGTTGTCAATGGCCTGACGGACTACAACCATCCATGCCAAATTATGGCTGATGTCCTCACTATTATTGAACACATTGGCCAGTTAGAAGGAACTAAGGTTGGTCCACTATTCTGCTCGTTAGGTTTGGTTATCTTTAACATGCATATATATATATATATATATATTCTGATTTTGGTGGTCAAATCTACACAACTCACAGGTTGTCTATGTTGGAGACGGAAACAACATTGTGCACTCTTGGCTGTTGATGGCTTCTGTTATACCTTTCCACTTTGTTTGTGCTTGCCCTAAGGGTTTCGAACCAGATAAGGAAACTGTTGAGAAGGCACAACGAGCTGGTATCAGCAAGATTGAAATCACAAATGATCCCAAGGAAGCAGTTAAAGGTGCTGATGTTGTGTACTCAGATGTGTGGGCCAGCATGGGGCAAAAGGAAGAGGCTGCATATCGCCAACAAGTTTTTAAAGGATTTCAGGTACAATTGTTTTCAAAACCATTTCAATCACATTGTGTGTGATTTTTTCTTAGTAAACTGTCATTTTGGGTATCTGTTGAGAAGAATTGTGTTGTGCTTTCACCGGAATACTTGATGCTCAGTCCAAGGTGTTTTGACATCATAAGGGATTAGTAGATTAAAATGAAGGAAGTTTACTTTTACTTTAGCAACTTTTTGGCTGACGTATAAACCGTTCTTTGTGAAACTTGAAGTTCAAAGAGTTCTGAGGTACATTTGTTCTGTGCTAGGAATCCTTTGTTATGAACTTGTAATTCAACACTGCTTTTGTCTGAATTTGATTCACACTATTGGTTTGGACCTGCAAATAAAAATTTCGGATCTGATGCGTCATTCTATTTGTTTGGCATAAAAAGTTGGTCACGTTCTGCTCAAGTGTAGTTTTTAGTAGTATTTTAGGTAGTTGGTAGTTTATTTTTTCCGACTAATATTTTGCGCCTTGTTTTTACAGATCCATGAGAATCTTATGAAGTTAGCAGGGCCACAAGCTTATTTCATGCATTGCTTGCCAGCAGAAAGAGGAGTGGAAGTGACTGATGGAGTGATCGAGGCTCCAAATTCCATCGTCTTTCCACAAGCTGAGAATCGTATGCACGCACAGAATGCCATAATGCTCCATCTGCTTGGTGTCTAGTTCCCTATTAGCCCAGCTGTCTGGACAAGAATATGAGAGCATTTCAGCGCGCATCTAGGTTCTGAGTTTAGTTTCCGACTGTAACCTTAAGGTTGTTTGTTATTATATCTGTGGCTTGAGAACATGGGAACTTTAACTTTAAGTACTTGCTACAGTATGGAAGTAGCTTTTAAGCACATGTTAAAACTGAGTGTGATCATGCTAGTGTCGTGTTCAATGGAATTGCTTCTTGGAGTCGCAGCATGAATCTAGCTACAGCTGCAACAATATAAATAAAAGAAGGCCTAGAATACATTTCCTAATAACTATTTATTCCAAGATGAACGCTTGCGGCTGGCTTGTATTTCGCCATTCTTCTCTGCAGATGGGATTCTTTATTGATCTTTCTTCATATGTACAAAGTAAACAGTTTATCGCTCTTCCATGCTGAATCTATTCCAAGCATCCTGGAGACGACAGAAACCAGAAAGATACAAGTGAGTTTAAAAGGTCTTGATCTTAATATTTTTGACAGAGATGTTGAGACGTCTAATCAGAAACAGAAGATCTTATCTCATACTTGTACAGCAACACCGTGCTACATTCAAGGACAGATCAGCAACATACCTTTAGAAGATCAAACACCTTCTCACAAGTGTACTTCTGCTGAATGCTTGCTCCCCGTTGCTGTAACTTATCAGGATGAACAAAGAGTGCAGCTTTGCGATAAGCTTTCTTTACAGCAACAGCGGTTACAATATCAGTAAGAGGAACCGGCTGCCAACCACTATCAGGCCCAAGGATCTGCCAGTCACAGTATAATCATTCAGTCAATACCAGCTAAATAAAAAGTACTCTGCTTGAGCTCTATGTTGGTTATCAAAGAATTTCAAGTCATAGAAGCAGGTGAAGGGGACTTATAATGGTAATATCATTGAAGACATGAATTGAAAGAAAGGGCACATACATATTGTAGTGTTGAGAGCAAGGCACGCAAATTTCTCTCCTTGCCACTTGACCACCTTTTGACCTCGGCATCAAGAACTTCTGCTAACCTCTGCCAGAAAATTAAACTCACAATAGTGAGAACATTTGTTGTGTTTGAAAAATAAATAATAAACTTGCTAACAAAGATATATTACATTTCTCTCTGCTTGCTCTTGTTGTACAAGAAGATCACGATTATTCTTCTCCGCAAGAGCTTTAGCCTGAAGGAGACGGGAAGAGTACATTATTCATTGGCAATGTATATTTAAACCCAAGCAATATCAGGATATTCGGATCCACACAAATATCTGGAAGCATACCGCACGTTCTGCTGTCCGTTGATTCCTCTCCAACATAGCTTTACACCTTTGAGCAGATTCACCATTAGTTCCACTGGACTGCTCAGGTAGGGAAGGATCTTCATCAAGAAAAATATAACATCTTCAGAAGTGGAAAAGAATTGAAATATTCAACAATAAGGAAATCAATGCATATAATTAAATGCATGTACAGTGGACATACCAGACTGATTTGATGAATTCGGGGATCTTGATGTGGTGGAAGAGAATGGGCCTTTGGACTCTAGATCCTGCAAGAATTTTAAAAATCATTTATTTATGATGTCACAGGAAAAGCTTTTCAATGCTTATGAAGGATAGATCATGCTTAACAGAAACACTCACCGAGGACCGATTCAGCCCATTATCTCTAGAACTAGAAGCACCAGCAAATCTCTCAGAAACAGATCTTTTAGCCTGCTTTTCATCTGTAGAAGCACCAGACCATTTCGCCTGCTTACCTGCCTCGGCAGCAGCCTTCTCAGATAATGCTTTTTCTAAGGCACGATCCCGAGCCTCTGCGGTTGCTCTTTCAACAAAAGAGCGTTCCAATTTTTGTTTGGCTTTGGCTTCCTTTGAAGCCTTCTCAGCTAATGAGGCATCATTAGCCTGCACAGAAGTCTTCCCTAACTTTCCGTGGGCCTCAGCCATTACCTTTTGACGAGTTTCAGCAACTCTTTCTTTGACATCAGCAAATGACCTTTCACGAGCTTCACGAATTACCTGCGCAACCTTTCTTTTCTCCTTTTGTCTTTCCCTTTCTCTTCGCTTTTCTGCTTTCTGAATCAGGTGTTCTTTCTCCAGATCCACTACCTTTTGTGAACTAGCGCTAACAAATTCATTTGCAGTCTGAGATTCTTGTTGATTCTCATTTTCACGTTCCACTTCTTTTCGAGAAGTAAAGGTTGTTTCACTCTCTTTTGCTCTCAGGGTTGCTTGACTATCGTGTTCCACTTCCTGCGAATTATGGTCAGTTTCACTCCCTTCTGCGAACAAGGTTGTTCTTGGATTTGCATTGTTTTCTTGTTCAAATTCTTTGAATGAACTGTGAATGGTTTCACCCTCTTTCGGCCTCAAGGTTGATTGTTGGCTGTCCTCATTTACTTCTGTGCTTTGACTTGTCATGACTTTATGATGATTCTCCTTATCTCTCTTTGTAGACAGGTCTGTATCCGTTTCATTATCCAGTAGCACACTTCCTGCTTTACCAAATATAGGAGGAGCCTGAGCTACTGTTGCAACCTTCCCATCGTCAAACCATCTTTTCCTGTGAGAAGACTTGGTAATATTCATGCTCTCCTGATTCACAGCAGAAACTTCAGGTCCCATCATGTCATTATTATCTACAAATTCTTGAACATGCTTTTGTAAGTTGCAGGCTACTTCAGGCTCTCTGGCAAGCTGGGCATCTTGCTTTTGCCCATATACACTTATCTCAGTTGTGTCAGAAGAATGGATCTCTATTACGTCTTCCAATTGCTTCAGTATCTCAGTCAATTTGACACCTGAAGCCAAGCCCTCTATTTCACATATCACTTTCTCTTCCATGACATCCTCCTCTTCAACTGATTCTGACTGTCCATCCTCCTCAAGTTTAATGAAAGGTTCTGAAACTTCATTAGTACCAAACCATCTTTTTCTAGATTTGGAACCATTATTGTTCCTTTCCTGATTCAAATCAACTTCAGCTCTCATCATATCACTATTGATAACTGCCGATTCTTCACATTCTTCAGTCTGCTTTCCTACATTGTAGTCTTCACTGGGCTCTCTGGCAAGCTGGTCATCTTGCTTTTGCACGAAGCTCATGTCACTTTCACTCGCACTTATTCCATTTTTGTCAAAAGAATGGATCTCTGTTGCATCTTCCATTTGCTTTAGCCTCTCTGGAAGTTGGGCACTTAGAGTCACGCCATCTGTTTCACATATCTCTTTCTCCACCATGTCATTTTCCTCTTCAACCAGTTCTGTCTGGTGCTCATTTTCTTCAAGTTGAATTGAAGTTCCAGCAACTACTTTCACCCCTCCATCCTCTTTGTTTATAGGTAACTTCATAGTTTCTTTTACATCTTGGTCGCAATCAACATCTCTAGCGGATCCCTGTTGGCTGTCCAGGTCCTCACATACATCTTGCTCATTCAGGTTATCTGCTGCCTCAATATTGCAATACGAGTTCTCTTGATCCTCTTGAGTCGTCTGCACTTTCTCATTTCTTGTGCTCTCATCCATATCTATTTGTACTCTCCCCGCTTCTACAAATTCAAAATTCTCTTCTTGGCAGTTCTCACACTCCTGACAAGTAGCCTCTTCAAGTATCTTCTCATTCGGTCTGGTATCTTGAAGCTTCTCATTTCGTTCAGAGTTTCTGTCATCCTCAAGTATCTTCTCATTTGGTCTGGTGTCTTGAAGCTTCTCAATTCGTTCAGAGTTTCTGTCATCCTCATGTCTCTTTTCAAAATCTTCCTCATCATAAAAACCATTCACTGACTCGATGGTTTCTTCCTTCTTATCTTCATTGAGAATACTGTCAGTGTCTTCTTCACCCAGGGCATATGGTTGTTCCCTCTCATTTTCTTCCAGCATGCAACCCTCCATGTCAGTCTTCTCATTTTCATCCCACTCCTGAGCCACCAAGTTTATTTTCACATGTTCAGTCTCCAGTAACTCATGAGTTTCAAACCCCTTGTCATCTGCATATGGTTTCTCCTCACATGTTTCCTTTACATGTGTTGTTTCAAGCTTCCCTGCATGCTCTCTGGGAGCTTCCCGTGGCTTCTCATTATCTTCCTGCTTGGAAAACTCTTGAGATGATGCTAATTCAACATTTTCTTCAAACTCAGAAACCTCGCCAACTACATTCAATATATTTTCAACTCCTCTTTGTTCTTCTGCTGTAGCTGCTTTTGATTTCTTGCCAACTTGCTCTGGATTTTCAAAGGCTTCCATATCCGTTTTCTTCTCATGTTCATCATAATCTACAGATCGGAACATCTGCCTAGGACTGTCGGATTTTTTATTCTCTGATACTATATCATGGTATTCATTTGAGTCAGCAAATTCATAAAACTCTTCTGTTGCTTCTGATAAATCAGGTTCACTGCTGTCAGCAAATTCGTAGAACTGTTCTGCTGCTTCTGATACATCTTGTTCACTTGTGTCAGCAAATTCGTAAAACTGGTCTGCTGCTTCTGAGTCATCAGCTTCTTCATGCCTGTGATCTGTTGGAGTTGGTTCAAATTCCTGTCCATGTGCTTTCCCTTGAGCTTCCATCCCACCACAAAGTTTATCTGTGTCTTCTAGCGCTACAGTTACTTGCTCTGGCCGAGCAGAGACATGAACTTCTTGTAGTTCATGGGTATTTTCTGTAGATATGCTTGCATTATCGGTGAATTCTTTTCCACGTACTTCCCCTTGAGCTTCCATCACACCACAAAGTTTATCTGTGTCTTCTAGTGCTACAGTTACTTGCTCTGGCCGAGCAGAGACATGAACTACTTGTAATTCATGGATCTTCGTCTTTGTAAATATGCTTGCATTATCTGTGAACTGAATGAACTCCTTTCCACGGACTTCCTCTCCAGTAACCATCACATCACTAATTGTAGATGCATTTTCAAATAACGGATGTACTTGTTCTAGCCCAGCAGAAACATGGACAGGAACATCCACTTTGTTATATAGTTCCCAAGCGTTTGTCCCTTTGGATATGCTACCCTTGTCTGCAAATTTACTGCCCTTCCTTGACTTAGGTTTCATACTGTTGTCAAAGCTCAGTTTGACTCGACTTTGAGGACTAACCTTCTTTTGATCCATCAACTCCTTTGCCATTTGTATACTTGCTTGAGCCTCCTCTATTGCCTTTGTCAGAGCTGCAACAGATGCAGCTGCAACAGAGTTTGTGTCTACTTCCTCATCAAAGTATGGCAGTGAGGGAACACTGTCAGCACCTTCAAAAGTATCACGGTTCAGAACCCCAAACACTGAAGCCGTTGGTTTCTCAAATTCACCCTTCCCATCAGAACGCATGCTTGAAAATGGAGGCATGTTTGAAGAACGAGATTCTTGCGCAAGTTCCCCTGAATAAAATAACTTATCAATTGAGCCGGAACTTCTCCACTTGTAAGTGTCCTGAACCTTGGCAACTCCTCCGTAGGTCTGTTTACTTGCACCAGTAGTTTGCTGGGCCCCCATTTTTCTATCCAGACCATTGACAATGCTAGCATCATTTGCTACCAAGGACACTGGTTTATCAACTACAGAAACCTGACCCAAAAATGGAAGCACACTTGAAGGATGATCATGAGTTCCTAGCCCCGATGTATTCGACTTAAATAACTCATCAATCGAATTCTTCCAATTCGAATCATTCTCCGCCTTGACACCTCCTCCTCCAGAAGCCTTTTTGCCAACATCACCAGCTGCTTGGTCACTCATGGCTTTCACAGAACGGTTGCCCTCCATTCTCCTCTCTTTCGCTACCGATGACATTGACACCAATTTATCTCCTTCAGCGGCACACAAGGGAGAAGTCTCATCAACCAAACAAGTATATGCAGGAACAGAATGCACACCCGCAAAGCTTTTGCTTCGATTGTTGCTTTGATTATATGACATGCTAAACTTCTTAACACCATCAATCGATTCATAAGCCGCTCCATCTACTAAATCAATACCTTCCTCTGAACATAAACGTTTTGCCTCTTTCGGAGGTGACACTCTTTCACCTTGTCTCCTGTTTTAAAATAAATAAAAATTCATTAATGCTATGAATCTCTCTACCTCATATTTCTATCCAGATTTCGGATCATGCTTATTCTAACAACTTTAAAAAATGCAGACAAATTACTTTTTAAATATAATGCACCTGGTTTCTTTTTGCAATTTAGTTCGTTTCTTAGGCTCATCAAAGAGCTGCTCATACGGGACAGCGAAATCGGAATCGCCGAAACCGCCGAAGACGTTGGAGTAATCGAGCTGCGAGCTCCGAACATCCACTTTCCGCTCATTCAGCTCCGGAACTTCCAGAACCGGAATCGAGGAGGCGGCGGCGGCGCTGAAAATCTCGCGGTAGTCTTCGAGGCTGGAGGAGAAGGACGTCACGGTGAACTTGGCCGGAGCAGAGGAGAAGACGCCGTCGTAGATGGAGTGGCCGGTGCAGAGCTTCTGCGAGAGCGCCACCGATGGAGTCTGGTAATCCATTGATGAGTTTAGCTTCTTCCTCTCTCTCTCTCTTCGGACAAAATTTACAGAGAAAGAGAATTAGAGGGAATAAGAATCGGCGAGTAAAATGTGGGTTTAACTGACAGGAATGTACGGAAATCGATTAAATCGGCGATTTTTGGGAGGGAGAAGATCGGCGAGGAGAGTGAGCTTGACTGTTCTCGAAAAGATGATTCGCGAGTGTGGAGTCGTGTAGCCTGGGAGGACCGAGGACACTTCTTTCCAGGTTCAACGCATCGGTCCGAGCTTGGACACCGACACGGTGCAGGGGTGGATTGGTAATATGGTCGTCATTGTAGGGTGGTTTTTAAATACCAGGGAATAAATAGTAAAAGACGAGGGCATCGTGATTCACTTTTTTGTTTAGTTATTACTTTTGTGATGAATTATTAGTGAATAATGAGGACCCAAGGTTGGTTTGCAAGGGCTTGTTTTTGAACGCCATCATTTCCAGGATCCAAAGGATTGGTTTGATTAAAGCTAAGCTTTTCACGCCATCATTTCGTACTTCTAACGATCTTACGTGAACAATGTCTCGATGCAACGTTGATGAGGATATGATTTGCTATCGGAAAAATATGGTTAAATTTTTTCTATGGTTATTTGGATAAGTTGTTACATGTATAAAAAATGACAGTTTGATACCTTAAATGCTATTTAGTTTTCTAATATGCTATTTTCGTTAACTTTTTCATTAAATATGGATATGTAACTTGTATATGTGTTTACTGTAAGAGTTATTTTTATCATTATTCTACTAATAACATTTCAAATAAGACATTTGATACTCGAAAAATCACGCCTTGTCATTTAAAATGTATTCACACATGGACATGCGATACTTAAAAGAAATACATTCATTTTGTTCAAGATATTAAGTCGCCAAGCAAATACGCCCATGCATCTTTAAGGCTTGCGGAAATAGGTGTGGTATGGAAGATTATGAAAGTGTGCAATACTCATTTGTCGGTTTAATGTCGTTAGTGATTTCAGACCATGACCCAAAATCCAAGCCTAAAGACAGATCAACAAATGAGTGGTGAACATGCTTGAGATTTGGGTTTGGACTACCCCTTTCCTATTCAAACTAAGCCCAAATATACTTAAGCCCAAAACTCCCTTCTAGTTTTCCAAACATATTCAAATTATCTGTGCAATAGTAATGTCTTCCAAGTAACAATACTGTGCTCAATTCTTTTAAATTTCCCACCCTGCAGAAAACTATTACCCAGCCTAACCTCTAAATTTCCTACGGATTATCATCTCATTAAGAAATATGTTTAGACCAGTTAGAAGACAACTTCTTTACCATCAAATCGAGAGATTACAATTCCAACCACTTCTCATCAGAATACGTTTTTTGCCAATAACAGTTGTCAAATCCTTGCACCAATACACATTTACGAAAAAGAAGCAGCACATGCGTATGTCACCAGGCAGACCTAAAATTCGATTGAAGTGGGGCGTATTGTCATGTTATATGTATGTTTAAGTATTGTGGGGGACATAATTGTTGATGCTTAGACTAATATTTGGTATGCAAGCTAGTCTAATGTTAATTAATTCTATCATATTTTGTAACTGAGTGGGCTCGTGAGCCCCCAGTTGCCCTCTCTAGGTCTGCTAGTGCAAGTTACATGTTCATATTTAACGAAAAAGTTAACAAAAGTAGCACATGATAAAACTAAGTAATACTTGAGGTACTAAACTGTCATATTTTATACATAAGGTATTAAATTGTCCAATTAGTCATACTTTATATACCATAAGAGAAATTTACCAAAAAATATAACGGGTTCAGTTTCATTGACATACATTGATACATGTATGATTGTATGGTGAGACTATAAACAAGACTCACAATAGTTCTTTCATGTTTGGCTGAAATAACTCTGGTTAGACACGGTTCCACAATAGTTGAGCAACTAAGTTTAGCTTATTTGATCGCTAGAGAGATTTCAAAAGGGTAATTACATAATGCACTTTTATTTAATTTTGTTGCACAAAAGTACATGTACGTTCCATAATAATACACACTTGGGCATGGTTTGGTTTCATGGAAAGGAAAATAATTCATTCTTATCTCTCATGGGAATGGATATTGCAAGAAAATGAAATTTTTTAGAAGTTTTCATTACGATATTTGGTGAAATAAGAAAAGTCATCGAGAATGTTGTGAAAAAAAATATAATAAAATATTATGATCTGAGTAATAAATATCGGGAAAGTGCATCCCTTGGATTTTGGAAAGAACCAATCCCCACACTTTTTTCCATCATGCATGAAATTCTTTCATTTTCTCTTGCTTTCCAAGCGCAGGAAATGAACAACTTTCATTTTATGATGCATACTTTCCACGAAACAAACGAGATCTTAATAAAGACCGCTACTATATTACAATAGATAATAGATTACTATATGAAAGACTAAGTCTTTTTACTCTTCGTAGAAAACTAGCATTCATATCAAGATAAAGTAGTATAAGGTTCACATCAAAAACCAATTGACAATAGATGGAGTGACATAAACCATTATTAACCAAGGTTTCATATTCCCGATATGGGACAAATATCTCAACACGCTTCTGCACGTGTGACGTATTTTCAAGCCTAAAACGTGAACAATATTTTAGGTTGACGTGGAATTTGTCTGACCTTTGGGCTTCACACGTAGACGTTAACTATATTCATAAGGGGCTGGTAAAAGCTACTAACAATTTGAATCAAGGAGACAATCTTGGATGGAATATTGTGGAAATCTTAGATCAAATGATTACTCAAATAATGTGACAACATAACAGCACAAAAGCATGTGATAATTAGGCTTATATTAGCCAGAGATCATGCCCTTTGCTCTTTTGCTTTACCTTTAACTTGGTGACTCCCAACTCGGCACGGCAGACACCCCCGACTTTGCTCATGGAATCTGAGATAGATCGAAAAGAGAAGAAGAAGTGACGAACTTGATCTACAGCAGAATAGAAAATTTGAGGGAGTGGGAAAGTGGGGAAATCTGTAAAAGGTAGAAGACGATCGATCATGTATGCTTCTTGAGCTGTTGCTTGAAGTGAAATGAATTGAGGTAGATAGCACTTAATCATTGTTATTTCTCATTCTCGATCGATGATCACTATGTGAAATGAACTGTTACTTTTGTAGGGACAATTATATTGCATTGGTTCATTGGATAATTCATCATATTACTTGATCATTACACATTTACCCCATTAATGAGAGAGAAATGATGGCACCAACTTTAGGCAATTGCTTAGACGAAAAATGAGTCGTCGAAGAAAATTGGGCCAAGAAGGTCAGCCCATGTTTAAACCCGGGCCCAACACAGATCTACCTTGCCTTGAATAGAAAGAAAAACGCTCAAATAGAAATCCCAAATCTTCTCTGAACCCCCAAAACCAAAAAAGACGAGAAATTTGAGGAAAACCCAAAACCATGTTCAGGAACCAGTACGACACTGACGTCACTACATGGAGCCCCGCCGGGCGTCTCTTCCAGGTCGAGTACGCCATGGAGGCCGTGAAGCAAGGTTCGGCGGCGATTGGGCTCCGGTCCAAGACCCACGTAGTCCTGGCCTGCGTCAACAAGGCCAACTCCGAGCTCTCTTCTCACCAGAAGAAGATTTTCAAGGTCGACGACCACATCGGCGTCGCCATTGCCGGACTCACCGCCGACGGCCGTGTGCTGTCGCGGTACATGCGATCCGAGTGTATTAACTATAATTACACTTATGAGTCGCCTCTCCCCGTCGGACGACTCGTCGTTCAGCTCGCTGATAAGGCGCAGGTGCGTTGCCGGAACCGTAATGTTTGAATCTAGTTGTGTGGTGTCTATTTCTGTAATTTCGGTGTTGTTGGATCGAATTGGGGTTAGGGAAGCTAGGGCTATTGGAATTGGGGTTGTTTTTTGGGAGAATTGAATGGTAAAAATGGAAACTTGGTGTGTGAAATTGGTGTTTCAGCTTGTCTTAGTACAATATCAGGCTTTGTTTCTGCTTAACGAGCTAGGCTGAGCTTGAATCGATACGATTACCAGCATAGATTAGATGAGTCATTAAAATTGGGGTTTTAGTTTTAAATTTAGCTACTTTACGACATTTTCGTGTCAAAGGTCAGCTTGTATAACATAGATGCAAGGTTGAACTAGGATTGCTGATTGTGCATTTGCTGCATTGGTTGTGTATGCACAAGTGATGTTGGATTTGAGACTATAATATAGTTCAATGCATATAATTGTGAATGTTGGTGTTTTCATAAGCTTTGTGAAATAGTTGACAGGTGTTATCTTTCTTTTAAAAACAAACTGTACTAATGTTTCTGCTATAAAGGACTGAGAGGTTGCATGCAATCTGTAAATCACACCAGTAGTCATTTGGGACACATACAGTTATGTAATCTTTATTTTCTTAGAATCCCCCAGCCTGCTTTGAGGACTCATGCTTGAAACATAGGTCCCCTGTTGAACCCTACAATCTTGAACAGTAGCAAATAGCTAGGTCTGAAACCCAAATCACATGGGAGCAAATCATGGGTAGCTATTCCTTTGAACTTTTCGTTAGATAATGCACGTCCTAGCTATTCCGATAAGCATGTTTAGTAAAACTTATATTCCTTTGAACTTGCGGAGTTGATTGCTACACTGCACGCTGTTATGCGGTCTTTTGTTATCTGTGCGTGCTGTTGTATGCATATGCATAGGAAGAGACATGCACAAATATATCTATATTCCAATGTTCTTGAATCCTTATCTTTCAGCATGCTAGAAAAATGCACTTCCAGTCAAGTTTCTCAAGCTTAACTTTGCTATTCTAATGTGTAATGTCCACCTACACAAGGATGTAAGTGGATGGACTCAGTAGTATAGTACATTATCGTAGTTTCCATATTTTTCTCAATCACTGATGGTGATTAGGTATTCTTACACATTATATGTTAGCAACCTGTAACTTAGTTCTGCTGTGATATTTTGAGTATTAGTAGATGTTGAATCTATTTGTTTTCTGAAGGTACTGATTTGAGTCAAATTGTCAAACGCAGCGTGTTATTAAGATCTTCCCAATTACATGATAGTTTACTTGATATACACATTTGTGTCATCATCTTGAATCTCTAGTCTTGTGGGTGGCAGGTCTGCACTCAACGCTCATGGAAACGACCATATGGTGTGGGACTTCTAGTAGGTGGTTTGGATGAATCTGGTGCCCATCTATATTATAACTGCCCAAGTGGAAACTACTTTGAATACCAGGCGTTTGCAATTGGGTCTCGCTCACAAGCTGCAAAGACATACTTGGAGCGCAGGTTTGAGAGCTTCAACTATTCAAACCTGAAGGATCTGATCAAGGATGCACTCATTGCAACAAGGGAAACCTTGCAGGGGGAAAAACTCAGGAGTTCCATATGCACAGTTGCTGTGATGGGAATTGGTGAGGCATTCCATATATTGGATCAGAGCAAGGTTCAGTCGCTGATTGATGAATTTGAGATTGTGGGGCAGGATGAAGCTCCTGCTGCTGAACCTGATGCGGCTATTCCAGCCGAACAGGGCACTCGTGCAGATGGGGCTGCTGGTGCTGCTCCAGAAGCTGATGTAGCTCCAATGGACACTTGAAGGCTAGAAACAGTTGTCTGGTCTCATTTGTGCAAACATTTTAAGATGACCTCTCATTAGATGAAGTTTATGCTTTAGATGCAGTTATTTAGAGTCTTGTGAAATGATTTATATCTGGATGGCGTGAGATGACACTGAGGCTGTGTTGAGTTGGTACATAAATACTGAACGGTGATGGCCAACTACACTGCATAAAGTTATCAGTTGTCTTAACGTGTTACAATCTCAAGGGAGGTGCAGAGTAACTTTTTGATTGCCACTTTTGGTTTATACTTTCTAGTTTAACCCCCGAAGATGTTGAGAAGGTTCAAGTCATAACAGGTGAGAAATGAGAATAGCTTAACTTTTGCATTACTGAACAGATTAACCAATACTTGTAACAAACAGAATTGCAGCAAACAACAAAATGGAAAGGTACTCCGAGAAATGCCGTGCCCCCCCCCAACTCCAATCGAGCCAGCCCCCCAAACGGAAACCTTGCTTTGAAAAGATATTCTTAATAGTCATGGTCTCAAAAAACAATCTCTCTTGTAAATAAGATTATTGTTTGATGTCCGGAATAGGGAGGCCCTTGATCTGCATCTGCTTGTACATCCATTGCCAACTCTCAGGAGGCACCTCACCGCCAAGAGAACGAATAACAGTTCCCCCACTGCACGAGCCAACTTTGCAGCATTCCTCTAGAGATAATCCCTTCACCAATCCATACAAAAACCCACCGGCAAACAAGTCGCCTGCTCCTGTGGCATCTAGTGCATTGCCTGTCCCAATGGCCGGAACTCTCACAATCTGACAATAAACGAAAAAGAAAGCAAGAAGATTCAGAAATACCATTGAATGACAACAGTCACTTGATCAGTAAAAAATTGGGTCAAGTTTTCCGAAGTGACAAACCTCTTTTCTGTGCTTTGCAATGCATCCATTACTGCCTAATGTTACCACAGCCCACTGGCAGTGTTTCCCCAAAAATTCGAGTGCAGCCTCAGGGTTGGCATCTTTGTCACTATTACAACCTCTGCAGGACAAAATAAACCAGAATATTTTTTATCTACTGGTTGGAAAATCCTTAATTCCCTGATCTTGACTTTATATTATAAAAGTGGGTTAATTGAACTAACTGGTAAAACTGTAGCAAATGAAAGTCACCTTAGCAGCTCTGTTGCTTCATCCTCATTGGCAAAGCAGAGGTCTATATTACCAGACTCCAGCAACTGTAGAAGAGGTGATTTATAGTTGCGAATCATCTGGATAACGTAAGAAACTACGTAAGTATATACATCCCTGAGATTTTATACGAAAAAGAGTAAGAAACAAAAAAATGTCAGACAGCTATCACATGTATTCAAAAGTAGAACACAAATACATTCATTTCATTTGCTTCGTAGTTCTGATTTAAATTTGTTTCAATTACTTGCACATAAATGTTGCAAGAGGTTACGGATAACCTACTTTAGCAGATGCCAGTTTTTGGTTTTAATTTTGCACCACCCTCCAATACTTAACCTTTTGGTTGAGGATTTCTTATGCTACAGCACTTACTAACCTCCATAAGATTTTTGTAGGTCAAATAGACTTAAGAACTTAGAACTATAATGTGTACTGATATGGTCCTCTAATGAGCAAGTTGTCTATAATACTCACCACGTACTTGCATCTTGTGTCATATGAAACTTCAACCAAGATATATGTCGTATATAAACTCAACTTGTTTTAAGGCAAACTAGGCCAGATCCATTGTTAAGAAAAGCAATGGAAGAGATACTGGTACCTCAAAGCTGGCCAAATCCAAGGACACAAGAAGACCCTCTTGCTTGGCAACCTGTATAGCTGCCTGAATCACTTCTATGTTAATTATGCCGTACCTCAGCAACAACCACTGTAAAGAGGCATTTCAAGTTCAGTGCATGAAAGCTATTTCTGAACAATGGCATTGTACTAAGTAGGAATTACATTTTACCGAAAATGAAAGAGACTGACCTTACATCCTTTAAAATCTGCTCTTGTCAAGTCATCCTCCTGTTAAATGTTAAACTTCTTGTTATCTCAACTAAAAAGCTATTCAAAGAAAATGATAGCTAACTATTCAAAGAAAACGGCAGTTCAACATACAGTGACACAAACAGAAGCATGTACCTTTGGGTGAAGTTTCACAGCAGTAGAGAGACATGGACGCATTGTCCGATTTCCAGAAGCATCAACCAAGCAAACACACTGCATTACACCAATCACCAACAAACCTTCAGCACCTAGCAATACTCATCAACAATCACAGTAACCCAATGCTGTAATAAAAAACGAAAAATAACCCGAACCTGAGCTGTGGGTCCCTTCTTCATCCTCAACCTCTCAAGGTTCACAGCATGAGAGCTCATATTACTAACAAACAACTGGCCTTGCTCATCATCCCCACATGCACCAATGATCCCACAAGAGATTCCAAACCCTGCACTCAACCCTCTAATAGTATTCGCCACACTCCCGCCGGCCATGGTTTTCATGGGCAAAGATTCATCAGGGGATGATATAACATGGGTCTTCACCTCTCTCAATATATGCTCAAGCTCCTCAATTGCAACCTATAATCACATAAACCCAAAGCTTAAACCATTGTTCACAAAGTTTGAATCTTTAGGCAAAAAACAACAAACCCAACAAGAGTGAGTAGTAACTAAAAAACCCATGAACTCCAAACTGACATGAAACACCATAATTGACAAGACCCAAGTTTTACTTGACATGAAAGAAACAGAGAGTTGAAAGTGATTACTGGGATGGAGCCACCGCGCTCGCCGGGGAGTTGGTCGAGCAAGGACCAATCGACGCGTGCCACGTGGTCGATGAGGGCGGCGGCTTGAAGTCCGAGGATCAGAGGAGCCTCGCCGCTGTTGGAATTGGTGGAGGTGACCAAGGTGGCTTCTGCTCCCATGTTTTGGGCCCCTCTGCGTTTTTTGGCTATGATTTTATGACTCCTCGGTGGATTTCAGTGACTCAAGTGTTCAAGTATATATAGACTCTGGGGGACCAAAGCAGCACGAGTCTTGCATCAGCTGCAGGTCCGGTCCGGTCCAGATGTGAGTGATTTTTTTTTTCTATTGGAAGATTTTAGCGACGAGATATTTGTTGTCGCAAAGTGTTGCTCACTTACGAGAGTTTTGCGTCAGATGGTGTGATAGGGTTATGTCATTTAATAAATTATGAGATTGGTAAGTCTTCTGCAGTGTGTGCTCTCACATAAGATAGGATGTAGATGGTATCCTAAAACCTGATTTACCTAGCATTACTTGTCCGCAAATCCATCTGCTTCATAATTTATCAATCAAAATAAATATACCTTGGTTGTAAAAATATGTTCTTTGGTCTGTTACCGCCAACATGAGAGACTGTAAGGAACATGTCGATTATCCACAAGTGCATCTCCTTTTTCTTCATAATGTTGATATTTGTTTGCAGAAATGTGTCCATTTGTTTTTTTCTTTAAAATCAAAAGGCAAATATCTTTTCTTTTCACTTGAAGAATGTTGGTACGTAGTCACTTATTTTCGTCGGTACAGTTTGTCCATTTTTTCACAAGACTTCTAGCGACCACAAACTCGCCGGAAGTGTTACTGAATTCTTGACTAGTTTTTGTTGTGAGAGCGTCAGCATTGTCAAGTTGCCACAAAAAGAAATAGGAATAGTGTTGAAGGAAAGAACCGACGGTGCCGATAACAAACTTTCACCGGGAATATGATTGATTGGTGGGGCAAGTTTTTCTTTTCGTCGCTTTCGACCGAAATCACGGAAAGCTATGTGTTTTGCAACTTTGCAAGATTCCGATCAGCCAATAATTGTCATGGAGCGTTAGTAATGGAATATCTTCGTTTACAATAGCCCAGAACTTTAATCTGCACTATGCATCAACATTCATAGGCTCACATTGTGCAGCAGCTACTTTAAAATGGTTAGTCTTAAACTAACATAAGCATCACAAGCTTTAGTTCCTAGGCCAAGTAGGTTTTGGGGTCAAGAGTGTAGCTGCAACATGCTAAACAGTGACAATTATTTTTCTGCAGGAGATCTCTATGGACCACAAATGATTCTAATGTTTACTCTAAAATCATTAAAATGTTCTTTCACAACACTATCAAGTTTCAACTGGCAACACCATTCAACATCTCTCAAGGTTTGAAGTTTGAATTTGATTTGCATTCGCAATAGAGCAAGAAAACATAGATATATGTAAGAACCAACTACTACAACATCTAGAAACCGTATTTTGGATACAAAAATTATCATCATCATCATCATCATCATCATCATCATACAATCTGCCAAAGCAGAAATAATAGTTTCTGAAAAGCCGCAGACAGAGTGGATCCAATGGCTAGAAAAGATCATAGTTCTGCTCTAAAACATGTTTGGTATTATTAGGAAAGGAATGATACCTTTCCACATATCTGCACTTGACAACAAATATTCCATAATATCAAATCTCTCAAGATTTGAGTTGGAGGAAAAAAACAGCTTACAAAATCATTTTTCAGCCTTGAGTGCTTTATGAAAAAAACAGCTTACAAAATCATTTTTCAGCCTTGAGTGCTTTATCTGGTAATACATTATCTGGAAGAATAAGTTCTGGGGGAATTTCACGAACAACACCCAGCATTGAGTCATACTCCTCATCACGTTTAGCAAATTTCTTACGGAGGACCTTCTCAAACTCAATCTCATCAAAGGATTTCCCATTCTCAGCCGCATGGACTTGTGCAAGGTTGACATAATTCAATGCTGACTGAGAGATGAAGGCTATTTCCTCATTTGTGAGCTTCCTCAGGAATTTAGCTGGATTCCCTGCCCAAACCTGTGATACATTTTAAAATATTTTATTGCTCTTAATTTATAGTGAAGCAATATGTTCAGTAACTATATATGCTATACTAGAAATAGATCTTAAATTCAGATTGCATGTATAAAGCTGCTTCGGACAGCATGACAACCAAATCATTAAGCCATTTCTTTTACTTTCAGCCAAATCAAGAGTTATACCATAATTGCTTAGCGATGAAACTAAAAACAACTCCCATGTCTTTTAAATAGATATCAAATACCAACATGTGCATATCAATAACTCCCAATCCACTTATCCGTAGTGTTACTTTATGCAACCCAACATAGGGTGTGTTTTAGAATCCTAAACTAGGTAGTATTTATTCTCTGACTTCTTGTTCAAGTAACATAACAAAGCTTTAGCTACATGTCTACATAGTATTTATCGTTCTTTGGACTCCAAAGCACTATATGTACTTTGATCCGGACGCCTGATGGTGGTATCTAAAATAGATCCTACATCTGAGCCACTTTTGCTGCTTATCATACTTTCTGAAAGAAAATATACAAAATAAAGAAGAGGATTCTGTAGGTGGGCTTCTAGACATACCTCTCCACTGGGGATTCTTGTATTCTGTCTCACAAGGGCACCAGCAGCAACCATAGCATGTTTCTCAACTACGACACCATAAAGAAGTGTGGCTCCCATACCAACAAAGGCCTCATCCTCAACCGTACAGCCATGTACAACAGCACTGTGACCTGGCCAATTAGAGGTTGTGTACATAAACCACCAGGGAATGAGTCTCACATCATATGGACCTATGAAAAATTCATCCTCTGTAAGCACTTTACTCACCTATGGTAACATTATCACCAATAATCGTTGGCAACACCTTCCCACTTAAATTAGACTTTGCCACATGCACAAGAGAGTTGTCCTGTATATTAGTTCCAGCTCCAACGACAATGTGGTTCACGTCACCTAAGCATAGAGACATATTTACAAGTTATTGCAAGATTCCACTAAAGGTAAAGAGTAGATCATAATTATGGATACACAACTATACATATGAGATCAACCAAAGTTCACTAACCAGAGTCCTACAGATCATTAATTGACATAAAAGCTACCACACTATACCTAACCCTTAACCATCTTATTCAACAAGCAAACTAGGTGCTATGTTATTTCAGTGGTTTATGTATTTAAGTCGAAACTTCAATGATTCTAGTAACCTATTCTTACACAGTGCAAACTGTTTTCTTTTCTAGGATTAACTAGGTGTGCAGATCACTACTTCTGAGATAGTTAGCTCTCCAACAGTGATAGCAATCAGATAAAATGAGAAACAGATACAACTGTAAACTATGAAAGACATAAAACAAGTATAGCAAGAAATCTGATATTGAACCAATGTGGATCAATGACAAGTTGAAATAATCAAACGGATCCAAAACAACAGGTCAGAATACAAAAGAAAATACAATTTCCAAAGTGCCAAAGTATATATTGTTTATTGCGTCCCAAACAAAATTCTTACCTCTCAATACACATCCATACCAAATAGAAGATCCTTTTCCCACCTGAACATCACCAATGACAGAGGCACTTGGAGCCACGAATGCATCCTTGTCAACCACAGGAGCTTTATCAAATACATTCATAAGAGTCCGATGCCTGGAAACTGACCAAAAGAACATCATCACTACCCTCTTGCATGGAAAGAAGAAAGCAAAACCCAGAATCTTACAAAGAACCTATGAGCAAGCTTGTCTAAATAACAGAAACAAAATCAATGCACATCGTAAAACCATCATTCACAACATAAAGCTCAATGCATATCCACCCCCAAACCCGCCACCAATACTCACAAAAATGATCCCAAAGTTTTTACATTTCACGATTTCGCTAAAGCCCATTTCCAATATATCAACATTCAAACCATCTGCTATCATTTCCTCTCTAAAATGCTACATGGTAACAATCAAAGCACAATACTTTACCGCATTATCATCCACAAATGAACCACATTCTTACATTTCAGACACCATCACAATCACACTCCAGGTAACACAATCAAAACTAAACCTAACAATCACATCCAAAACCTAATCGAGCAAAAAGGCACAGACTTTATCCTAATCTACACCTCCGGTCTCTAAATCAGCACCAAATTTGAACCAAACGAACATAAATTTCACAGATTCAAACAAAAAGAGGGATCGAGGGTTTTAGAATCAGAAAAACGGCGTCGCTTACGCTGCTCCTTGAAGTAGTAGCTTCCCTGGAGGCGGCTGCCGAATCGATCGACGGCCTGGCCCGTCTCCCTAATCCAGAATCCGACGGTGTATATCGCTCTTCCCAAAGTCCCCATCTTCTTTCTTACTCCACCAGCTCAGTCTCTGTGATTAACTAGGCCGGAGAGAACCAAGAGAGAAATAGCTACCGCGATAACACTGTATAAAATCCCAACGAGGGCATTTCTGGTTTTTAAAACACGCGAACTTACCAAACTGTCCCTAGTCCCGTCAGGGTAATGAAACGCTGCGTTTCGATGATGCCCTTTACCGCTTAACGGCGCAAAAGCTTGTTTCTGAGAAATAGAAACGAAGCAGATCCTCTCTCAGCTTCAAACGTCCTCATCGGACTCCAAAACGTCGCCGTTTCGTCAAAGGTAAAGCTTTTTCTTTCTCTGATTTATCATTATTATTATTAAATTATTGATCTTGTTTTCTAGGGTTTTGTTTCAGCTGAATTTGAATTAGGGAATGTTATCAAATTGGGGAAAACGTCCAGAATTAGGGTTCATGTGTATTATCACATTTCAATAATCATGCTGTTAATAATAATTTCAGGGAATTTAAGAGGCTAATGGAAGGAGGAGTAGGAGTGGCGAGTGAGGCAGGGTCGCTGGTGGCGCCGATTGCCAAGTGGAGGGATGAGTTTGCAAGGACATTTCAGTACTACTTGGACAGGTCGACTCCGAATCCGGTCCACAGGTGGCTGGGGACACTGGCGGTGGCTGTGATTTACGTGTTGCGAGTTTACTTGGTTCAGGGGTTCTACATTGTGTCTTATGGATTGGGGATTTATATCTTGAATCTGTTGATTGGTTTTTTGTCGCCAAAGGTTGATCCGGAGCTTGAGGGCTTGGATGGGGCTGCATTGCCAACGAGGGGATTGGATGAGTTTAAGCCGTTCATCCGCCGCCTTCCTGAGTTCAAGTTCTGGTAATTGTGTTATATAGTTACTTTGTTTCGTGGAGTGTTGTGTATGATAATGTGACATATAGTCTGGCTTACTTAAAAGGTCTGTCTACTAATATGGAATGTGAGACTAGGAACAGTGATTTTCTGTGTCTGGGTAATGAATGTGCTTTATAACTTGCTTGAAGTTTGTTTTCTCTAGTTCAATTCTTATATGTTGCTGATTTGAGGTCATGTGACTCTGTTTTGTTGTAAAGACCGTTTTGTTTCTAGTGAAAAGGTTGTATTCTCTTTCTGTTGCTTGCTGATCTTTGCACATCAACCTATTTAGTTATGAGACATTTTGACCTGCTCTAAATAGGAAGCCTGATAAATCACCAAGAGATTTTATTTTTCACATGTTTCAAGCTGATTAAACACCTTATGGGCAAGGGATTGATGAAATAGATTGTGATATAAGGCATGTGGATATGGGGAGATTGAAGTGTCTCTAGAAAGAGCTGAACTGCAAATAAGGATCTATTCTGTATCAAGATGGTTATTTGGTGAACAAATTGTTAGTGCTTAAATACATTACCATCTATGCTTGTATGTTATAGTGTCTGTGGTTTCCATGTCTAGGGCTTCAGTCTCAAAATGACTTGTTTAACTTATGTGGTTACAGGTATTCCATTACAAAGGCTTTCTGTGTTGCCTTTCTGATGACCTTCTTTTCTGTTTTTGATGTCCCTGTTTTCTGGCCCATACTTCTCTGTTATTGGATTGTTCTTTTTGTCCTTACAATGAAGCGCCAAATCATGCACATGATCAAGTACAAGTATGTTCCATTCAGCATTGGAAAGCAGGTGAGAGCTCTAGAACCTGACAGAATTCCATTTGTGGCTTGACTTGTAGATGTTTTTTTGTTAAGAGTTGGCATGTTTAGGTTCTGTAACTGCATTCTACTTACTCATTTCCTTGGATTATTACAGAGGTATGTAGGGAAGCCTGCTGGAAGTAGTAGTGGCTCCACGGACTGAGGGTTTGGAAAACAGAATGGAAAGAACTGCAGTGTTCAAATGTTTTTAGTTATTCTGAACACCTTTCTTGTCAATTCTTGCAAAGTTATAGATATGTCGATCTTTGCATCCTATTAGGATTTAACAAGCAGATGTAACTTGCATAACTCGAGTTCCTCACTCTTATAAATCCGAAATTTCTTGATTTTGTCCTGTAATTTCTGTTCTTTTTTCTGTGTTACACCTGAATGTTGAAGACATTTTGCTGCCTGTGCTGCTCTTGCTGTCAGTTTCTGTAGAACTCACATGGTATAGCTTCCAATTCCAGCAGCAACTTGGTTGGGGTTGAGGTTTACATGATCTCCTAATAGCAATTCTGATCATATAATTCATTTGGTATAAAATTCCTGGAAGCATTTCCAGGTGGGATTGTTGGGAGATTCTGACCTGGGCTTTAGGTGCCAGATAGATGTTTAATCAGACATAGAATTGGTATAACCACTCTCCAACAACTTAATAACGATAGCACCAGTTTAGTTGTTAATTTGTTATCACTTGACTTTATATGATATCATTCAATAAGAATAAAACACACGAAATGAAGTTTAGTATATTATAGTGACAATATTATTAGAACAGGGCCAGCTAATTGCTCAAGGTCTTCTCTCATCCTTTCTCCTTCAAAATGATTGCATCCAAAGTATAAAACCTTCAAGGCCAAGCATAACATTCCATCCCACTGAAGCAAGTTTTTTTTAGCTCTCCACAAATGAGTGGGAGAATTTATGTTGTGATATTCTTCTGTTGGGCTGCCCTTGCTATCATCACACCCACTCTCATTCTCTTGTCGGAGAGTTCGAAACCGTACTCGGAATTACTAGGTAAGAAGAAGCACTGACAGATATCCAAGTTTTATCATACCATTTCTGCTCCCATATTGGTTTCTTGGTAGCTTGAAATCAATGTAACGTGTTCATCATCTGCTTTCGTATTTCGCAGATGAGGGAAGTAGAGGAATCAAGGCTCGAAGATTGATAGGCTATGCAGTGAAACGTCGAATGATCATAACAACGGCACAAGACTCTGGACCTTCACCTGCACCGGCACCGATTCCAGAGACAGGTTCGGGGACTAGCGCAATCGATCTTGCCATGGTCTTCTCAGAATCGTTGAGATTGGTGATCCGAAAGACTAAACTAAGGTTGAAGTGAGTCTTTTAGTTTAGTTCTTTTTCTTCTGATGCATGAAAGCTTCGTTAAGCTGCTAAACATGGTTAAAGTCTCTGATCTTATATGGAAGAAAATTGTGGATGTGATAGGGAATTAGGAAAGCTATTGCTGCTCTGGTTTTCCAGTAAATAGGGAGGTATAAATTATACTGATACAAAAATGCTATATAAGCATAAGCTCTGTTTATTACAAGTAGTTTTATTTAGCTACATGTTCATCAAACATGTACATCGATCAACCTAGCTAATAATGCTTAAACAAATTGGTCAAGGTAGTCCTCCACAGTGATGTATTCAGTATAGCTCGAAGGCTTCGACTCCGATGGATGGCTCAATCTCAAAGTTAGTAAGAAGTCCTTTCACATAGTGGTTGATTCCCAATATCACACTTTCTGGAAACGGGGTGGCTGCAAAAACAAAAACAGTGAATCATAGACAACTTCATTTTCCTTCTCTAATCTTAATATGTTACTAAACTGACCTGTAATGTCGTCGAGGAGTTTCTGTTCTGGAACATAGACCCTTTCAAGTTGCTTACCAATTTTCTTCTCCCACAAGGCAATGAGTTCATTCATGGAGTAAATGTTTCGAGGAGGCCTGAGGTTTAGAACCTTGTTCGGTGTTCTCGGGTCATCAACTGCTCGGATCGTATAGGTCCCAATGTCCCTTTCGTCGACAAAGATGGCTGTACAGAATTACGTGAACAAAATTAACAATTTCATTTTGCAAATCATATGAGATCTATGATGCACGGATACGGCAAAAATTTTAGTATGCTGTATCGTATCCGTATCCGATACGGGTACGCACGGGATACGTCATGGATACGTACCCAAATATATTCAAACGTATCCTAGATTATTTAGGGAGGTTTTGACCAAATTAATACTAGGTTGTTGACTTTTTGTAGTAATATCTTACTTAATTTGTAGCAATCTCTGTTCAGTTTTAACTCTTTCACGATTATAATTGAATATTCTTCTGTATTTTCCTTAATTAGATGATTTAGATTAGATTTATTTGAAATTTATTTATTATTATAATTTTTTGTGTGATAGATCTAGTAAAATTAGGCTACTTTCGTGTTATTTCCCATTAAAATTATCTATATATTTTTAAATTATATTAAATATATATAATATCAAAACGTACCCGTATCCTATTTTTTCGATAAAAAACGTATCTGCGTATCGTATCAAACCCGTATCCGTGTCCCGTACCCGTACTAGTGCATCATAGTATGAGATGTTCTATATATGGATGTTGCCGTGGTTTTTTGGTAAATTACCCTTTGGATTTCCATCCCCGACGATGATGACCGTCTCTGGGTGGAGAAGTCACATCTGCCTGTGCCAATCTGGGTAAAAAAATAGCGTGCAAAGCAGTTGCTGGTGACATGTGTAGGGTATCCCTTCAGCCTCTACCTATAGCACGCCGGATTTGGATTTTGCTATCAAAAAACGATTTGGCCGGCTCAACTATGTCACGTACACGATCCACATCGTTTCCGAACTCCGATGGGAAGAATCTCTGAATGAACGTAATATCAGATGGAATGATACATCAATGAGTCATATATAACCTAATTCACTCTTATATATATATAACCTTAGCATTGCCAGCTTCCTTAATGGCGGAAATGATCTTGGTTTGATCCTGTAGCGGTATCACCACGTCCACCTGTTTCATCACCTTCACCAAGCTCTCGTGGTCGTTGATGTTTCCCTTTGAAAATCAAAGTAAACCAGTTAGGTAATTAGTGTATATAACTAAATATATACGTAGACAGAGCAAAGTGACTCCCAAGTTATTGAAATTTTGGATGAGTTTTGCCTTGGCAGGGTCATTGACAGTGGTCTCTCTAACAAGAGCAAAGGTGGGATGGTTAGCCTTTGCGCTCGCTTCGACGATGAACTTTCCGAGGTAGTCGGTGCCTCCGATTACCAGAATCTTGTTTTCTGAGGTTCAGCCATTGCAATTTGCAAACAAGTAGAGGCAGAAGAATGATTTAGCTATACGTATGGAGGTTGCTCTTTTCCAGGGTTGTGCTTAAGTGCTCTGTATTTATAAGAGCTCAAATCCTAGTTAGTTAAATACGGGATGAAAATTAAACGTGAAAATTAATTCGTTACATTTAATAAAAAAAATATTTAAAAATTCAGCAAAAAAAATACAGATTCGGCAAATTAAAAAACACGGTACGTATGTATTTAAAACGGGATGCATAAAAAAATACATACGTAAAAATTTGCGTACAATTTTATACACCAATTTGTATTAATATATCACTATTAGAAAAACTTTTACACCTTTGAACTCTTAATTAATTAAATAACAAAAACTCTTAGTTAATTAAGTCTATTGTAGAACTAAAATTTTAGGAAACACAAAAGTCTGTCGAGAGCGAGTGCTTCTCTCTGTATTAGAAGAGAGAAAACCCTAGAAACCTTTAATGGCTCGTTCGGCTGCGCGTCCATGAGACGTCGTCGTCGGACGGGTGAAACGTCTTCATGAACCCACTAGTGAGAGACAACGACTATGGGGTCAGACCAAGGTGTTGGGAATGACTACGTCTATTTCGGTGACGGAACGACAAGCAAAGGGGTTCCTAATCCTTGTTCTTTTTGGACCCGAGAGGCACAGGCATGGAGCAAGGGAGATGCGGCGGGCGGTTTCAGAGGCACAACGGCGGTGAATCTTCGCGGAGGTTCTCCAAGGTTCAGGGCCAGGGAAAGTTGATGAGGGCTATGGGGATTGCTCATGGCTTCAGTCAAGTGTCTGTCTTGAATCCAAATCTGAGACTCTTTGGCTGGCAAAGTTGGCAGACAGCGAAGATCCAGTGCGGCGCCGGAATCCGATAGAAGTGGTGGCCTCCATCTGAGAACACAAATGGTTCAGCTCTAACCCTTTCTCCTTTGCACGGTTCTTGGGACTTTGGGCCTTCTTTTGGCTTATGGACTCTGGTGGACTTGTTATTTTATTTCTCTATGGAATAAGTTTTATATTTGTTTTCAGTTTTATTTGATATAGTTTTTAGATCTTCAATAAGTCCTTACTCTTTTGAGTTTGTTTGAAGTATGTCATAGATTCAGATAGAGAGTTGATTTTGGATAGCTGGTTCGTTGTTACAAGAACCCAAAATTTTTTCGACCGTTGGTCAGACATATTATTAGCCTATGTTGAAACTGCAGGGAGATCCGAGTTGTGGAGATCTTGGGCAAGAAAATCCTGAGACAGCGTACCTGTCCTAGTAATTGTTACTCATATTGGTCAACTAAACTCAACCGGTTGTCTAATTCGACGCTTATTAGGTTTATTGACATGTCAATCTCTCATGTTCCGGAGAATATGTAGTTTGAAGCTAGTGATATTTGATAGTAGTTGTAATCCTTTATTAAGAACTGTGATTGTTTTGTAATTGCAGTTTTATTGAATGAAATTTCGTTTGATAAAAAAAGTTGTAGGAAACACAAATATTATGGAATAATGTGAAAGAATAAATATTTAGTTTTTAAAAATTGTTTTTTAATTATAAAATACATGTGCACGAAAAATACACCTATTATACGTTTAAGGTAAAAAATGTGTATTTTTCAGTATCATAAAAAATACGAAAAACTCGATTTTTTTAAATAATACGTGCGTACGCACATAATACGTGAATTAACTAACTAGATTGAAATTAAAAAAACAAACATATTAACACGAATGCATTTGTATGTAATGGCGTATAATTTGATGGAGCTAAGTTATTGGAGGGAATATCACATCTCTATCCCATATTGTGGTATCTTTCATGATGGATTAATCGGGCCTGCATCTTCCTAATTTACATTAAAATGGCAAAGGTGTATCTATACGTATGCGATGATATGGTTGAAACCTTATTATCTTATCGCACTTGGCCTATCTGTATAAAATCTGCCTATAACACTACTCTTCACACTTATTATCTTATCACACTTGGCCTATCTGTATAAAATCTACCTATAACACTACTCTTACTTGGCCTATCTGTATAAAATCTACCTATAACACTACTCTTCACACTTATTATCTTATCACACTTGGCCTATCTGTATAAAATCTGCCTATAACACTACTCTTCACACTAAAATCTACCTATAACACTACTCTTTAGACTTATTTGTAACTTCATTCTATTACCTCTTTAAAATATATTGTGCTACCTCCACTATAAATCAAGTGCCCTTATATTTATTTTCTTTTTTTGGATAGACTTGTGTTTATTTTCTTTATCGTTGTTTGTTGCTCAATTTGTTTTGTATCAATAATGGTATTTTATTTACGCTTTTGCATAACAAATATTGGGATTTGATTATTGATCATAAATCACGTACTAAGTCATTAGTTGACAATGTCTTGTCAACTAATGACTTAGTACGTGAGGAGCCTGAATATGAAGACAACTCGGTCATTTTTTATTTTATTTTTCAATCAATGACAACCTATGTTGCACGGACACTGTGTCAGAGTGTCCGACACTCGTCGACACACCAACACACGCCGACATACGTGTTAGAAAATGTGAACTTTTCTGACACGACCCTAACATGTTGACTGGCATGCCTGTCACACCCCGGTCCTGACGTCGGGGGGATTTAACCACTGGGCGTCAGTCCCGAGGCGTGAACGAGTATTACAAAGCGGAATATAAATAAAAGTAAAACTTCTAGGCTCGTTGTCTATCCCGTTCCTGGCTCGGTCAAATCTAAATAT
Source organism: Comarum palustre (assembly GCA_951800085.1). NCBI lineage: Eukaryota > Viridiplantae > Streptophyta > Magnoliopsida > Rosales > Rosaceae > Comarum > Comarum palustre. The sequence goes on from OX637583.1 coordinate 24,132,820, forward strand.
TTCTCTGCAAAAAATATTAGAAATAGGTGGGTGAGCAAATCCTCGCGCTCAGTGAGTAGACCAATATAATATGTCCGTAAATGTCACACCCCGAATCTTTTGAAGTTAATAAAAGTTATCTTCTCCGTCTACTATTAGAAATTACCGTATCTATTTTGGAAAAGTGTCGGTAATTAAATTCTCAGAGAGTAGATTTTGAGAAGATAATTAGAAATTTTCGGTGAATTTTATTTGGGTGACAACTCCCTATTTTGAAGAAGAAAAAAAAATGTTAAAGGAGTTAGAAAGGTTTCCGTTTCGGGAAACTTTCCATTTTTCTCTCCTTTCCTTTTCTTTCCTTCTTTTCCCTCGGTTTCCTCTCTTTCCTTTATTTCTTTCCTTTTCTTTTTCTCCCCCTTCTTCCTCCTCGCGCGCGACTGTCTCTTCCCTTCCAGCACTGTGCTCATCCCTGTTCTCCCTCCACCGGCCACCGTTTGACGCGCCACCGGTCCCGGTCGACTCGCCTCCACCTCCGCCGTCGATCTGGGCGGCCATCCGTGGCAGAGGAACGCTGGAGAGGGAGAGGAAGCCTGCAACAGTACTGCTACAGTTGGAGCTCGCCTGGGTCGACCTCCTCCGCCCGTCGCGCCGATTCTGGTGGGTAAGGGAAGGACCGCCGCCCTCCCTGGAAGCTCCATTTGCAAGGAGACAGCCCATAACAAACCGGGTAAGGAGATCGAGCTCCGGGTTGTGATTTTTTTGGAATTTTACTATTCATGGTTGATTTAAGATAGTTAGGCTTTGATTCGAGTTGTGTTGTGGTTAGAGAAGTTGTTGTGGAAGAGGAGGCGGTGCTAGTGATGGCCGGAGATCGTCGGTCGGAGGCTTGCCGGCCGGCGACTGTGTTTGCACAGTGATAGGGGTATTTTGGTCATTTTACCCATGATTTTTGAATAATTGTTAATTAATTACTGTTGTGGTAAAAGTGGTTTCACTTGGGGTAAAAGGTATGTTTGGAAAGGGATTGGAAAGCTTTGGTAAAGAAATTGGAATGACCGGTAATTAGGGTTACCCCGGTAATTGTCGTCCGACATAGGATATAATAAGGATGGACTTAAGTATAGGCTGAGTTGTTGGTTAAGTTGTTAAAGTGTTATGGTTATCTGAAAGAAATGTTAACTGGAATTTCTGAGGAAATGTTAAATCGGTAAATCGACTCGAGGTTAAATGTATTGGTTAATGTGACACGTTGGGTGTCCATAGTAATTCAACGAATTATTACGTGACACCCTAACGTCAAGTTAAAGTGATAGAGGAAAGTTCGGAAGCTGAGTCGGACTTCCAGTAAATTGAGTTAAGAATCGATAACAGGGAAAGGAAGTCAAAAAGGTTAAAGTGTCATAAAAAGGAACGTGGTCAACTTGTGGTCAGATAGGAGTTCCTGGTCAAACTAGGAATAGACCAAGTCAACGATGAAATGACTAATGTTTTGGGTTGTTTGTACAGTCTCTGGTCGAACGTGAGACGGGCTCGACTACGTGGTTAGTTCGAGGGTTTCGCTCGAGGAGCTTTCCGAGCGGGAAGAAGGTCGCAATAGTACTGTGAGTGGACATATTATTTTTAAATGAATGCATGCCTTCATTATTGATTTAATTGCAGGGTTTTTATGATTGTTTTCGAGAATTATATCCTTCTCGGGTTCTTGAATGTTTTTATTTGGATAAAGTTTAGCGGGAACCTCGGTTAAAGATTTTTACTATGTTTGAGGTATTGACTTTTATGCTTGAACGTAATTACCATTATTACTCAAATTTTTCTATTTCTTTCCGAAAATGGTTATAGACGGGGATGGCCCGTCCTTCGAATGGAATTGAACCCGAGACTTCGTTGGAAATTGGATTTATGCATATATGACAAGGAATTGTTTTACTTATTTGTTTTAGGAAGAGAATTTGAGTAAAGTATTGTTATGAATTTTATATTATAAGGGTTGACCAATGAATATGCTAGCTAGAGTAGCGTGAGGGCGCTACTAGAGCTCTTAGCTCCGACCCTAGCTTGAGAAGTCAGGCAAATTACGTAGTGCACTATGAGGGTTGACCGTTATCATTTTATCTAGAGCTCTTAGCTCCGACCCTGGTCTGAGAGGACAGACAAGCCTGAGAGGTCAGGTTGATATTATAAGGGTTGACCGTTGTCACTTTATCTAGAGCTCTTAGCTCCGACCCTGGTCTGAGAGGATAGACAAGCCTGAGAGGTCAGGTTGATATTATAAGGGTTGACCGTATTATTTTATCTAGCTAGCATAGCGTGATGGCGCTACTAGAGCTCTTAGCTCCGACCCTAGTCTGAGAGGTCAGACTTATTATTTTTGTGAACATTTCTCTTCCCATATTCTTTATTTGTTTACCTTATCATGCATTTGTGGGAAATTCAGTATTTTGTGGGCATGCATAATTGATATTTAAATCAATAAATTTTTGGGAGAGCATTAAAGGAAATAGAGTTTTTATATTTGATTTTCGTCCACTCACTCTAACAGTTTTTCAATATTTCTCCCCTGGGCCCTTCGTTTTTAAATGCCCAGTGATGCAGGGTTCTTGAGAGGAGGTCGAGCGCGTACGAGAGTCGAGGCATAGTCGATCAATCCGTTGCTGCCGCAATTTCTTAGGGTAATCATCTTTGTAGACTGCTCTGACTAACCCAGTTTAGCTAGTTACGTAGGTTAGGGAGCAGGATGCCTTCATGAGTTAGGGTTTGTTGTTAGATACTCATGGAAGTGCTGAGTTGGTATGTAGGAAGGGTTGGTCATTTCAAGGGGGTTTCGGTAAGAAGTTCCCTTGAGGTGGTCCCCGCAGGATTTATTTCGGGTTAAAGGGGTTTAACCCGGGGTGGGTCCTGACAGTAAAGCCATGTCGTTTTACACACACTATAAAATAATATATATCATATACACAACACAATTCAATCAATTCATCATATATCATCCTCCCTTCTTATTGGTTATCATTCAATTTAGTCCACCACGGGAACCTAATGACCATGATGTCCTATAAAACCGTGTGCCACATCCTTACTTCGGAATAACCAATTAAGAAGTTCACATGTTGCATGACAAATCAAACAATGGATCCAACACATTATAATAATATAAATCACAACACATTTCACAAATCGACATGCTTCACTATAAAATAGAGAGATATTTCTAAAAAGATCAAAAACATGTTTTTCGACTAATTTAAAAGCGTATAAGAATATTTTAAACATATTACAAGAATTCACTCACCTCGATATTATCGAAACTCCACCTATGATACTAATCGTAAACCGAGCCTCCTATAGCTGGCCATCTAAAAAATATTACGACTACCTTTCCAAACGTTAACGGTTAGAAAGAGGGCATCGATACGAACTCGTAGCCCTTCGTGGAATAAAAATTAGGCTTACAAATCAAAAGTTATGATCCGTCGAAGTTTAGTCGTAACTTTAAAAAGAGAAACAACTTAAACTTAAAAAGATAAAAATTTAAAGAGAAATTCATCCAAATGGTACACCAACTTTCAGTCCTTATAAACTTTAGTATACCAACTTTCTAAAATATCAGAACAGTACACCATCTTTTCAGCTGATCTAGTATTGGTACTTTTAGCTGTCAACTCGGTTACCAAAGTTACTAACAGATCATTTTTCATGGGTATTTTGGTCATTTCATATCCACTTCTCTCACTTATTTCTCAACCTCATTCGTCTTCTCTAATCTCCTCCAGCGCTTCTAGCCCAGGCTTCGCCCTCTCCAACTCCACCTCTCCCCCCAATTTCATTTTTCATGTAACACACTTCTCTAGCCCCATGAGTTTTTATAAAGAAAAAAATTAACGAAAAACCCTATAATTTTTTTTCCGCCATCTCTAACCTCGTTAGAGTTCTGATGTCGCTCATATTCTCAAGCTAGTATCAACGACGGCTTTATCTATCTTCCACCTTTTTTTCCTGTTTCTGTTCTTTTTCTTTGTGTTTTATATTCTTTGTTTTATCATTCTTTCTATATTCCGAGGCTATTTTAAGAAAATCGGAGTACAAAGTTGGCCGGAAGAAAATCGGCCGAGTAGTCGGCCCAACTCGGAAAAAATCGGCTCAACTCGGTAAAAAATCGACCAAACTCGGTAAAAAATCGGTCCAACTCGGAAAAAATCGGCCTAACTCGGAAAAAAATCGACCAAACTCGGCATTTTATTGACTATTTTTATTATTTTGGACATTATAATACCTTTTAAAAAAATATATTTAATTATATATTTTAAAAATAAAAATAAATCCAAAAATTAAAAACCGAGTACTCCCCGACTACTCCTTTACTCGTTAGTCCCCGCCCGGCCGACCGACTAGCGACTTTTAGAACCTTGGTTTTATGATAATTGTTTTTCCTGCACCAATTGAAGGAACGCAAGGAAGAAAAAACAAGAATGGGAATAGTCACTCTTTCCATGCCGTCCTGGTTAGCTTGGCTTGAAAACCCCACACGTGCGCACCCTCGCCCCACCCCTTGACAAGACCAGATCGGCTCTAGTCCAGCCTTGCGCGCTGCCTCGGTCCAACCCCAAACGCCGACGACCCGGATCTCCTTCGATCCTAGATTTCGGTAAAACCTTAACGAACTTAGTTCTGCTCTTACCACAATCCACTGCTGCCCACCTTCGGTAAAGCCCAGTGCACGAACCAGCCTTCTTCTACAGCTCCGCTCAAATCAACCCTACTCTCTGCCGCTACCCACTGCCGCGTACACACGTTGCCACGACCTGCCTTACCACAAACTAAGCTTGTCGTGCCGCCGTCGATTGGGATCAGACGCAACCCTGTATGGCCAAGCCCAGGCGCACGTTCCCTCCGATACTATTCTTCCACCGTAGCAAACCAGCCTTCAGCACTCACTACACAACCCGGAGAGCCGGCAACGTACTGTCGAGCACTGGCATTGTTGTTCGACCCGGATCTGAAGAGGTTGAAGTAGTGGCTAACTTGGGCGTTGAGGGGAGAGGTGGAGTTGGAGAGGATGAAGCAGAGGGCGGAGCCTGGAAGCAATATGGGGGAGATCAGAGAAAACGAAAGAGGTTGAGAAGGAAGTGAGGGAAGTAGATGTGAAATGACCAAAATAACCATAAAAATGATTTGTTAGTAACTTTGGTAACAAAGTTGACGGTCAAAATGATTAAAACACCAATACTCAGTTGGGGGAGAAACATGGTGCACCAATCTAATATTTCGAAAAGTTTGCATACCAAAATTTATAAAGACTGAAAGTTGGTGTACGGTATAGACGAATTTCTCAACTTTAAACTAGAATGAGAGAGACTCACTGAATTGTTTTGGAAAAAAGGCAGATGGGATCACCTATTTATAGTGGTGCTAACCGGCAATGACAAGTCGGTTTGATAGGATAGACAAATAGAAAAATGACACTTGTCAAAGAATGAGTGTTTGCTTCATCCTTGTCAGCACATGGCTCACACGTCGCCATCCATCAGCTGCCAATATTCAGCCACATGGGTCCGCATTCGTGGGGACCAAGTCATTGACACAACCACTAGAATTCTGCCACGTCACCACCTGAGTAAAACAACAAAAGTTGCGATTGAACTTTGAAAAAATGGTTAAAAATAGCTCAGGAGTCCAAAAATTAACTGAAAAATACCACGAACTCGTGGCGATATCTAGTTTCTATTTCTAAGAAGAAAAATGAATTTTGAGAATTTCAAGAATTTGGGATGTTACAATGCCATATAAGCTTCTATCATGACACGTCACTAAATTTAATAATAATTATTATGAAAAAAAAAACCAAATTCTTGCTAAACCAAAAAAATCTCATATTCTCAGCCTATTCTTTTCGTCGATCTTCGTGACAATATCTTTTTCTCAGCCTCCAAGAGTTACGAGTCTTTTTTCTATTGTGAGTCGCGTCAATGTTCTCTTTGTCGACAGCCTCTCTACCAATAGCCGCAGTCATCAAAGAATTGGGGTTTGAATGACGAGATTGAAGATGGAAGAGATAGGAGGTATGATTATGTTTCTGAAACTCAAATTGAAATTTGATTTAAGAGTAAAGAAGTATAGATGACATAATAGATTGTGTTGGTTTAGTCAGAAATAGAGAGGGATGAAAGATTAGGTTGAGCTATTAAGTGAGTATGACAAGAAAACAAAAGAAACCCAAATATATATATATATATATATATATAAGAAGCTGTTAGTATATTTTAGGGGTATTTTTTTATAAAAACTTAGTAATATATTTATATATACTAAAAATATATAAATATATTAATTATTTGTCGTATCTAAGTCGTGTCGGAATTCAGTTTTTAAGATTTGCCTTGTCGTGTCGCCGTGTCCGTGTAACATAGATGACAACCATGATTTTCAATCAATAATCAAATATCAATTCAGAACGAGAGCTTGATGCCAATTTGTTATGCATAAGTGTAAACAAACACCGATATTGATATGAAACAAATTGAGCAACAAACAATGACAAAGAAAATGAAAATGAGGACACAAAATTTATAATGGTTCATGTGAACTCGTTACATCCATTTTTTGGGCTAATGAGAAAAATTTCACTATAATCAATCGTAGAGAATACAAAGTGTTGTCGGAGAAATGTTAAAAGTACACAGAGATAGCAAATGGATTGGAGAATCATGTTGTTATTCATTAACGAAAACCTCTTTATATAAGGAATCACAAAGTACATTTTAAGTATGTAGAATATGAACCCTTTTGTATATAGAATTGTAAAACACCTTTTAAGTATGTAGAAGGAAATATAATTCGATCTATTCTAACTTTGAAAACTATCCAGGATTCCTATTCGTATCAACATTAGATCAAGGCACACACAAAGTAAATATCTTAAAACACAAAAAGTCTGTAATGAAACTCTCAAACCCAAAACTCCATGGTAGGTTAATTAGCAAATTTCCTCTACCCATAAAATAATGGTGGCAGCAACATATAAACTAGGCTTTACACAATTCCTCATTAACCTAGGCTAAGCCATCATTCAATAATCAGAGTCAGATTGCATCAAAGATCAAGGGAGTCTAATTATGAGCAGGGTAAGGGTCCCTTTGAAAATTAAAGTTAGAACTAACATTATATGCAGCATAGCAGAATCAAGTTGCTTGATGGCAGCGAAATTTTTGGCTTCCGAAACAATCCAAGAGGTGAATTCAAGATTTCAAGTTTAGTACATGTCCTCACAGAAGAAAGACATAAAACAACATAATTAGAGAGCACAACGCTCTTGATCTGGTACATGAAAGCTAGTACTTTTTTATTAAGAAAACATCTTAACAGCAACCAAATGATGCTTAAACAAATTGGTCGAGATACTCCTCCACGGTGGTGTACTTAACTTCCGGGTACAGCTCAGAGGCTTCCACCCCGAACGACGGCTTGATTTCGAAGTTGGTGTGATCTCCTTTCACAAACACAGAGTGGTTGATTGCCAATATCACATTGATCGGAATTGGAGCCTCTGAAATGAAAAGAAAAAAAACAGTGAATCAATCTATGTTGTCAATAGCTTCATTTTCATTGTTGAAGGAATGAAGGGTCTCTTTTAATCTTATAAACCTGCTGCATAAACTGACCTAGAATGTCGTTGAGGAGTTTGTCCTCTGGAACATAGACCTTCTCAAGAACTTTGCCAATTTTCTTCTCCCACAAGGCAACTAGTTCGTTGAAGGAGTAAATGTTCTTGGGAGGCTTGAGGTAGAGGACCTTGTTCAATGTTCTCGGATCATCAACCGCTCGGATCGTATAGGTGCCAATATCGTCTTCCTTGTTAAAGACCGCTGCATCAAGAACATTAAGAAAACAAACATTTACTACCAAAATTTTATGAAATTCATGTGTGTCAAACTTAAGCTTCTACATGATTTGATGAGTATTGTGGCAACCTACCCTTTGCATTTCCATCCCCTAGGATGGTGACTTTGTCTCTGGGTGGAGAAGTAGCTCCTAGCTGCACCAATGTGGGCAGAAAATAGCCTGCAAAGCAGTTGCTGGAGACATAAGTGTAGGGTATCCCCTCAGTCTCTATAGCGCGGCGGATTTGCGCTTTGATTGCAAAGGCAGACTTGGCTGGCTCAACCGCATGTACACGATCCACATCGTTTCCAAATTCCGATGGCAAGAATCTCTAACAAATCAATAACGCCATCGAAACCAGAGTATGCATGACAATATGCCCACTGAAATACTAAAACGTTATTAGCTTGTGTTAACAATAGAGACACCAACCTTAACATTACCAGCTTCTTTGATAGCAGCAATGATCTTGGTTTGATCTGCTAACTGAAAGTTACCTACTGTTGAGATCACCACATCGACCTGTTTGATGGCTTTCACCAAGCTCTCATGATCATAGAGATCCCCCTATAAAAGTATGCAAAGTTAACCGATTGGAAACACAATGATCCAGAAATTAAGTGTGAATATGACAGCAGAGGGTGTATACATACATAGAGCAAAGTGACCCCCAAAATCTTGAAGTTCTGAATGAGAGCTCCCTTGGCAGGGTCATTTACTGTGGACTCCCTAACAAGAAGAAAGGTGGGATGGTTAGCCTTTGCGCTCGCCTCGACGATGAACTTGCCGATGTAGCCGGTTCCTCCGATGATCAAGACCTTGCTTTTCTCACAAGCCATTGCAGTTCTGGACTGTTGATATTGAATCAAAGATAGAATGTGGAACTTATTTTTGGTTGTTTTACGAGTTAGTGCTAAAGTGCTCTATATAGGAAATGATAATTGCATATTGTTGGTGGTGCCAGCTAGTGTGCTTGATGGTGGGACTGTTTACCTTTTGGGGTTATCTTATTACTACTTTGAAAAGACAAATACTCTTCAGCTTGCATACCTAACGCTCATATAAATGGCAAGGGCATGGTTGGGAGATCGATTCATTATATTTTTGCTTCATTTTGAAGGCAAATTTAGGTGGGATTTGGTCAGAACTTGTACAAGTGCACAGCGAAGGGTTTGGTGAGGGGCAAAAGATGACTTTTAGTCTTTTACACGCTTCATGGGCACAAGTAGGCTGGGCATAATCGGATCGGGCTCAACTTAGGCCCAATCCGAAACCAAACCGAATTATTCGGATTTCAGAATTTCTAACCCTAAACTGGATTGTGAACACCTTTACCTGAATATTGGGTGCGGGTTCGGGTCAGTTTCGGTTTTGGGCCGAACGACGCCGTAGAAGACGGAGGTGGGACGAAGGTGAACCATTCTGGATCGATATTGCTTGGTTCGATTCGTGCTGCCTAGTCATCTTGATCTCGTATCCGTCTGTCTGTCACCGAATCTGTGGTAGCCTGTCCATTCGACGATACTGCAGAGAAGGTGACAGAGGTGGAGGCGATGATGGAGGTGGAGGTGAGGGTGAGGGTGATGGCGGTAGTGGTTGTGGTGATGAGGCTAGGGGAGAGATGGAGGGGTCGACGGTGGAAGGATTGAGGAGGGTGAGGGCGACGACAGTGATGAGGAGGTGGCAGAGGGTGATGGTTGGGCGCCATGGGAGAGAAGAATATCAAGGTTTTTTGGTTTTGGAGATAGGAGAGAGAAATGGAGATCGAGTGAAGAATAAGAGGAAGAGGTGAGTTTTTTTATTTATATCAAGCAATTAAGTGTGAGAAGGTACACCATAAGGATTTGTCCAAACCAATAAAAATGTGTCATGTATGTATTTTTTAAATTATAATTTTAATTAAAACCGGGTTGGGTCCGTTTTATCCTGATCGGGTTAGAACAAACCCGCATCCGGACTGGTTTAATCGGGTCGGATTGGTTGTGACTTTTCTTAACCGATTTATTCAGATCGGTTAACCTATTTGATTTTACATTCAATTTTTTAGGTCGTTCGATATTTTTGGTTTTTGCCCTGCCTTACGTAAGGAAGTAGTGGGCTCATTTAAAGTTTAGATGAGAATTTTGATTGAAGGCCCATGACATTAGTGTGAAGAGTAAGCAAGCACTAATTCTAGATGTTTGTGCCCATGTTAACAACACACTCATTTGATATTTCAATGTATGTCAGCCATCCACATCCGCATGTTCCACAAGTTCTGCTCAGACTGGTTTCTTTTTTATCAAATGATTCCCAACAGGTTATAATCTAATAGTGAAACCTCATCTCTTATACTCAATACTCAAATGAATTAGAACTATTGACAAAGATGAACTGGACGTAAACATCATCATTATACGTGCAACAACTAATGGATCGTTTGATAATCTGTTGTTGTTAATCAGTAGTTGGTGGGCATAGGAATTTCAAACCGAGAAACCAATATCAAACCCGACTGAACCAAATAAAATGAGAACTTTGGATTTCTGAATCCCGAATCTTACCGATACCGAGAAGCAACAAACCAACCGGGTTAGGCTCAATTACAAATTTCAACATACTTGCTCTTCTTTATACACAATATTCTAAAAATTTATGTTTAGAGCCGATTAATCTCTGCTTGGACGTTAGACGGTGTTTTACCGTTTTGATTAAAACTGATTAATCATTGTCATAAAACCGATTAATCATATAGACGGTTGTCCGGCCGACTAGAGCTTAACGGTTTTTAGTACATGATTTATACATACATAATACATTACTACATTGCTATAAAATCAAGTGGTACAAAACGTTACTAGCTAGTTATACTGCAGGTAGGTTTAATTTATACAAATTGATCATATATTATCTAGATCGATCATACAAACCCAGAGGTAATTGGGATGAGGCTATGCAGACTGGAGATCGAGGGAGGATGAATCAAGCACTATTTCCGCCATCACTGCCGGCGGAGCTAGCTACATGAAACTGTGATGGATATAGGTGCATGACACGATCGAAATACCCTTTTGGCTTGGTCTTATCTTTCTATCTTTTTCCAGTGTTGTTATCTCTGATCAAATTTTAACGTTTGCACTGTGCATGAATGAAAAGCTATGGCGGCACTAGCGGTGGACATGGTTCGGTTCAGATCGGTTTGAGGCTCAAACTGCAACTGAACTATTTTTTTTCGGTTTTAAAATATTTCAAACCGTAACAAAACCGTTTTTTCGATTTTTGAATAATTCGGTTTCATAATTTTTCGGTATGATGCGGTTCGATTTCGGTGTGAACTGATTTATTTATTTTAATAAACAAGGGATGTCCAAATCTTTGCCCACAATTCATATAAGGCATGAAAAAATTTTAAATACATTTAGAGTCCATACAAGTCTACAAATATCCTCAGAATATCTATTAACTAACAAAAATATTATATTTGATAACTTAATAAATCAACATATATCAACTATCACGCAAACACAACAACTTGCAAACTACAAACTTGAACACAAATGATTTTTTATATATTACAAATCAAATTCTATCAATGAAAAATTTTAAAAAAAATAAGCAAAATGTAATTCAGTGTGGTTCGGTTTAAATATGTTGAATTATAACCTCAAATCGCAACCGGACCTCATAAAGCGGTCTGGTGCGGTGTGACCTCAAAACGACACCGTTTTAGTTCAATACGGTTACCAAATCTTATTTTTCGGTGTGGTTCGAATCAGTAACCGTATTTTCGATACAAAACTTTCACCCCTAGACGGCACAGTCCAAACTATTGTTTTTGGATTTTTGGTTTTCCAAAAGTGGGATACGTCCAAAGGCCCAAATGAAACAGCTGGGCAACAAACACCCTTATGATTAGTGTGTGTTGGGTGGGTTATTAAACACCAATCACACCATTGCGTGATATGAGTTTCTAACAAAAAGAATTAGCAATCAAATATAAGATTAGCGCAAATGATGTGATGTGTTCCTTTTGATCTAAGATGAGTAAGATCCATGAAGAATAAGTTGAGGCCTAGACATCATCTCTGATTAAAGTAGAGCGAGAGAAAATCGGCGATGAACTCCGATCTGAGCAAATCTATATCAACTGTGATTGTGGCAAATCGAGTAGCTAGAGCGGATCACTGTCTTCTGAGTGACGAAGGCGGCAGGATCTGTTTTTCAGATTAGAGGCTTATGAGCAGTGACGACGACGGTTGTGCATCGATAGATTTGACAAAAATACGTACAGGATTTGGGGGTGTCTTAATATATCCTACCATCTGATGGAGTGCACCACGTGCAATGTAAGTTTTTATTGAACATGTGCCGCAACGACCGAGAGTTTAAGCCTCCGTGTCAAGTAAAAGCTTTAGCTCAATGATGAAAACCTCGATTACAACAATGAAAACATTTTCTTTACAGAAGCTTAGAAAGAAAACTTGCAACAAGAGCACAACAACAAAAACTTAATCATATAAGCATAGGTATTTCTTTGTTACTACCATCTGCAACAATAGTGGGTAACAAAAGCATGCCAGAACAGAAGGATTAGATTATGAACAACGGTCTGAATCACAACCTAGTCCCCAACGGAGTCGCCAAAATGTGAGGGTCCTTTTTGATTTGAATGGTGACTAGGCATAAATCATCTCAATAATTCGATTAAAGGGAGGATTTTGTATGTGATTCAGAATAAAGAGGTTTGACAACATGAAATATGGTGTGAGAGTTAGAAACACACTGCGGTGAATGAAAATTGAGCTGCGGGGAATATGGTTTCTAAAAAATAATGAGTTTCAATGATAGAGATTGCAATGGGTAAGGAAGATCGTTGCTTGGAGGCATGAAAGCATGTGTTTAGGGGGTTTTCTGGGTAAATCAAATCTGAGAAATAGGGATTGAAAGGATGACTATTTGGGCAGAAGGAGGTTGGGAAGGCTTGAGAGCTTGAATACATGAAGACTGTTTATGGGTTTCACTTGATGGTCCTCCCCCTTATTCTGCTGCAGGGATCACCTTTTATAGACTCAATTTGGGATATTGAAGTGATTGATAACACACAACTTTCCGTGTAACCCGGTTCCTTGTCAATCTACAAGAGTTCTACCCGAAAATCTGGAAAGGTTGCATTAGGTAGAAGAGAATTGATGTGGTGAGGAAAATCTACAAGACTTGCTGGCTCATGGTTTAAGGGAGAAGAAAAGGTCTATGGACTAGTCCTAAGAGATACTGCTGGGTATAAGATTGTTACGGGGAAAAGCTGCAGAACATAAGAAGACAGAAGAAGATAGGCCTAGTGATTGTTCTGCCGACATGGAAGAATAAATAAAAGAGATTTGACTTTTCTTAAGAGCCTAGAGCTAAGAAAAAGAAAAATAAAAGGGTTTGGGTTTGGACTTGCAAAAGAATAAGAAGTAATGAGCTTTAAGTTTGAAAGTTTTCTTTTGAATTCGTGTTGTAGTCCAATTCTTATGCATTTCACCATTTCATCGTCGATTTAAGTCGTTGGGCTTGGATTTCGAGTCCAAGTCCGAAATCATTAATGACATTAAATCAATAAATGAGCATTATGTGTTTCCTTAACCTTCCACACCATACCCATATCTACAAGCCCCAAAAGTATGATTGTGGCTTGGGTCCACATTAATGCATGTATATGCTTGTTTGACGTGTTAAGTCGAGAATTTTATCTGAAATTGCATGGATTATCGTGTGACGAGACATTAGTAACGCCGTGATTTTTTAGATATCAACACTATTATTTTTAGCAACTGAAAAGTAATAATCCAAAAGACAAAATTTTGTAGTGAACTGGTTCCGGCACTGTCACTTCTGTCTTCGGGTATGTTTGATCCGCCAAGCCAAGTAGTTGGCCTAGCTAGTTGATATAGTAGAAAATGGGACCTTTACAGATCCTAACCAGCTTATCCTTAGGAATTCACTGTAAAATTATCCAAGCTAGGTAAATTTACAGGATGGAAAGTTCAATACCCAATAACCCAATTTTGGTTTATAGATGCATCCGACTGTTTTATACTCAACTCAACTTATGCTTTCCTTTGAGACAGTTCAATGGAAAAGAAAATTTATTGAGCGTCAGTTTCTCTGAAACCCAACTGAATTACAAAATACTATTTAATGGCATAAAACCAAATTAAACCCAAATCAAACACAGAACCCCAAACCCACAATTGAAATTGATCAACAAAACCCCAAATCCACAAAGAAATCAAACAGCAGTGACCGATTTCAACTGCTTACCTATCAATGAGAGAAGAATCAAAACGATTAAAAGAATCAGAGAGCTCTTCCTCTAGAAGTTTGTTGAACCGATCGAAGCTGGCCTGAAATTGCAAAATTCCTTATTATCATACTCATACATACTAACCTTCCTTTACAAACTGCAATCATACTCAATTAAATTTTTAGATCAAACCCAATTTAATTTTTAGATCAAACCCAATTCGCTCACACGATCTACAAGATTTTTATGATGTTGCAGACTGAGAAAGAGGCTGATCAAGAGAGAGAGAGAGTACTGATAAAAAAGAGAAGGTATGAAGGTCGGTGTAAGAGAGACTGATTAAGAGAGAGAGAAGTAGGTATGCAGGGTGGTGATCTCGATCCTTCACGAACAAACAGTGGGATATACATAAAATTGTGATTAAAAAATAAAAAAGAGGGCATATACCTCATTTAAGCACAAAACATACACCTCCATGTTTGCTTCATACACATCTTTAAATTTTTAAACAATTTTGTTTCTCATTTTATCCCTCTAGATCTGCGGTTGTTGTACCTATAAAAGTGTATGTCTTCCATCATCTCTTTCATATATTTTTCCAGATTGTTTCATAACTGTTTTATACAACTATACATCCTGTAATTAAAATTTGGATATGCAATTCAATCATCATAACAATTGAATAAACACTCTTCATCTTTATGGCGTTAGGTCATATTAAGTATCATCACTTTTTCTAGTTCTTCACTAGTATTATGAAATTACAAGGTCATTATCCAACAATATAACCAAATACATATTTGATTTCCTAATTATACCGAAGTTCTCTACTGGGAGATCATTCATGGAAGTATAGATTGATAGTCTGTAAATAGTTTTCAAACAATTTGCCATAGCGGACTACCCACAGAACCTCAATATATATGGCTGATTTTAATTTTTTGGTACAAGTTATAATGGTGTACATCAGTGGAAATATATATATAGAGAGAGTGTGTGTATGGGAAGAGTTTGAGTTTAAGAGTGTCTTCAGATCCTCAATTTCTTAAAGGGGCAAAACTGGGAAAAAATATTTATAAAAATTTAAGGAGATGTATTAAGTAAATATGGAGATGTGACTAGAATCACCCAGAGCGAAATCATAAAAAAAAACTGTTCGTAGACTATAGCGGTAAATAGTGCGACGAAAAATAGATATATAGTAAATTAGACAAAACAATTTGCAGTAAACAAAATATGAGTTGAATTCTCGATCGAACTATTCTTACATTGCTAATCATTAGATAGTACATGTTCTACATGATGGTTATTATGGTCATACTTGAGATGTTATGTCTCACCGGATATTTTGTTACATTATTAACAAAATAAATCGGATGTTGGGTTACAAACCCTTATCTCAAAAATGAAGGAAAAAAATGTTAAAGTTAATTTATAGCAAAATTATTCAGAAAAAAATAATTTATCTCAAGTTGTCAACACAGAATCAATGAGTCATGACTTAGTTGGTTAAGGTGTTTAAATAACAACTTTGAGGTCACAGTTCAAATCTCATGGATATATGCATGATGTGAGTTATTGATAATTTTTTTAAAAAAAAGTAGTCAACACAGACGGCTATAAATATAGGCTTACTCGAACGGAATGGAGATGCAAATCAGGAAGGTGGAAGCGCAATCAGGGGAGCTTATCCTCGTAATCTAACCGACGAAATTAGAGGTCGTTAAGAAACTATTGCGTTTTAATAGAAAGAAGAATTAATTACAAAAACACTACTCGAACTATGATATTATTTTCATTTAAATATCTAACTATCAAAAATTTGTGTTTTGATACCTAAAGTTTTATTCCGTTAGCATTTTGATACCCTGATCACTAACACCATTAAATTTTGAGAGCATTTTCGTCATCTCAATAAATATATAATTTGTTCATTTACAATGCAAAATATTTTATTTTGGTGGTGTTATGTAATTAATTTTTATTTTTATTGGCTTGTAATTTATCTAATTATAATGAATATAGTTGTAGTATTTTAATTTATTTTCTTAACATGTAAGTCTAAAAATATATACATATAGTTGTAGTATTTATTTTTAATTTGCTCAACTTTTATCACTATGGTTGTAAAAAACAAATATATAATTTTAGAGTTTTTGTTTTTGTTTTTTTTTTTATAAATATTTTTGTTAATGTAAATTGTTCTATTTGTATTTGATAACTTCAAAAAATAAGTTATTTTGTTAAAGTAAATGAAAAAATGATATATTTATTAAAATGATGAAAATATCTTCAAAATTTAACGGTGTTAGTGATGGGTGTATCAAAATACTAACGGAATAAAACTTTAGGTATCAAAACGTAATTTTTTAATAATTAAGTATATAAATAAAAATATTATTGAATAGTGTTTTGTAATCATCTTCCTCCTTGAGCCAGCAAAGAGAGAGAAAACTCAATAGGCTTCTGCTTTTTTTTGCGGTGGTGAGGACGTCACAGCGGGCGGTGGCTCAGGTGGTTGTGAAAGGCATTACCTTTGCCTGACCGCCGGTGGGGCCCATCTGTTTCGTACCATTACCATAACCATAACCAAAAAATAAGGCCCTTGTTTTTGGGGACAGGGAGAAAGAACACTTGCTCAGAGATTCCATTTTCATTTGACCTTTCTTGCATTTCAGGAACAATCGTATATACTCTCTCCTAATAATCTTTCTTCACCAACCTCCTGCACTTTTGGTCATTTCATTTCCTAATAAGACGGTTGCATTTGTCGCGTGATAGCAAGGAAACTTGTCGCGTGATAGCAAGGAAACTTAGACGGGCAACAATTACAGAGTTTGTGATATGCTTGGCTGCAGATGAATTCTCTCGAGCAAGCAGTACTTTTGTCGGAAAATTAAGGCAAGCTCAATGGATATTTATTATTGCCATGACTGATTCCTTTGATTAACTGCAAGGACTCAGTTTTTGGGTTCTTTTTATGTGATTGATTGGGAAATGATGGACAGGTCTAATTTTCTGGGATCCAAGTTTAACATCTATGATGGTCAGCATCCACATGGCTCTGCAAGCCTGACAAGTCAGAAGTCGAATAAAAAATTGAACTCAAAGCATATTGTTCCAAGGGCACCTGCTGGTAGTTATAATGTTGCTACTGTCTCTTATGAGCTTAACATTCTTCGAAAAGGGGACCAAGAAGAATGCAATGTGTCATGCAATCGATTCCCATCTCATCAGTTCAGGAAGGCGGTGTTGCACCTACTCCAACTGAAGGGGGCGTGTCGCCTACTCCAACTGATTTAGAAGACTTTTATCAGCAAAGATCCCCATCACCAGTTTCACAGGAATGAAGCTGCTGGATAATTTGAGCTGTGGTAGCCCCAGACCGGATTTTGAGCATGATGAGATTGGTGACCCTCTCATTTTGAAAAACAAAGCTACTAGATGGCGTGAGCAACTGCAGTGTTGGTGTCTGAATTTTAGGGGCCGCGTTAGAGTAGCCTAGGTAAAGAATTTCCAGCTGGTTGCTACTGCAGAGCCTTCACTGAATGTCTCAGCGGAAGAACAAGAGAAAGTTATACAGCAATTTGGTAAAATTGGTAAAGACATATTCACAATGGATTATCAATACCCTCTCTAGTCTCTCTGCTTTCCAAGCCTTCGGAATTTGCTTGAGCAGCTTTGACACAAAACCAGCCTGTGAATGATTACTGTCTGTTCTCATCATGTGACTATTATGTTTATCATCCCTTAACGTTAAATGTATTTATTCTTTTGGATTGAAGCACTGTAGGCTATACCTTTTTGGCGATTATCTAGTGCATTACCTGAAGTCTCAAGAGATGTGCAATGGCAGTAAAGCATAATAATGTAAGTTGGCAATTTGTTTGTTTAAATTGAAAGCAGTTAGTTGTTCGACCCCTTCCAGTGTTTCGCTTTCCAGACTCTTTATAGCCTGTTTTCACAAAGATGTCTTGTAAGCTGTATATTTGAAAATTAGCGTGATTGAAACTTGATATTCAGATCCATGTTTTCTATTAGCAATAGTATTATGGCTGAATAAACTAGTTATATATTTTCACTTTGTGCAAACATGGTTGCTGTTATGTTATGTTTGCCATTTCTTTCTTTTTACATCTCTGGTAGAACTTATGAGTTCAGATACTACATTGTTAGACAATTCCAATCTCTGTCTCTTTGCTTTGTTTTCCACAAACATAGCGGCAGCCATGACGCTGAGGCTTAGCAGGATCATCTGGTTCAGAGTCACTTGATTCCAGGAATAGCCCTCTTAGGCATCGCCGTCTTACAGTGGATTCATGAGTAAGCCTATCAGCAGGAGTTTGGATGACTTGAGACTTGTGCGTTTGGGGGGAGCCTGACTCTTTATTTGAATTGATGGCTTCTGGCGGGTTTGAAGAAAACACAGCAACGCCTGGATTCCTTTCTGTGACAGAACTATTGCATACAATAGAGTTGTTGACACTCTGGATATTGCTGTTGATGTATGTACTCCTTTGTTGATCTCCCTCATTGATCTGGTTTTCTAAATTGTCTTCCCTGGTGCTTACCACTCCATCAGTAGTAGCTTCATTATCATCTGGATTGAGCTTGTAACTGTGGCGTATGTGGACTGGTTCTTCTCGTTTTCCTAGTTCTGAGCTTAAGTGCATTGCTGCTCCTCTGTTTTCGCCTGTTAAGGTCACAACACCAACTGGCTGATGAAGCATTTGCTGTAAGAGGGCCAACTTATCAACCATGGAAACATCTTCCCTGATTTCTTTATTTGGGAGAGCTTCTTCTTTCGATGCAACCATCTTTCTATTAGATACCTTTGAGGAGCTCCTCTCGGTTTTGATAGGTTTCTCATTAGAGCCGGTGGTTGCTAGTATCTCCTTTGTCTCAAACTTCTCTTTCTTCTCCTGTTGCTGATGTTCTGCTTGCAATGCAACTCCATCTCTGGCCTGATTTCCTACGTCTGTCGCTGCAGCATGAGGTTCAGTGACCCTTTCTTGCTTCTGGTGTCGATGATCTGCTTGCAATGCACTTCCAAGGGGGTCTTTGGTGTGAGTTCCCGAGTCTGTTGCTGCAGCATGAATTTCAGTGACCCCTTCCTGATCTGCTTGCAGTGCAACTCCATCTTTGGTGTGATGTCCTGAGTCTGTCACTGCAGCATGAGGTTCAGTGACCCTTTCTTGCTTCTCGTGTTGCTGTTCTGCTTGCAATGCAACTCCAAGTGGATCTTTGGTTTGATTTGCTGAGTCCTTTGCTGCAGCATGAAGTTGAGGGATCCTTTCTTGCAATGGTTCTATGTCACCTGGAACATTGGTCTTTTCTTCTCCTGATGGTACATGCACTACTTTCTCCGCTTCTTTGTGCTCTTTTGAATCTGTCTCTGATTCTGAAAGCTGGTTGTGAGCTGCATTAAGGGTATCAGAATCTGATTCATCAGATGAAGCAAATATTTGTATACCCTTAGGTGAAGTTTCTCGAGTTTGAGAGGTGGTGTCTCTATCCTGAGCACTGGAATCAGTTTCAGATACGATTTCTATTTTTCGACGATGTTTCTGTGTCCGAGATATTGCTTCCTCTTGTAAAGGTTGAGATTGAGAGGAGGCAGGTGATGGGGGAGAGCTTTGTTGAGTGGTGGTATGTGATTTCTTTGATGGAGATAAACGAGACGGGGATTTAGTCTTTGGGGACTCACTGGCTGCATGAGATGGTGGAGGATCAGTCTTTTGAGTCTTATGATCTTGTGAAGGTGTGTCCTTCACCGGAGCTTTTCCTGCTGGCCTAAATGGTGGCCGGTCATCGGGGACAAATGTGGAGGTTGACTGTGCAGGGTTTTTGGTTTTAGGTTCATCCTTAGGACTGGAACTATGACTCCAAGGGAACCAGAAGCGAAAGGAGTGCCTTTTGTCTGCCATGAATGGTCTGGAATTGGTGATGAAAAGGTTGGCTTTGTTAATGGATGCTTACCATGTAGTGAAAAATGTGGTATATATTAAAGTTGAATCTGATACCTTACCTTCTCCCTGGTACTTCTGCTTCATTTACCCAATCTTACAATTAAGTATTTCCCAAGGCATTGTTTATGACTTAAATGGGAGACTAAGCAATTGCTTAGTTCAGAGTTTCCTTATCTGATAGGTCTGTCATCTCTTAGCATCAATACCTTATGTTTCGATATGATTCTCCACCTTGTTTTGGCAAATCTCCAAAAGGCATGCAAAGAATATATGATTTACCAGAATGCTGCCATCAAAATTCATCGGCCTATTGTACATGATGAGATAGGTTGCCACAGATTGTCTCTAAATCGAAACTTGAAGTCAGAATACTTACCTTCTTCATCAAGCAAGAAGTAAGCTTAGGCACATCAAATTATCAAATCCATGCCCACCTGAACAAGTAATGTGATACAAAGAAAAACAAAGCTCCAAAGAAATGAATTTTCCTTCCTGCAGTTTTTCAAGAAAGGAATATGAGGAATGTTCTGTTAAGTAAGAGGTGACTTGAGATAACATTGCATGCTGCTACATCTTCTGCTTCAAAACCTTGCTCCATCGTCCATCATCAGGGCAGGTTCGACCAGTTTTCAACAGCTTTGTTGTTTGCTTTCAGGCCTATTTTACCTAAAAAATTCCAGTCCCTTAAACAGGAAAATAAAAATGCAAGGAATTGCTAGGGCTGTACTCAAAGCTGCAGCTCTGGAGCATTCGCACCATAGAGGAATTGCTAGGATAGAAAAGCTAGGTTCAAGTTGTAAATGGGTTAGCTCTCCAGCCCTAAAAGGATTGGAGAATGTAACTGTGGAAGATGTACTAATGAACAAGAGTGTAGAAACTGGACCTTGGCTGTGGTGCCATACTGATTACACTGTAATTGATGCAGTAAAAAATGTATGTTCTCAGTCTCCTGTCCATGTACCGTATTCTGTAGTAGGAAAAATCTTAACCCACTTCTAATTTACATATCGATGAGAATGAAATTGCAGATGGCTAAGAACAATATTGGGTCATTAGTTGTACTAAAGCCTGGAGAGCAACAACATATTGCAGGAATCATCACAGAACGAGGTAAATTAGTTACAGACCTACGTACTTCATAAAATTTTATCAATTTGTCAAATCTCAATATCAGTTTTTACTGATCCTATTGATGTAATTGGCATAAACTGAGTAGATTATCTGAGGAAAATAGTTGCACAGGATAGATCACCAATGTGCACAAGGGTTGGAGAGATTATGACTAATGAGGTATAATTGAAGTTTACCTTCTACACACTATTCTATTATATAACTTCATTTTTTGACAGAAAAAACTAATAACAGTGACATCTAACACAAACATTCTTCAAGCAATGCAACTTATGACAGGTAATTAGCACATAACTTTGAGTGTCCAGTTGGTTGAATATAAGCTCATTTTGAAGCAAATTTAGTGATTGTCTGTTAAACCCTAACAGATAATCAAATACGGCATGTGCCAGTCATAGACCGCAAGCTAGTTGGTATGATTTCGATCAAAGATGTTGTTCGAGCAGTGGTGGAGCAGCAAAGTGTGGAATTGAAGCAGCTTAATCAGTACATCAGAGGAGATTACTATTAAATCTCATAGCAGTTTCACTTTCTGTTCACCAAAATCGTTGTAATAAAACATAAGCGCAAACCTGAAGCTTCTTCCCACAGTCTTATAGTACACATACAGCAGACTTCTTCCCATTTTAGTTAGTGAAGTTAGAACAGGAAAGATGGTTTCCAACAATCACTTGTGTGATGGGGATCACCTGTTTTTTACTCTTCCAGACCACATATCGATCAATGGGAAACCGAATCCAATCTCTGCAAATCAGCCTAATGATAGAACCTGCATGCAACTTGTACTCTTGTAGTCACTATTCAGGCAAAAGAAAAACGTCTAGATCATAAGGTCATAACTAGTGAGTATCAAACAAACGCTATTCGCGATACTTTTTGCCTATAAAGTAGAAACCAACATATATACTCTTATCTGTTAGGGAATGCGACCAAAGATTGGTTCTTTGGTTCAAAGATTCAGTATCAGTTCTTCAATGCCCTGTCCAGCATGATATTCAGCAAACCAAATATCACCTCTTTTAAGCAAAAAGATCTTGCAATTCCCATTGATGCAAAGATGAGCTCATTCATCTCCTCATCTTTTCGAACATTCTATCACCAATGGATTCTTTTTCCAAGTAGATTCAGGCTATTCAGCAATCAAAACAATTTTGACACTCGCTCTAGATATGATCCCTTTATTCAGAAATTCCCCTCAACTAGAGGCCCTTGTCAAAGTTCGAACCTTTCTGGGGGCTTATGATATATTGGACCTAGTTTATCAAAAGCTTTAGGTTCTTCTGCATGCCCCCATCTTTGCTATATACATTTGATGATACAATGGACTACTAACTTAAATATAATGAAG
This sequence comes from Comarum palustre, assembly GCA_951800085.1. Classification (NCBI taxonomy): domain Eukaryota; kingdom Viridiplantae; phylum Streptophyta; class Magnoliopsida; order Rosales; family Rosaceae; genus Comarum; species Comarum palustre. Next base: position 24,155,387 of record OX637583.1, read on the forward strand.
ATGGGAGAATAAATTTCAGATATCTTATTCATCTCACTATAGAGATTTATATAAAAGATTACAAGGAATACAATTGGTAAGTAAAACCATACGATATAATTACAATATTACATTATTAATATGACTCACGCTGACACTCCCCCTCAAGTTGTCGCATACACATCAATCATATCCAACTTGTTTAGTGAGTCATAAAACGCCTTCCTGGATATTTCTTTGGTGAGTATATATGCAAGTTGCTCTTTAATAGGAACAAAGGAGAATCTAATAATATTGACATCTAGCTTCTCTTTTATAAAGTGACGATCAACCTCCACATGCTTAGTATGATTATGTTGCACTGAGTTATGTGATATATCAATTGCTGCCTTATTATCACAATACAGCTGCATAGCACATTTGGGTTTGATACCCAAATCACGTAATAAATTTCTCAGCCACAACAACTCACATACTCCATGAGTCATACATCTGTACTCAGCCTCAGCACTAGAACATGTCACAACCTTTTGTTTCTTACTCTTCCATGTAACCAAATTACCTCCTACAAAGGTAAAGTAACCTGATATAGACCTCCTGTCTGTAATATTTCCCGCCCAATCTGCATTCGTGAAGCCACAAACATCAAAAATATTGTTGCATTTAGAAAACATTACTCCTCTCCCAGGAGCTGACTTCAAATACCTTAAGATTCTAGCTCGGGTTATGCATGAACTGGCTCACCACACTCACCGCATATGCAATATATGGTCTAGTGTGAGTTAAGTAAATCAAACGTCCAACTAACCTCTAATATCGAGCTCGATCTGTAGGTACCTGGTCTGGATACTCTGTCAGATGATGGTTCTGCTCAATGAGTGTGTCAATAGGTGTGCAATCCAACATACTTGTCTCTGTCAGCAGATCAAGAATGTACTTTCTCTGGCACAAATATATCCCTTCTCTCCCCCTAGCTACCTCAATTCCTAAGAAGTACTTGAGATCACCCAAGTCCTTCATTTCAAACTCAAAGGCTAGTTGTCTCTGCAATCTGTTCATCTCAACAGTATTATTGTCAGTTATTACCATATCATCGACTTAAATAATTAAGGTTGTTACCTTCCATTTTTTATGCTTGAGAAACAGGATGTGGTCTGAATTACTCTGTTTGTAACTAACGTTATGCATAAACTGTGAAAGTCTCTCAAACCAAGCACGAGGTGACTATTTGAGACCATACAAAGAGACTTTCTTAATTTGAACACAAATTCACCAGAAGAAGCAGCTACATACCCAGGTGGAAGACTCATGTACACCTCCTCAGCTAACTCTCCATGAAGAAACGCATTCTTGACATCAAACTGTCGAAGTGACCAATTTAAACTAGCCGCAAAAGAAAGCATAACAAGAATAGTATTCATCTTGGCAACAGGAGAAAATGTCTCATCATAATCAATGCTATACGTTTGAGTAAACGCTTTTGCAACAAGGCGTGTTTTGTACCGGTTTACTGATCCATCTGCATTGTGCTTTACAGTAAACACCCAACGAAAACCAGCAGCCTTCTTGACATGTGGTGGAGGCACAAGTTCCCATGTATTATTCTTATGTAACGCCTTCATCTCTTCCTCCATTGTTTTCCTCCGCTTTGGATCTCCAATGCATCCTACACTTTGTTAGGTACTGATACAACATATATTTGATTCACATATGATGTATATGACTTAGATAATCTTTTAAAAGACATATAATTGGCTACTAGATACTTTGATTTAGCTTGAAGAGTGAGTTCATATTTTTTAGGTGTTTGACCTCGAGTAGACCTATTTGGTAACACATATTGACCACCATTAGACTCATTACTATTAGTACAAGTGGGGGACATACCTCAAATGAGTGATCTTCAGTACTAGTGAGCTCTAGGTCAGGGGTAATAGCGATGAAGGCTGGAGGGGCAGTTGTGTCTTCAAATTCATTCTCAGTCCTTAAAACCGGTGTTTCTGAGTCTGGATGAAGCACTGTATCAATCGGTACTTCAGTTTCTAGATGATCCAGTGCTTCTGTTTCTGCATGTGATGAGGTAATAATCTCAATTGGACTCATCGTTGTATCTCTTGCCTGTATAACTTCTCTTTCTTCTGATTCCTCTCCCTCACCATGATACAGTTAGGGTTGGGCATCCGAAACCGGTCCCAAAGGCTCGTCCCGATTCCGTCCCGAAAATTCACGGGACGAGACGAGACTTCATTTTAAAAATTAAAGCCCGACCCGGCCCGTCCTGTTTTAAAAAAACGAGATCGGAATTGGGACGTGTTGAATAGAGCCCGTTAAGGCCCGGCTTGTCCTGAATTAAAAAAACCCTAATTATGTGAACTAATATGCACCGTTAGATTGATCTAGGTGATCACTAAACCTAATTCATTCTCAGCCTCCCCTCACTCACTCGTCTCCTTCCTCACTCACTAGTCTCCTTCCTCACTTCCTCACTCGCCTCACTTCCTCAGCGCCTTCTTCCTCACTTCCTCAATGCCTACTTCCTCACCCGCCTCACTTTCTGGTTTGGTTTATTTATAGATCATGAGAGCACTGCGTCTAGTAGGAATACATGTCCAGCATTCTCCAAATCAAAAGGAAAGGGAAAGGTTGTGGTGCACCTTAACTAGTTCCTTTTGTGAGCTTATGATGTTGAATTGTTGATCTGCTTGTCTTTTCAACTCTGCTAGACCTTAAGTTTGTATCCATTTTATGTTTAAACTTATGTTTTCGAGTTGGCAACTTCATTTTATTATGTTGTTATGTCGTTGGACTTGTAACTTATTTTTCAATTTGTGACTGATATTATTCATGTTTATTTACTTCATGTAGGTTTACTTTCTGCCTTATCTTTAATTTCAGATTTTACTCATGTTTAATTGTGTTATGGCTGTTGTGCTATGATTTTGAAGCTGTGAACTTGTGATTGTGAAGTATGACTTTGTAAATTGTTATGATGTAGTTGATGATGAATTGAATCTAGAAATTGTGTTTAGTTTTAGGTCATGCTATATTGGCTTTGTGATTGTTATGCAGCACATGATGATGAGGTTTAGGTTCTTGCTATGTTTAGAACTTCATATTTTTCTAGGTTTTGCACTGTTGTAGTTTACTCTTTGCTAGGTTTTGCATTATAATTATTTGTTCAAGGCCCGTTTTAGTCCCGGTCCCGGCCCAGTCCCGTTCGAGACCGAGCCTTGTCGGGATCACATATAAAAAACGCTAATCCTGTATCGTCCCATCCCTTTTCAAAATTTCAGGTTCGGGTTCGGGATCAACCTAAACCCGGCCCGTACCGACCCATGCCCACCCCTAGATACAGTTCTTCGAAATATGAATGCTTCCCCTGAAGAGCAGTATCAGATAAGGTGAAATAACTCATGTCTTCAAAGAAAGTAACATCCATAGTGACATAACACTTTCTAGTGGGTGGATGAAAACACTTGTAGCCTTTCTGATGTCCTCTATAACCAACAAACATACACTTAATCGTCTGGGCATCCAACTTAGACCTCTGATTTTTAGGAACATGAACAAAAGCAACACAACCAAAAACCCGGGTAGGAAGATTATGAAATGAGGGAATGAGAACATGAGATGCAAGAACCTCAAAAGGAATTTTTTCTTGAACAACACTAGATGGAAGACGATTAATAAGATGAGCAGAAGCATGTACTGCATCACCCTAAAGATGTTTAGGCATATGAGCACTAAAAAGAATGACACGAGCCATTTCTAGAAGATGACGGTTTTTCCTTTCAGACACCTCATTTTGCTTTGGTATGGACACGTAGTTTGGTGAACAATCCCATGTGTGAAAAAAACTATTTGAAAGAATGATTAACATACTCCCCCATTGTCTGAACGAAGAATTTTAATGTTGTTATTGTATTGTGTTTGAATAAGAGTACGAAAAGCTTGAAAAACATAAAATACTTCATCTTTGGTTTTCAAAAGAGCAATCGTTGACAACCTTGTGCAATCATCAACAAACAATACAAAATATCTCATACCCGACACAGTAGGCTCTCTAGAGGGTCCCCAGACATCTGAATGAATTACTTCAAAAGGAACACTACTCCTAGAGAAACTAGGAGAATAAGTAGCACGATGACTCTTAGCTATGACACATGTTTCACAACGTATAGTAGACTCATTCATACCAATAAATAAAGAGGGCATGGATTTTTTCATAACACTAAATGATGGATGCCCTAAGCGGCGATACACAACCAAAATTTACTTAACTGGATAGAGCTCGAGGTCAAAGCAGTACGAGGCTGTGCTCCAGGTTTCTCTCTTACATATGTCTGATCCAAATGAAACAATCTGCCACGCAAATACCCCCGACCGATAAGCTCCATGGTAAGAAGATCCTGAAAAGTCATATACATAGGATAAAAGGTTACAGAACATCGAGACTCGATATTCAACTGGGGAACAGAAATCAATTGATGAGACAGGTCAGGTACATATAAAACATTATGTAGCTCTAAAGTAGGAGTGACACGGACCGATCCTTTTTCTAACACATGAAAAGCTTCACCATTAGCATTGGTGACATAAGACACTAGAGGGGAAGACAACGTAGTGAAATAAGATTTATCATAAGTCATATGATCAGTGGCACCAGAATCAATAATCCAAGTATCAGAACCAACAAAATTAGAGATTTTCAAAGTCATATCGATCTTACCACTTCCACGTGGTGTTTTAGTCGCAGAAATATTATCGTTACTGAAGTTGTGCTTCACCGCACATATAGAGTTATGCGAAAGTTCAACTCTCCAATTATTATGACCATCTAATTCATAAACAACATCCTCAGCATCTCTATTATCATTAAAATCGATAAAAGCAAAACATGATGGCCTATTTGCAACCCATATCCTCTTTATAGTCCCAAATTTATGGAACTCAATTTCAAAATCTTCCTCGAAAACCCAGGAACCTAAATTTCTAACATACACACGAGTCTTTTTTAGGTCGGATTTGAGTCAAGTCATGTCAGACTAGGTCGGGTCGGGTCTAGAACGGGTCGGGTATGGATCGATTGAGGTCGGGCTTGACCGGGTCAGATCTAATGGGCGGGTCAGATCAGCTGGGCGAGTTGACTGGATTCAGATCGGCTGGATCTGAATCGGGATCTGCTGTGGGTCGCCGGTATCGACTGCTAGTCCCCCTTTTTCGTTGTTGATATGTCTGTGGAGGGATCCGAGCGGGTCTATGAATCTGTGGATGGATGTACCGGCAGAGAGGATGGGAAGGATTTGGGGTCGAACAAGATGCAACTATGCCTCTAATTGGAGCCTTGCTTGGGAAGCTGGAGACTTGGGAAGGATGTGGTACCGACAAAGGAAAGCAGAAGGGACAGTTGAGTGAATCTCGGGATCGGTGCAGTGATACCAAGACAATGGCAGGTCCTCGAGCAAGAGATGATGGTCGATGGAAACAAGATGCAGACAACTCGGACGACGAAGTACGACGAAACTGGTGTTTTGAGAGTCCAAAGAAAACTTTGGGGTGCCTAAAACAATTTCAGTTTCTCAATCAGAAGAATGACGGCGTAAGCTAAAATAAACCCTAGCAATTGGGGTTTTGTAAAAGAGTGACAAACAAAACAAAGACAAAGTCCTCTCAGATCTTTGTTCTGATACCAACTTAAACATAATGAAGATGAGAGAATGAATTTCAGATATTTTATTCATCTCACTGTAAAGGTTTATATAAGAGATTACAAGAAATACAATTGATAAGTAAAATCCTACGATATAATTATAATATTATATTTTTAATATGACTGATATACTATACAAGTCAAAACACAGATTCCTTAACAACTGATTGAGAGGAACCCAACTAATTACAGCTTTTCCAGAAATAATGGACTGGAGACCACATAAATTCCATAGAGATCGATTTGGTGGTTATTTTTTATAGGTTTTTCTGGAACAGTAATCTGAAAATTGCCTAGCCGGACCCTCCATTCTTGCAGCATCTGAAGCCCAGAATCCGTGCAACTTGTTTGAATGGAACAAACCTCACGCATTGGACTCCTGATGATAAACAAATTAACTACATGTTGCACATTTCTGTTCATAATGCAATTCAATCAAAGATGTATGTCGAAATTACAGATCATATATGCCAGATCATGTGTATTTCTTAAGCAAGTACTGAGGGCAAACTATATTATGTAGTTGAAATACGTTGAGAGATTGATACTAGGTTAAAACTCGTTATTGATGCCGTGCATGGTGCGTAGCAGAAACAGAGAGAGGATTCAGAGCACCAAGATGTATTTAAACCAACATTGTTCTTTCTACCCTTGTTGTGGCTAGCGGTGCCGCCGTGCCGGTTTGGCTTCACTCGATTGTCATTGTTGCTAGCTAGCTACCATTAGTGCGTGGGTGTTGGTGAACTTTATTCTTCATCACTGTATGCAAGGCAAACAAATTTTCTCAACAAAACAAAGACGATTGCATGATGTTCATTGACAATTGCAGCAAGTAAACTGATATGAACTGACACAAAATCGAAATGGCAAACGCTTGGTGATTCAGATCGACCATCCACTCATCCAAGTAATTAACCATTTTGGAGTGTTGTTCTTCAGAAACAGACCATCTCCAAGTTCCAATATTATTACAGTATTACGTCCAAATGTATCTATCCCTCTTTTGATTTCTTTGCTTCCCTAACAATGAGGCCCCACTGATCTAATGCTTTTTGAAACTGGCTGTTCGACTCTGACATGCTATAAGATATGGAAGAGAAAATGGAACAAGCAATTGACGAACAAAAACGTCATAAATGTCCATGCACGCAGTACATGGTCTGAGATTCTGAATGACGATGATGATAAATACAAGACAACTGACAACATACAGTTTCTTCTTCTGTTTCTACTTCTTCTTCTTCTTCTTCTTCTTCTTCTTCATCTTGATTGCTTCCATTCAATTCTTTATCATCATCTAAATATACTGTATATCGATCCTATCTTGCTTCGAACTCCTAGCACTTATCCTTATGTCATGCTTACAAGAAAACTATTTCAGAGTTTATAGTAAGCATGTGAAAACACTGTGTCGTGTCACAGATTAAATTCGTTTATTTATCATATAATATAATAACAAATCGTTAAGTTAGTGTAAACATAATATCAAAACCAAACAATAAAATGTCTATTACCCGTTAAAATTTATTAAAAAAATAATTATAATACTGAATATAATTTTTTTTTTCAAATTTTCTATAACAACACAAATAGATCTTAATGCATATATTGCAAAACTTACCATTTTTAGCTATCTTCTATATGGTGAGAGTGAGTATGATGAGCAAAATAATAGGTGCTTAGGGTTTATTGTATAGAGAAAATTACGTATTTTTATATGACGTAGGTAAGAAAATAAAAAATAATAAAAAAATAATTTTATAATAAAAAATTTTATCGTATTACTGGTTTAATCGTAAACCAAACTATTATAACTGATGTTGTTATCTGGTGACTCTATACAAAACTAAACCTTCAACTAAATTTTTATAATTTTATTTATTTTGGTGTCGTGTTATTGTGTGGTGTGAAATCCGCTAGGCCTAATTTATCGTATGCAAAGCAAAACATGTAACTGGAGTATATAGTTTCATGTTTCTGAAGTGTTATTGGTGAAGCTAGCAGACATGTCAGGTAGTTAGTAATTATACTTTCATTATACTTCACTAATTACAGACCATATCGTCATGTCTAATCAAAAAAGTAATATAAAAGAAGAGTGTGATCATGATAAATAGATTTAAAAGACGGTATACTTTACAATAACAAGATGTCTAATCGGGATCTAATCCCAACCAGGCTGTAAATTCTCAACCTTCCACTTGCTGGTAGGGAGAAGACAACTGAGGTTAGAAAATAATCAAAATATATATACAAGCTACTGCTAAATATCTTGTTTTTTGCTTATTGTCGACCTTCATAGCGTTATAGCGTTTATATACAAGAGTAAGCGAATATCACATCTTGTTCGTGTCCCTAAAATATTCCCCAACTTGCAGTATCAATATCCCACAGCCCTTTTCCTCCTGCTTATAAGGAGAGCATGGCATCCTCTTTCCCATACCATCAACCTCTCCTTGACTCCAGTCGTGTACCTCATTGACTCTAGTCACCCAATCCTCTTTAGTTTCTGCAATCCTTCACTTCCCCACTCTCAAATTTTCCGAGTTGTTTTGGTTCATTTCGAGTGATGGCATCCCTGACATCGTCCCGGAACTCCAACTCGTCCTCCTGGACGCCGAAGCAGAACAAGCTGTTCGAGAAGGCGCTGGCTGTGTACGACAAGGACACGCAGGACCGGTGGCACAATGTGGCCAAGGCCGTGGGTGGGAAATCAGCTGAGGAAGTCAAGAGGCACTATGAGATTCTGGTACAGGATGTCATGCATATAGAATCTGGTCATGTTGCTATACCCAATTACAGGACCAGTTCTGGAAGCACCTCAAGAGTAATTGCTGATCATGAACAGAGGTATAAAGTTTCTACCTTCAAACTCCATATTCTGGCCCATTTCTTAAGCAATCATGATAATAATACCGATCCCTTTTCGTCTAAGCATAGAAAGCCAGTGCATGTATCAGAATCTTCTTCCTTTACCGGTCATCAATCTACCACGTTATATATGGATCCAAAATACATGATAGATCGATTGGACGTTTACAATGGACACCCAAGTATATGAACTCGTTATAATTCCAGCTTGGGTTTTCATTTTTGAGCATGGAAATGCATGAACAACTTCGATCGCACCAAGCTCAGAAGGTTAGAAAATTGAAAGCATTAGTCTTCAAATCCACAGGAATTTGTTCAAGAAGGTCTAAGTTGGTGAACTTATATATATAAGTCCACAGTAATTTGTTCAAGATGGTCTAAGTTGGTGAACTTATTTATATATACTTATATATTTATATAAGTATAAGCAATAGGATCTATCTAGATTCTAAATCAAGAATAGTCTTTAGGTATAGGACACCATTCCTTGTCTCTTCCAGACGTACGTGCAGTGTAACTCGTTAACAATTCATACAGTTTAGCAAAATCTGTAGGTAAGAAAGCTCTAGGAGTAGTTCATCACCCTTCCACGTACGTAAACCCTCTTGATAATATTGTCATCCCCATTCTGGCAGCGTCGTCGACAGTTCAAACCAGAGACACGAACTCTATTCAATATCTCTTCAGTTTTTATATGTTTTCCCTCTTGTTTTATATACACTCCATACTTATATATAACTTGAGCTTCTAAGAAAACTGCCACATGAAATCTAATCCTTATTTTAGATCTCAATGCACATAGTTTTCTATGCTCAGCTGGTTTTTTTTTCTAAACCAGCTGATGAGGAATCGTCGTGTGACGCCATACGTATACTGATTAAAGAACCATTTTAATTGCTTATCACATTCCTTCATTGATCCCCAGAGGCACTGATCTGTTGGATCTTAGCTAATCCACTCTGCAGCTTTTGTGGTTTAAGAGATTAAAAGAATCACACACAGATTTTGAATAGGGCAGATTAAATTATAAATTAAGACAGCTTACTTAGAAAGGAAGATCATATCCCAGAAGAAACTAGCTAACGCCACTGTGTCTCCTCTGTTAATTAATGGCAAGTGCTTAAGATAATCTTGGTTAAGCTCAAGAAAGCCGATTGTTTGTCGGCTAGGGCAAATTGAAGTTTTTATATACTCTACAAGTTTTTAATAATGCTAATTCCTCCTAATGATCTGCACAGGCTTATGAAGAATCTGAAGATCTGATGAAGAAATGTAAGGACCATATGCAGCTCTGTGATGAAGCTGCTGCCTATTACTTGCTTCCTTCCTACCAAGTACCAAGTGTGAATGTGTTGCTACCTTCAAGGACTAACCCTCTGTGTTTCGCATCTATGCTTCTGAATTTCTAAAGAAATTAAGTAATATATTATGTGTTTCCGTCTCTCTGTGTTGGATTTTGTTTTTCTTATACAAATCTAAATTCTATATGATTTAACTAAAACAATAATCTTGAGCGTTACACAATTCAAACTCATCGATCACCATACAGGCTATATTCATCAAAAGCTAATACATTGGACTACTTCGAATCATATAATTAAATAGGTCATTAGAACTTATCAGATTCACAATCGAGTTGTTTCTTAACTTCTGTATCCACCCACCGACCTTTGGAAAGCTGAAAACATCAAGAAAATTAATCAAATTGTTGTTCCATTGGGATGAACAAGTCACTGGGATCATCATCACCCTGGAGGTGCTCATGTAAATCAACCCCCCACTGGTTTTCTTTTTGGAAAAGAGTGAGAAATCAAGAAAGAGCGGGAACCAAAAGCAAAAACAAACATCAATGGAGATGCGGGGTATCGATCCCCGTACCTCTCGCATGCTAAGCGAGCGCTCTACCATCTGAGCTACATCCCCTAATTGTGAGCAGCAACTAATTATTTTACTTTAGAACAATCAAACATTCAAACAATCTCGATTTTCTTACTTCTAAAACGGGAACATTTATTGACGCTTACGTGCGAGTGAAAAGAGGCAGGTTAAGATGGCCTCTCAATTCCCTATTTGTAATCATCTCCACAGCAGCCACTGACTGATTATAACCCCAGGATTAGTAACCTGAAGACTATAAATCTAGAACTAATTTCATCATATGAGATAGTTCAAATAATTTAACTGCCCTGTGAATTGTATCTGGGAAGAAACTCTAATCGAATATCAGAAAAAATGGCAGACCTCGTTTGTGTGCATTTTCGCATTGGTGCTGATCATATCAGTTCACATTCACACCGTAATTGGCCATGATCAAGACAACAAAGACATGATGGATAAAGCCGGCGACGCCGCTTCATCGGCAAAGGATGCAGCGAAGGACTTGGGAAACAAGGCTTCCGATGCCTCGCAGCACGCTAAGGACACGGGCTCATCATGGGCTGATTGGTTCAAAGGCAAATTCTCGTAGGTTAATCGGCTTCCCTACTCCTCTAAATATCGCATTATTACATCCATAACTTACGTTTGTCAGTATTTCACACCTTTTTCCAGAGCCGACGTAGGCGTGGGAGATCATCACGATCACGACCATGCAAAGGCACCTAGCATCAAACATTAATGTCCTTGCTATGACAACTTAGTAATAAGTAAAGACCTCGTGTTGCATCACTAGAGGGAATATCCGAATTCCCATTGGTCTTAGGAGTAGAAATAAGAGTGAAGAACATCGGTCAGAGTCTGGACGCACGTAGTGAAGTGAAGCTGGATATATATATATATATATATATATATATATATATATATATATATATATATATATATATATATATATATAGTCCTTCTAATAAGGGATTCATTTTTTGACTATTTTTAGGGAGAGACCCCCACCAACTTCCTGATCAAATTTCAGCATCTCCACCGTTCAGTTTGTTAGACTATATGAGTAGATCATATCTATAAAATTTCATGTGATTTGGTGATCGTTAAGGCATCTAAAGTTTCGATTTATTTTTAATGATATTGAACGGTGTAGGTTTGACACAAGTGTTAAGCTTTTTGTTTTAATCTCAACAATCCAAGCTCATTAAAAAACAGATCTAATGGTGTGAGTTTATCCCTAAAAATAGTCAAAAAAAGAGATCCCTCATTAGAAGGACCCTATATATATACCTTTATATATATAGTCCTTTTCCTGTGCGGAGGTCCGCATGTTTTAAAAAATGCGGACTTTTGCAATTTTATCCCACTTTCGATCATGATTTCTCATCTTAACCATTTAAATGTACATATATATATATATATGTGAGCAGATCATCTCTGTAAAATTTCAGCAAATTTGAAGATCATTAAGACATCCAAAATGAATCAAAACTATGAACGTAATAAAAATATTCAACCGGAACCGTTAGTTTTTTACGTTCTAAATCACATATTTGAAAACCTTAACGATCTCCAAATTAAATAAAATTTGTAGAGATGATCTACTCAAATATATCTACATTTTAAACGGTTAAGATGAGAAATCATGATGAAAAAGTAGATCAAATTGCAAAAATCCGCATTTTTAAAAAAATGCGTACTTCCGCACCTGATCCGATCCGTATATATATATATTATAAAATTGTAAATTACTGTTTAGTTATCAACTAAATTTTAGTTTACAAATATATTTTTTGTATATTATCTTACACATTTAAAGACAAATATTTACAAATTATGACAAATTGATGTCCACGAACTCGTATCGACGTCCTCAACAACTTTCATGAAGAAAGTTTTTCTAAATTCTCAACTTTACAGTCATCATATGATCAAACAGTTACTTTAAATGGTTAAAGACCAAAGTAACTAACCGTAAAATAACTCTAAAATCGGGATCTGACAATTACCAAATGTACAGTAACACATATGCAGATGAGATGTACAACAGCATAGTATCCAATGTACATCAGCACAGATGTAGATTAGAAGTACAGTACCACCATAGCCGAAGTACAGTAGCGCAGAAATAAATACAAAGTAGCAGGTGTACTGTATCGAAAAATGAAGGATGCTACATTCTATTATGCATCGGGTTCCACCGTTCTCTCTTCGACTCTTTCCACACTTCGAATGGAGGTTTGTCGTTTGGAGGATATGCTAAACCATATGTAGGCTCCATGATATGGGTTGTGGCGCCGCTTGGATTTGCCGAAAAAGGAGGATCCAATCAAAGCGTCGATCAGATTGTTTTTCGTTTATCGAGCTGCATACGCCTTAAATCGAACTCCCATGCTCCCATAAATCAATAGAGGAGGACGAGATATTTCCAACACCTCCAATGGCATCACTGACGGTTGTCGGAAGGTAGAGAAACCGTCAGAAACTAATCTGAGGAAGATTGCTTCTCGGGTGAGAGAGAGAGAGAGAGAAAGGATTGGCTAATCGAATGAAGACGTAGGTTAATTACTTTCAGAAATTTTTATAGCATTTTCGTAATTTTATTGTAAATTCGGGGGTATTTTGGTTCTTTGATCGAAAAAAATTGGATCATGCCCAATATTATTAGTTTTGGAGCTCAAGTTTGTGTTCTAATTTTTCTAAAAATTATTGTAAGTAGTTTTTTTTGTTTTTAAATTTGGTCAGATATTACTTAATTTGTAATTCTCCCTAAATATATATCATCCCTCAGTTTCAAATCTCATAGCGAAGTCACCCTATATATATATATTGTAATTATTAATATACATTATATAAAATGGTAAACTACACATTAGTTATTGACCAAATTTTAGTTTACAAATACATTCTTTACATATTATTTTGCTCATTTAAGGACAAAAATTAACAAATTAGGACAAAGTGATGACCATATGTCATTTGTCACTATATATTTTATCAAACTACACTTCACTACATAAGTTAAAAGGTGCTACTGCACCTTTACAATCTTTTCGGCAATTCTCTGATGATGTCTGCTACTACCAAGTAGAAATGTGATATTGCCAGCACCATTGTAACTTTTTGGGAAATTCTCTGATATTATCGTGTGGCTGCTATTAAGTTAAAATGTGCTATAATCGGGTTGAAAGATGTCGTTACTATTGCACTTTCTTCCGGTAATTCACCAATGCTTGCAGCTACATAATAAACTGTTAACTGAATACCCATAGTTGGTCTGCTACTACTAAATGAACAGTAGTAGCATTCAAATCGTACTCCATTTGATCCAACACAATTTAATTACTAACTCTGATTTCAATTTCATGAATACTTAGATTAGTAACTAAACTCACATTAATTACTTAAACAGTTCAAAACTTCAAATCCTCACAATCTCAAATCAAAAATATATGATCACAACTAGATATAGCAAAAGTACCTTAGATGTCATTGAATCTTGACTGTCGAGGTGGAGATCTCCGATGGAGATTAGACTTCGTCGAGGCAGTGATGGGCGTCTTAGTCAAGACAGTAGTAGCGCTGTTGAGGTAACAACAACATCGTCGAGGTAGAAGCAGCGAAATCGTCGAGGTAGTAGCAGCGAAATCATCGAGGCAGTAACAACATCATCGACGCATTGAACTAATGACCTCATCGAGGCAGTAGCAGCACCGTCAAAGCATCAAAGTTATGGCATCATTCATTCATGCAGCAGCAGCTCATTCGTCCAGGCGGTAACAACACTGTCGTCTAGGCAGTAGCAGCGCCATTGTCGAGGCAGTAACAACGTTGTCAAACATATTGAACCAACGACCTCGTCGAGGCAGTAGCAGTGTTGTCAACACATTGAAGCGACGACATCATCCCGACAGTAAAATGTCATTCGTCGAGGCGGTAGTAGCGCCATTGTCAAGGCAGTAGCAGCGCTTTCATTGAGGAAGTAACAGAGCTGTCAAACGCATTGAACCAACAATCACATCGAGGCATCGAAATGACGTTGTCGTCAAACACTCCAAAACAGATCATTAGATCATCAGACATTGTCACCATTTTGTAGATCAGAGAGAGATCTGAATAAGACGGCGATATGAGAGAGAAAAGTTAGGGAAATGAGGGCATTGTAGTTATTTGATAAGTGAATTCAAATCATGCCTAATGCAATTATTTTTTAGCTTGGGCTCATGTAGTACTATATATAACATGAATATGAATTTTTTATATTTAAAAATTTAGTTAGTTTCTTACATACAATTCTCTCTTTATAAAATGATCTGCTAGTGCAATATGATGCACTACATTATTCAAGAAGCTCTCAATTCCATATTAAAATACATTTTGCATTTCTTCGAATTCAAACTTATGTCTATCTCAAATCCTTATAAAATATAATTCTCCCTTTATAAAATGATCTGCTTGTGCAATATGATGCACTACGTTATTCAAGAAGCTCTCAATTCCGTATTAAAATGCATTTTGCATTTCTTCGAATTCAAACTTATGTCTATCTCAAATCCTTATAAAATATAATTCTCCCTTTATAAAATGATCTGCTTGTGCAAGATGATGCACTACGTTATTCAAGAAGCTCTCAATTCAGTATTAAAATGCATTTTGCATTTCTTCGAATTCAAACTTATGTCTATCTCAAATCCTTATAAAATATAATTCTCCCTTTTTAAAATGATCTGCTTGTGCAACATGATGCACTACGTTATTCAAGAAGCTCTCAATTCCGTATTAAAATGCATTTTGCATTTCTTCGAATTCAAACTTATGTCTATCTCAAATCCTTATAAAATATAATTCTCCCTTTATAAAATGATCTGCTTGTGCAATATGATGCACTACGTTATTCAAGAAGCTCTCAATTCCGTATTAAAATGCATTTTGCATTTCTTCGAATTCAAACTTATGTCTATCTCAAATCTCCATACAACAATATAATGCACTTCTGACCAAATACCACAGATTTAGTCAAATCAAAGGAATGGGCCATAATACCATAGAAATGTGATCTGGGCTTAGTCCCACTGGACTCCATGACCATTTTTGGTCGAAATGAGCCTTCGTCAAAGGCGATGTTTCCTGGACCGTCACCTAAACCCAAACAAGCTCGACCGGTTTGGCCAAGAGACTCCAAGTGCCCTGGTCAGCTCTCCCAGTCCATCACACAACATCGTCACCCTCTCACCGATGCCCAGAATCTCTCCCCAGGCGCGCATGACGAAAACATCGCTGACCGCGAAGCACGCGATCACCTCCGCAATTTTCTTCCTCGCCGATTTAACGCTCTGGACGAAGCGCGTGCAATTCGGCTAGAACGGCGCCGTTACACCGACCAGAACGACTCTCTTTCCCTTGCAAAGGCGGGAGAGAGTGATAGACTTAACGACGTCGTTCCGCGCGAGGTACGACAGGGAAGCGTTGGGGAGCTTATCACCGACTGATAAGGCCGGGGAGTGGTTGGTTTGGTGATCGTGGCGGTGGAGATGGGCCGATCGCTACTTTACAATTCTACTTGTACACAATCAAGAATTTTGATGGGTTCTCTACCCAAAATTGACTAGCTTTCGTTAATCTAAAAGAGGAAGAATAAATGATTATAGTGCAGTAATAATACATCCATTGTCTATTGATAAAGTCATGAATTCGAGTAATGTGAAATCACTTGATCATTTTTTTTAAAAAAGGAAAAAAAAAGTAAAAAAAAGAGAGGATGATCTGGTTACGCAGTTAAGCTACTCGAACTAACAGATATTATAACAACAACCTGAGAGCATCTCCAACAGCTCATGTAAAACTAGAATAATCTCTATTTTTGAGAAAAACATCATTTTTAGCTCAAATAACTCATGTAAAAGATCCTCTATAATACAAAAGGTGGGAAAAGATATAAACATATCCTCTAAATATATAGAATTTTTACAAATTTGTATCTTCATATAAACTTTATTGCTTACCTTTTTGAATTCATTTTCTTTACTAAAGAAATAACAAAACGTCATTAAGTTAAAACAATTAACCAAATAATTAAGATTTGATTTGAATTGAATAAATTTATATATTTCTATAAATTTACTAAATTATATAGGAAAAATTTAATTTTGTATATAAATAGAAGAGGGGTTGGAGTTTAACTCATTTTTATACAATGTTCTAAAAAGCGCTAGGCAGTAGGCGGGCGACGACCATAGCCTAGCGCCTGGGGGGACTAGGCGGGGATTAGGAGATTTACTTTTTTCATATTTATTAATTAAAAATATATATTTTATGTACTATAATATTTAAAAACATTCAAATATGGATAAATTATTCGACATAAATCTTGTTAGACCAATTTATAAAATAGATTATAACTAAAATTTAGCATAACTTCATGTAAAAGTGAGCAACAACAACAATAAACACATATATTTCTAATTCTAAAAACATCATTTACTCTTATACTCGCATGCTCCCCACAATGTAACAACTCCACCACTAAATGTAAATAAAATTAGCCAAAGAGCTTAAAACCCTAGGTGGCTAGACGGCCTCTAGGCGACGATTAAGCGGGTTAGGCGGCCGCCTAATTGCCCATAACCTGGCACAAAGGCCTTGAAGAAAAGCGAGACGGCTTGATGCAACCTAGAACCTAAGCGGGGACTAGACGGTGCTAGGCGGGGCCTTTTAGAACACTGTTTTTATATAGAGATTTTGTGATTTCTCCTCTATTATAGAGAATTAATACAAAAACTGTTAAAGATGCTCTTAATATCCTAAATTTTCACCGCTTTTTTGCATAAACCATGTACCAAAATATTGTCAAAATGAAAGTAACCTCATTACAGTGACCTGGAAAATTAAGTGGGTGGTAGGTTGTGATGAAATAAATTGAAAAAGAAAAAAGAAAAGGTCAATGTTCCAGAAACTGCAACTTGTCCAGTATGACTTCTTTCCCTAAACTGAAGTGCATGGAGACCACCAGAAAAGGTTGATACCAGAGTATCACACAAATGGAAAATGCAGGTTCCACATAGCTCTAGCTAACAGCATCATTCAATATTTCAATAGCATGAATTTTTTTTAAAAAAAAACTAATACAGCACTCTGTTTAAACATAACTAACTAATAACTAATTAAACCAGCTGAATAATAATAATAGTACTACTAATACTAAAGCCATCAATTTAACAAGGGACTAATCCAGTTCAAATGAAGTAGAAGGAAGAAGAATCATCATGCATTCGATCAATCTAGCTAGCTAGCTAGCAAGTCCAATTTATACAAACCAATCTGAGCTAACTTACAGTACTCATCATCATCATCAAGTTCAAGCCTAGCCTGCTTGCTTATGTGTCTGTCCTTCCTCCTCCCTGACCTCATGGCTGTTGATGATCTTCAACATTGTTCTCCAATGCAAGCTGACTTGTGGTGGTGGTGATATCATGCTGGTCATGCTGCATCTTCTTCACTGTGTTCTTGTTATTGTGCATCCAAACCCTCAGCACCTGCCTCTTGACTCCCACCTCATCACAGAACCTCTCCACATCCTCCTCATCCTGCTTCTGAATCCTCCACCCCACTCTCTCCGCAAACTCCACCATCTTCACCTTCTGCTCCGCCGTGAACTTGGTCCTGAACCTCTTCTTCGACAACCCATACGGTGCCGCTACCCCTCCTACTCCCTCCCCATTGTCGAAAACGTTCAGATCCTCGCTCGAAGACTCCGTCCCTCCTCCGAAGGCCACGCTCATGGGTTGAACAATCGAGAACTTCTGGTGATGGCGGTGGTGAGGTGACGGCAGCGGTGGAGGGAGCTGGAGAGGGCTCAGCATTATGCTTCGTGACGATGATCTAGATCCGTGACCGAACTGTATCATCGCCTCGCCGTCCACCTCCTTGCGGTGGAAGTTCCTGTGGCAATCACAAGCGGCGCATTTCAAAGCTTCAAGGGTTCCTTCCTCGCCGCAAGGCATGAACTCTCCGCAGCCGTCGAAGACATTACCGCCGATGTTGGCCGCGTGGTTCTTGAGACATTCTCGGTAGCGAACGTTGCTGGCTGTTGCTGCTGCTGCTGCTACTGGTGTCTTGGGCTTGGCCACAACACTAGTTGGTGCAACAACTGCGTTGGAGACGATGACTCGATCTGGATCTAGATCTCTGGTGGGTAGTGGGACTGGTTGAACATGGTGAGGTTGAAGTTGGTGGTGGTCTAGGGTTTGGTGAGTAGCAGTGAAAGCAGAGAGGCCAGTGGGAGTGCCATTATGAATATTTCCGAGCCTTCTTTTCTCTCCAGCTCCCGATGGGTCCTTGGTCAAATGAGTGCCACCATAGCTCAGAGCTGCAGAGCCTGACGTCCTCATTTCATTGTCTTGCGTTCGAAAATCCATAATTTTTTTGGGTTTTAGGGATTCTAAAATCTCTGGTTAATTAATACGAAAAGCTGGTGAAGAATTAAAGCATCGTAAATCTAGCTAGTAGCTGGGATCTTGTGCTTTATATAAAAAGAAGAAAATAAAAAAGGGATCGGAACGAAGCTGAACGAAGAAAATAAAAAAGGGATCGGAACGAAGCTGAACGAAGAAGGTAGAGGAGGACAAAAGGAAGCAAAAAAGCTAGCTAAAACCCATGCCGACATAGAGAGAACCTCATGCCTCAGCTAGAACATCATCTAATGGCTTCCATCAAAAGCTTAAGCGGAGAAAGAGATCGAGATGGGGTTGGGGGTTGAGATTTTTGGTATGCTTCTGGGGCTCCAACAAGAGACAGGTTGGTTGCTTGTGGTGAGGCCAGAGCGAGAAGATAAGAGAGTTATTAAGAAAGACGAGACCCCTCAAAGTGCTGCAATGGCAAGACTAGGAGAGAGAGGGAGAGGGTAGGGCGTACTTACATTCGCGATAAATTCATACGTGCGACCAACGTACCACGTCACTCATGCGACCGCCCATTAAAAAGCCGACACGTGGCCTACGATCCAAACAAGATGACCCATTACCAACAACAAACATAAAATCCTTCCTTGATTCGATTGATTGACCCAAGTTTTAAACTCAATAATCCAGCTATGAGGAGTAGTTGCTGGAGTGCAAAGGGAGTTGTGTCGACGAAGATGGAGAAGGAATGAGGGTGAACTCAGATGAGGAAGAAGATTATCTGCATTCTCTCGCTGTTGGCTAAGTTTGCAGATTACAGAACAAAACCGACAACGTCATGTTCAGACCACTCCCACGCCCTGCCACTGTAGGACCCATCCCCACCCTTCATTATTGCCCTAAATTTCCATTTCTTATCTCAACACACTTCACCCTCAGCATGACCGAAAGATGCACATTTAGGGTACACTCCTCATGCCCTTTGATGCGACGTTGCATTTCCCTCTCTCTTTTCCGGCTTCCTCGTAATCACTTTTGTTTCCTTAATTAAACACACACTCCTAATCTTAATTAGAGGTGGTGCACTGTCTTTTCTTGACTAAAAGTTCACAAATTGTCAAAAATATCCAAAATTTAACCAGAATCGGTTGATAGGTTCGCCTACCATCTTGTCTAAGAATTAACTCTAATCCAAAAATGAAAAACACGTTATAAACTTGGTTAGCTAGGTTGGTTCATATCTAAAAACGTAAATAATACACCCAGTTCGTTCATTTTGATCGTACGACTCCCGATACATTTTTCTAATCTATATCGGTCATTTTATTGCTTACAAATCAGGCAAAAGTAGTAAAATTTAGCTTGAACAACACCAAACTAGCCGATCTATTAAACTGAAGTATGAGTGGTATTCACCTTTTACCCTAAAATTCTCAATACCTAACTAAATGTGTTTCTTCCGATCACTCTTGTATGCGTAACTAAGTACGTAACATGTTTACACTAGTAGTTAACAAAACACACTGGGTTGAACTAATTAAATCAAGGGGTGAAACTTAGCTCGAACCAAATCAAACCGATTGCTCTCATAATTTGTAGCCTATTTGAGTAAGATTAAAAAGACATAAAATTTTGGTTTGGTTTGGTTCGGCTAGCGGTATAGTGTAAAAGATGATAGGGGTAAAACTTGGTTCACCCTTGCCTTGAGGTTAATGGCAATCAAGGGAGTAATAATGGGCGGCATTTAGATTAATTATACTAATGCAGTAATTTGGAATCAACGCGCGAGAAAACAAGAAAGGCAGTGGATGATGAGATGGATGGGTAAAAAGTGAAAAAGGTACCGTGGTGTGTTGCTGTTGATGGTCCACAGTGATGGACTAGTCTTCTTCCTCGCACAGTCATATGCTGCTCCTGCTGCATCACAACATTCACACCCCATCTCCCCCTCTCTCTCTCTCTCTAGCTAACGTGCGGCCTCTGCATTTTTTTTCTTGTTGGTCTGAGTCTGAGAGTTCTGAGACGAAGACAGAGAAACCACGCTTGCCCCTAAGCAAGGTAGCAAGGGGAAGACCTTTCCGTGATGCAATCGATGGCTAATTTGTTTGGTCTCTCTCTTTCCACGTCTTTATTCTGGTTGTTATTGTTATTGAGCTATATTTAGTAATAAAACAATAAAAGTAAAAAAAATAATTAATAATTAAAAAATTTAAAAATCATTAATTTTTGTGTCATTTGTCGAACAAAATCAGTTAAATCTGATTTGGAGTATCTTTTCGCTAGAATGTCCGTTTTAGACTCATGATACTTTTCTGGTATGAGAACGACGAGATCTTCAAGACTCACTTTGATGAGATCTTTCGAATTTAAGTCAAAATATGTCATCTTAGTCATCCAATTCAGCATTTTTTATGTTTTGGGTTTTTTAGGATTAATTTCAGTTTACCTATCTGAGGTATGAGACTAACATCATTTCACTCTGTACTTTTAATTTTGAAAGTTTACCCCCTAAAGTTTCTAATTTTCATCAATCATATCCAATTGATGTAATTTCAACCATTTTAGACATTAAATATTAATATGTAGTCTTATTAAAAATGTTCTAAAATAAGTTTTTTGTTGTTATATGATTATATTTGCCCTTAAAGTGTGTTATAAAGTTATGATTAACGTGCACCCAAATTACACAGAATTTCAGCAATTGTGCATGAATGATAAAAATTGAAAACTTTATGGGGTAAACTTTCAAAATTAAAAGTGCGGGGTGAATTGATGTTAGCCTCAAATCTCAGGTATGTAAACTGAAATTAATCTTTTTTTAATTCATTTTGGATTTTGTATTCTTTTATGTTTTAACTCATGGGCTTAGATTTGATTGTTAGTTGCCCTAGTGTTTATTTGCACTTATATAAGAATATCGATGATGAATCAGTTGTATTGTCATCATTGATTTTTTATAAAACATTTGAGTTTATCTCAATTTCTGGTGGATTCCAATTCTTTCTAGTGGATTCAAGTTGTTGTTGGTGGATTCCGACTTTATCTTACCCGCCATTCCACGTTAGACGGAGCCGCTACTATCCTGATCAAGCTTCCCGTATCATCTAGAGTATACACTGTTCACTTCACTACTTGTGTGCGGTACAGCCCAGCCAGCTTCAACCCATCAAAAGGGGTAAAAATACTTATCTTCACCCGTGCTTTTCTACCACTATGGAATACAATTCCCTAATGAAATCCAATTTTATGGATTTTTATTTCACTTGATTAATTTATCTCAAAAAATGAAAAACAAGAAAGGAAATAGAGGCCTCTTGCTTCCACTCTTACATCCCCTTCATCAATCAGTTTCATCTGTTGTCTTGGCCGAAGCAAGTTCAATATAGGTTTGCGCGCAGTGTTCTTTTGGGTTTAAGGTGGTGCGTAACGAACTAATCAATGACCGAATTACAATGAGGCGATGGAGCAAAATCTATAAGGAAACCCACATTGTAAAAAACGGTGCATAAAGAAACCTTAACTAATACGTCGATAGATAGTTACATACAAGATACTTGTGAGTTATACGATTATCATTGAGGTAGTCTATTCAAAAGAGCGACAACTATTTAGTACTCGATTGATGAATGAGACAATTCATCAATCTTTTATCAGAAACTTTGTTCATCTTTTCCACCAATTAAAGCTAGCCCTTCACAAAAGAGAAAGCAAGGGGGGACGAGTTGTGGCACTAGAGAATGAAAGAAAGATTTCTTGATCTCTCTCTTCCACTTTCTGTCCTCTGTTTCTCTCTTCACTTTCCCCCTTGCTACTTCCCTCCTCAACTGATGATCTCCTCCCCAAAGTTGAAAAAGTATAATGAACCCCGAACCCCATCTCCATCATAACGCTCATTTTGCCTCCAACAAGCCTATCCTTAGCTGCCCATCTTTGTATCTTGCCCGACGTCGTTTTGGGCACGCTGCCACTTTTAACAAGTACCACGACTCCAACTTCAACTCGCTCCTCCGTAACCACACCTTCCCTCACCCCTCACATATCCTCAAAACCCTGACATCATTCTCATCACTCCTCTGCAACTCCGCAACCACCACAACCGTGTCATCGATCTTCATCGCAGCCAAACATCCCGCTCTAATAAAACCTGGACTACTATTCTGAGCTGCTGTCTCAATGTAATGAGGATGGATCTCCCTCTCGTTTTTGAGTTTGATCACGTCCAAACGCAGCCCCGTCACATAAAGAAACCTCTCTTCTCCTTTCACAATTCCTCTATCGCCGGTCCGTACATAACACTTGCTCACCGCATTCCTCAGTCTACCGTGATATACCTCACGAGTTAAGGACGGGTGCCCCACGTAACCAGAGGCATTACTAGGAGACGAGACCCAAATCTCTCCTTCTATCCCGTCCTCCACCGCCTCGCTCGTCTCCTCGTTGACCACTATGATGTCCATGTCCTCCTGAGCGACGTCGTCTTCTCTGGAATACCCCAGCCTTGCACTAGGCAAGAGCTTGTTGTGAGATGGTACGTTAGGAGAGTCGCATCTCCATCCAGTTGAAACAAGTGCAGTTCTCAGCTAATCCGTAAGGGAGAAATAGAAAATGGGCTCAGCCCATAAGGCCCAAACATATCAATAAACTGACATACCGCCTTTGTAAATGGGCTCGTTTATGAGAATCAGATTTCTCATGCTCCGCAGGTTTATAGGTGTTCCCTTTGTAACCCCGCCGCGTTTCACCACTAGCGGCAGTGTAAACGACAGGACAGGAGTGCATGCGGCGCTGAAGTTTGTTATAAGCTCTAGCCATATCCTCGGCCTCTTGACAAACGCCGCCGGCGAATTCAAAACACATGTCGCGCCGGAGACAATGGTTAACAACAAGAACATGAGACCTCAATCATGGTACTGAGGAAGCCACGACACGATCACACTGTTCGGGTGAAGGTCGTCGGATTTTCTTGCAGTCCTAAGGTTGTGAGCTTCCGAGCCGGCGGTGACAAGTACCGGCTTTGGGATCCCGGTCGTTCCTGACGTGTACTGAATTAAATATAACTCGTCATGTTTGCATCCTTGGTAAGAAGAAGGGCTGAACTGTTGATTCGAGTTTCTAGTTCCGGTTTTGATATCATCGGTGCTTATCCAGGGGAGATTCTCCAGCAAGTGAACCAGTTTTGTATTGGAGGAAGAGGATGATATGAACTTACGGATGGTTCTGATGTAAGAAGGGTGAGCTATGGCGGCCTTGGGATTTGTTTGGGAGAGGACTCTTACAAGGTGGTGGTAGTTTTGTTTAGGGGAGGAAAGGTCAGGTGGGGAAATAGGCACAGCCAAAAGGCCGGCTCTTTGGCTAGCGAAGATGATCTCGACAAGTTCAAGCCCTGGTGAGCATAGGATCACGACAGTGTCACGTCTCTGAAGTGGCTGTGTGTTTAGCAAATGATGAGAAATGTCTTGTACTGAATCATTGATCTGAGAATATGTAATGGATGTTGAGCTCTGATCGCATTTTGGATCCGGTGAGTGATCTTCGACCCAGATGAAGGCTGGTTATTTGTACCGAAAGGCGGGAAGGTTTGCCCATAATGATAGGTAAAGGTCGACTACGGGTTGGTCAGGGAAGGACGGGTCGTAATTCTCGTTGTTCATGGTTTAGTTGATTATGGGAGTTCACATTTGAATCATTTTATAGTGTGAACTTTGGATAATAGAAAAATGGTACAGTTGGCTTAACAGCAAAAACTAGAAATGAGAATAAGTAATATCCGAGCAGAATATCCCAGTATAATTTTAACCTGAAAATGGGAAAATTGTCGCAGATTGGCATTGTTGATGTAGATGTTCTGTTTTGTAGCACTCAGATGGATATCCAAAGTTGTTTCTGAACTGAAAACTACGTACTATATATGATTATTCTGAACTATCTGAAGCATATATATCTTGCTGTACGTCCAAACATATATTCCGGTGTGCTTTTTTTACATTCGGATTAACGTTTTGGTGCTTTCTGCAATATATATTAGAAATAAGGATAATAAATTTCATGATCAAAGACATTATTGTATAAAAACTAAGCCAGCATGCATCATACTGAAGCATATCGTTTTAACTCTATATTATTAGGCTGCAGCTGCTGTTGCGTTTGTTGGCGATGATTGCAAGAGTGGAACAACGTTATACGAATTCAGGAACCAATTTCACTTTGATGGATAAAGATCAAACTAGGATTTTAACCATATGCAGCAGGCTGGATTGGAATTGGACACCTAAACAATTGATACATGATTTTGACAGGTTTGGTTCTTTGTCGAATGAATCTGATAATGTATAGTTGTATATCACTCCAATTCCTGACTGTACTCTAGCACTGATTCGGATAAATAATCCATATACCGCTGTTGCAACAACAAATTAATCGCGAACGAGTTAGATTAGAGCAAAGAGATCGAGTAGCTGTACGTAATCTTCATACTTGGTCTGAATATAACTTACACTGCAGTAAAATACTAGCCTGATGATCACTGCATGAAGTGTCAAGGTGATAAGATGCATATGCAACACGTACCTGATGAAGTCGAACTCTGATTTGAAGTATGTGCGTGTTATCTTTTCCAAACACATTCATGTAGGACTCAACTGTTCTTGACAATTCAATTTCAATATCTTCGACTTATCAATCCAGAAATTCTCTACATATAGTACCGTGGTTATGGTGAGGGCAGCGTCAAGGATACAAACAGCTGGTTCATTCTGTGCTAGGCCAGCTTCCCCTCAACAAGTAGGATCATTGCCTCATCTTGGCCTCACCAACGTATTCGAATACAGTAGAGAATTCCTGGAAGTGAGACAGATGGCTTTTGATCGCCTCTGAAAATATACGTCGCAAACTGTTGAGCCATACATGAACGAGATTGGAAGAAACAATGGGTTTACCTTGATTCCATACGAAAATGTTTATTTTGTTACAGAACAAACAGAATCAAAGACCATACACGGAGCCGCTTTGTGTGGAAGACGGAAAATGAACAGAGAGGTTAGGGTTAGGTTACCGTGTTCTCACTCGGGTTTAAGGTTCTCGATTTTAGTGCAATGCATGGCTATGCTGAAATGGGCTGGACTATTGGTCTGATAAAAGAGCGACGATATAGCATTTAGGCCGTTTTCTTACTGAAATGGATTTCTAGGTTTAAGGTTCATGATAAATTAGCTATAGCTAAAACATCTCATGTTTTAAACTTTAACTTAACTAAACAATAGAGTATAATTTCTAAATTAGATAACTAAATATTATTTTTACCCATTTTTTACTATACAAATGGCTAACACTCTTAGAGATGCTCCAGTGTAGTTAACAGTCAGATAGTTCTAGCTACAAAAGAAGCAATTATACATTTACACTAACTCCATAAATCAAAGGTTTTGTACACAAGGGATCCCAATACTCTTGTTTGTAGCCACATCACCTATATTTCGGGCATAACCGCATAACAGATCAGACAACCAAGAACTAGAAACCTCTGCAATTCTATGCCAAGCTGAAAGCGTCAAAATATTGAACATACACCAAGAAAGAGTGCACATAATATTTAAACCTTATCCCTAGAAAATAATGTCTACAAAGTACACAAGCATAAAGGCACAAAGGTCATGTCGGGTACTAAGGGCAATCAAAATCAGGTAACGCGGTTTGGATTTAAACCACAATCACCAAGAGTGCCATACCACATACATCTAGAAGGAAGATGATTTTGTGCTTTTTATGCTAAACCTAAGGGAAAAGGCATTAAAGTATTGCAGTCTATAGTAAGTCCTGTCCGATAACTTAGAAGCAATATATTTCAAACTAAAGACCAACCAACCTAGATCAGACATTTATTAATCCAAACTCATAATTTACTGAACATGTTCAATATACTCTCATCCTCACAAGCCTTGACTGCCGGCAGTTCTAGCAGCAAACAATATTTCCACACTGAGAATCAGTCTTGCACTGCTGTTCAGTACTTCCGTCAACCCAAAATGGATGAAGATGAGTAACAAACAGACCTCACGATTCCACCCACAATCACTGTCCCCAGGTACAGGCCCTGTATTACATGACATGTAAAGGGAACAACTCATCAAGCATGCCTGCATTATACCACATACCATAAACAAAGGACACAAAAAGCTCCTAATTAGCTAAATATTTAATTTAATATTGGAACCATTTTAATAGCTGAACAGATCCACCCTTCCAACATATCAAACCAGTACATAGGTCTCAATGCTAGCACCAACATCTTTAGACAACAAGTACATCGCAGAAACTTTAAATAACTATAATCAACTATCAGTATGCAACAAAAGAACAAATGTACTGCTACTAACCAATGAACCAAACAAGTAACTATGGAAACTCAATCTTAAAAGATAGGTCTACCATTGAAAGACTCGATAGAAACTCAAGCAAATGTGAGAGTACTAGATCCATTTAAATACCTTCCTCACAATTATGAGATCCCAGGGATAAAAGATATGGAGAGAATCAAGAGAAAACACGTCTTTGTTCACACCCAATAAAGTAGAGAAAGATTCATTCATTCTGAATATGGGTTATACAGAGAATGAGTAATGAATGTAACTGGACAACTCCGAGGTTTAGCCAAGAAACCGCCACTTGGGTTGTCTGACAAAGACATGATCAATGGAAATTAAATAAATGGATAAAAGAAAGGGACCAATCAGTTAAAAATGTTGACAGAGATGAACACACTACCAAATTAGTCAAATTGGAAATTCCTAGTCATTCTATAATTAGATCAATCATTTGGTTCGTTTATTCTTTGAGCATTCTGCTCCGTTAGAAACTAAAGAGAAATCGCCAATTGGGTTGTCAGTCAAAGACAAGAGAATTCTGGGAAATCAGCTAAACAGGTAACAGAGATCAATCAAGTGTGTATCTTTAAGGCGTGTTTGTAGATGGCTTGAGTGGAAAACTAGATCAATATGAAGCACATGAGATTGCTCATTAACCGTTAACCCTTTCTGGTGTTCTAAAATAGATCAGCTCTACCTTAAGATACCTTTTTTTCAATTAATCTGCCAGTTAAATGTATTGGTCTAGTAAAGGATTCTATAAGAAAACAAGATATTCCCTTGCTGCATTGCATGGGAAGAGTATCCAGTAAATAAGCAGACAGAAACAGATAAAAAACTTACCAATGATATTTGGCATTCTAAGAAAGAATAAGGTTACCAATGATAAACAGATAAACTAATATAACAAACAACCACAACAGCAAAATTCACATGTTTAAAGTAACTTCAGCTAAGAAATTTGCTATCTGATGAAAAACAAAGATAGACACACCAATGGAAATGCAGCAAAATCAATAATTTAATGTGGGTGAGAGTTGTTATACCCAATATTCATAATGCTGCTGAGCGATTCCATAATCTGCTGTTGCTCAGAATGCTGCGTTTGTTGGACCTCCTCCTGTTGCTGCAGCATTGGTACTATAGCACCGGCAGCGACAGCTGCAGCCGTAGACGAAGCTCCCTTGGACTCCACATACCTCCACAGATACCAAGCAGCCACTGACCTATAAGGCCGCCACTTTTCACACAGCTGCTCCATCTGCGATGGCCGAGGCAACTCCTCGAGCCCGTAGAGGAGCTGCACACCTTTACGAATCCCAAGATCATTCACCGGAAGCACGTCGGGCCGGTGCAGCGAGAAAATCATGAACATGTGTACAGACCAAGAGCCAATGCCACTGACCATGGTCAGCATTGTGAACAACGACTTGTCGTCCATATTTACAATGTTAGCATCAGAGAGAATCCCATTCTGGTACTTCCTAGCCAAGTCATGGAGGTAGCTGGCTTTCCGGCCGGAGATTCCGATTTGCCGGAGCTGAATTGCGCTCTGTGCGAGCACGGTCTCGGGATTCACGGTGGACTCGCCGCCGCAGAGCTGGATGAAGCGCGTGTAGATCGACGTGCCGGCCTTGTAGGCGAGTTGCTGGTAGAGGATGCTTCGGGTTAGGGCAAGGAAGGGAGTGTGGAAGTTTTCGAATTGCGGTGGCGGGTGGGCCTCGAATAACGGAATCAGAAGCGGATCGGCGTTTCGGAGATGCCGAATCGCCGATTCGACCTCGCCTTCGCAGCGGAGAGGCCGGCCGACGGCGCGTGGCTGGACGATCTTGCCTTTGGCGGCGGGCCTGACCTTGGGGGCGGCGGTTTTGGATGGATTGGGGTCGGAGCCGTCGGGGGAGAGCTTGCGGATCTTACGGGGGCGGAAGGGGATTTTGGAAGGAGGGGAGGACGGAGCATTGGTGAGTTCGGTGGGAGTTGGTTCGGCGATTGTGGCGGCGGCGATGGAGTCATGGTGCAGCGGCGGAGGCGGTGGAGGAGTCTCAGACTCAGGTTCGGTCTCAGTCGGAGTCTGAGGCTGGGATGGGGCTTGCTCTCCCATGGGATGAGAAATTGAATCAAAAATGCGGGTCGGGTTTTGACGGCGACGGTTGAGGAGGACAATTGGTGGTGGTTTAACAGAAACCAATCATCGGAAAGTGAGAGAAGAGTTTGGAAGAAGCGACTGCGAAATTGACTGCATTATAGGGGACAATAACTTGTAACTCGTTCTCTCTTTTTTTCTGACCGAATCGGGTTGTTTTCACTACGATTTACTGTTCACGCTCCGCTTTAGCGCGTGTAAACAACTGATTAGAACGGGCCTCAATGAGCCCAACAGTCGAATTTGGACTGGACCAGTACTGATGCGGATTCAAGCTGAATCGACCTGGGTCGTCAAAAACCCGGCCCGGTCGGACTGTCCAAGCACTATAAATTGTCAAAAAGCCCGGCCCGGTCCAACCCTAGAGTTCTGAGATCGAGCCGGGTCACCATATTTCATAAATTTTAGGACCGAGAGCCGGACTTTACAAAAAAATCAAAATCCATAGGTCACACACGGGCTGGGTCTTACTGGCTTGTAAGGACCGGATCAAACTTTTTTTTTAAGCCGGTGCATTATATCTAATAAAATTTTATTAAGATAAAATAAAAATATGTAAATAGTTAAGATTAAACGATATTGTATTGATACATTAGATTAAAATATATAAATAGTTATAAATTAGATATATAAATTATTAAGATTAAAAATATAATATTAATATAAAAATAATTAAACATATAAATTATTATAAGTATAGATAAAATATATGAATCACTAATATCCTCGTGTAAATAGACCGTGCCTACAAATATTTCCCATATTTCACACGTGAAATATTATTCCGATCATCAAAGATAGCTGAACCAATCATGAACCCAGAAAACGATGCTTGAAGAGGTAAGGACCGTTAGGTATAACAAGAGTTTCATCCTCCTCTTCACCACATTAAATCGATTTTTCCAGTTTTCTTCCAGCGGCCATCGCACTTCTGTCATGCCAAAAGGTATTGATGGTGGTTGATTTTGATCCAATGGTAACTAATTAAAAAAAATGGGATGATGAAGAAGACGCAGGCTATGCAGAAACATATATAAGCCAAGCCAATCAAGGTCGTTGATTTAATCTAGTCTATGGTGGTTGACATGGTAATTTGACTTTGATCCCGATCATAAAGCAGGAATTAAAGAGAAGAAGAATATAGATGATGCTGAACTGAACAGAGGAGAGGACGATGAACATGGAAGAAGAAGAAGAGTTGGAGTGAAAGTGTTGAACATTAATAATCAACAAGATATTTTGCTCTGTGAATAAAATAGCTGGAAAATGCTTAACTTAACGGTGTTCATTAGTAGACTGATTTGGCACTGGGATTTTAGGTAGAGGAGATTTGCTTCCATATTCTGGAATTAAAAACCGCAGGTCAAAATTGCAGTGGAGCTAAATCCACGTGGCAGAAGAACAATCCGGTACACGGTGAAAGCGTGACGCGGGAGGAGGGGACTTACAGCCCAGCAGTGGTTCAGCACACCACGATAAACAGATGACGAGACTCTAAATCAAAATAAAAACCAATATTATTATTGGTTGTGGTTTTGCAGAGAGACTTGGCTGATCGGAGAAAATGAGTTTCCGGGATGACAATGAAGAAGGGAGGGATCTCAGGAAGCCCTTCCTTCATACTGGGAGCTGGTACCGTATGGGTTCCCGGCAGTCCAGTATGATGGCCTCCTCCCAGGTCATGAGGGACAGCTCCGTTTCTGTTCTGGCGTGTGTTCTCATCGTCGCTTTGGGTCCTATCCAATTCGGCTTCACTGTAAGCGACACAGCTGTCACTGTGTTTTTCACCTGACATTTTTTCTCGGTTTGGTTTTCGTTGATCATGTTTGTTTTTGTTCGCAGTCTGGGTATTCTTCTCCGACTCAATCAGCCATCATCACTGATCTTGGACTCTCGGTGTCAGAGGTTTGAGTTGAATCTCACTTCTTCTTTTGCGTTTTTTTGACTTATAGTTTCGCTTTAGCTTCTAATGCTAGTGTGGTTCAGTTTTCGCTGTTTGGTTCTTTGTCAAATGTGGGCGCCATGGTGGGAGCTATAGCCAGTGGTCAGATTTCTGAGTATATTGGGCGCAAAGGGGTATGATTTTTTGATCACTTAGTAGCATCATCCTATCTTTGTGTGCTGTTTCTTACTTTAATTCTGTGTTGGTTGCAGTCTTTGATGATTGCCGCGATTCCTAATGTCATCGGCTGGCTTGCCATATCATTTGCCAAAGTGAGTTTTAACTGACTCTCATGTTTGTTAGACTAGTGCAAGATGCAATCCAGGACAGTCTATCTAACATCGGAGTTGAAATCTTTCCACAGGATTCTTCATTTCTCTACATGGGAAGGTTGTTGGAAGGCTTTGGCGTCGGAATAATCTCGTATGTGGTAATGATCAGTTGTTCAATGCTGTGATTCTACATTGGAAGTATTAAGAGAGTTATTGTTAGGAGAACTAACTTGGTGATCATATTGTTGTTAGGTGCCCGTATATATTGCAGAGATAGCGCCTCAAAATTTGAGAGGCGCTTTGGGTGCAGTCAATCAGGTTACCCTTGCTTACTGGCTGTTATTACATAAGTTTTCTTTCTATATCACATTATTAATGACTCTATTTAAACTATAATTGTTGCTCTGCAGCTCTCCGTAACCATTGGGATACTGCTGGCTTATTTGCTTGGACTTTTTGTTCAATGGAGATATCTTGCAGTTTTGGGTAATCTTCACAAAGTTCACTCTGCTGTTCACACATCACTTTTTATAAGTGTTGTGGCATTATATTTTCCAATCTGGTTTTAGTTAGTTGATGCTAGTCATGGTTTTACTAACTTTATTTGACTTGAAAAAATCATGAACTTGGTTGCATGCTCAGGGTAATGAGCAATGTTAGTTCAGACTTCCATTATGTGATCATATAACGAATTTATGTTTATCCTATTGAAAAAATGATCCTGTTGGAATAACAGTGTTGTACTGATGAACCTTTTCAACCTCTTGTTTTTTAGGAATATTGCCTTGTACCATATTGATACCTGGGCTGTTTTTCATTCCAGAATCACCTCGATGGCTGGTAAGTTCTGTGTAGATTTTCCTTGGTAACTGTCAGATTTTGGGTATAAATGTATAATATTCCTGTTTCCTTTGGTCTTAACAACCAACAGGCAAAGATGGGTATGACAGATGATTTTGAAGCCTCTTTGCAAGTTCTACGGGGATTTGATACTGATATATCCATCGAAGTGAATGAGATAAAGGTACTCATCTTACTCATAAACAATGAACTGTAGGAAAATTATCTATAAAATTAATTATCTTTCTATATATTGTGTAGAGATCTGTGGCATCAACAACCAGAAGAACAACGATAAGGTTTGCAGAACTCAAACACAGAAGATATTGGCTTCCTTTAATGGTACCAACTACAGTCCAAAATATTGGTTTTCGGCTTAGCCATGTTGCTGTCTCAAACTTGATGTTTGTCGAACCACAACCATTCTTACTAAATGTTATCCTGCAGATTGGAATTGGAATGCTTGTTCTTCAACAGCTTAGTGGAATTAATGGCGTTCTATTCTATTCCAGTACCATTTTTGAAACTGCTGGTAAGCACTAAGCAGCTACCACAAATTGGTGTCTCATTTATCCAACAGATTTGAGTTGTAATTACAATTGTAATGTACGATTAATGTAGACACATATGCATATATATTCTAAGGAAAGATGACTCTAAATCAGCTTTCTGTATCATATGAAATGTTATGAATTTTTATTTTCCTCATAGGGATTACATCAAGTAATGCTGCCACATGTGGCCTTGGTGCTGTTCAGGTACAACATGAAAATAACTTGAAACTTGGGTTCTCTTTTCCTCCAATATTCGCAAGCTCTAACTGTACAAAGGATCTGTATGTGTTTAGGTAATAGCAACTGGTGTGACTACCTGGTTGGTGGACAAAGCAGGCCGTCGACTTCTGCTTATTGTAAGCTTAAGTATTTCTGTCACTTTGGGTCATTAATTAATTAATCATTTAGAGAAGTGTTAATATTTTACACTTTCCATTGTAGATCTCCTCTGCTGGAATGACAATTAGCCTCCTAGTTGTTTCGGTAGCATTCTATCTAAAGGTACTAAAGCTCTCATGTTTGTAAAGAAATCCTATGGGTGTATGCTTCTTTTCTACGTCTTCTAAGCAATTTCTACTGATTCCAGGATTATTCAGTGGTTGATTCTGGCTTGTATAGCGCGTTGAGCATCATTTCAGTGGTTGGAGTTGTGGTACGTTTATCATTTAATTATCATATTTACCAAAGAAGATTGTCGTTCTTTTTCTGCCTGTAAATTCCTTTGTCTTGCACTATTCTTGCAGGCCATGGTAATTACCTTCTCTCTGGGTATAGGAGCTATTCCATGGATCATAATGTCTGAGGTATGTCCATGATGTACTTTTTCTTGATACATCAAATTTTGATCTTGTTACTTGTTATTGCAGCCCTTTTCCTTCTTTGGTTCATACAATCTACTGTAAATTTAATGCAGATTCTGCCAATTAATATTAAAGGCCTTGCTGGAAGTATAGCAACACTTGCCAATTGGTTTGTAGCCTGGGTGGTCACTATGACTGCAAACTTGCTGCTGGAATGGAACAGTGGAGGTTTGTATCTCATTCTCTATCCTTCCGGCGCTGTGTTGCCTATGCTGTTACTGTTGTTTATTTTTACCCTATGTTATTGTTTAGATGTTCCACTCCTCCCCTTGTTATGGTTTTATCTTTTAGTGATTGGGGCTAATGGGTTTTGTCTTCAATTTTGAACAGGAACCTTCACCATTTATATGCTTGTGAGTGCTTTTACTGTTGTATTCGTTGCCGTTTGGGTCCCCGAGACAAAGGGCAGAACTCTGGAAGAGATTCAGTGGTCCTTCAGATGAGGTTTCCTCCCCCCTCTTTCATATTGCTGCTTTCTTCACCAGTTAGAAGAAACCATTCTGCATTCTGCAATCCCATTTTGAGAAATTCCTACAGAAACCGTGGGGCATCAAATGTGCATATTTTTGTGGCATAAAAGCAGGCATCTTCTTCAGCCAGCAATGCACTGAACTTCGTGCTCTGTTGCTACATTCGTTGTTCTTCTCTATAGTCGGCTGTAATCCAACAGTTGTCATATACTTTATTGGATTCATTAAATCAATTTTTCGAGCTATCAGCTTTCCATTGCAAAACTACATACTTGATCAGTTTCATTTAACGTTTTGAACCCCACTGGTTACGATTTGGCAGAGCAACTTGTTTCTTAAAATTTAGGTGATCAGAAGGTCGGAGCTATCATCCCCCTACCAATCAGTCCTACAGTCTATCACCTGTTAGTGACTGAAACAAAGCAAGCTGATTGTAACTGACTGGTAGACGTGAATTACCGTCCCCCTATAAATATGATACAGATGAACTGACTAGTCCTGTTTCAGCAGATTAGATTTGTTTTTCATATATTTAGAGAGGGGCATGTATCCATGGATGAAGATCATGAAATGACATAAGACCCTAACCTTCGTACCCAAAAATGTAAGATTTTCTTGTAGATATACACTAGGTTCCTGTTTAGCTTCAGGACCTTCATTCACCTTGGACAAGCGAGAGTTGTATCAGCACTACAGGTTTGGGAACTATCGCTCGTCCAAGGTGAATAGAAAAAAAAGTGACGGAGTGAGCTACCAAGAATAGAACTGAACTATCAGTTAGTTGAGAGTAACCTAGACAGACAACGGGCAGCACACACATTCTAATTCGAGGTCCCTTTGCTTGGTCTCAGTTTTGAAAAGGAAAAACAAAGACAACCCCACTTTCAGGCCTCTAATATGTTGTCCATGTGCTGCATTTGCCCACGTTTTAGAACAAAGACCACCACTCCATAGTCATCAGATACATGTGATGCAATCAAACTCACGACAAAGGTGCAAGGCAATGGCCCAAAAACAATTACTTGTCAAAGCAAAATAGACATGATCCGCACAAAGTTCATCTGAATGAATAGATTTTATTTACTATAAATGCTTATACAAAGCTAAACTCTATACCTAAACATTATAAATAGAGATAATGTTTATCGGGACTTATCTCGCTACCAATCACCCATGAAACAGATGCTGAACTCGAGCAGACAAAGGCTAAAAGTTGACATCAAACTTCACATACAACATAAACAGAATAGAGTAAAACATCAAAAGCTGAGAAAGAAAAGAAAAATGCAAGATAGTACCCTGAATGGTGAGTCTAACCAGTACGCTTTTGCGCTACAACACTACTTTCACTGGATACTTGTCAATGCTGTCCTCCCAAGGACCATTCCGAGACGGCTGCACATTCCGCAGAGCCTCCCAGACTGCACTGTTACATTTGAAACCACTCCCAAAGGCAATCTGCCAGACACGGTTGCCCTTGCGTATCCTCCCTTTGGCCTCCGTATAGGCTAACTCATACCAAATGGAGCTCGAAGAAGTATTCCCAAACCGGTGTAGAGTCATCCGGGAAGCCTCCACATGTATCGGCAACAACTGCAAGTTCTTCTCCAGCTCATCAATCACAGCCCTTCCCCCAGCATGTATACAGAAATGATCAAATGCCAGCTTAAAATCCGGGATATAAGGCTTCACATCCCCATTCAACAGCTTCTTAACCACAAGAGAAGAGAAGAAAAGCAGCTGCTCGCTAATCGGAAGCACAATAGGCCCCAGAGTAGTTATGTTCGTCTTAAGCGCCCCACCAGCAATGGCCATCAAATCTTTGGACAACGAAACACCAGTCTTCCCCTTATCATCCTGCTCCTGATAAACACACCGAAACGCCTTGTCATCCGCACCCTTATGAGTCCTCACAACATGAACAAGCCTGTACTTGGCCCGCCTCCTATCCACAGCCTTATTCGACAGCAGAACAGCCGATCCCCCAACTCGAAACAAGCAATTTGGTATCAACATAGACTTGTTGTTCCCAAAATACCAATTCTGAGTAATATTCTCAGTACTCACAACAACAGCATAAGTATTCCTATGAATCTGCAGCAAGTCCTTAGCGAGATCAACCGCTATAACCCCAGCACTACACCCCATCCCTCCCAAATTGTAGCTCCGGATATTCCCCCGGAGCTTGTACTTATTCACAATCATTGCCGAGAGCGACGGCGTCGGGTTAAACAAGCTGCAATTCACAACCAGAATCCCAATGTCTTTCGGATTCACATTAGTATTCGAAAACAAATTATCCAGAGCTCCATACATAACCTCCTCAGCTTCCTCCCTCGCGGCCGCCATCGACGGCCGGGGAGGGATGTGGTGCATGGCCTCCGGGACGTAGGTCTCTTCTCCTAAACCGGAGCGTTCGAGAATCTTCCGCTGAAACTCCAACGACGAGTCGTCGAAGTCGTTGGTGAGGCGGGAGTGGTCCATGAAGCTCTGGTAAGGCGCCTTGAGGTGGTCGGGAGGGCGGTAGCAGGAGTAGTCTATGAGATAAACGGGCCTGGGCCGGGTCATGATGTAAACGGTCATCCCGAAGACGAGGACGGCGGAGCAGAGGATGACGCTGACGAGGTTGTACTGGAGGTGGAGCCAGAGCTGGCGGAGGTCACGGAGGTCCATTTGGGACGCCTCGATTAGCGTGACGATGATCAAGGGGATGAAGCACAGCGTCAACAGATTGGAGATGAGGTAGTGGTAGCCTAGCTTGACGTACTTGAGATTCACGCTTTGGAGGAAATCCGGGAGGCGTCGGGTGTGGTGGATCCCGACTCCGGCCGCGGCGGCGATGTGGACCGGGCCGCCTTGGTCCATGGCCCAGCTGGTGGTGTGGTTTTCGGCGAGAGAGAGGTGGCGAGTGCAAGTGTGTGATATTTTAGTGGATTAGTGTTTTATTATATAATGGGGAAATGACGTAAGGCTTACGGCGAATGTAAGAGGCCGGGACTTTGATGACGGGGTGGTTGATTTCGACGGTTATGTAACAGTTTCCGTGGAAAAACTTTGACTAAATCGATACCGAAGACACTGTTTCCTTGTTTCTCAGGCCGGCTTAGAAATTCATGTAAGTTAAAAGGTGTCTTAATATGGGTTGATTTGTCTTATTGAGCAGAAGATGTCGGCTGATTGAATTTTCTGAGCAAATGAAAGATGATATTTACGTCCAAGTCTGGGAGGCAAATGGATCAATGCCTTCCGGTCTTTATGTGGACCGCAAGTGTACAGTGACACGAGCCCAGCTCTGTGCAGCCCAGAATTAACAATCCACCTACATTTCTCATTATATATACAGATATACTCAAACAAAATCAACGTTGCACTCATTATTCAGCCAAAAAAGACATTTTTACCCCTACTTATAGATTATTTATCATATTGACATCAGTAGCGCAGAAATACGATTTTATCCCTGTTTGAGAATTATTTACAATACTATCATCAACAACACATAGAAAGATGATTCTGCCCCTGTTTGCGGATTATTTACAATACTGACATCGCTATAAGACAATTCTATGGATTATTTACAATACTACTATCGTTTGCCTGTCTTTGTCTATTTTACCCCTAAGTTCTTCTGTTTATCTATTTTTTGTCCAGTTTTGAAAATAACTTCCATTGTTTTACTTCTTGGATAAACTAGATGTGCCTCTATTACTAAAAAGTCCCAATTTCTGTGCAATTACCGGATTTTTTCAAAATTGATTTTTTTCCCACCCGATCTATAAATACCTTACCCTGAGTAATTGTGTTGATATCTGTTATAATTTGGATCATAGGAATGAAAAAAATGAATTTTAGAGAATTATAGGCTGATATGTAAGTGATGAGGTTTTATGAATGTGATGGAATATTTGACAAAAACATGAGATTATATGACTTAAATATGTCGAATATGTCTCTAATGTAAGAGTTTTAAAAGTGATTTTTATGAGTGTTGGTTTGTTTTGTTTTTCTCTTGAATATTAGTTTTGGTTTGGTTTTGCACCTGCGATCCTTGAGCTAGAAGATTGAGTTGATAAACACAATGGGTAATTTCAAGATGAAAATGCAAGACTGGAAGATAAATAAGAGTTCTAGAAATACATGGCTGAATATTATATGGTTAAACTTTGTTACTCTGTACAAACTTAAATTCTGGTTTCATTTAGTTCACGAATGTATAGTGGTAGTGTCATGACATGTTTTAACATTTGGATTTCGGTTTTGTTGATGGTGTTTGGTTGGTTTAATAGTGGTTTAGTTTTGTTATGAATGTCTCCAAATACATACGAGGATCATTTGTTATGTTTAGAATTCAAGAAAAAAAGCCACAGAAAAAGGGCGGCCGGACATTGTCATCACCCCGCAGCAGCGTGCGAGGGTTCTTGCTAGTTAGTCAAATAACGAGGTGTCTCTACATGGCTACATCATCTATAATCTATCTCTAACCTAAGGGCTAAGGCTCATAATGGAAAAAAAAACTAGGACCATGTAGCTAGCCTGATAAGATCTCTCTCTCTCTCTGTTGTTCCTACAAAGTAGCCAAAACAATTCTTAACGTTTAGCAGACTCAACATCTCTGATCCTAAATTCCTAGTTAATCTCAAGTCTCAACAAATACCAATAATACAATATGAAGTAGAAGGTAAACAATTAGTTTTAACAAGCAAATGTTAGTTGACAACAGATGCGTATACAAAGAGTGGATAGTTATCAAGTTTGTGAAATGACAGATCAGAAACCGAACCAGAAATGAGGACACGTATGTGCCAATTAGATGGAAACCGGATAAAGAAAGAATCTCAAATCGCCTAATGCAGCTACAGAGCTTCTTTTAGAAGTCTCTCTGTGATATCTTTTGGAAGTCCCATCACGCTATCAATTGTCCCTACCTGCAAGAGGTATCACCATTTCAAATATAACTATCAAGACATATGATGCTAAGGGATACAAGGATACATGCATATATTGACAGGATTGATTATTAAGGACAGACATCTGAATGAAAATCAACCCCTTAACATGTTCAAATGGACAGATTGTATAACAATATGACCATTGATTTTCTTGCCTGACATGTTAGATTTCAAATATGATGGCCTCTATAAATATTCTTACGAACTCAAACATAGATCAGATTAGAAAACCAACCACTTCTTTGACAAAGGGAAGAGTCAGGGGATGCTCTATTATCAGTCCCCCGGCAACTTTGAGCACTGTCCCCTCCTCAATCTGACATGGAAGCAAGAGGTTCAATTGTTATCTTGTCGCCAAAGAAAGAAGTGAAACAACCACAATGCATATAAATAATGCTTACCAGCTTCTCAATTGCTTCATCTGGTATTTCATGGAAATAGATCTGCAATGAATTACCGAACAAGTGTTATCCTCAAACAAATGTTTGGCCATTGCCATAATGTTGCACAGAACCTACTCAATTTCATATTTTAGAAGCTACACTTCGAAAAATAACGAACCAAAAGAAATGAAAAAGAAGATGAGGGTACCTCCACTCGGTCCCATTCTCCTTTACTGAATCCTGTTTTAAGGTTTGTAACAAGCACAGATCCCACTGTTGCTGCATGTCCTCCAGAATAGTCTGCAAATCATTGTTAGTGAAATCCTCAGAGTCGATAAGTAAAAATCAGGGGCATGGACCGGAATCAACCATTAACCAACCTTTCAAGAATTGCCGTGCTTCTTCCTTGCTGGATGGTTTTTCCCTGACAACACCTTCATAGACTACCACCTCCGGATCATTTTACAATAAGAGTAAGAAATAACACACATAAGGTTCACTTCATAGGGGATAATTCTACAGTTCTACTTCAAAAAAAGGTCAGATAATCAGGAGGCCATTTATGTTCAAGGACACATGAGCATAACGTCCGTAGACGCAAAAAAGAAGAAGAAGAAGAAGAAGAAGAAGGTATCGTCAAGGCTCTTCTAATGTTTTTGGGGGATCCAAAACATAATATTGATTATATATGATGAATCAAGTGGCAAAAATGAAGTTTTGATGGTCATGATGTCATTGCATATGATGATCTTCCCAAGCAAGTAATCTAGCATAACTTACTTCAAAACTTTACTTAAACTGTTACTCCTTATTTCACTGTATTTCAGCTTGTAGAAAGGATGTAGAAAACATTTGAGATATGAATGAATCACACATGCAAAACTCATATGACAAGGATATAAAGACTATAAGTATGTTATAAGATGCGGTTTATACTTGATCAGAGGTAATTAATAGCGTTGGTTCAGCATCCTTTACGTAGTCACCAACTGGGAGCTTAGGTCGGATGGCTTCTGCCTGAGACGTTTCCATGAGCTAAGATTGGTAAGTTTTCCTTTAACCACAAACCAGCAATTTTATAAATATGATCACCTAAGTGCATCAGATGAGTGCAATAGAGAGAGCAGTACGAAAACTTAAAAAATATGATACTTTCGCGATAAAAGAAGGCCCATTATATCCTCCATAAATGGCTCTAGGTGATACCGGACCTTTCATGCTTCCTGCCTTCAGACAGAAAGTTCATCCTACATACATGTAGGCCGATCTGCATATCTATATATCTGTCTGCGTATGAATATATGTACATTTTTTGGGTATGAAAATAAATACATGACATACCGGGTCTGCTGCAGTTACAATTGTCGGTCCAGCATCCTTCTCTTTACTATGGGCACCTTGTATTTTTGATATGATTGCATCCGCCTGAGATGCAATTCACATTCAACCAGTATAAGAGCTAAACTAGAACTAAATGCTACGCGCGTACCATCTCAAATTCTAACAAATTACCAAAGAAATATTACAGTAGATAACCTAATGAAACATCTAACTTAATGAACATTATTGATACCGAAACGAACACCAGACCTTTGCCTGAGCAAGAACCATCACCAACTCCTCCGGTTTATCCTTTCTGATGTTTTTTTCGTCAATGTCTGCAGTCTAAGCAATCAATAGAGAGTTCAATTTCCAAAAATCATTCAAAACAACGTCGTTTCAAGTGGTGCATATTTCGACTTACCATGAGTGTAAATTCATATCCCATTTCGGCCAAAATTTTCCGGCGAGCAGTCGAGGATGAGCCCAAGATTAGCTGCAAATTCGGAGCTCCAACCAAATAAGGAGGTTCGAAACCCGTTGGAGCTTGGAATTGAGGAATGAGAAGAGATGGAAGCGAGGTGCGTACCTTGAACGGAGGCGAAGAATTGGTTTCCATGTTTTCTCTCAGACGCCAAAACACTTCGAAAATGAGTGACCAGAAGTTCTGGGCGGCTCTTTTATTAGTTTTTACTCGTTTCTTCGCCCCTAGTCAATCGGCGTCCATTTCACCTTTTATTTATTTTCTCTAATTTTTTTTGTCTACTATGTACCGGTGGGCGTCCGCAGCTGAAGAATCGAAAATTTGGTCCGAAAAATTCAAAAAAAAATTCTGACTTCGTTCGGGCCCTTCTATTTATAAAAATAAAGTCCGGGTTAAAATTCCGTTCAAATGCTTTAAAATCGGTTTGGGTTCAGGTTCATAATTTAAAATTTCTTAAAGTCCAGTCCGTTTATGTTGTAATTTTCACATGTTTGTATTTTTATACTAAAGTCACTGAATTATTTGAATATTTTTCTGTATTGATAATCATTTTTTTGGTCAAGTATTGATAATCATGGATTGAATAATTTTTGTGTTGTGTATTGGTTTGTATCAAACTTGTGTATTATTTATCTCTCTTAGAACTTATACATATTGAACACATGAATCAAATTTGGGAAAACATATGGTATATGTGAAGTTGAAATTTTGGGCCCAAAAAGCCCGAAGTCCGGCCCGGGTCACATTTTGCTCGGGTTATGATTTCTGAAAATCCAAGCCCGGATCGGTCTGATTATTTCAGGTTCAGACTCGGTCCCTGACAATTTTGGCTCAGCCCGCGCCCACCCCTACTACTATGAACTCGAAGGGTCAAAGTAAAGAGTTTAGAGATAGAGAGAACATGGCTTTCTTTTAACCACATGGGGTGGTCGGGTTGGCAAACTCGATTTTTCAAGTGTTGGGGCGAACGGCAGGTTGGAACCCCCACCTAAGTTCGATAACTAGTTTAGTAAAGAAGTCAATTCCTAGTCTCTTTTTTTTAGAAGAATATCAAGAATTGCATTAAACAAGAATATAGATTACAATCATAAGAGATTAAACCATTGGTGGTGGAAATAAATTCTCAACTCTCCTTCGTACCTACCCGAAACGCTAACACGATTACAGTAGACAATAACCGATAGAGATTCAACTATAACATAACTTATTCTAGAAGCCTCGATAAATCTTTACAATCAACCTCAAGAAGAAACAACAATTTTAAACACTACATGTCAACATTATTAGCATATATGCACAGGTAATCTCCCCATTACCAGAAGTCCACCCTACGACCCGAACCTAAAAGTATCTCGGGTGCTGTTGACCACCGTACCTCCGAGTCGCCGCTCCACCATCCAAGTCGACATCCCAACGCCATTGTCTGACATAGAAGAGGCACCACCATCCCACCCTCAAATTGATCAATCAGACCAGGTAAGGAGGACGACCAGTTCAAATTCAAGCCTGGGCCGCCATCATGCCACCATGATCTACCTTGCAATCCACAACGCCATGCCATCTGCCTCACTATCTGCAAAAACCAGACGTCTACGCTTGCTCTTCGTTGAAACCCTGTCGGTGCACAACTCACAGCTACAACAGCATATCGATTGCATCTTGGATCGCGTCCCTTAGCAAAAGCCTCCTTCGATCCACCACCACCGGCCATCAGGAGTACGCTACCGACTAGCCACTCTCAATCATCCATCTAACAACAATGTCAACAGACGTGCCGTCGGATGGAGAAGATTTTTTTTGTGAAAAAAACCTAAGAGCACCGAGTTTTGCGAAGTTATGGGGAAGCTTTTGGTTACTAGTCTCTTTGGTTATCAGCTTTGAAAAAAAACCACTATAATAAAAAAAGAGTTTAGAGAGTTTCAAACATGGACTCTTTTATCTAAGCTAAGAAAATAAACTCAATATTCTTCAATAATCCGATCAACAGCTCGATAAACAGTATATATAGGCTATAGAAAATAGCACATGTATGGCACAAGACCAAATTAGGCTAAAATCGCAACACGCTAGTTAATATATCATGAAAATTGTTCAATCAATTACAACATCTATGTTTATCACAACTCGTTGAAGCAAATAAACAAAACGAGTGAGAGATTGAATTGGTCATTCATGGTAAATTTTGGGGTTCTCACTCACAATATTCATGTTAGTTTTAGTAATATTTAATGAAAATACTAATGTTTAATTTACCTCCACATTTAAGGTAAAAACTTCAAAGATATAGTTCTTGATAAAATAGTCTGAGTTTCAACTTCAAAACCAATTGGTAATAGAGATAGTAGTTCAAACCCTTATAAGCTCAGCAAGATCTCATATTCCCGGTAGGATATATACCTCAACACGTCCCCGCACGTGTAGCGAATCTTTAAGCCTAACACGTTGACAACAACTTGGGTGGTCGTGGAGGTTGTGTGACGTTTGAGCTTCACTCGTGAACGTGGGTAACCCGCTTTGATACCATAACAAAGTAGTCTGGGGTTCAACTCTAAAACCAATTGACAATAAAGAGAGTAGCTCAAACCCTTATAAACACACAAACAATGTTTCATATTCCCCATGTGGAATATTGATATCAATAGTTCTTCCTTCATTTGTACCAAAAAGATAAAAAAGCATATTTTCTTATTTTGGTACGATGATCATTCACTACGTATAATGATTATTTTCAAACCTGAAAAGAAATATTCAATGTTTCAAACTAGTTAGTAGTTATTCATGTCGTTTCTTTCCGACAATTGAAAAGTGAGCACCATGGACGGTTCTGAATGAAAGCAGCAATATTCTGTGTCTAAATTAAATTAAGATCGCACGTTTTTATGGTTTCTACTGTTTGAAGATGATAATAAGGATTTGATAAACATGAGGATAACAACAAGGATTTGATATATTAGGTGAAGAACAACGACATGGCTTCTGATTTCTCAGTACATTTTGAAGGAGCTGATCATGCATGAGAAGGAAAATATATATTCGGAGAACATATTTAACAAATTAAAAGAAAAGAAGTGGAAATGCAGCAATCACATCTGATTCAACTCTTGCTGTTCTAAATGTTGAAACGTAAGATTCTTATTGATTATTCCCGCTCGTCACGGATGACCTGGTTCACCTCTTTATCAGCTCTTCGATTTTTCTTCACTGTAATTTCAGACTCTTGAACCTGCAAGAACAAAAACCAATGATCATCGTATCAGCTCTATAGATTATTCATGTGTACGTACATAGATATACTACTAAGTTTTTACGTACCTTTGGTCTTCAATGTCCATGGAATTGGTGTAGGATGATTTGTTGCTCCCAGCTGAACCAGATTTTGATGTTCTGGTGTAATT
Organism: Comarum palustre; assembly: GCA_951800085.1. Taxonomy (NCBI): domain Eukaryota; kingdom Viridiplantae; phylum Streptophyta; class Magnoliopsida; order Rosales; family Rosaceae; genus Comarum; species Comarum palustre. The sequence goes on from OX637583.1 coordinate 24,200,193, forward strand.
TGGCAATGGCACCTCGCCGGACTCAATCCGGTTAACATCTTGGACAAGCCTTTCATAGTGTCTCTTCACTTCCTCCGCTGTCTTACCACCCACAGCTCTCGCCAGATTGTGCCACCTATCCGGTGTGTCCTTATCATACACCGCTAGAGCATTCTCGAACATTTTGTTTTGTCTTGATGTCCATGATCCCGACGAGGCCATTGAAATGAGTGAAGATATGTTAATGATGATATGAAATGGTGTTGATGAGAATAATGAACTAGTGACCTCAGATAGCTAGCTTTGAGCAAAGAGAATGGCAATGATGCTGTTTATATAGAGGTTGTGGAGATGAAGAGAATGAGGGAGGTGGGTCATTGCTAGCTGTTGCTTTCCTTGGAAAACAATGGGGGCATGGTATTCTCTTTACATTCCTATAACCTATGTGGTTTTGTTTCTCCTTTTTTCTTTTTTACTTTCCAGGTAGTTAGTTTCATGGATTTGCTGAATATATATTAGTCTTAAGCAGCAAGAAAGAGATGAAACTCATGCCTTGTACTTGAAAGTTGAAACTAAACTTATGAAAACTTGCTTATATTATCACCACGATTTACGCAATTTATTTTCTAGCTAGATACTTCCATTGTCATATCAATTTTTGTGACAAGTATAACTTCATGATCAAGGATAGAGATAGTATGTAGCTGGCTGCAGCAAGAAGAACACCACAGTTTCCAAAAATACCCTTAAATATCTTTCAGAGGTTATAAATTAGTTACTTGAAGCTGAAGTCTTGCAAGTGGTACTTTATGTATAAGCATTAGCATTAGCACATGGTAATTAGCAACAGCAACTTTAATCAAAATGATCAGGTACGTGGCTAGATCATAAGCTAGTATTATATGTTAACTACAAAAACCAAAGCATTTACCTAGCTGTAGACTACTGTTATTGGTAAGCAAACAGCAGACTAAAAACAAGGCGGTGATAGATCCTCGAGGTCTTATCAGGAAAAGAGTGAGTACTGCATTAGTTGGACACGAACAGATGGATGATCACTTCACTCTTTCTGCTTTTTCATTACATTTCAAGAGTGAGTACTCGCTTGGCTTCTACTAATTGCGTACTCTCTCAGTGGTTGAATTGCTATGAAAACATGCCTTTTCTAATTTCTCTGGAGTACGACTACCACTCTACACCTAAGCAATATATCATGTAAATCTGACAGCATAATTCCTAAACAAGGCCAAGCATCTCATTCAGATTGTGTACCTTTCAGTGCGTACTATAGCCAGCTAGCTAGTACTTCAACTGTGATCAAACTGTATTCGGCGTTCTGATTGTAAGCGAAAAGATAAGCCTAACAGGATATCTCTTATCTTCTATTCTTCAGAACTTGTTCTGTGTTTAACTATTTTTGGAGCAAAAGCATATACGACTAGCTGTATGTATGTGACTGCTGAATTAGAATACCAGCTAACTACCTGGAAGAAAGTATTTCTTTCTATAATCCAATAATTAAAGAAACTCTACATTGTGCAAATTTTGATGGACATAAATTACTCCATCAGTTTAGAATCTCTACATTTCTTTGCTGCAATTAACTAGGGAAGATATGCACATATCAAATTTTGTCCTAGTCATTGGCTTTGGATATGCTAGAGCTAGGTTGGCCTATCTCTGAACTTACAACTTATGCAGCTATTGGAATCCTTATCATCAACAATCGATCCACGTTCAATTGTGTGCAATTTCAAATAGAATTTATCTCTATGGAAAATGCCTTTCCAGTTCATTCTCGAAAGCTGTGAGAGCTCCATTTTTCCTTTCTTTGTGGCCTTAAATTAATTGCAGGTTGGTATCCATGGTCATCATAAGGTAGATAGATGCCTTTGCAATATTTCATTGATTCTTTGATTTGAAGACTGAGAAGACTGGATACTTAGGTTCCCTAATGATATATCAGGCCATAGCTGATGGCAATGGGGAATCCATCCCTTTCTAACTTGTAATTGGGTGAGAAAAATTCCCTGATCTAGACAAATATCTGTACACGAAGACTGCATTGAAACAAGATTTTCTTTTCAATAATACTTTCTAACATAGTATTAGAGCATCGCTTGTTTGAGCTGAAGAACCATATGGATAGTGGTTCTATAACATGATTCTGCTACCTTACTTCCTGTATTTGAAGGTGATAAATATTTCATTTATGTTCTGCATTGTTGAATATCAGCTCCTACTATTTTGGGGATAGGAGATATCTGTTACATCATTTGGACCTCATTAATTATTCCAGTTGATATAAAGTTTGATAGCTTTTTATATATCCTCACAAGTTGGAAATGAACTAATAGACTCCTGACCAATGAGTGATGAGGCAAAAGTGAGTGGATTCTTTGGGATTCAAGTTGGGTACTCAATTTTTGTTCAAGGCCCAGAGGGAACTATGAATCCTCATAGCTTTACTTATCAGAAGACGAAAGCCCATTTATTGGGGGACCTGATCACCAGTAGTTGATTCACCTAGCTTTAGTGGCTTGCAACAAAAACTTTGGAGGCATTTTGATATAAAGTTTGGTCATGTATTACATGTAGAAAAGAGAACCCACTTGGTTAATATCTAGCTGAAAGAACACAGAAGTGAAGGTAAGCTTTAATGATTTTCCATTCATCAGAAGTGTTGTTATATACAAGATTACAACCAATCTAGAACCTTAAGATCAGCTATTACATATTACACATGAATACTATAGATATGCTGTTGTTATGAATGCTACAAATATGGATCCTACTGATATGTCATTGATACGCTGTGATTCTGAAGCTGTGATTGATTTGCTGCTATCCTTAGATTGAGTTACAGACTTTAAAGCATGTGCCAACATTGATTCTCTTGCGAGTGACCTTTTCCCGAATGTAATAACCAGCAGTGTAGGCAAGTTGGCGGTACTCCGCTTCTGTGCTTGAGGGAGAAACTCCACTTTGTTTTTTAGAGCTCAAGGAAATTAAATTAGAGCCCAAGTAAATCCAAGTGTCACCGATGAAAATTCTCATATCTAGATCTCCAGCATAATCAACCCATTTGACAGAGTGAGGAGAAAGGACATAATATTTAAATTCTTGAACAAAAAGAGTTAGAGATGTCCAAACATCACTAGTTGCTAAAAAACATCACTATATATTATTTCAAATGGAAGAATGGTTACATACTAACACGAAGAAAATGGTAATTTGCTTGATTTGCCCAACGAACATGCATGACAGGACGAAAAACATCGGTAGATGGATATCCTAATCGAGTATGCCTCACATCAGCAGTGACTCGGTTGAATTAGAATGAAGTGGAAAAAACTTGACTTATTCTGTGACGAGGGGAAATAAACATTGCCAATTTTTGTGATTGTCAAACCCAAGCCCGCGACTACACCGCCAATAGTGTTAGTGCCATGATAATGTCTAGGATCAGGTAGTGATTGTGAATCATTGGTGATGTGAGTATTCGACCCTATATGAAGGAGCCAAACAGAGGATGGATTAGGAGAGACGGTTGATGCAGCATGACTTGGAGTGTGACCTTCATAGGCTAAATTCAGCCGCTGATAGCAATCAAGCGCTATATGATCTAAAAACATTTCTTCTTGGGCATTTTGATCGAGGTAAGATTTTTTCTACCATTATATACGTGTTTTTTCTACCAATAAAATTTATTTTAAGTGTGAACAATAACTTATAAATACTAATAATTATTTATCTTGATTCTCTTAAACTCATAAAAAGTTTTGCTAAAACATTATCAAGTATAAATAATGATCATATATGATTCATATATCATATATTTCTTTAGTTTGATGACAAATAAAACTAATGATCGACAGAAAATATGAGTTATTTTCATTTGTTTTTGTTGTGATATACTATAATATCAATTTTGGACTAATTTCTATTTTTAACTATAAACGGGCCCGTTAATGGGTCCGACCGGCCTGAGCACGGCCCAATATGTTATAGGCTTGGGCCGTGGGCTAGGCTAAACCTTAGATTTGAGTAAATGGGTCAGCCCAAACCGAGCCCGTTAAGACGTGAATCAGCCCAAACACGGTCTGAAACCCGATTAAACTGGCCGGACCGGACTGAGTCGGCCCGTTTGCCACCTTTACATACAAATAAATATATAGAAATGCACTAGATTGATATACAACTACATTCTTGCAGCTAATAAAGGGGAACAATAATGACGTACAATATCAGAGTAGAAGTGGAAAAGAGATGATGTTGCATGCATATTAGCTCTGACGATGTTTATTTTTGAGCTAAATTTCAGGACAGACAAATGATGAAATGAAAGTGACTGAATTAGAAGCTAAATTTTGATAAGCAAATTGAATGCATTATTTATGGACAAGTCTTTCAAACTACTCACATTTTGGTGATTTATCTTCCTGTAACAGAAATCAAACTATTAATATATAAAGGTTTCCAATCACCATTTGAAGTTGTTCCAAAGAACGGTTGAATACACATTCTTCTTAGAACCCGCAGCAATGTGCGGGTCTAATTTCTAGTACTATCCTAGCTAGTGTAGTGTACTAGTGGTGTCTTCCGTAATACAATAAAGACGAGATTAAGAGATAACCGAACATCATAAAAACACAAACGGTTCCAAAGCCAATTGCGATATTCTTGAATCCCATCCCAGAGCCTGCACCGACATCGGCAGCCGAGGTGTTGTAGCCAATGTAGCACTTGAAGAGATAAATCTGCCCCGAAATAGAATCTCCACATAGTTGGGTGACTAGAGGTGGAATTCTGCTCACGCAGGTGTTGCACTCAGCAGGAGAGAGGTCTCCCCTGGCACTGTTAAACACAGTTAATGCCGTTGCTAGAGGCGGCAAAGAAAGCCTTTAGTCCGGAGTTTGAGACCAATGTGTCAATGAGGCGGTTTGGTGGGAAGACTCATCTTTGAGCAACGGGGAGCAAACTCCACTTTGAACTAGTACAAGTGTGACCCGTGGATCACCATTATACCGATATTGTCTCAACTTAACCACTTTTAAGGCGTTAGGTTTTAACTACAAAAGGTTTCGGTCTAATTGGCTACGATCCATCCACTTCTCATTTCGAATTGATCAACTGCACCTCCTGAACTAAGTCTTAGCTAAATAATAGTATACAAACTCACATTGTTAGTAAGACAAGGAACTGATCTACTAATTCTCAGAGATGTTTGAACCACATTGGTGAAAAAGAAAGCATGCACTTAAGCGATTTATTTTTACAGATACACATACACTACTGGAGGAAATCATCTAGGAAAAAAAAAAGCTTCAGTGAAGCTCCATATTATGCTTTCCCAACATTCTATGCCCCTTTTCTTAGAATGCCTCATTTCTTCACAAGGGAATAATATCGAATTCGTGGGGCATGTAATCTTCACTGGGTCTGTAATATTTATCTGGAGAGTACAGGCTCAAGTTCGAAACTTGGCTAGTATAAAGGCAGGCAAATCTCTCAACCTGAATAGTGAAATGACACATCAGAACTAATATTACAACTAAGACCAAAATTCAATCTGATGAGAATTGAAAAGGAAAAATAGAAAAGCAATGACAAGTTCATTCAACATCATTCCTTAGCATAATGTATTATCAGAACTGAGTTTATCCAATGAGCTGGCTAAAGCCAACATATTTGACAAAAGCACTGACCTGATGTGCAAAGCGAGAGTTCTGATAACCAGTCTTCATAAGTTGTCCCCAAGTCTCGTGAAACTGCAATTATTGGCCAACCAGGAGATCAATATTTATGAACCAAACTAAACTGACTCAATGCTCCAGTAAACTTTGAGCCCAGAAACTAGAAAGTGCATTAAATGAGGTGATGAGATAATGATACCTTTTGGTGGCATTTACGTTGCGCATCCTGATGACTGATCCTCACTTGATCCCTTTCAGACTATAAATAAAACCATTGAGAAGATAGTAAATATATATATTACACAACTTTGTTTAATAACATATTTATGTGGCGGGAATATGTTCTGCTTGAGCTAACCTCCAGAGTTTTGTATTCAGCAGATAACCTTTGCTTCTCCTCAGCACTGATATCTTCAAACCTGGAAAAAAAAGCAATCTCATTCTATGTGAAGTGTAACAGAAAAAGTACAAGGAAACACACAACTGTCATTCTAAATAGAAGCTTACTTCAGAGACCACTTCAAATGATGTAATTTGTCCTCAATGAGATCACGTTCATTCCTCAACAATCGAAGTTGCTGCATGAAACTAGTGATATAAGTTACATTTGTAATTAAACTTTGTTCACTTAACACCTACAGTAACAATTTTCAAATTCATTTTTATAATGACCTTGCGGGTATCTCTTAATCCCCACAGGAGTTCAACCTCCCTCTCAAGCTCTGGAACAACAAGCATTGTTCTCCACCCTGTACATAGAGACAAGGAAGTAAAATCAAATGGAACGAAAGGCATGGAAAAGAAAAAAAGATGTACACACAATAAAAGATTTAAGGCATAAAACAGAGTTTAAAAAAACAGTAAAAAGAGGGAAAGGAGATAAGAAGATTAGTACCAAGAACCTTTTTGCTCCGCAAAATATCACCATATATATGATCCCCAACATAGAGAACCTAATCAAAATATATAGGAATTATTCTAAATAATCATCAAAAGTTCAAATGAGAGGCACATTTGACCTCCACAATTAAAAGAAGTAAATGTCCAGCATCACATTAATAAAATATCAACTTTCCACCTGACATCCAGAAAAGGATAGCTCACCTGTGCACTTGACTCAATCGAAAGCAATTTATGAAGATGGCCAACACTGCCTCCCTGGAAAACTCTGCAAGCCTTATCTGTTCCCATCAATGAAAATGCTGGTGAAGAACTTCCAACCTTTCACATAAAATAAAAATTCAAATGATACTAGATAACAGAACATAGAGCAGCATGTTATTATGTTATGGTAGAGATGAGTGGACAACATTAGTATACCAACCTGGGCCATAGGAGAGCCATTATCTGTATTAATTAGCATCCCAGACTCATGTTCAACTTCAAACAGATTTGCACGATTGTCATCATGGAAGAACCCTGGTTTTGCACTGCATCGATCACACTTCAAATGGTTGGTATAGTGAACGTAACAATGATATAGCAAAAATTAGATATTTGGAACTAACAATAGCAGTTCTTCAATCTGATAAGTAATAATTTAAACTGATAACAGAATGCTGAAGAACAATGATGAAGTACAACTGTAGGATAGTGAAAAGGCTAAGGAAAATATTACCTGCCAGTGATGACAACATCGAAGTATTGAAGCCAGTCGAAACTGCATTTTCTACTACCATCCAATGTACGTGAGTCACAAAGGTAATTCATTACAATGTTTGTATAGTCCCATAAACTGTATGAAGTAAAATCCACAAATTGTTTCATTAATTTTCAAAAACAAATACATAACTGTTTCCTCAACTGTCAGCAATATGCATGCAAGAATGTAGATCGACCAGAATAGATGGAATGGACACAAATACCTGTTTGTTACCAAGAATGTAGATCGACCAGAATCTCTAAGCATTTTGAGCATAGGGACAATCGAGGTATCTTCAATTATATACCTTGTAGAAATAAGAAGAAAGGCTAGTAAGACAAATGTACCTTCAAGTGGTCACTTTTGGTATTTAAAAGTAACAAGTTTTTTTTCCTTACCTGCTAGGATCTTTTGCAACCATTTGCTTTAGAGTTCCATCACGGTGGCACAAATCAACTGCAGCTCGAATATCTTTGTAGATAACAGCATAACTGAAATGAAAATAAAAAATATATAATGTACTGGTATCAAAGATATTTAGCAACCTCACAGAAAATCATAAACTTACTCAACACCCTTGGGAACTTTTCCAGGATTGTTGTCTTTAAAGTCAACCAATTGGGCAAACAAGTAGGCTTCAGCTAGAGAAAAAAGGGTGTCAATGAGAGCATAATCAGGCTCATCAAAGGAATCCCTTAGTAATGTATTTCCATAGATACCAACTTTATCTTCCTTAGACAACTCCTTGAATCCATGGTAGGATACCTTCACATACTTATGCCGATCCATCTGTACAACCATCAATTGAAATGTCTCATTAAAGATTCATGCAAGCAAAATAACAGCAACCCTATTAAATTGGATTAACAAGAAATGAAAAGAAAAACCAAAAGAAATAAAAACTAAATAATTAGGGCTGACCTTCAAGATGTTCCCTCTCTTCTTATCAAGAACCAAGCCTCTCACCATGTACTTCCAATCAAATGTCCAGTCCAGCAACTACATAAGGTAATTTTTTGTTCTCAATGAATATAGCTCAAAATTTTAGAATAGTACTAACAATGTTGGCAAAGAACATACATGAACATACTAGCTCAGAAGTAATTGAAGGGTCACTTAAAAACTAAAACCATTAAGATTGTGCAAATGACACAACTGCAACATCAATTTCTCCTTAAGGGGAAAAGAACAAAAGAGAAACATACCTCACGCGGGTATCCTAAATCAAATACCAATTTCCTGACAGTGCCTTCATATGCAAGAGATTCAAAGGTTTCTGGCTTGTATTGTGCCAATGTGTAATCCATATCAAACCCCACAGCAACAATATTCTTCATATTCAACGATCGGTTGCAGAAGATCTGCTTCCCTAGATCAAGCTTACACCCTCCTCCGGGAGATGACCACACACATGGTTCTTGACCACCAACGCAACAACCCATATGCAGAAGACGCGATGAGTTGTTGCTGTCACCTACAACAGTCTGGTGGCTCTTCTCCATGGAATAGCTCGCTCGCAACTGACTCCCTCCTGCTGCAAGTCAGGGCAAGGAATCAGAATATATATAGAATTCCAAATAGCGTTCAACTACACAACTTGCTTAAAAGGTTGCTGCAAGCAAAACACACATGAAAGACATGCATCAATACCAACAAAAACCGACCGTTACACTTTCAGCAACTTGATGTTGTCTCAAACCTACAAGTTACTATCCACATTCATTACCCCTCCTTGTTTATCTCACCCTTTTCATAACATCCTACAGCAAATGCAACAAGAACAAAACCCCGAAAACCTGGACAAGTTACCTGCAATGGTGCCGATCACGCTTATGTTCCGACTCTAACAATTCTCCAAGCTACGCTCCGGCAAACACCTATAAATCGAATTTCTCAATAATAAAAAAAATCTCTGTAAATTGATAGTGTTATAAATGCATGCAGCAAATTCTCAGACAAAATTCACTTGTATGAAAACAAATTATGTAATCACAGAGCATGAAGCTGATCGAGAAATGAAGAGGATAATCCTGACCTAGTGCGTGAATTCCTTGGCGCTTTCCGGGGGAGCGAGAGCGATCCGGTTGCGATATAATAGCCGAGGAAGCGAAGCGAATGCAGAAGTGCTTCTTGGAATGCGCATGGTAGAGGATTTAAATAGGCTGCAGCAGCATTTGGAGGGATTGGTATTAAGAGAATCTGATGCGGTGGGATTAGCAATCGGAGAGAGTGGGATTGGTCAAGTGGCAGCAACCAACATTTATCGATCCAATTGGGAATTGGGGTTGATTCTTCTTCCACATTTCCCAGAGAGGGGTGGTTTCGTTTCCGTTTCAGGAATGGGGGAATTGGATATTGAGATGACACGTCAGATATATTCACATGATACTTCTTCTGGTGCTCGCGCCTTCATTTTTGTGTCATTTATCCACTAAATTTTCCGAAAAGAAAATATTCTGCAAATTTGATGGTATATACCGTCGGTTTTTACTGCGTGTTTACTTGCATGATAAGGAAAAATTGCAGGCAAATCATTACACACAACCAATAGATTTTGTGACGTAACATGAACTTTGGATGAATGAGAGTATATTTACCTGTGTGTTCGTTTTGAATAAACATATATGAGACACAACAAATATCTTATCAATTTTTTAATGTAAATAATCTATAGATGAATGAAGAATTTACTTGTACATTAATGTGTGATCGTTTTGCATAAGAGATGAGAGGTAGAACAAACAACTAATATAACATGACATTTGAATGGATGAGATAATATTTATTTGCATGTTAATGTGTGTCCGTGTTAGATAAAGAGATTTGAGACACAACAAACAACTGATAGATTTTGTAACGTAACATAATCTTAAAATAAACGAAAGAATTTACTTGTTAATGTGTCGTTCTGTATGAGATTTGATAGTAAAGTAACCAAATCATTAAAGAAATGAGAAAATTCACATATAATTATGTGTTGAGGTGTGGTCACTTGTCGTTTTCTTTGTGGAGGTGAATGCAAAAAAAATGATAGAATTTATCTTGTATTTTCTACTTTATGTGAGCACGAAACCATTTACTTTGGACGGTTCACAATACATTCCTAAAATCAAATAAATAAACCGTATGATCATGTATGCTTAGCTAGCTAGCTAACACTAAACTCGGACTAAACACCTCCACCATGTGTGTCCAAAGACTTGATGTGTCATTGTGTTGTGTGTGGCGTTAGAAGAAGAGGAGTGACGAACAATGACATGATTAAACAAACGGACGAGATATCACCTTCTAAACGTGCACGCTTTCTCTACCTGCATCCATAGCCGGTGGTGGAACTCAATGATTCCGTTACATATTGTTCTCAAGCCTCAGCAATTCCGGCAATTGCACCTTGGGCTATGCTGTTTTCTAATATGCATATTATAAGAAACATAAAAATAATAATGTCAAACACTAAGGCCTTATTTGTCGAAAGAAAAATTGTTCGGCCTTATAAGCCTCACTTCAGGTCTTATCATTCAAGCATAAAGTGGAAGCACTCGAATGACATAGATTAGCTCACAGCTATCTTTTGAACGTATCTCAGTAGCTTTGATTAACCTCTAAGATGTGTCGGTTAAACTATTCACTGCATCTGTATTTCCAATTTAGAGTATGTTTTCATTTTAAGTGTCTAGAGATGAATTCGAGTTACAACGAAAATAAAAGTAAATTTTTTTAATTCTTAAAAAAAATGTCGTAACTAATTTTTGTCCTCATAGTAGTAAGAGCGTCTTTTTTTCTAACCGCTCCGCAACATGAATCGTGGTTTTTTTTCTAGGGCTGGGCGCGGGCTGAGCCCGGGTTGGTTTTTTTAAGGCCCGAGCTCAGTGGTAGTATGACGGGTCGGGTTTTATCCTTAAAATATCAGGGTCCGGGTAAAGCCCGATCCGGGTGAGTTTTTTGCAGGGCCCGGTACAACCGGGCCGAACCCTCCGGGGTTTTAGGCCCAAAATGATGATTTAAGATTATTTGGTTATGTTCTAGTATCATTGTACCTATTATATAGGTTTAATACCACTTACAAAAACCAATTAGATTATGACACCTAAGGTCTCGGGTTTTCGGGCTTTTTTGTTTAAGGATATGAAGGCCCTGAATCGGTCCAGACATAACAAAACCCGACTCGTTTATCACATAACAACACATAAGCCTGAAAAAAGCCTGACCCTCCCGTCTAGACCCGACGATCCGGTCCGAAGTTTTTTTCTTCTTCAAGCTTTTTGCCCAGCCCTAGTTTTTTCCAACATGACTGGTTGCATCATAATTTGGTCTTTATTTTGCACCTGATATTAAAAATCTATAGCTTCGGCAATGCGATAACCTTTGTTGCGTGCATGTGTTAATCACGTGAGCAACTACCTTGATCCATGCATAACGATAACATGATTGTGTTACGCATACGTATTATCAATTTACTGCATGTTCCTAATGTCATCACGTGAGCAACTACCTTGATCCATGAATAAAATTGTATGAAATTTCCCAACTACAAGTTAGTTTCATTGAACTGATTGAAGTAGCAACAAATATAATGTGATATTAGTCTCCCATATTTTAGATGTGATTCCGATGCATATATATCTAAGTATGTCCTCTTATATTATATGATTAATGATTTTGCTTTGTGGCGCATCAAAATCATATTATACCAACAAAAAATAGGATATTGGAAGAAATTAAACAATTAAGAGTGATTATGATGTCGTTATACGATAATGAAAATATGATATGATGTGTCAAATGGTGATTTCACCACACCATTTGGCATATCCAGGTGTTAATATTTTAACGACTCAAATAGTTTGGCTAGACATGTGAATTCAGGCCATGACCAATGAGTATACCCAAACGTAGCCTGAAAAAATAGGGTCATAGTCCAGTCCGGCCCAAGCTAAAGACTGGCTTTACTAGACCCATTTTTAAAAAGATATGATATAAGCAACACTTTTGAAACCCTAACAGACCTAAAGCCCAGTTCATATAGTATAATTCAGGCCCGACACACGGCCCGGTCCAATCTCGGCCCATATTAGTAATAGCTCATCTTGATTCCTATTTCCTAATATATTATAATTGTGATTGATAAACTAACAAAATACTTTAGTTTAATGGACAAATGTATTATAGTTATATTTTCAAGATAGTAGTTCAATCCTTAACAAAATCAATTTTTTTTTAAAATTAAAATTTCATTTTACATAACCGTGAGTTAAAAGTAAGGTGGATCATGGGCGGGTTTTGACGACCAGGACGTTACTTGCCCAAGGACGGGGCTCGGTTTCACATATTTGAGAGAGTCAGTTTTGCCCTGTACTACCTATTTAACACTTAAAAAGTTCTGCACCGAGTAGCATATGGGTATCAACCGTTTCATGTCTTAACACTGGATCAGGTTGGGCCGACCTATTTTACAGCCCTAAAATTTGTTTAATGTACACAAATAAAGTTGTTTCTAATACAAAAGTGAATATGGATGTTCAAATTGTCACGTACACAAAGCGTATAAATTTTATTTTTTAAATAATAATATTAAAATATAAATACAAAACAACAAAATGTGGCATTACACATTTACACTTTGAGCGCCCCGACTCCCTCGCCCCACACACGCTCCGCCACAAAAAAAGAAATAGACTATGGCTTCCGCTTGTTGCCGCCTTATCTCAACTACCTCCTCAGCCACTGTAACCGCCATTTCCTCCTTCTCTCCAAAACCAGAACCCTCAATTTCAAATCACCACCGACTCCCAAACCTCACTCGCAGACTCGCCCTCCTCTCCTTCATCGCCCTAGTCCCTCCCCTCACCCGACCCGACCCGGCTTTCGCATTCGGCATTTGTTAGTATTCGGACTCTCATCTCTTCATTTCTCCTTTTGCTTCATCTCAATGTTTATACAGAAACCCTAATTTGTTCATACCTACGCAGCAGGACCGAAGGATTGGCTCAAAGAGCAAAAGAAGAAGGCCTCCAGGTTCCTCTTGGCCCCAATCGATGCTTCTAGAGAGAGCCTCCTCGCGGCTCATCGATTACTCAGTCTCTTTCTCACTCTCGCAATCGAAATGTACATTTGCATAGATTGTGTATTTATTTTTTTGTAAGATTCTGAAATGGATTGATTTGGTGGTTGATTTTGACAGTGGATGACACGAATCATGAGATAGAGGAGGTTCAGAGACTGTTCAGATCTGCCGCCAGGGATTGCGTTGTGGAAGACAGGAGTTCTTTCGTTGCGTTTCAAGCTAATACCGGGGTTGAGGTACTTTCTAGTGCGCTAGTTTCTTCTGCATATGGTAGTGTTTGGCTAGATATATTGAAATGTACTGTTTATCTGGTTGAGTACATTTTTCCGTTGTAGAATGATGAGAATTATGGTTTTTGATTGGCCTAAAATGATCACAGGTTTGCACATTTCGTCTGGTTGTGAAAAATGCGGCATCATTGCTCGGTGATAAGGATCCTGTAAAATTGGAAGCGGAATCTATGCTCAACGATCTTGTAAGGTAGCTGCTATTCCTGTCACCCTATGTTAGTGTAAATTTTTGGTCTGACATCTGTACTTTGGTTTGCTTTCGAACAAGATGTTTGGATACAGCTTCTTATTGCGTCTTAAGGGAATAGAGGGAGGAGACGGTCTAGATTCCAGATGCATATGAATAACTTTTCTCTTTTATTATTTAATTTTATTTCATAGTAAACTTCTTGTCTGATATATTGTATTGCAGATCATTTAGTTCTCTTAATGTGTTGGTAAATGAGAGTGATGCTGTACTTGCCTCCCAAAGGTACGTCTCTTCTTTCCATATAAACATGACCAAGAGGGAATTTTCTGGAAAACATGTTGTAGGAAGTGTAAAGAAACATACTATAAGCAGTTGCTGCACATTTCTCCAAGTGGTATAAGTCGTGCATGCCATATCTGAACCTTCTCGCTCACTATGCTGCAGAAAGAAGGTAGCAGATTCACTCATGGATACCATATCATCCCTTGACAAATTTGAGCAGGGAATCAAGGATTGCCTTGAAGCTTGACCAATATCGTTTACTTTCTCCAGGATTAATTATCTAGTTTTTGCTTAAATTTCTGCAGATGCATGTATATACTGGATCCATGAATTCTCCTTGCTCTGCTATTCAGTATCTTGATTCCTCTTTGCATTTCCTTTGACTTACTTTTTCTGATTTGGCACACCGAGTAAAAAAATAATGTAAATTCCATGCCAGTATCATATTTTATCCAGGTACCGGTGTTCTTACTTTTTATAAGACTAGAATCCCAGATCTGTTTATATGATATGGATATATTCTTTTGCATTTAGAAGTGTTTATATGATTATGGATATTCTTTTGCATATAGGAGTGTTTGTTTTACTGCATTTCATTCTAACCTACTATGCCAGTCTTTCAGTTAGATATGATGATCAAATCATTCTGACATACTTGAAGCTCTTATGGATGGATGTTGCCTCGTTGCATTTGGACAGATGGCTGGCTTGAAAACATTCAAAATGCTCAGTTCTACTTACATTTCTTTTTAGGCTATTAATGGTTTATGGCCATTGCTGATAAATATCATGAAATTAAATGAACTTCTCAAATTCAGCTTCTCATTCAAATGGAATGTATTGTCCCTCGGCAGTAGTACAAATTGATGCTACCCCTATGCGGCTTTGATCTTGAGTTTACTGTTGTGGTATCAGATTAGCAATGGGCTGTTGGTCCCTGTAGAGTCTAGAGTGGTCTAATAGGTTCAATCAGATGGCTATACCAATTGATAGCAGTGTTCCATCATCTGGCTGTATATGTATTGACTAGACAAACTGTACAGCTAGCTGGAAATATATAGTAAACATTTTCTGGCCATCTATTTAATAATTTGCTTTGGTGAACCAGAAGCCTCAACCAGATACAGGCGACAACATGGTGTTCCATCATCTGGGTGTGTTTGTACTGATCTAGGCAAGCTGCGGAGTTTGTTGAACAGATTTGAGGGATCATGCAGGAGCCCAAAATGAGCATCTGGATCACCAATTTGTGAAAGTTTAACATTTGAAAATCCAAGAGATGGCAGGAGTTGATCGGGCCAATCACTGTAGAAATGAAAGATGGAGTTGGAAAGACTGGTTGATGGTTTGTTCATGAAATCTGCCAAGAGCACTGTTTGAGTAAGAGAGCACTTGTCTGCTATGATTTTCAAAACTTCTGTGGCCTCAGGGTGGGTTAAGTAGTAGAGGATACCTTCCAGAACCCACACTGTGTTCTTCTCTGGCATAAATCCTGATACTTGAAGTTTTTCGAGCCAGTCATTGTTTCTGATGTCAGCCTCCACCCTGGTTATGGATTTCGCTGTCATCTTTAGATGCTGTTGATCACTTGTAGAATCTATCGCTGCTTGCAGAAGAGTAGCTTTGATTTGCAAGACGTCAGGAAAATCTACTTCAAACACATTACTTTCCTTCAAGCAACTCAGTCGGTAAGCCCTTGCATCCATTCCTACAGAGATTGCATTTGTCATTACATGGCAAATATTTATACTCAAACCAGCTTTTCACTTTATTATATTTTTAACTCAAAAACCTGTAAGCATATTGTACGATCTGTACTTCTCCCTGTTGGGGATTTCTATTGAAGCCATTTCAGTAAAATAAAAAGAACCAAAAAATAATATAAAAAATGGTACAAGCTATACTTACTAAAAAAGAGTTCAGTCTAGCTTCCTTCTACCTGCTATGGATATATAATGACACATTGTCTTTATTTGCAAATGGTCCAAAACTGGTCCTGCCTTTTTCTAAAGCTATCACATGTATGTACCTGACCATTACTTCCTATTATGTACTCTATTGTCTACTTTTGTACATTGCAGATGCAGATCCTCATATGGGGATTCATTTTGTTTGATCGGAAATGTTCACTGTGGTAGATCTTTTTTCGCAATTTATGGGAAATACCGACATTAGCTTGTGGTAAAGCAATGCAAAGGAACAACTGATCCAGTGATGGGAATACGTAGTGTCTAGTACCCAGATCGAATTACTATGATTCAAAAATCGGGTACACACCCAAATCATACAAATTGCAAGCTCCTGAACAGTTAAATGTTCACCGCATTGGATCAAGAAGTGCCTTTTAACATAAGTACTGCAGAAAGAGAGAGTAGGTACCAACCTGCACCGAGGAGAACTACTTGTGCTTCTCTGTTGTCTAAGGAATGGAGTGCTGCTTCAAGTTTTGAATCAAACCAGAGTGTTCGAACTGCAAGAATCACTCCAGATATCTCTCGCGCCTTGTTGATGCAGTCTTTCTGTATCTTCTCATGGAGAGATTTTAGGTACGTCTCTCCTGCAAGTATGTCTGCCAGCGAATCATTGACCACATGCTTCCACAAGGCTCTTCCAGCTGCGGTTTGGCATGCTGACCGTTGAAGAGGATCCCATTCGCTTTCAATCGTTGCATGGACTTGTCGAACGCTTTCTGCAGATAACAACTCTGGAAATCTGTACTCCGGCCATGTTGGGAATTCAGGTGAGCCATTGTCTTGACTTGACATACTCTTTAGACTGCAAGGAAACGCCTTCAGTTTACAGGGAAACTTAGAAATGACTAGAAAGGAATGAAGAAGATATGGCATACTATATGTAGCAGCAAAGCGTTTGTAAGAATCAAACCTTACAGGGGATATATAGAGATAAGGAAAGAGGGCCACACACAAATCCAAGGCTTGGGAAAATGGCTCTTTTTGGTTCGATGGAAAATGAAGGTAGCAATGTAGTCCACGACTACCACATATTCCTTTGCCTTTCGTTTTGCTCTCTTTAGCTGAATGGGAGGACTTACTGTTTGTTGGGCCTTTTATGATTTTATTGATAAATGTACGACTGGTGAGACTAGCAGTAGTAGTCTCTCCAGGAAAAGACTTCTAATGCGAGTGGCTCCCAGGAACTAATATCAGATGTTGCTTCCTGGCCAATAAAGGAAGTTCATTAGTCCTAGAAGTACCTTATGGTGTAGTATTAGAGTACTTGTTTGTTTGTTTGGTTAGGACAAAAGCATATGTATGCCTCATGGTGCTACAAGTCTCGTGAGTTGCATCTAGGCATGGACATGACTGTTTTGGGTTCCAAGCAGGTGGAAGATTCATTGGCTCGGGCTTCCTGGTGTCATTGTTATTTAAAGATAATTACGTGCTAAGTACACCGTCTTAATCGAAATCCGGTGTCTTCATCTCTTCCGATTCCGTTCATGCCAAGTGATGTCATTAGAGTGTAACCAAACACAAATATTAGATTATGAAAAAGAAACAATATCATCAATAATATAATCTTCGAATTTGATTATAATATTGCAGTGCACGATAAGCCCCCAGGGTCCACAACCAGCGGAGCACAACCTCCCTTATACAGTAAAACTAAATCCTGACCGTCCACACACAAGGCGCATGCGCTGTGAAATTAAACCCCATAAACATATTCGAATCTACGGCCTTTAATCCTCAAGCGTATCTGAGCGGGCCCCACACTCGTTCGTGGTCAAATTCGGTTCTCATCTGTATAGCGTGACGGAATATAAAGAAAAGAAAACCAGTTCTGGAAGAAGAGGAGAATTGGAGAGAGATGGCGTCAGACGTGACGTGTTGCGGGACCAAGTTCTGGATTTATGTGCTTGTGATCATTGGCCTGGTCTGCTTCGCCGGAATGATGGCCGGGTTGACTCTGGGACTCATGTCCTTGGGGCTCGTCGACCTCGAGGTGCTCATGAAGTCCGGCCGTCCTCAGGATCGGAAACACGCCGGTACTACTCTGTTTTATAATTGAGCTCTAGAATTTCATTAATTGAGCTCTAAATAATTGTTACTGAGTTTTTCATTTAGGTAAGTTTTAGTAGGTTGAGCTTGATTCGGGGGAGTGGTGTTGTTACTTAGTTGGATTAAAATAACAGAAGAGTACAACTGCGGATGGATTAAGATTTGATTTCAGTCTAATTTGTACTGTTTCGCTTGTGACAGCTAAAATCTATCCGGTGGTGAAAAATCAGCATCTGCTACTGTGTACACTTTTAATCGGCAACGCGTTAGCGATGGAGGTGATTTGTCTAATTTTCTGGATTTATCTAGTTTTTATGTGTTTACTGATGGTTTCTTTGATATTAGGCTCTTCCGGTCTTCTTGAACAGTCTTGTGCCGCCTTGGGCAGCTGTTGTTATATCTGTCACCCTCATTCTCTTGTTTGGAGAGGTATGTTGTATTCACAGCATTACACATATTGTTAGTTTTAGGTGGTATCCATCTTTACTTTTATTTCTTATGCATTACTCCAGATAATGCCGCAAGCTGTGTGTACTCGCTATGGATTGACTGTTGGGGCAACAATGGCGCCGTTCGTGCGCGTTCTTCTGGTGCTTTTCCTCCCTATTTCTTACCCAATTAGTAAGGTGATCTGGCGTTAATGTGTGATTATCATAAGCAGAGATATTTGGCTATTATGTTATTTACTTTCTGCTAAATATACTCTATATTGGCAGGTTCTGGATTACATGTTAGGTAAGGGACATAGTGCTCTCCTGAGAAGAGCTGAGCTTAAGACTTTTGTGGATTTTCATGGAAATGAGGTATATATACTGACTAAACTCTGGCTGTAACAATATATTAGTAAGTTCACATCAGGAATTGTAGTGTTCCTTTTAATGCATTTTCAATATGCTTTTTGCCACATATCTTAGGGACCCTAACATCTGTTCTTGGCTTTAAAGTTCAACAAGTTCATCCCTTATTCATGTGCTCTGATTATGCATAGCATATGGTTTGTTGTTCAGGCTGGGAAAGGTGGGGATCTCACACATGATGAGACTACCATCATTGCTGGGGCACTTCAATTGACTGAAAAGACTGCTAAAGATGCCATGACTCCTATATCAAATGCATTTTCACTTGATCTGGACGCACCTCTTACTTTGTGAGTTTGTGGAATCTGGTTTATTTCCCCGTCATATAATATGTAGTCTTCCCTCCTTTTAACACCCCTCTCACAATATACAGGGAGACACTGAATGCGCTAATGGCAATGGGTCATAGTAGAGTTCCAGTTTATGCTGAGAATCCCAGAAATATAATTGGACTTGTTCTGGTAATTCCATTTATTCCTATTAACAAACTATGGTTATGAACTATTGATTTAGGACATCCCTCTTTCTTTCTCCAAAGAAGTAACAAAGAAAAGAAACACAAAACCAACCACTTTAACAGGTGAAAGTAATACTGTGCATGTGCAGGTTAAAAATCTCTTTATGATTGATACAGACAAAGCAGTTACGTTGAGGAAAATGATGATAAGAAAAATTCCTCGGTATGATAGTACCTCAGTATCATTAGTCTTCTATTATCTGATACAAGACAAGTGCCTGTGATTTTTGGTCCTGACTTGCCGTTTCATTTCTTCCACAGGGTTTCAGAAGACATGCCTCTATATGATATTCTCAATGAGTTTCAGAAGGGTCACAGTCACATTGCTGTTGTCTATAAGGATGTAAAGGAAACACTTAAGGATGTGAAAGAGAGTGACACACTAGAGGCATCACTGAGGAAAGGTGGGAATGTTTATACTCATATCAGAAATAATAGAGTATAAATTTTACCCTAGGTTTAATTTCAGTTTTCCCCAGTGTCCTTAATTCTGCACATGCATTTTCTTATTTTGCGGTTTTGCTAAACTAACAGATGAAAAAATGAGTGGCCCAACAGCTGAGTCTAAGAGTTTGGGGCCAAAATTAGATTCAGAAAATGCTCAGATATATTTAGACAATGGTGATGGGGGTCCAAAAACTAAGAAGAGCCCTCCAGCTACTCCTGCTTTTAAGAAGCGGCACAGAGGGTGTTCATTTTGCATTCTGGACATTGAGAATAGTCCCATTCCAGTATTCCCACCCAGTCAAGTGGTTGTTGGAGTAATTACCATGGAAGATGTGATTGAAGAACTTCTTCAGGTAATGCTTGGTTCTTGTTAGATTAAACTGTCGCCCTCGTTGGAATAAGTCACTAAAGCTGCTTCTGAAGAATCTGCATAAGTCGCTAGTATCGTTTGCGTATGATCTTTGTTTTAATATTTGTTGCCTCTATTGATCCAAGTTTTCAACTTTTCCTTATGCCAGGAAGAGATACTGGATGAAACAGATGAGTATGTTAATATCCATAACAGGTAAAATTTAAGCAACTTTGATAAGTGCCTGCAACTTCGTAAAGTGAACTCTACGAAAGTGTATTTTGGACTGAAGAGTAAGAACAATTTTCTTGAACTTGCAGGATTAAGGTCAATATGCATGCATCACAGGAAAATGCTTCTTCCTTTGTTTCACCCCAGCCTTCCCCAGAAGGGTCATCTGTCACTGACACCTCAGCACCGATATCATCAGCGCCAACAGATTTAGGTTCCAGTCCATTCAAAGACTCTGATAAGGCTTCTGCAAACACCGATGTGTCTCAAACTTCTGAAGCTGACACGTCAAGGGATCGATAAGATCGGTAATTCTTTTGTTCTACATATGAGTCAAACTTAGATGCACAAAGGCAGATTCTAGTTTAAAGCTCAGGTACTGTGAACTCTAGTTCCTACAATGACGGTTCTTCCAAGTATATAAAACCAGATACTACCAAGTCTGATGTAGTTCGCTGCTAAGACACATCTCTCTAGCCTATCTTAGTATCTTATGTTTTGAATGTAAAGTCTCACGAAAAGGAAATTAATGAAAAGGAAGTGGATGTATTTTTGATTTCATGTGTTTTGGATGTCGGACTAGTCTGTTTTCACTGTGAGATGCAAAATCCAATTGTCCTAGATTCATGATGAAAATCACCTGAGTTATCAGTTTTCCTGGAGACGACGGCAGTGAGCTGCGTTTAGTCCGGCCAAGATTCATGGATTGATTCATCGAAGAGATCGACCGTGCGGAGAAGACGAAGCCGTTTTTCTTTTGTTCCAACGACAAGTCGCTATTTTTAAAGGTGGTCCCCTCAGCCCGTTTTGGCCCATTATGAACTAACCTTGCAGACGCGCACCATCTTGTCTAGCCCACAAAGTGCCCAATCCGCACAATTTTTTCTTTATTAAAGGGTAGACCCCACTGGCCCGTTCAGCCCATTAAGCATGTTCCAAGCCTGCTGAAAGCCCATTCTGTACTTTTCAATAAGCTGGGCTTATAAAACCGAAACCCGAAAATGTAGCCGGTGGTCCTTTTCCGTTGATCGCGGTCACAGCCTATCGCCATCTCAAGCTCACACTCATGCTCTCAGGACTGCGATTTTTTTTGTTAAATACTCTTCAAGAGCTCATTACTTTATACTTGGATCAAAAAGACCCAGTTAATGCTCTCGTTTCTCATTTCCTCAATGACAAAAAAGTTTCTTCTACTTCTTGAAGTTCTCAGCATATGAATCTACTTAGATTCTTTGTCATCTATATAATCTTTCCAGTTTTCAGATAGTGACTTGTTTCCATACTTGGATCTTTCCTATCTTAGATTTGTTGAAGTTTGTTCTCTACTCAATCTTTGTTTGGCTGATTTTAAGATTCAGATTTGCTTGTGTGGCTTAGTTCAGTTTGCTTACTTCAAGAGCATTTATTAGAGAGAGAGAGAGATGGCGGTAGCTGCTGCAGCTCGGTCTGGGCGCCAAGGTAAGCGCCCGTACTGGGGATTCTGTATAAAAATGTCAGCCGTGGCCGTTTTGGGTCTCTGCTTTATTTTCATATGGACTGTGTTTTCATCTCCTTCGAACTCTGTGACGACTCGTATCGAGAGCTTTGACAACATAGAGCAGCCGCCTGGATCAAGGAGCCAAAGGGTGAACAGTCCTGAGAAGAAGGTAAATGGGTCTGTGGCTTTGGGTGGTCATGAACATAAATCTCAGGAGAAGAAGAAGAAGAAAGAAGTGGTGGATACGAAAAAGGAGAGAGTTAAGAAGAAAGTTGCAGACACTGAAGAGAGTAAGGATTTGGAGAGTCAGAAGGAGAAGAAGGAAGATGAGGAATCTGAGAAGGAAGAAGCAGAAGTTGCGGATGGGAATGAGAAGGAAGAAGGTTTGGATGAAGATGAAGGAGTGGGTGATTTGAGTGAAGGGGTGGATGTGGAATCTGAGGAGAAGTTGGAAGATGGTGGCGGTGAATCACAGAAGAAGGGAAAGAAGAGAGATAAGGTTAGGGGTCCCGTGTTTGATCCGAAAGCAAATTATCATTGGAAATCTTGTAGTGTTAGGAGCAAACATAATTACATTCCTTGTATTGATATTGAAGTTGGGTCTGGGATGGTACAGCAGTATAGGCACACAGAGAGGAGTTGTCGGCCAACGCCGCCGATGTGTCTTGTGTCTCTTCCTCCGTATGGGTATGTCCCTCCGGTGCATTGGCCGGAGAGTAAAGTGAAGGTAGATATGCTTTTGTTTTTGTAATGTGTTTTATTGTCTTCATTTGTAGTACATTAAGAAATGACAATGTTTTCTGATGTTCTCTTTCTGTGAATTCTTGTGTTGTGTAGATATTGTATAAGAATGTGGAGCATCCAAAGCTTGCTGCATTCATTAAGGAGCATAGTTGGGTGGTGAAGTCTGGAGAGTATCTTACTTTTCCTCAAAACCAGTCTGAGATTAAGGGCGGGGTTGTTCACTATCTGGAGTCCGTTGAAGAGGTGAATTTCGTCACTGTCAATTATAACTTGAGTTTTGCTGAATCTTTACGATACTCTTCTAATGCAACATGATTAAAAAGACAATTGTATTAATTGATTTCCCTTTCTTGCACTTGTTATATGAAACTGCTGGGGGAAGTTGTATAATTTTTATATCTACCATTTTATTACGTTCTACTTTTGTGAGAGGGGGGAAGATGTGATATCTGAAATTGCACAGGACTTATCGATATTTACAGTTGGCAATTGCAGTAGTGTGCTAGCTGAAATCCAGAAGTGCAAACAGCACTGTATACCGTGCTGGATTATCGATATTTACATATGCTAATTATCACTAATAGCAACTGTATTGCTCGGATTCCTACCATCTAGAGGTTTTGATTATATTTTTCTCTCATTTGAAGATGGTACCAGATCTCGAATGGGGAAAGAATATCCGTGTAGTGCTCGATATTGGATGTACAGATTCTGCTTTTGGAGCTTCTCTCCTTGATAAGGATGTATTGACATTATCATTGGGGTTGAAAGATGACCTAGTTGACTTGGCCCAAGTTTCACTCGAGCGTGGTTTTCCTACTGTAGTTAGCCCGTTCGGAAATAGAAGGCTAGCTTTCCCTAGTGGTGTTTTTGATGTTATTCACTGTGGCGGGTGCACTGTACCATGGCATTCAAATGGTCTGATTATTATGCCTTCGTGCCTAACATTTATTAATTTTTATTAAATTTTAAGATACTACTTTTAAGTCACAATTTTTCATGATATTTTTCATTTGCAGGTGGTAAGCATCTTCTAGAGATGAATAGGATTTTAAGGCCCGGGGGATACTTTATCTTGTCAACTAAACATGACCGCTTTGAAGCTGGAGAAGGTTTGCCCCATGTTTTAAAATAAGTGAACGGAGTATATTCTGTTACAACATGCTATCCAATATTTAGGCTCTTTGATTGTCAAATAATTGTGTAACTCCTACTGTTCTTTTCTTTCAGCCATGAATACGTTGATGGTATCTATCTGTTGGAATATTTTAGCTCATAAAACTGATGAAATCAGTGACGTGGGTGTAAAAATATATAAGAAGCCCGACTCAAATGACTTATATACGATGAGGAGGAAGAAACATTGGATACCTATATGCAAGGACAATGATAATCCAGATGCGGCCTGGTAAAATGTCGAAACTTGCTTTACAATATTCATCTTCCTGATAAAACATAGTGTATCTACTGGTACACCTAGCCTTATATCACTAATGTTAGATTGCTCAGAATTGTGCAATTTCATGGATGATTCTTAGTCCTTCTCATCCATTTCTGCTTTTGTTTCCAAGATTTTTGATAACATTGGTACCATAGTGCTCAATGCTCCCCCATTACAACCTCACCAAAAAGATTTATGTTTTTATCTCTGACTGTCTACTGGTGGCAAATGCTGATAATGAATGAAATTAAGTCTTAGACCAAAAGAATGGAATTCAAGTCACAAGCATGTTGATCTCACATTCAAGCCACTAATGACAGAATGAGAAAATAAATGTGTGGCATGATGTCTGTACATCACAATTCATTTCTCTATTTACAAGGTGTTCATATTCCGGCCTTTCTATATGATGATTTAACTTTGCCCTTAAACAGGTATGTCCCTGTGAAGACTTGCTTGCACGCCATTCCATCTGGTATTGAAGAGCGTGGATCAGAGTGGCCGGAGGAATGGCCGAAGAGGCTCGAAAATTACCCGGACTGGTTGAAGGATACAGATAGGTTGATTGCAGACACCAAGCACTGGAAAGATATTGTTGACAAATCCTATCTTATTGGACTTGGTATTGACTGGTCAAGCATTCGAAATGTAATGGACATGAAAGCTATCTATGGAGGGTAGGTAAAGTACACAGTATGTTTTCCCCATAGAATGGAATTTGAATAGTTGTCAACTGCTTTTGTTAAATACCATGGTCTCCCCAATTTTTCTTCCAGAACCTTGTATTTATTTATTTTCTTAACTTTTTGTCTTCATAAATACATTGTCGTTGAATTGATTTGTCATGTTACATGCAGATTTGCTGCAGCCCTCTTGCAACAAAAGGTTTGGGTGATGAATGTGGTCCCTATCCATGCACCTGATACGCTTCCTTTCATTTTCGAGCGTGGGCTTGTCGGAACGTACCATGACTGGTGTGAGTCTTTCGGTACCTATCCAAGATCATATGATCTTTTGCATGCTGATCATCTGTTTTCACGGCTCAAGAACAGGTGCATCTTACTACTTAAAACATGACATTATTAGCTTATAATTTGGAAAACTACTCCAGCTATCCTATCCATTACATGTTCCTGAATACTAGCTGTTTTTGTAGATGTAAGCAGCCTGCATCAATTGTAGTTGAGATGGATCGTATATTACGGCCAGGAGGCTGGGCCATCATACGTGACAAAGTCGAGATTCTGGATTCGTTGGAGGGACTACTCAAGAGTTTGCATTGGGACATAAGGATGACTTATGCTCAGCAAAAAGAAGGTATCCTCTGCGCTCAGAAAACCACATGGCGCCCTTGAGATTGTAATGCACTACCGGATCCCTGGATCAAAGCCAAGTTTCAGATATCAGGTCGGCCATATGAGCTGCACTTACATAATGTGACTTGCCACGCTTCTGTCGATGCTTCATTCTTCGATCAAAATACATGAGAACAAATTTCATTTTTTTCTTAAATCTAAACACGATGTAGAGGATGAGGGTGTGAATGAGTGTTTATTACCAGGTATAGGCATTATGTACTTTTTTGTACCCATTTTTTTTTCTGTGATGGTTACACCATTTTTTGTATAGATTATTCTTGCTCTAATCTACTGAATGAATGTCTCATAATTTTGTTCTTATTTTCTTAATGGACTAGGATCAATAGATAAGCAGATCCATCAGAATTAGGCCTCGAACTTAATACAGCCCAAATAGATAAAACGGTTCATTCTAGCCCAGATTCAAAACCCCAGAATCGCCGTCTTCTACTCTCCTCTTAGATCACTCAGATCATGCTCTTCTTCTTCGCTGCTCTTCGTCCTTCGTCTGAAAGGGCAAAACCGTAAATCCATATCCCCGCCATGTCCGCAACCTCATCCCGAGGACGGCTGGCTCTGATAGCCCTCCTCTCCGCCACCACGTTCTACTGCTTCTACAAATCCCGCCGCCTCAAACAGCTTAAAAACCTCTCGCTAAACCCTAACCCTAGCTCATCTTCCCGCACCGGCAAACTCTTCTTCATTTCCCAAACCGGAACCTCGAAAGCCCTAGCTCGCCGTCTCCTCGATCTCCTATCCTCCAATGGCCTCGCCTTCGAACTCGTCGACGCCGCCAGCTACGAACCGGAAGACCTCCCCAAGGAAGCGCTGGTCATCATCGTCGCCTCCACCTGGGACGACGGACAGCCGCCGGCGAGCGCCAGGTTCTTCACGAACTGGCTGGCGGAGAGCTCCGAGGACTTCAGAGTGGGGTCCATGCTGCTCTCGCGGTGCAGATTCTCAGTTTTCGGCGTCGGGAGCCGGGCATACGGCGCGTCGTTCAATGCCGTGGGACGGGAGGTGTCGAGGAGGATGAGGGCGTTGGGCGCCGCCGAGATTTTGCCGGTTTGGGAAGGTGACGTGGACGACGGGGATATTGACGTGGTGTTTGAGGCTTGGAGTGGTAAGCTGATGAGATTTCTCAAGGGCGGTGATGCTGGAAACGGTGTCGCATTGGTTAATGGAGGTGAAGCTGAGTACTCTGACGTGTCAGATGAGGAGGTAGAAGATGAAGAGGAGGACGAGGCTGTGGTGGAGTCTGGAGTTGTTGATCTTGAGGACATTGCAGGTAAAGCGCCTTCAAGGGGAGCGGTGACGGAGGCCAAGGCTAATGGGACAGTGAATGGTAAAAGAGATATGGTCACTCCGGTGATTCGAGCCAGCTTAGTGAAGCAGGTGAGCTTGTTTAGTCCCTTCCTACTAGTTGTGAAAGATTTTCAGCTGTGTATTTGACTTTTTGAGATTGTATTCTGGATTTAGGCTTTGTTTGTGTAATGCAGGGGTATAAAATTATTGGTTCTCATAGTGGTGTCAAAATTTGTAGATGGACAAAGTCGCAGCTTAGAGGCCGAGGTGGTTGTTACAAACACTCGTTTTATGGCATAGAAAGTCATAGGTAACTTGAATTCTTATGGTTTTATTCATTCATGGTCAGCCTCATGTTAATTTCCAGAACTAGTGTTGATTCAGGATACTTGAGAGTTGAGATGGTAATTGATAAAAATGAATAAAGTAAAACATAATGCCCTGTGCTCACTGATTTAAAGTACTGATTATAAGTTGCCGGTTCCTTTGTGCAAGTATAGCTGATCAAGTTGGATTTATATATTTCTCATGTTCTTTAAATTTTTTCATGTGTTTGCCAAGACAATGACAATTTTCATATTCCATATAGCAGTTCAATTTTGGATCTTCTTAATGACCATAATTAAAATTAAACTTTATGAAAAAGGTGCATGGAGGCAACCCCTAGTTTGGCATGTGCCAATAAATGTGTTTTCTGTTGGAGACATCACACAAATCCTATCGGAAAGAGTTGGCAGTGGAAGATGGACGATCCATTAGAGATTGTGAATACTGCCCTAGACCTTCACAGTAAAATGATTAAGCAAATGAAAGGAGTACCTGGTAAGTTTTTGTTTTTGTTTTTGTTTTCCTATTAATTTCTGAACCAAAAAGAAGAAAAAACTACAATCTTACTCTTTTGATATGGATATTTTCCTCCTGTAGGAGTTACATTGGAGCGATTAACAGAGGGTCTTTCTCCCAGGCATTGTGCGTTGTCACTTGTTGGTGAACCGATTATGTATCCAGAGATTAATACGCTAGTGGATGAGCTGCATCGGAGACGGATTTCTACTTTTCTAGTCACAAATGCTCAGTTTCCTGAAAAGATTAGAATGCTGAAACCTATTACACAGGTTTGTATGCAACTGTTGTATTGCTCTCTATTCTTTCATCACCATTTGCTTGCACTGTAAATTAGCATCTGTTTTGACTCTTTTCTTTTTCTTAATAATCAGTTATATGTTAGTGTGGATGCTGCAACTAAAGAGAGTTTGAAGGCAATTGACAGACCACTTTTTGGAGATTTTTGGGAACGATTCATTGTAAGTATTTAATATGTTCTTTAAGGTTGTTAGCCTTTATTTCCCTCTACGCAAAAGTAATGAGAGAGATATAGATAGAGATGTTAATTTGTGATGCACAGGTCATACATGTCATTTTTTCTTATTCTAAAAGTCCAAAATTCCATTGATGCTGCTGCATAAGGTTCCCTCTCCTATCATGGAATTGTATGTTGGGTTGTTTGAGCATCGGAAGATGGCCATTAATTTTTGCAAATGGACATTGGTTTGCAACTCCTGATCCTGCTGCAAATGTGTTTTCTTCCTCCCTTCAACAAAAGCAGACTGGGTGGGGCTAATGATCTTGGGAAGCAAGCCCGTCAGTGTAAAGTCTAAAAAGTCTATATCGGACTTTTCCCCATCGAATAAATATTTCCATGTATTTTTTTGACTGATGAGAGCCCAAATGTTAAGACTAGTTTTCTTTACCCCCTGAAATATTGAATATTTTGGTACATAAGATTAGACTAATTTAGCTGGTCCAGAGTACTAATTCTTCTCTTTCGAAACCTATGATCAAAGTGTGGAACCTGTATGAGGTCCATTTATAAAAAATTGTAATTAGTACACACCTTTGTTGGTTGTTGCACCACTCTGTTTCTTCTGATGTAATTTAGTATCTCTGGTCTTACATGTTTGAATCTTTTCTCCCAGGATTCCCTGAAAGCTCTCAAGGAAAAACAGCAGCGAACTGTCTATCGCTTAACTTTGGTGAAAGGGTGGAATACAGAAGAAATTGAGGCTTATTATAACATCTTTAGCATTGGTAACCCGGATTTTGTTGAAATCAAAGGAGTTACATATTGTGGATCGTAAGTTCTACTTTTGTCGTGTAAGTACTTTAATCATTTCCAATGCTATAGTTCTCTAATTAAAGTGATATATTCACAGGTCAGCTACCTCAAAGTTGACGATGGAGAATGTGCCCTGGCATGCTGATGTTAAAGCTTTTTCAGAGGCCTTGGCGTTGAGAAGTAGCGGCGAGTATGAGGTTGCATGTGAGCATGTCCACTCATGTTGTGTTCTCCTGGCAAAAACTAAAAAGTTCAAGATCAATGGGCAGTGGTTCACATGGATAGACTATGAAAAGTTTCATGATCTGGTATGTGACTCAAACAATTATGAGCTCCTAGATTAACGTTTTCGCTGATAGTATTTGATTTTTCATTCTTTCTTGTGGAAAATGTAGGTGGCTTCTGGAAAACCGTTTGACAGTAATG
Source organism: Comarum palustre (assembly GCA_951800085.1). Taxonomy (NCBI): domain Eukaryota; kingdom Viridiplantae; phylum Streptophyta; class Magnoliopsida; order Rosales; family Rosaceae; genus Comarum; species Comarum palustre. The sequence continues at coordinate 24,229,623 of OX637583.1, forward strand.
ATTACATGGCTGCCACACCTTCATGGGCTGTTTATGGGGCAGTGGAAGGTGGATTTGATCCTTATCAATCTCGATATAGGAAGGAGCGACATCACAGATCAAACCAGTGACTGACCAGGTTAGATATGGAGCTTTAGGAATCGTTTTGTTTGTAATCTCACTTATGTGAAACATTTTTGCACTACATAACTATATATATGTAGTTACCCCCTGCTTATTTTTTGGAAGATTATTACTCTGATAGTTTTGGATTCATTGTTTGATTAAAGCGAGAAGGATCATTTAGTGTAGAGCTTATTATGTAATTCCCTCTGAGCTTTTTTTTCATCATGTGGTAGTAACAAGTCTCCAGCAATAAGACAGTCCACATAGTAAGATGAACCGATCTGTTTCAATTAGACTTGAAAAATATGGATCGAATTCCTGTTCTAGATAGTTTTATTATTATTATTATTATTATTATTTTTATTTAATATATAAAGAGCTGAGATTGATCCCTATTCAGTAGTAGCAAAGAGAAATGTGTATGCTGTCTTTAATCATATACTAGGCTGCTATGCAACTTTGTGTTGAACTACTTTTATAACTCTATTCCAGGTCGTTCTATATATAGATATCGGTGTCTTCTTTAGGTACCTAGTAATTTCGTAGGCACCTTTACACATCAGCTTCTGGCATTATTTTTCTTTCCATCACTATTCATGTCATAACAGATATGTCCCATTCCAACGCTTGTTCTATCCAATCAGTGAGTTATATCAGGAACCCATAGTTTTCTTCTGGATGATCAGAACTCAGCCATGGTATCGTCAAAATCTTAGATAGAAGTTGAAAACTTCTAAAAGATAAGAACTGGTTTGGCTGTGGAAAGTGTCATACAACCCATTCCGCATCGTGCTTCGATCAAACAGGAGAGGAGAGAGATATTTATATTGATATTCAGGTAGGGGTCGGGGTCGTGGACACAACAAGTTGACAAGTGGTAGCAGGAACGGCAGACCCCACCAAAAACCCTGAAGTTTAACCAAATCCTACGTAAGGCCGGCCTCTTCATCATGCCTATCGACTCATCGTATGCCTTCTCAAATCCTAATCATATCGACTCTGATGAATTCTTGGCGTCCCATAATATGTGATGTTTCGAATTCGACAGTTGCATTAGTACATATTATTTCGAACTCGACAGGTTCAATAGTAAGAGGCCAGGACAGTTCACACGGAGGAAAATTGACATAAGAGAAAAATTGCATATTCCGTTAAAACACAAGAAAATGACTGATTTGACAGTTGGGTAGTAATCCGGCTAATTTGTGAAAATCACTGAAAAACAAGTTGGAATAACAAATTAACATTGTACTAAAAATTACGATAGTAAATTGGTTAAAATGACCATTTTGGGGTCAAGTGATAATAATGTGATATACTACATAAGTAACTGAAACGTGATAGTCACGTGCCAGTGCAGCGACTTGCCATTTGGGGGCGTTCATTTCAATATCTCAGAACACCAATGCCAAAGACTCTGGCAGCCAACTCATAATCAGCTTCGGTTTCCCCACCTCCCGATTGCAATCTTTCTCTGCTCTCACACACCTCTATCAATGTTCCTTCCTTCACCTCGTTCAACAAACAAACCCAGACACACACAAACACATGGTTCCTTATGCTCCGATCCTCCATACAATGACAAAGCGAGGCATACATACATACATACATCAAAAATCACAAGAACTCATTCTGAACTTATCTCCAATGAACCCAACACACCTCAACGTTTATGCCAAAGCCAAGTTCATTTCAAATGTTTAACGAACAAAAAAAGATGATGAAATGGTTTAACCATTAGCTACTACAGATGAAGGGGAAAAAATTGAGCAACTGATCTTCCTTTCCTTTGATTTTTTCATTGATATAATCGCAATATTGATGCAAACTAGTAAAGGAAAGACAAGAGGAAGATTACCATACAGAAGTTACTAATTTTAGCAACTACTCTTTATTGGTTTGCTCTTCCGCCTGGCTCTACTTCTCGAAGGCTCCCTCTTTACCTCATTCTCTTTAGGTTTTGTCGATGATGGCCCTTCTTCTTTAACCTTCTGCTGCTCCTCTCCCCCTTGTTCTTGCCTATCTTCTTCTTTCTCACTAACTTTGGCCTTTTTGGATTGACTGGCGCCTTCAACTTCTTGAGCTGCAGCTGCAGCAGCTTCTTGTTCTATTTTAGTTGATGATTGCTCTTCAATTATCTTTCGAGGCCTTCCTCGCTTTCTTGGGGTCTGAGGCTGTGGTTGTTGCTGCTTGGCTTCGTCTCCGGTTGATGAAGCTTCTGCTATTGCTACTGAAAGCTCCTTTGTTTTCTGAGGTTTCTTCTTCCCCATATCTCTATCTTCCCCCAATCAAATACTAGAATCTGAGAATAATAAGAGAACAAGAATCTCTAAACTCCTCCCACTGCCTTAAAATCAAATCTTGTTTGATCCCAGAAAACCATTTCTTTTCCTCTGTGTTTTTCTCTATCAAGTCTCAATAAGAAACTGGAGAGTCATATCTTTGACCAAAACCTCAAGCTTCTGGAAAATCCATTAAAACCATCTCTTTTTTCTCTCTCTCCAGTCATATCCAAGGACCCCAAATACCCAATAAAAATCCAGGCTCCTTTTAGCCCTATGGGATAAAATATACAAATTTCCTAAAAGCTCAAAAGCCACTAGAAAATAAAATTTCCATTTTGCTCTGCTCAATATATCCTACTCCTCCCTAAACAAAGAAAAACAAGGTAGAAAAGACAAAGGAATGGAAATGAGATCGAAAGACTCATAGGTCTAAAAAAATTGCTGTATTATTCTTATTATTTTTGTTGTAATTGTGGGTAAGAAAATAAGCATTGTGGGTTTGAATATTTGTGAAGAAAAAACCAAAAAGAAAATTAAGAAAGAATAGATAGGTACTGTACCATTCAGAATCACTCATCTCATCAGTGTTTCAGACTGACAACCTGTGTCGCTTCACCGGGTTTCGCGCCCTTTGAAGAGGTTTGATTCCCTCCTTCTCACCTCTACCATTCCCACCCTACTCCTCCATTCAGACCCACTTACCTTCATCTACATTGATCAATCTGATGATGCGTGTTGCGCCAATTATTATTCCCTTTCATTATTGTATAATCATTCCCACCTCATTTTTTTCCCACCAGTATTCAAACTCACTGCTGGTTTGTATGTTGCGACTTCAGTTGCGAGTTTCGACTTACAAATTACTGGCCATCACTCAAACATTTGAAAGCTGCCGAAGGCCGGCAACTGTATATACGATACTTTGTCGATGATTTCCTTATCTTTAACGAGTCAGTTTTATTTTCCACGAGCATAACATCCGTTTTAGGATACTTTCTTAATACGTGTGGATAGTTAGAGGTGAAGTCAATCGGTATGGATTTTTCTTGTTTTCCTATAGCAACATGGACTTTTTTAGGCAAGTGCCATATATTAACTTCTTTTTCCTCCTGATTTTAGGAATTAGAGTGAGTTTAGGAAAACTTGTTTTTAGGTAACACTACTAGAGGGAAATACTCATACGACGACTTGTTTTCGTCGCATAAGAGAGTTTTTCGTCGCATCAGTTCCTCTTAAGGGACGAAATTTTTTCATCGCATATGTTTATGCGACGAAAATAAAGTCGTCGTTTAAACTTATACGACGAAAATTTCATCGCATAGACTTATGTGACGAAAATTATTTCGTCGCTTAAGAGTTTTTAGTAAATAAAATAAATAAATTTTCATTTTTGATATAATTTAAATTAAAATATTATGATTTTTTTGTTTTTGTTTTTTGCCGGATCGAGGTGGTGGTAGTGGCGGATGAGGAGGTGGTGGTAAGGTGGTTGTGGTGGCGGAGGAAGAAGAAGAAGAAGAAGAAGAAGAAGAATAAGAAGAAGAATAAGTGAAGGTGGTGGTGAAGTGGAGGGTGGTGATGAAGAAGAAGAAGAAGAAGAAGAAGAAGAAGAAGAAGAAAAGGGAGGAAGAAGGGAGGGGTGGGGAGAAATTTTGGCAGAATGATTCAAAATTTAAATTTTTTGTCAGAACAGATGTGACGAAATGAACAAATTTCATTGCATAAGTGTGAACTAATGCGACGAAATTTTTAATATTTCGTCGCATCACTCAGGGGGTGTAGGGAGAATTTTGGTGAAAAAATTCAAAACTGATGCGACGAAATATTCAAAATTTCGTCGCATGAGTCAGGGGTGGAGGGAATTTCAGTGGAAAATCCAAAACTGATGCGACGAAATTTAAAATATTCCGTAGCATGATTATGAACTTATACGATGAAATAAAAAAAATTGTCGCATGAGTCAGTACAACGCGACAAAATATATTTCGTCGCATCAGTTGAGAATCATTGACAGGACCCACCCCGGGTTAAACCCCTTTAACCCGAAGTAAATCCTGCGGGGACCACCTCAAGGGAACTTCTTACCGAAACCCCCTTGAAATGGCCAACCCTTCCTACAAAACTAACTAAACCGGGTTAGTCAGAGCAGTCTACAGAGATGATTACCCCAAAGAATTTCGAGCAGCAACGGAATGATCGACTATGCCTCGACTCTCGTACGCGCTCGACCTCCTCTCAAGGACCCTGCATCACTGGGCATTTAAAAACGAAAGGCCCAGGGGAGAAACATTTTAAAACTGTTAGAGTGAGTGGACGAAAATGAAATATAAAAACTCTATTTCCTTTAATGCTCTCCCAAAACTTTAATGATTCAAATAACATTTATGCATGCCCACAATTACCAAATTTCCACAAACGCATGACAAGGTAAACAAATAATGAATATGGGAAGAGAAATGTTCACCAAACATAATAAGTCTGACCTCTCAGACCAGGGTCGGAGCTAAGAGCTCTAGTAGCGCCCTCACGCTACGCTATGCTAGCTAGATAAAATAATACGGTCAACCCTTATAATATCAACCTGACCTCTCAGGCTTGTCTGACCTCTCAGACCAGGGTCGGAGCTAAGAGCTCTAGAATATGTGATAACGGTCAACCCTTATAATATCAACCTGACCTCTCAGGCTTGTCTGACCTCTCAGACCAGGGTCGGAGCTAAGAGCTCTAGATAAAGTGGAAATGGTCAACCCTCATAGTGCACTACGTAGTTTGCCTGACCTCTCAGGCTAGGGTCGGAGCTAAGAGCTCTAGTAGCGCCCTCACGCTACTCTAACTAGCATATTTATTGGTCAACCCTTAAAATAAAAATTCATAACAAGACATTAATCAAATTCTCTTCCCAAAACAAATAAGTAAAACAATCCCTTGTCATATATGAATAAAACCAATTTCCAACGAAGTCTCGGGTTCAAATCCATTCAAAGGACGGCCATCACCGTCTATAACCATTTTCGGGAGAAATAGAAAATTGAGTAATAATGTAAATACTTCACGCATAAGTATCAAAATCTCAAACCATAGTAAAAATCTTTAACCGAGGCTCCCGCTAAACTTTAATCAAATAAAATCGTTCAAGAACCCGAGAAAGATATAATTCTCGAAAACCATCATAAAACCATGCAATTAACTCAATAATTAAAGCATGCATTTATTTAAAATAATATGTCCACTCACAGTACTATTGCGACCTTTCCGCTCGGAAAGCTCCTCGAGCGACACCCTCGAACTACCCGCGTAGTCGAGCCCGTCTCACATCCGACCAGAGACTGTACAACCAATCATCAAATTAGTCAATCACGGTTGACTTGGTCTTTTCCTAGTTTGACCACATGTTGACCAAGTTCCGTTTTATGGCACTTTAACCTTTTTAACTTTCTTTCCCGGTCATCGACTCCTTTTCAATTTACCGAAAGTCCGGCTCAGCTTCCGAACTTTCCTTTATTACTTTTAACTTGACGTTAGGGTGTCACGTATTAATTCGTTGAATTACTATGGACACCTAACGTGTCATATTAACCAATATATTTAATCTCGAGTCGATTTACCGATTTATCATTTTCTCATAAATTCCAGTTATCAATTTCCGATAACAATTTAACATTTTACCAATTTAACCAACTAGTGTCCAACTTCATTGAACTTCCATCCTTTAACCATTTTTCTGAAAATGCAACTTTCCCAAAGTGGAGACTTTCCTTTAATGGAAACTTTCCCAAAATGGAAAGTTTCCCAACTTAAAAGGTTTCCAAACTTAGAAGGTTTCCCAAAATGGAAACTTCCTAATTACGTCCAATTTCTCCGTAAATGTCTCAATTACGAAATAACCGTACTTTTTAACTAAAAGCTTAACAAGGATTCGATTTCTACCTCTTCGGCATTCTGCCGGTTTACGGCATCACCGGAATCTTCGCCGGATTCCGGTAACTTGCCGGAATTTCGCCAGAGTTTCCCCGTTTTCTTCGTCACCAAGTTACGACAACATGCAACAAACACACAACAACAACATGATTAACTACCACAACAACACAAAAACCAGAACCCCAAAACTCAGGGAACTCCTAACTGCCGGAACACCAGAAATCTCAGAAAAATCGGGGTAGGAGGAAACTGAGCTTACCCAGCTGCTAATGGTGACCAACAAAACCTCCTAGAGCTCAGGGAACACGCCTGAACCCATGAACCGGCCGCCGGCAACCTACTGCCGAAACCCAGAATAACACAGTGAGAGGAAGATTTTTTGCAACCGGCTCGAATCAATCATCCAAGGACAGGAAAAGGAAGAAGAAGAAGAGAGGAACAAAACCGTACCGGTCACGCGCCTTGGCTCCGCCTGGATCGCCGGATTTCGATCGTTGACCGGCGCGCCTTAACTCGGCGGATCTCCATCCACGGCGGACGTTGACTGAAATTGATTGAGGGGTTGTGAAGAGAAGAGGGAGGGGAGCATTTTGCAGGTGGTGCGCCGGCGTGGGGTGGCCGGACGCAGCTCCGGCGAGAGGGAAGGGACGCTGTGTCGCGAGAGGAAGGGGGAGAACTCGGGTTTGACCCGATTTTGGTCTTTTGACCAAGTCAACTCCACAATTCCCTTTATATACTTGAAAGGACGGTCCAGATCAATTCCAAATGATCTGACGGTCCAGATTTGAAGAGAGTGAAAAGTAAAAAGATCAAATGGTAAAACTCCCTTTTTACCGGATGGATAGTTAAAAGTTACCATACACTTCAGAAATTCACAGAAAATAACCGGAAGCTCCGAAAAATATTCCGGAAATACCGGGAGACTCGTGTTGACACGTACTACAACATCGAGTCATCAATTCAGGTATTTGGAATACTTTTAAAATCTCGAAAATTAACTCGAGCGATAACTTATCGAATTACCGATCGCAATTAAAAATCCCCGGTAACTCGTGAATTTCTGTGAAAGGTAACTTTTATTCACTTCACAAGATTCGGGGTGTGACAATTCTCCCCACCTTATAAAAATTTCGTCCTCGAAATTTCTATACTCAAAGTCCAATACTGTGGGGGATAGTACCACTTAAAATAATAATATTGTTCTCCACTATCACTTCCTTCTGAGAACTCATTTGAAACGCCTCACGAATAGCATTGTCAAAACTCTAAACACATGCCCTTTACGATCAACATAATAACTTCGACCAGTAACCAACCTCCTATCCCTTCTGGTTTAGCCAACTAAACACAACCCAATATCCTTACTAACCACAAGTGACGTCGTCACAATACTACTAATACTCATCCGATCCAATAACACCTCGCTTGTCGCGAGTAAAATTTCTTCAAGAACACTCGTATTCTTTCGTTGAATTTAGATATCAACTCAACACTTTCCCTCTGCAGGAAATGATTACCACGCCCGAGGAGTAGGGTCCGATGTCACTAATGGATTTAAATCCTCTGGTAACACAATACCACGTGGAGCCAAATCTACTGACAACAAGTCCACGAGAAAACCATGATCACATTGTGTTACACAAACCATCACCTCATTTGAACCGGGCTCCCTGATTTGGTTTACGCTTTCTAGAAACTATTCTGTCATGTTGTAGAGTAATTGTCTTCCCTTACTCTATCATTACTCAAACCATAGTACACCCAGGACACGAGTTGCCATGAATTTTAGCGTAAATCCAAAATCATAGCCTTTTAATCAGGGAGATACAAATCTCCAGACATCGAGATCCAACAATACTTACTCCTCGCATGAAGACAATGGTCAGACTACGTACCACTCACGTAACTATTCTAACACACAAATCCTGACTTTTACTCACAATCCAAACATTAGAGTCACCAACTCAATTATCACTTGGTGATGTCATAGCGTACTTTACAACTGGTAATACATACCCGTACTACTCTTAGGTGAGGTGCCACTGCCCTCCCTATCTCTTACCTTAACTTGGGATGACGCATAGTGCAGAACTTGCACTTCAACCAACCGTGCGTCTATTAAACAATATCCGCATCACAATCTGGGATTTACTTACCATTTAAAAGAATTTCAGAGCCTTACCCGCTCAACAAGTATATTCCATTCCCAGATGCCTCCATTACCGCATCGTCCGGTAATAACCGACAAATCTGGACATTTAACCAGACCGGACATCTACATAAAATTTAGTGTCACAGGTGCACACCTAAGGTAACCCCTGATCAAAGCACTGGAAATTAATTTCACGCCGAACTTAGCCACGCTAATCACCAAGCATCAAATCTTTAAGGCACAACTCAACAAATGCCATCACCGCACGGGGCGAGTACACACCACAGAGTCAACTCGTACAACTGGACAGTTTCTAACAAAACTGTCCCCCAAGCGCTGCGCGTTTACCATCCACCGCAACCTCTATTCGGTAAGATTCAAAATTCTCAATCGCTTACCACTCTAGATCTTAAATCACAAGATCCACTGCCACACGTTAACATCCTCTCAGATCATAACTTAATCTGGACGTGGCATAATCACTCCACGGTTTCCGATGGAGTGTTGCACAACTTAGCAACATACTTTACTACTCTTGTAACAATTTGGTTTCCAAAACCTTGACTCGTAACACCTTTGAGTCATCAAAGAAACTCTTTCCTCAGTTTCACTGCATTTCATACTCGCCGAAATGTTGACAATTTCGCAAGTCATCTCCAATGATCTTTCTTGCTACCACTTTACACTCGTGGCGCCAAGAATTGTCGTTAGGTCAATCATTCCTAACAAGTAGGGTCACTACTCAAATGACCAATGACCATAGCAATGCCTACAATAGTTTAATCCTCTCAGGATTTCTTTAAATTATCCTCAATAATTGATCTCCCAGACCTTAATCCTTATTCCCCATATCAAGATTGAGGATATTTCCTGTCGCTGCAGTGAAGGTAGCTTATGAACCCTAAATACGACTAAGTACACTTCCGGTTACAATACTAGAATAGACCACAGCCAGTGAGTGCACAAATTCCCATGCCATCAAGCTCAGTTAATCGTCCTCGAAGAAACCAAGTGTCATAACGGACGACTGGGACTGCAGGTTCAAGATTGAGCAACTACAAACATTCTTGCTCAAATTAATGACCCAGTAAACCTTGCCTCACTGCTGTCCCTTCACCATTTCCGTGCATCTAACTCAACATGCACTCCGCCACCTACTAACGACATGTAATAATCTCGCTAACCATCATAAAAGTCGGAGCCACCAACAATAACCCACTTCCGACATATACTTAAATGGTTAGGCCATCTTCTGGACGTTTTGTACAGAAACTTCCAACCAAACGTCTCTAATCTCCGTTCTCACTAAATGGAACTCTCATGAGAAATTCTTAAGATGATGTCATCACTAGTCTTAGTCACCTACCTGGTGTCATTTTGACCACACACAGCTGCACTCAATAATTATGTTTTACCAGCATGTGCTACCCATATTCCAACTTACCACTTCCCAATACAGGAGGGTACACGTGCTCCTGTGGGGTATACCCATGTACATCTTCAGCCGTCAAACAGTGTCGTTTGCACAACTACTGGTTCCTACACCACAATAATACCAAGTCCATCAAGGCTCGTATCACTATCTCTGGTACTCCAAGCACCCTTGGTCCGAGATCCGGTGGCTTGTTGCCACTTCCAACATGTTCCTTAAAATTCCGGAACCACTTAACTTTAATTACCACTAGTAACGCTTTCTCGATCAGAAAATCGAACTCTAACACAGCCAACCTGGAGACTCCTCCACAGGTGTACTAATTAGAATACCCTGACCATAGGTGGATAACTCACCTTATGGTTGACATGAGTCCCAAGATCTGGTGACACGATTAAATTCTTGCCTCCACGATAAATGGCCAAATGACCATTGTCACCTATAATTCAAATCACACTTGGACTCACTAACGATTCGAATCTTTCTGGTACCCCAATCATGGGTGGCTGAAACGAAATGGGTCTGATCGTGGCTGATGACAACAATGTCAGCACCAAAGGTGACCCAAGCCATTAGTTTCAGTGGATGTCCCATAAAGCATCAAGTGACCAAAACAGCCTTTACTTCCTTAACATTCTTCAATAGTGTCACATCATGGACTCGTCACTAGAAAAAGTCCATTGATCACAAAATAACCCCACTCAACTTTCCTTGAGTCATTCCACTTTCATAAGTCCGTTGGTTTCTCGGAAACCACATTAATGACGAACCTCAACAAAGTCGTGACAATCGTCAAAACTCAATATTCATCCTTTCTGAACAATCGTGTTTGGCAGGATGAAATCTCTTTCATTAACTCGTACAACTCTCCACTGCTAAGAGTCTCATAACTCGAACACCAAAGCCTTGTCTTAGGCTTCTACAGCATCCCTGTCAACAACCATGACAGCCCCTCAGGTGTGAATTAGCTGTTTCACCACCGAATATTCACACAAATGTTCAAGCTCGTTAAATAGCGGAAGTTTACAGCTCGATCCCCAACTCAAATCTCATAAATCAATGGGGGATACCAAAAACATAAATACGTAACGAGCTTACCTTGTTCCTTACAGGAACTCTCTATGAGATCGCGCGTACTGAGGCATAGTCTTGAAAATTCGATCGTTTATAGGACCACTCGGTCCATATCTCAATCAGGAAGTACTAACTCATATCCTCAATAAACACTAAGCGTCCAAGCATAAAATGCCGATAGATCCGCCGCGGTCGGACCATCACTCTATAGACACTAAGTGATACCAAGTATATGAGGTAGTAAAGGGAAACGATAACCTAATGCTCTGATACCATTGACAGGACCCACCCCGGGTTAAACCCCTTTAACCCGAAGTAAATCCTGCGGGGACCACCTCAAGGGAACTTCTTACCGAAACCCCCTTGAAATGGCCAACCCTTCCTACAAAACTAACTAAACCGGGTTAGTCAGAGCAGTCTACAGAGATGATTACCCCAAAGAATTTCGAGCAGCAACGGAATGATCGACTATGCCTCGACTCTCGTACGCGCTCGACCTCCTCTCAAGGACCCTGCATCACTGGGCATTTAAAAACGAAAGGCCCAGGGGAGAAACATTTTAAAACTGTTAGAGTGAGTGGACGAAAATGAAATATAAAAACTCTATTTCCTTTAATGCTCTCCCAAAACTTTAATGATTCAAATAACATTTATGCATGCCCACAATTACCAAATTTCCACAAACGCATGACAAGGTAAACAAATAATGAATATGGGAAGAGAAATGTTCACCAAACATAATAAGTCTGACCTCTCAGACCAGGGTCGGAGCTAAGAGCTCTAGTAGCGCCCTCACGCTACGCTATGCTAGCTAGATAAAATAATACGGTCAACCCTTATAATATCAACCTGACCTCTCAGGCTTGTCTGACCTCTCAGACCAGGGTCGGAGCTAAGAGCTCTAGAATATGTGATAACGGTCAACCCTTATAATATCAACCTGACCTCTCAGGCTTGTCTGACCTCTCAGACCAGGGTCGGAGCTAAGAGCTCTAGATAAAGTGGAAATGGTCAACCCTCATAGTGCACTACGTAGTTTGCCTGACCTCTCAGGCTAGGGTCGGAGCTAAGAGCTCTAGTAGCGCCCTCACGCTACTCTAACTAGCATATTTATTGGTCAACCCTTAAAATAAAAATTCATAACAAGACATTAATCAAATTCTCTTCCCAAAACAAATAAGTAAAACAATCCCTTGTCATATATGAATAAAACCAATTTCCAACGAAGTCTCGGGTTCAAATCCATTCAAAGGACGGCCATCACCGTCTATAACCATTTTCGGGAGAAATAGAAAATTGAGTAATAATGTAAATACTTCACGCATAAGTATCAAAATCTCAAACCATAGTAAAAATCTTTAACCGAGGCTCCCGCTAAACTTTAATCAAATAAAATCGTTCAAGAACCCGAGAAAGATATAATTCTCGAAAACCATCATAAAACCATGCAATTAACTCAATAATTAAAGCATGCATTTATTTAAAATAATATGTCCACTCACAGTACTATTGCGACCTTTCCGCTCGGAAAGCTCCTCGAGCGACACCCTCGAACTACCCGCGTAGTCGAGCCCGTCTCACATCCGACCAGAGACTGTACAACCAATCATCAAATTAGTCAATCACGGTTGACTTGGTCTTTTCCTAGTTTGACCACATGTTGACCAAGTTCCGTTTTATGGCACTTTAACCTTTTTAACTTTCTTTCCCGGTCATCGACTCCTTTTCAATTTACCGAAAGTCCGGCTCAGCTTCCGAACTTTCCTTTATTACTTTTAACTTGACGTTAGGGTGTCACGTATTAATTCGTTGAATTACTATGGACACCTAACGTGTCATATTAACCAATATATTTAATCTCGAGTCGATTTACCGATTTATCATTTTCTCATAAATTCCAGTTATCAATTTCCGATAACAATTTAACATTTTACCAATTTAACCAACTAGTGTCCAACTTCATTGAACTTCCATCCTTTAACCATTTTTCTGAAAATGCAACTTTCCCAAAGTGGAGACTTTCCTTTAATGGAAACTTTCCCAAAATGGAAAGTTTCCCAACTTAAAAGGTTTCCAAACTTAGAAGGTTTCCCAAAATGGAAACTTCCTAATTACGTCCAATTTCTCCGTAAATGTCTCAATTACGAAATAACCGTACTTTTTAACTAAAAGCTTAACAAGGATTCGATTTCTACCTCTTCGGCATTCTGCCGGTTTACGGCATCACCGGAATCTTCGCCGGATTCCGGTAACTTGCCGGAATTTCGCCAGAGTTTCCCCGTTTTCTTCGTCACCAAGTTACGACAACATGCAACAAACACACAACAACAACATGATTAACTACCACAACAACACAAAAACCAGAACCCCAAAACTCAGGGAACTCCTAACTGCCGGAACACCAGAAATCTCAGAAAAATCGGGGTAGGAGGAAACTGAGCTTACCCAGCTGCTAATGGTGACCAACAAAACCTCCTAGAGCTCAGGGAACACGCCTGAACCCATGAACCGGCCGCCGGCAACCTACTGCCGAAACCCAGAATAACACAGTGAGAGGAAGATTTTTTGCAACCGGCTCGAATCAATCATCCAAGGACAGGAAAAGGAAGAAGAAGAAGAGAGGAACAAAACCGTACCGGTCACGCGCCTTGGCTCCGCCTGGATCGCCGGATTTCGATCGTTGACCGGCGCGCCTTAACTCGGCGGATCTCCATCCACGGCGGACGTTGACTGAAATTGATTGAGGGGTTGTGAAGAGAAGAGGGAGGGGAGCATTTTGCAGGTGGTGCGCCGGCGTGGGGTGGCCGGACGCAGCTCCGGCGAGAGGGAAGGGACGCTGTGTCGCGAGAGGAAGGGGGAGAACTCGGGTTTGACCCGATTTTGGTCTTTTGACCAAGTCAACTCCACAATTCCCTTTATATACTTGAAAGGACGGTCCAGATCAATTCCAAATGATCTGACGGTCCAGATTTGAAGAGAGTGAAAAGTAAAAAGATCAAATGGTAAAACTCCCTTTTTACCGGATGGATAGTTAAAAGTTACCATACACTTCAGAAATTCACAGAAAATAACCGGAAGCTCCGAAAAATATTCCGGAAATACCGGGAGACTCGTGTTGACACGTACTACAACATCGAGTCATCAATTCAGGTATTTGGAATACTTTTAAAATCTCGAAAATTAACTCGAGCGATAACTTATCGAATTACCGATCGCAATTAAAAATCCCCGGTAACTCGTGAATTTCTGTGAAAGGTAACTTTTATTCACTTCACAAGATTCGGGGTGTGACAATCATGCTATGAAATTTATTTTCGTCGTATCAGTGTAAACTCATACGGTGAAAATAAGTCATTTCATCTACTAGTGTAAGTACCCATATATAAGTCTATATAAAGTTCAACATGGATAATTGTTGCACATCAAATTAGGAATTTCTTTGTTTGAGGTCTATATAAGCTTCACTAGGATATACTTGAAACCAAAGCTTATTCTGTCCATTGTTTTGTGATGGCTCGCGGTGCTCTAGTTAGTTTTTTTAATAAATAGAGGATTAGGCGATATTATCTCCTATGCGAAAGCCTATTTAGGGCGACAAGCGCCCTCTCACATTCTCGAAAGAAAATGGGCCATCACATCTGGGAACCCACCGTCCATTCCTCCATATATATTTATTAAAATAAAAATAAAATAAGAAAAACAAGTACAAACGGGAAGGAGGACCCAACCAAAACTTTCCCCAACCAAAGTAATGCGTCTCAAAACTAAAAACACTAAGGAGGAAAAACCAAGCTGAAAAAGAATATGCTTCCTCCCTTGGTAAAAATAAAAGAATTTTCTTTCAAGTTGCCATCCAACAGTCATAACCAATAAATTAAGAATGTCTGTAGTATGGAAAACCCAAGACACCCATACGCAAGTAAGGAGTAGCATGCCAACATAAGGATGAGGAAGCCAACCCCATATTAACAAACCTATCAGCAACAGAATTTCCTTCGTGAAGAACATGTGAGCATATGAAAGAGATATGGCGAATCCGAGCCAAACAATTGTACCATGCAATAGACAAACCATTCATAACATTAAGCGGTAGCATTGGAAAACAAGCGACGTGATAATCACATGGGATCAAAGTGGTGTCATTGGTACAGTTGCAACATTTCATGTTATGGCTTCCGACTTCATAGCTCGTGGCGTAGCGTTCCAAAACACATTCGGGTATGGTCATCAAACAGTTGCGTTGAGGGTCTCCAGCCATAGAGTCACGTTCTATGACTGCTCGATGATAGGTTATCAGGACACTCTATTCGACGAAGGCGGTGGACATTACTATAAAACTGTTACATCGAAGGAGTTGTTGATTTCATATTTGGAAGTACCACATCTTTCTTTCAAAATTGTCACATACATTCGAAAGCAGCAGGTCAACCTGGCAAATGGACGGGTTAGGAGGTTAGTGTGGGTTTTAGCGGTTAGCGGGTTCAGCGGGTTCAACATGTTATTACACGCTAAGCTAATGAGTTATAGTGGGTTGAACCTGTTGGATTCGCGGGTTACCCGTTGGGACCCGCTAAGAAATTTTTTCATCCTTATATATATATATATATATATTTTTAATCAAATGTCAAAAAAAATTTATTTTAACGGTTGAAAGTTCCAACAATTTAGATGAAATAAAGTTAAAAAAATAATAAAAAAGAAGAAGAAGAAGATAAATTAGTAAGGTTTTCTCATTTTTATTATTATTTTTTATTCCTTAACGGGTTAAATGAGTTCCAACGGACAACCCGTTTCCATCCGCTAACTGGCGGGTTGTAACAGGTTGACAACCCATTAACCCGTTATGTAATCGGACGGTTAGCGGACGGATTTTTAACGGACGGTTAGCGGGTGGTTAACTGGTAGCAGGTTAAATTGACAGGTTTAACAGCAGGATATATTACGACGCAGCGAAGGGAAAGACCAACTGACAATGGAGGGTTCGAATTCGTTAAGGGTTTGATTACAGGCATCATCGATGGAGATCCAGTAGTCTCCGCCACCATCACCGGTGAAAATCCCACGGTCTCCACCACCTCCATCAGTGGAAATCCCATCATCTCCGCCGCCTGAACCGGTGGTGATCCGTCACCACCGCCGTCGGAACCGGTGCTGATCCCATCTTCACTGCCATCGATTGACCGATACTCGTGGTCCCGTGGCTGGCACGACCATTACCGGTGACGCTCTGCCTTCGTCACTGCCACCGCCATCGCCATTGGGGTGATCACCACCCCGTTGTCGCCTTCATCATGCATTACACCTCAGGGGCTTCTCCACTCTATAAGAATCCTTTCAGCATTATGTTGCACGGACACTCCATCGGGTGGAGTGTCGGAGTGTCTGACAGGTGCCCACACACCGACACGTGCCCGACACGCCGACACACGTGTCGTAAAATGTTGAGTTTTCCGACTCGGCCCCAACATTTTGACTGACATGCCACATAAGCTTCGAACACGCCACGTTGCCAAATTTAATAATAATTATTATGAAAAATAAAAACAAAAAAACCTCACATTTTTAGCCTATTCTTTTCGCCGATCTTCACGACAATATTCTCTCCTCAGCTTCCAAGAGCTACGAGTCTCTTCCTATTGTGAGTCGCGTCAAGACGCTCTTTGTCAACGGTCTCTCCACTGATAGCCGCGGTCATCAAAGAATTAAGGTTTGAATGACGAGATTGGGGTGAAAGAGAGATGAGGTATGATTACGTTTCTAAAACCCAAATTGAAATTTGATTTAAGAGTAAAGAAGAAGAGACGACATGATAGATTGTGTTGGTTTAGTTAGAAATAGAGAGGGATGAGGGATTGAGTTGTGCCGTTGAGTATGACAAGAAAACAAAAGGAATTCATATATATATATTAGAAGCTTTTAGTATGTTTTTAAAGGAGTTAAAAAATATTTAGTAATTTTTATATATACTAAAAATATATAAATATATTAATTATTTACCGTGTCCATCCAACATAGTTTCAGCAGCATTGGGGCAAAGCTGGGTCTAACCTCAGGATTTGTGGTGCTTCTAACCTCAGCTGCTTTGGTATACTTCTCTGCGCCTAAAGCCTAAAGAGGCATTCACTGTGGAAACCGCTCAACAAGGTGAACAAGCCAAACCGCATCTGCATGGCGGCATCAGCTAGGAAACCGAAGACTAATGGACTGAACTACTGGATAATGAGCTCAATGGTGAGATCCAAGGCTTTGCCAAAAGAAACACCAAGCCTGGTTGAAGATTGGGCTTTCTTGGGCCCTCTTTTGAAGATGTGAACCTCACTCTCAAGCCCAAATGCCCTGGGTCGGAAATATGAAGCAAAATGTCAGCTCGATAAAAGAGGTACAAAAATGGAGGCTGAATCAGAAAGATAGCAAGATTCTTACTGCAACTTTGGAACGCACGTCATTGCTTCCCCAAACTATTGTGTCAGTTTTTTACTTTAATGAAATTATTTCAAACTTTGGTCGGAATTATGAGAACAGAATATGCCTGCCTGCATATACATGTTTCGATCATTCTGATCAATTATAAAAATTAACAGATATACATTGAATCACGTTGCTTTTACCCAGAAGCTATGCTAATTTTCTTTTAATTTTATGAGTTGTTCTACCTTGAATTACACGAAGAAGTTTGTTAATTGGTGACCAAGGTTCGCCCATCACTTTCTTTGTTTTAAGAGAGACAGCAGGCAAATTCTGATGCCTCCCAATCGGATAAGATTGTAAGTAAAAGTCAGAGGAGATCCATTTTGCTTCAAGATCACCACCCTCCTCCTTCCTCTATAAAACCCAACACTCCATTTTACACAGTTTCTTTGGAGACCATTCATTCTCTCTCCACCTCAGCAAGAGACCCAGAAAGGAAATACTCAATTTATTTTTAGAAAGAAAGTTTTGTGGAACGCTTGGGGTGTGTCATTCTATAATTGCTGTCCACCAGTTCTGGGCTGAGAAATCTCAAAAGCCTCAACCTTTGGTGTTGGAAAGCAATTTGGGAAGTCTCCCTCTTGGGTTTATACATTTGCTTAACTCAAAGGTTGTAGATGGAACTGGACCATTTAGTCGGTAAGTATGTTTTTGCTAGCTAAATTCAGGACCTTTATTTTGTTAGCGGCTCTGTTTGCGTGACGTGTGTTTGTGTTTTTTCTTTTCTATATATAAAAAAATATGGAGTTAAAAACTGGAGAGTCAAATTGAGTTTCAGTTCTTTTGCTTTCCTCTGAAACTGAAGTTGTTGAAGTTGGAGATTTCAATTATTGCTGGTCAGTCTCCTATGTTTTATCTCTAAAGATTGAATATTTAGTTCTGATTCTTCTTCATGATTATGAAGTTTGAGTTTTTTGGTTGATGTTTGATGCTAATTGGATTCAGCTGCTATATGTTTATGAAATGCATTTTTTTGTGGTTTTTATTTAATTATTTTTTTAGAAATCCTATTTATAAGCCTGTATAGTTGGGTTGAATACCCTTTCAGTCGTGACATTGGCATAGTATTTATCCTGATTCTAAGGTTTTCTGTCATAAATTTAGGATCTCACTTTGTTTTATTCCCTAAAACACACCTTTTTACCTGGCAAGGGAACCTCTACTTTGCTATGTTTCTGGTTCAATGGATTGGTGTTTGACCATCTGGCTTTCTGCGTTTTCTTGTGTTTATCTGAACAGCAAATGTTCTGTTTATTTGTTTCCAGGTTTCATATTCCAGTCTGAGTTCAGCTTCTGTGAATCCCACTACAATGATATCACCGTTTTAATCAAGGGTTTTCTGTGACAGGATCATAGCTCAATCATGGATGTTCCATATGACACAGCACAAAACAATGGTGAAGTAGCCAATAACTGCCTTCAGATCACTAGATACTCTCCTTACCAGCACTACCAGAACAATAGTAAATTATCATCATCCTGGTTTGATTTGAGAGTCTTTTATATAAGGATCAGCAACTTTAAGGTGGATGGATCTACCCCTAAATGTTTGACCCTCATCCATATTCCTCTATGCCCGGATACCCTTTTGGAAGTAAACGGTGCAAGAACTGGCATGTACTCTGATGGTGTATCTTCACATCTTAGGAGAGATCGGGTGGACAAGAAATGGGAAGAAGTCACATTTGTGAATACAGACAGCATAAGGTTCACAGGGAGTGTGAAATTTGAGGTGTTTGATAAAGATGATCTCATTCTCTCCGGGGTGTTAGATATGTCTAATAGCAATGGTTATGTTGGGGAATCAAAGAACAATGCCAAGCGATGGATCATGAATTGTGAATCGGAGATCACTTCTGGCACTGGATTTTTCAAGGGAAAACAACTTAATGGTACTGAATCACCTGCACCGAGCATTGAGGTTTACGTTGCTGGCTCCTTCTCTGGAACACCAATCATCTTAACCAAGACCCTGCAGATTGCTTTCCGAAAGAAGCACAACAGGAAGAGCACTTTGGATGCAATTCCGGAGTATGAAACAACTGAACTGCCAAAAGATGTCTCCGCTGATCTTGATATGGAGGTACTAAACTTTTATTGGAACTCAAATCTTACGTTAGGTTGCTACTTGTTGTGTTCTTCTGGTATCTTTGATCATTGTTTTATCTAACATATCTATGAGGAATTCTTTTAAGTTTAGTCCTACAATGCTTCTAGTTGTTGATCAACGACATCTGTGACCATTATCTGATCCAAAACTTTAGTAATATGATTATCAATCTTTGTTATGCTGCCTGTGCTTCCTACTTAGGATATTGTTCTCTATTATAAATCTCCTATTATTAAACAAGAACTTGCTTATAGAATCTTATCCTAGTTGTATCATGGCACATGAGAATGGGCAGGGCACAGTGTCCAAGTGATGGATGGGTTTGTTCTCAAGTGTCCATTTTGTTTCCTGTGGCATTATGTTTTACATCTTTGGTAGCTATAGTCAGACAAGCGGGGTCTCATCTTAAGCCACATGGCGAATTGTCTGTCGCCTTGGTGGACCACATTCTGCAGGGTTGCTATGGACATTTTGCCCATTTTATCATCTTAGGTTCTTCATGAGTAATGTCTTGGTGCCTAAACTATTCCAATGGCAGCACTCGACCTTGATCTCACTTCCTTATCCCAAGTTCTCCATTAAATACTATCCAGCTTCTCAAATCATTTGAATAATGTAGTGAAGTGCAGTTACATGGAATTGTAATGTCTATACTTTAATGTGAATTAGTGCCAGCATCTCAGGACTTGCCATGTTGTGAATTGTGATGGTTTTTCTACTTTCTTTTCGTTTCATTTCTTTCAAAAAGAAAGTCCCTCCTAAGATTTTAACCAGTCAGAGTTGAGTTGATTACATATAAAATTGTACTAGTCGGATTACTCCCATATTGGTCTCACAATATTATGAATTTTCCTATTCAAATGATTCGAGTTCTTCAATTTTCCATGCATCGATATGATTGGATCCGTTTGTAATTGCAGTATTGGTTTTTGCTTCTTTGGTTGGTCGAATTTCCTAATCTTGATTAAATGACAGGTGGCAGAATATAGAAACTACAAACCAGAAAATGAGGAAGAGTATGGCATGTGCTGGAGGACAGAATACGATGGCGAAGATGGTGAACTCTCATGGTTCAATGCTGGTGTGAGAGTTGGTGTTGGAATTGGACTTGGCATTTGTCTAGGAGTTGGTATAGGGGTCGGTATGCTGGTTCGTACGTATCAAACAACCACTCGGACTTTCAAGAGGCGGCTGGTGTGATATATGTAATCTGGACGTCTATATGTCTAACTGCGTCCTGGACTGAAGATTTTGACAGTACTGTTTGTGTAGCTGACAGTTAGATTTTCCTTTTAAAACAGTTGTTGCGAGGTTTGTTTAGAAGGGTAATCTAGTTGTGTAATGGAAAGGGATGTCTTTCATACTGAATTGTGTACAAAAACATCTCTTTTCAGATCCAGTGGTAAAGCTATATGGTGACCTGTGCTCGCTAATCTCCTAGATGCTCTCATTTCGGTCTGCAAAAGAAGCTGGTTTTACCGGTGTTGCTTATATGGTTTGATAATATATCTTTTAACTTATTGTATAATTCATCTCTAAAATTGGAATATGATGAAAGATCGGACATTGGTAGTCAGATGAATAGCAATGTATGCAAACTACCATCTTCAAGCATTTTCATGATTAACGTTCAACAGTTTTACTAGAATACTAGTCAAGTACTGATATAATTAGACTCGATTGTTTTTCTCTTTAAATGGCAATGTAGCCTCTAAACACCGTCCAGGTATCTATCATCGAGACAATCCGATACACCGGCAAGAGAGGTTGTGAACGGAACTTAATAAATTCCGATAACTCATCTTAGCCGTCTCTTCGGTTAAACCACCTCACTTATTCTATAGTACCTAGTTATTAGCACATCATCTCAACCAGCTTCTGGTTCAAGAGCTACCTTGGCGCCAGAATGGCCATTAGTAGCATGATGTATCTTGATATCACGGCCTCAAAAGGCAGCAGAATTCACATCATCTTGGGTCATTAATCTCGAGAACTCCCCATGGTTATAATCTAGAATGGCTTTTCCTCCAAACTCAGTCGGGGGATTCTCCTCATCAAAATATTGTTTCATAAGCTCCACTGTCTTTCTTGTTGGGTAAACAAAATTAACTGTGGAATGTCTTGGTATCCAAGAAGTATTTGACAATCTGCAAGAATATGAGGGGCAATGTAGCAAAATTATTAGAGAAGTAACAAAGGACAATGACTTGATGGGAAACAAATATCTCAAATAATTATTTATCACCAAGTTGTGCGATTTCATGATTATGAAGGTTATTGTAAGCCAAAAAGAAAACGAAGGCAAGATATCGGAAGCAACTCAAACATTTTAAGCTAGTCAGCTAGGAATGGCTGCAAGAAATCAGGAAAAATATATGAAATCTGAATTCATTGAGGTAAACATCATTACTGTAATACTGTTTGCAACACTGCAGTTATTGGCACTGTGTTTATTTTACTTTTGGAGCATGTAAGAAACTGTAGTATTCAACCATTAATTCTTGTTGCAAATATTTTCAATGGAGCTGTAAAAAGCAACCGAGTTAAATAATGCCCAAACCTTCTAAAATGCTTCAAAAATCCGTGGAGGGTTGTAGAGAAATGCCACGGCTGGTTCTGTAAAATATTGATGGTATCGCGTGCTGAATTGACAGGCACAGAAGTATTGAGCGTCCATCTGGTAGTCTATCAACCAAGTGCTTGACCCTCTGGAAGGTTAAAGACAACATTCTCTATACGATACACAAGTACTTGATGTTATTGTCTAACGACGTTGTGTACTGCAGCATTTGTGAAAAGCTTTAGTCATCGGCTCAAGTAAAGAAAGCCAAAGGCATTAGTAATATGATTTGATAACAATCCACTGCCTGCATTGCTGGTCTCAATATTAGAACACTCCTCCCATGACGGTCATGAAAACTTGCACATATATAGATGATGTTTCTAAATTGTGCGATTAATTACCATCACATCAGGCTGCAGTGAATCATTCTCGTGATCATGAGACTTTCCCCAAATGCCAAACATGGTCACAAATACAGAACCACAATCCCGATGTAAATGACTAGTTCAGCTTCAGCTGGGAAATTATACAACACACAACATATCAGCTGCTTAAACAAGTACCTCAAACATAGTAACAGATAAATTTAAGGGAGAATAAGCAGTAAAATAATACCTGTTAAGATCAGTTTCCACCAATCAAAAAACTAAACTACAAAGCAGTGAAGGTGAAACAACAGATGAATGAAAGATCAATCACGCAAATAGCGTTGCCTCCATAAACTCTCAAACGTGATTCAACCAACCCCAAAGCTTAGTCATGAACAACTCACATTTCTATTCCTTATAAACGCCTGCATCATGATCCATTTAATGAGAGGCTTCACAAATCGTCAAAGGGAAATGAAAAGAAATTCTGCTACTGTCTTAACCTTTGAGTATGTAAAACTTACATCCTTGATCAAGGCAAACCATCACAAAAGGTACATATAAAGAGCATAAACTATGAGAACAAAACCTTCAATCCATTTGCTTCAATATTCCACCATTTATACTATGATTACATACATTGGTGGAGAGTATAGCTTCAGTTCTTCAGATATATACACATGTGAAAAACTACAAACCTACCTTCCCAAATAACATGAACACATCACTACTCTCTACACATACACCTAACTCCTCCACACTTGGCTACAGTATCACTAATAAAAATGTGAATTAGCTGATGAAAATATTGGAGCTCCAGTACTGCTGATAAAATAACTATCATTGGTAAAAAAATTGCAAATTATAATCAAATGGATATGATATCTGTATTTTTTGACTGAAAATGTAATAGAACTGAGAACAAGATAATGAAGAGCATAATAGCAGGTTCACCATATTATATATGGAATTGGATCACCATATTATACTGTGAGCACATGCTTTTGTGCAAGACTTTACAAGGTGAAATTGGAATGTTAATCACCAATCCTGCATTTGCCGAGATCAAACCGTTTCCTTTAGAATCAATATCTTATAACTTAATGCCGCAATTAGAAGGATAGTAACAGATTAAATTTAGTACCCACTGCATTGAAATCGAGATGGCTAATCAAATTCTGCAGTTAGTGCTAATTCAATAGTCAAACCGGAACCATAGACTGAAATGTGATGTGTGTGAGAGAGAGAAAGAGAGAGCACGCAGAAGAGGAGGGAGAGCCGGACCAAAATAAAATCAAGATCTCCGTGCCATCCCCTCCCCTAAAACCCGAAAAAGACCAAATTTATTAGGGCTTTTTGACCTGCCATGCAAGCGCACCTGCCATGGCAAAGGTCGCTCTCTCCTACAACACAGTTTACCTTCATATCGATTATCCTAGCTCCAAGATCTTCAAGATTACATGAACCAAACACAGATTTCGTAACATACAATTTTACAAAACCAGCCGCCGCGCCGATCCAATTAAACGAACGCCGACGATTACTAATAGTCTGAAATCAAAATCGATGCGACAAAAACACTGAGTACGAGATCAAGAAGCATACGAATCGATTCGAATACAAGAAATTTCAAATTTCAATTACCTTGTGGATTTCATGACGCGAAGACTCCCTGAACCACCGAGACGACGGCGACGATTGGATCTGAAGAGATCCGGAAACGAAACTCCGAGCCGGAGACGAAAGAACAAGAAGAAAGACTCAGGTCGGGTCGAATTCGAGGACGAGAACAAAAGAGCTCCGAAAAAGAAGGCGATGAAAAGTCGAAAACGGTTAGATGAGGCTGGAAAAAGAAGCGGTTAGATTTTAGAGGGAGGGCGGGGCCGGTGTATTTATATTAGAATATTTGACAGCTGTTGTGTGACGTGGCGTAAAAATCCGACGGTTATGCCACGAACGTTCTGGATAGCAATTCATGGGCCGGGCTTTGCAAGCGCAAGAAAGGCCCACTGAAATTGTTATTTTGGGACCGTATATTTCCTATAATACAATCGTGGTGCCACTGTTCATAAGCCGAGCAAGCCTCGGCTCTGTTCTCCGGAGCCGTCACTGTTCACGGCGCCATTGCTTTCTTTGACCCACGTTCTCATCCTTCTGCTTCCCTCGATCCAAGCTGAGACCGATTCTACATCCACCTGCTCCCATTCATTTGCTTTCTCAATTTTTCCACTTTCCTCATCCAACTGCTCCCAGTACCACACCACCAAGGCTCTCTCTCAGAAGATCGCTATCACCATACCGATATCTTCGAAAGTCTCCATCACCACACCGCTGTACCACCAAGGGCCCCTCCACCGCGATATCAATCTGTTCTGTCTCCTCTCTATTCATCTCATCCATATCCGTCCCTCTTTCAGTCTTTAGCTCTCGATCACCCACCTCTCTTCAATCTTTTCCGAAGCTTCGGCTCTTTTTCTCTTCCTCTTCTCTCTGGTTTTCGGCGGCACAGCTATCAAATGAAAGGCTTCTCTCGATCTCTTCTCCAGAAGCTACCAAGCAAACACGGGCTATAACAACAGTCGACCAATTCGGAATGGAGATCTGGTGCTGCCGAGATCGGCCTCGAAACGATACAGGTCGCCGACGCCATGACCGTCGAGATGCACGTCGGTCTCGCCTCTGACCGTCGAGATGAGGCGTCGCGACCTTTCTGCTGCTTCCGAGCAAAACCGCCGGCGATGAACTCGATGCTGGTTTGATTGGTACAACGGTGATTTTGGGTTCTTGAAAGATTTAATCTGTAGTTACTTGAGTTGGGTTTTTTTTTATGGTGGGTTTTGTGTGCAGAGTATGATAAGGCGATGTACAAGATTAATGGGTCGGCGGCGCCCGAGCAGGTGAGGAGTAGAGTCGATGCCAGTTTCTGAATTCCCAATTTTTGCTATGTTTTCATTAGGGTCCAAGACCCAAGCAAGGATTTGAGGAGAAACCATCAGGGGCTCTGCTAATCGGTATGTTCTTAACAAATTTTCTTCGGTTCAACTTTTACAATACGGTCCAGATATGCGTGCCTTAGTCAGAATTAGGTTGATTCGCAATTACCCCATATGCTTCCGTTACTGATAACCCAAATGATTGATTTATGTACTTAGATTGTGCTGATTTTAAATGAATTACCATTGCTAATGCCGCGGAGCATGCCCCAGCCTTTGCCTGCAAAATTTTGAAGAATAACTTAGTTGGATTGGGGAAGATTTTTGTCATATAAATTCACACGCAAACACTAAGAAGCAGACGGTTATTTTTTTTGGAAGGAGAAGCAGAGAGTTATTACTACAGAGAGTATCAGACTTTATTACAGCATAAGTTTCCATTATGTTGTCCTAGAACTGAACTTTCAGAGAATAAACTACCCAAATTGATAAAATAACCCACTGCATAGATAACTATTCTTTGACTGATTTGACAAGTTTTATATATATTAGTTGGTTAAGTTGCAGTCTAATAAATTAAAGCCAAATTAAAATTTTAACCAATTAATCATGAAATTAAACTCTTATTTAGTCTTCTGTTCGTTGAATACTACATGTACAGTTTACTTTAGATCATTTAGTTGTTCCAATGTTATTAGATCATTTCACTGTATGTATCTGACCATTGGGTGTGAGATATGCATGTGGTTCTATTTCTTGGTTTCCCTGGGTATACCAGTGTCGGTGTGCAGTGTATTGTTGCGTCGATGTCATCTGACATTTCAATTATTTTGGACCTGACATATATTGGAGCTTTTCATTTTTGTATATAGGTTAGTTTTTAACTTTTTATAGATAATCACTGATGTAGGTAGATATAATACCTGATTACGATTAACTTGAGTAGTACAAACTACATATGTATGTCTTTTTTTTAACATTCGTTTCAGTTTTGTTTTGGACTGAATTGGTTTGAAAAGCTTTGTGGTGTCGTTTTAATCATTTTGTTCATTTAGTTGCCTTGATATAGCTTTTTGATTCAGCTACATTAAATGGCCATAGAAAAGCCATAACAGTTTTTTTTCCATCGCTATATCTATCTGTTTTGGGATTAATTTTTGTGTATGTTTCTTTGGGTATCTTGACATACATGAACAGCATAAGTTTCCATTATGCTGTCCTAGAACTGAACTTTCAGAGAATAAACTACCTAAATTGATAAAATAACCCACTGCATAGATAACTATTCTTTGACTGATTTGACAAAGTTTTATATATATTAGTTGGTTAAGTTGCAGTCTAATAAATTAAAGACAAATTAAAATTTTAACCAATTAATCATGAAATTAAACTCTTATTTAGTCTTCCGTTCGTTGAATACTACATGTACAGTTTACTTTAGATCATTTAGTTGTTCCAATGTTATTAGACCATTTCACTGTATGTATCTGACCATTGGGTGTGAGATATGCATGTGGTTCTATTTTTTGGTTTCCCTGGGTATACCAGTGTCGGTGTGCAGTGTATTGTTGCGTCGATGTCATCTGGCATTTCAATTCTGTCATTGTTTGTGGTGTATAGGAAGCTAAAGAGAAATTTCAGCAATTACAAAAAGTTATCTCAATTCTCGGGGATGAGGAGAAACGAGCCCTGTATGACCAGACTGCTTGCATCGACGATGATGTGAGTGCTTTTGATGGTTTTATCTACTGCTGCTAAATTACCACTCGATGACAATTTTGCTAGGAAAATGTTAGCTAGGGATGTTAAATGTTAAATGTTAAACTTGGTCTTCATATTTTTGCTTATGGATAGTCATTTTACATGAGCAGGATCTTGCTGGTGATGTTGCTCAATATTTTCGAGCCATGTAAGAAGGTTAGGATGTTTTGTTCTTTTTGGATATAATATGTTGTCCCTTATGCTATAGATTTATGATAATTGATGCATCTATAGGTCACTGAAACAAACATTGATGAGTTTGAGGCAAATATAGGAGATCTGATTCTGAAACGAAAGATTTAATTGATCTCTACAGCAAGTACAAGGGAAATATTACCAGGTATTTTTAGGTTTTGGAGAAATGGGATTTTCTGGGTTTTTACTTATCAGTGTTCTTTTTGTCTGTTCATTTTGCCTCTGTTTTGGTTTTCATTTGCAGATTCTCCTATGCTTTGAGCTTTGACTGTATAGTACCCAATCATTTTACCTCTGTTTTGTGTGTGGACATCAATATAATACCCCCTGAAATGGAGGTGAGCTTCAGCTACACGATTTCATGCATGCGTTCGTATATATCATTCTTCTTATATTATTACTCTGTTGATATGACTGCGATCGATTAAGACATTAGCATACTTACATGGGAACACAAAGAAAAGTTATTAAGACAGCTGAAACCCTTAATGAGCAACTTAACTTGATGACAATAGAGCGATTACATACAAAGCAAAAGATTTATCCAGCTACCAAGCATTTCTTGATCCTCAGTCTTTTTGTACATCATTATAATCATGCTGTGTTTTAATGGATTTGAATTGCTGGATTTGTATCTATTTTGAAGGCTTTTGATGTCTTTTTTTATCATTTCGTTCGTTTAGTTGCTTTCATGTGGCTTTTTACTTCAACTAGCTTAGTTTAATTTGATCTACTTTAAATGTTTTAGCTTTGATCATCCTAGCTGCTGTGCCTTTGTTTCAATGTTAAGAAATGGAAATCACAGCTTTGCATCAGTAGTTCATGATATAAAGCAGTGTTACTAGAAAGTTAATGAACTTAAGAAGTGCTGCAATTTTGTGGCATATGATAGGGGGGTTTGCGATGCTCATTTATTTTATTCAAGCTATTCTGATTAGGCTGCTGTATTTTGTGGCATATGATTGGGGTTTCCGATGCCCATGTATTTTATTTAAGATATTCTGATTAGGCGGCTGTAGTTATTTAAATTAATGTAAAAGTTGTTGAATTTTTATTTATGAACCAACTTCTATCGAATTGTCCATGGCAATCAACATATTAGATTCAAAATGCTCATGTATTCCGATTACAGTTTGTGATAATGCTGAATTCAACGGTCTCTGACTTAGATTATATTGTAGGTCTTTGCTCTGTACTATGTTGCTTTCATTGAAGTTTTTAAAGGAGATGTACAGACAAATGACCGTTCTGGGTGTATCTCTCTTGGGTGTAGGAGTGCCTTGGCTTTTCAGGTTTTTACCTTTTTTTTAGTTTGGTGTTATTCATTAAGTAGATGGGTTTGAAACTGAGGAGCAAGAGAGTGCATGTAATTTTTTTTGGTGTTCTGATTTCGAAGAGAAACACAGATATAGAATACATACGTTCTTGATCTTGCTATGTCTCTCTGTGTTGAATACTTGACTCTTTCTTCATTATTTTTGGTGTGTTTTACTCAGAAACTGATGGGTGTTAATAGTTATGTTCAAATTTGCAGGCAACGAGTCATGGAGGACCGATCAAGAACTGGGTTGCATGATTTTACTAGGGCTTCAAGAAGGGCTGAAGAATTAGGTTTGTCGGTTCATCTTTTGAGTCTTCTGAGCATTTGGTAATGTGATAGAAAGAAAAAATTGGGTTTGATTGAATGGACGAATTGAATTTCTTGGTTTGAAAATTGCAAAGTTAGATTTGATTCCATTGATTTGTTCAAAATAGAAATTAGAGCATGATTTTGATGGTTTTGTTTCCTAGGTGGGTGAATTATTCGATTACACCCATGTTTTGAATTTTGATGGTACACAGTAACAGAGATTAGAGAGAAGTAAAGAAGAAAGAAAGTGTTGGTCATATATATGTATGGACTATTGAGGCATATATAGATAGGAGTTTAGAAGTATTGATTCAAAATATTTTGTGGTTGACTGAGTGTAGGAATGTCTTGAACAAACAACCCTTAGCTGCCTAACTACAAATATATTACATTTTCTTATGAATACTATTTTCTTGCCTGTAATTCTCTCTCTCTCTCCCACCCCAATTTCAATACCTCTCTTTCCCATTTCTGAATTGACCTCTCCCATCATATCGACCCAGAACCCAGCCCTCCTCAGACGCACCAAACATCCATTTGAAGTAGATTTTCGGTCGTACTTTGCTTATTCCTTTTCTTTCTTTTAACGTTTTTCAGAAGCATTGTTTTGATTCCTCATGAAGGGATATATTTATCGGCCTTTTGTTTGGTTTCAATTGACTATTTGCTTTTCATTTGCTTAATTTTAACCTATGTTTTCGTTTTTCATTTGATTCTTTTTTTTCTCAACATCTGTTTGATTTCTGTAGCCGTGTAGGTGGAACAAATTCCGTAATCGATTTTCTATTTTTTTGCTTTTTTCATTTTTTATTGATTTTCTTTTGACGTCTTCAGAATCTCGGATCGATTTCTGCTCTTAAAAGGCAGATTTTTTTCAGTCCCGAGAAAGGCATTGTTGTGGTTTTATTTTTAATAGAGTTTCTTGCTTGCTGTGATTGGTATAATCGGAATGGGATTTTATGTTTGGGATTTTGGTGTTTGCTTTTAGTTAGGTTGAATTTTTCACTTACTGTTTAGTTGAGTTTAATTATGT
This sequence comes from Comarum palustre, assembly GCA_951800085.1. Taxonomy (NCBI): domain Eukaryota; kingdom Viridiplantae; phylum Streptophyta; class Magnoliopsida; order Rosales; family Rosaceae; genus Comarum; species Comarum palustre. The sequence goes on from OX637583.1 coordinate 24,259,650, forward strand.
TTTCATTTTTTGTTGGTTAAGGTTTCAACATTTGGGCTTCTGGATAATACGCCATAAGGCAGGTATGGATTTTCATTTATATTCTTTGATTTATGTGTTTTCTTTCTACATATTTAAAATTTGATGAATGCAGTGATTGGTTTTGTTTTTAAATGATTCCTAGATTTCAGCTAATACAATTTTTTTCATGCTAGGAGAAAAACATAACCTCATTTGTACACAAACAAAATGGTTGCCTCTCATGTTATACTTTAAAGCAAGAAGAGGTACTTCCCAATCATGCTTTTGTCTGATTCTACTATATTTGTATGCATATAGTTACAGATCCTGTGCTATAATAAGTATCAAAGCTTCTTTGCCAACTGGAAGATTTTAATCAGAATTAAGTACTTGAAATACTTTATTTGATGCAACATCAAAGATTCACTTAAATATATGAATGGTAAATAACTTATTTGATGCAACATGCAAGATGAAGTTATATATGAATTGTGAATACATACTGAAAGGATACATACCAATATTGATATTTCAAATTGGTCACTGTTTTGATCATGTTCAGTATTGCTATCTCAGTTTGCAGTTTATTCCCTTCATTTGCACAGGGTTTCAAGGCTGGAGTTCAATGTCAGCAAGGGGACGGAAAAGCATTGGTAACTTTTTTACTTTTGTTTTTGAACTTTTTGCGTTTTAAATGAAACCATTCTCTCTTTATAATGGGTTATGGTATGTTTTGAACTGTTGATAAGGTATCATATTTTATGGTATATATTGATAAATGTATTCATTATGTTGAATATGGAGTGTCTCGAAGGGAATGGGGATAGGTTTGTCTCTATTGATGTGTTTAAAATAGAAATTAGGGCATGATTTTGATGGTTTTGTTTTCTGGGTGGGTTAATTATTCGATTATTGATTGCTAAATTTGGTAAAGTTGGCAGTCTGGAGGCGATTCCAGGTTGTGAAGTGGTTTGCAAGCTTTGTGGGCCCACTTAACATACCGAACCAGCCGTCGGAGAAAGAGTTCATTTCTTGCCTGAGAAATGGTCTGATCCTATGCAATGCCATAAACAAGATCCAACCCGGATCGGTGCCCAGGGTACTTCAATTGCTATCCTTGCATTTTTATATATTCCTCTATGTGAAAGTGATATAATTACCTTTTATGTGTTCTTATATGTTTATCATTATTATCATTTAAGGCGGTGGAGAGCCCATTGCCTTTACAATCGTTGAGTAAAAGGTAAGGCTTACAGATAATGTTTTTTTATTATTCATTAGTTTGTTAATGGATGACGTGCCTTTTTTTTCAGGGATGTTGATGTGGATTGGGAGTTCCGGTGATGTCCATCCTTTTGGTTATCGCCTCATTGGTATGTCTATCTGTTTATTTTAGGGAGGGTTCAGTACGGTTTCAGTGTTGTCGTAGGGGTTTAATGGGTTTGAGAATTATGCAACAATTGTGGTTCTATAAAATGAATGCTTATCAAAAATATTTACTTTGGTGAAAATAATTCTTTACACTAGATTTAAAATAATTCTTTATTTTGTTTTGTTGGAGTTTGTTTTTACGGTATGCTTAATCATTTCTTTTCTGTTCTTCTGCTCTTTATTTTGTTTTGTTGGGCTCTGAAATTTATCAAAACAGTCGTGGTTGTAGAACTAAATAGTTGAATGTGTTGGAAGGACAATGTATTTTATCCAAAGTATTTCATCCTCATTTGCTTCTTCGGTTCTCTATCTTTTTTCCCTTAATTCCTTAACATTTAATGTTTTATTAGCTCATGGTGTGTTGTGCATATAAATTTGATTGTTAGCATTGGTGACTTATCTTTATATATTCTACAAAATTGGAAAATCAAAAGGTGTGAAAAGGATGTATTTCCATGGCTTTCATACAAAATAGTCTTGCTGCAAGTGTCAGTGTCTCATATCCAAAAGTCAGTCCAGGAATTCGTTTTTATAGTTTCTGGACAAGCTACAGCTTTGCTTCATCATAGCATCCCAAGGTATTTATCTGTAAGTTGAATGACGGTTTCTAATTCGAAAACATATTAGTTTTAGTCAGAAAACGTGCATGTATAACGTGAAACTGAATGGTCTGTAGATGACAAACTGAATTTTATTAATTACATAATTCCGACCCGCGCTGGCGCGGGCATTTCACCTAGTCCTATACGTTTGGATACGCGTCAGGGGGTAAACCTGGCATTTCACCCTTACAACATTTCTGAAAGTGACTGATATGATGCAAGCTTGAAAGAGAAGCCCTCTGAAAACTATGGCATTGCTTGGATTGGAATGTACGTCAGGCACAAGTTCATACACAATCAGAGAATGAGAGCTGAGCTTTCACGTCAATCTTTCTATGATGATTAAAGAATCTTCCATCACTATTTACTTTGTTTTGGAATGGACTTCCCACCTCAACCAACTTCGAAAGAATCACCTCAGCCATAGTTTAACAGAGCTATACCGCCCATTACTCTCCTTATATGGAAAAGTATTCACTACCTCAAACACAACGTAACAAATTTGTTGCTCGAGGATTGTCGAGAAAATACTGAAACAGAGTTGCAGCTGCAAGTTTTTGCTGGTGCAAGCATGGCGAAGAGATCAGATTTTGCACAAAAGCTGCTGGATGATCTTCGGGTTAGGAAGGAACGAATGGCTGCACCAGCGCAGAGCTCAAACCATTCAAATGAAATGGCCATAGGTAAGTACATGTCTAATCTCCTGAAACTTATACCTGGTCATGATGAAATGAAGATATGAGCGTTTAGATGTTCGTCATTACCAATTCAAACACAGCATGAATTAGGTGCTGCAGTCAAAGAGTGAAACCAAAAATTCATGAGAAGTATGATTCTTGTGCATTGAAAGCAAGCAATGTTAAAAGCAGCAGGTGTATAAGGATCAGTTAGAAGGAACAAACATAATATTAAAGAAAAGAATCTAGCTATTTGTCCTTTTATTCATAGAGTCTGCATTTGAAAGCACTGCAAAAGCACCTTCACTTAAAGAATTTCATTGTTCTAAAAACTATGACATATTTGTTGTTATGTGTCCCTGCAGAAAAATTACACTTAAATCTGTACTAAGAACTTCATATTTTTGGTAAACTTTCATACTTGAAAATTGAAATTTCTCCCAGACGATTGAGGTAACGGGTGTTGGATGGTAAGCATGATCTAAACTGATTAGACAGATCATGGTGGTAGACCATTTTTTTTATACAATGGTGGTAGACCATTGCTTCTCCTGTTTTGCTCAACAATAACAATAACAACAACAACAACAACAAAAAACAACCTTAAGTAGGATAGACAACAAATGATCTTCATTGTTTTGAACATGAATACATCTGCAGGAGGTGAAATGGTAGTGCATGCTCTAGAACTAGGCTGCTGGGGGATATATAATAATATAGTCAATTCCTATCTCACTCTATTATATCTTCACACAGATGCATATGCGTATTCCAAGCAAAGTTATAGAGGATCAAGGGATACAAGAACCCATGGAACAGTAAGTGATCATACCTGCGATCTGATTATTTATTATGGCAGATAGAACGAACTTTGTTCACTCTCCAAATGTTTTTTCCACTCTTGTAGACTAGTTTCAGAACTGGGAACCCCAAGGGCAGGTCGAGCGGAAGTAGCAGAACACCTATTCATCAAGAAGCTTCAAACCAGATGGTTGCTTATGGGAGAGGCGGAAGCTCAGGACAAATAGTAGATCTCTCAATGGCCTTGGCTTTTGCACTTGAGAATGGAGCCACAAAACTCACCAGAACAAGTTCATCAAGCAAAAGTTCAGTGATGGGGTTTCTAAATCAAATTGGTAAGGGATCCATGGACTTCAACAGAAGGGAAAGAAAGGGAAATGTGAACATGTACTGGGGTTCAAGTAGTCAGTTCCCGAACCTTTTAAGTTTCCATATAGAAGAAATATCAAGAGGGGCACAGAAAATAAACCAGATCCTTAGAGCTTGCTCTAATGGTGTTAATGTTGATAATTTTTCAATAGAAATCGGAAAGGAACTGTTTAAAGGGGCCGCTGATTTGGAAGAGTCCCTGAGAATGCTTGTGAATCTGCAGGAAGCTTCAGAATATATGACCAGCTCCCAAAGAAGAAACACAATCACATTGCTAGATGAAGATGAAGAGGACGAAGACAAAGTAGAAGAGCAAAAGCAACTGGGTCTGCCAAGGTTTTCCTTTGACAAATTAAAAATACATGCTCATAAAATCCAAGAAGTAGGGCGGATGCCTCTCAAGCCTAAGATGGCAGCTCTGACTTACCCCACAGGAGGTAGTATGGATGAGAAGCACATCAGAGAGATGGCAACCTCAGTTTCTCGCAGGCATTCAGGCAGCTATATTCCTGACATCAAAATCACATCCAAATTGTCAGACCAGAAAGTGTCTAAACCAGAAAAGGATAGGATTCCAAATGTTATTGCAAAGCTGATGGGCCTGGATGAGCTTCCAAAAAATGAAAATGTGAAATCCACTACCACACAGAAAGACAACACTCCTAAGACAACAAAAGAAAGAGGAAATGCAATGGGGCACACAATGCAGGAAAGCAGTAGGATTGCGGGTGTTAAGACCAAAGATGGTGAGAGTTTGGTAGTAACAAGTAGACAGAAAGTGGTAGAAGGCAATAAAAAAAACACTGTTTTTCTCCTGCAAGAAGAAAAATTCCTGCCTGCCAATATTGTAGGCCTTGAGATGGTTATTCATGATGGAAAACAACCCTTGAAAGACTTGATACGAATGAATCCCGTGACAAGATCGGGAAAGACAACAACCATCAAAACAGAAAAGCAGCAAACTGTGCAACTCAAACAGAACAGCAGTAATGACAATCGTGAAAGAGAGAGAAAGCAGGCTCACACAAGGTCTGAGGAACAAAAGTTGCAGGTAAGAAAACAACAAGATACAGAAATGATACCCAAGAGTACATCCAACAAGGTAGCTAAGCAGCCTCACACAAGCCAAACCAGGGTAAACAGAAACATTGTGACAGAAAGAGTTCCAAATGGCACTTACCGTGAGAATCTGGTGAGAAGAAAAGGTTCTGCTGAATTGAACATCCATATGAATGATTTTCCCCAAAAGGACTCGGATCAAGAAAACTTAGGAATTCGACCAGCTATGAAGGAGAAAGCTGTTCATCATGTAGCACCCTTACAGATAGCAAAAACTAGAAGAGTGAGTAAAAGTGAAATTCCTCGAAGAATGGATGAAGTAGTGACCAGAAGAAATGGAACGCTGAATAAGTTGACAAGGCTACCAAAGCAATCCATTTTGGAGCAAGTGACACATAGAACCCATGAGAAAGTTGGTGGCCACAATGGAGCGGAAAAGGGTAGAGCCAGCAGGTTGAAACAAGCAGAGCCACGCATCATCAAATCCAACAAACCAACAGAAAGCACTCAACCACTACATTTGGAACAAAACCTACAGAAAGAACCTGAGGCTCCTACTTCCTATGATCATAAAGAAGATGAATTCCGAAGCGTCCACGAACTACAAACTCTTGTTCCACATGACAATGTAAGTTCATCTTTCATAAAACCTTAAAGGTTCCAACTTTCAAAGTATAAGCAAGATTTTGTTCATCAATTCACACTTGGTGAGAACTAACTAAAAGTTTTATTCATTGATATTCAGTGTCAAAACTCAGTCTCAGTAGTAGTACCTAACGAACAACAAGAGCAAGCACCGATATTTGGAGCTGATCAGTGCATTACATCACCAAATGCACTTAATGGTAAGTAGAACTTATGGTTTCAATTCAATTTCCCATGTTACATTAACAAAAATCATTTCTTTTTCAAGAACAGTAATACCCCATATTCAAGATACAGACTTTACTACACCTATCTCAAAACCCATGCAGTTCATCAACAAAAGTTACAACCTTTCTATCTAAAAGTAAACATTCAAAGTTGCAGGCACCCAATCAACCCATGAAGACACCTATGACATTTCACCCACAGTACAATTGGAGCAACATAAGCCTTACAATTGGAGAAAACAAGAGCCACTTACAGAGAGTGAAAACCATCTGAAGCAGATAGTGATCAAGAGCCAACTGTTCCTCAACACAGCAGAGGCCCTCTTCAGACTCGAAATCCCCCTCGATATTCTCAACGCTAATCATGAGGCCAACTGCACCACTCAGCCCCAAGACACAAAGCTCACATTGGACTGCAGCTATGAAATAATGAAAAGAAAAGGCAAGAAGCAAGAGCTGGCTGTGCACCCCAGTTTTGTGAAGGTGTCAATAAGCTTTGTTGAGGTGAGAAATCTAGATGAGTTGGTTAAGGAGTTGAGTAGAGACATTGAGAAGCTGAGATTTTATGGTAAGAATGGGAAAGTGGAATGTGGGGCTGAGGAGTATGTGCCTAGAATGCTTGAGTTTGATGTGAATAATAGGGAGGCTGACTTGAACTGTATGTGGGATTTGGGTTGGGATGTGAATGTGAATATGTATGGGTTTGTGGAAGTGGATGAAGTTGTTAGGGATTTGGAGAGGCTTGTGGTGGGTGGACTTATTGATGAGCTAAGAGACCTGTTTCATATGTGAGATAGTCTTTGTTACTGGGATTTACTACAAAATAAGTAGCAGCAATGCATTTGGTCATTTGATTTTGTAAATGTTTATAGCAGTAGGGATTTCCAAATCCTCAGTTTGCTGGAATTCTGGTTCATGCACATTGATTTTTGCAAGTGTATTTTGTGATCAATACTTGATATCAAATTTGATTTTAGTGCTCTAAAATCAAAAGCTCTCGTAGCTCAGTTGGTTAGAGCACCCGTTTAGTAAGCGGGAGGTCTTGAGTTCGACTCTCAACGAGAGCAGAGTATCAATTTTTTATTTTTTGTTTTCCAAAACATTAACCATGCATCTCTCTTTTGTGCTTCTGCAAAAACAACCAAATGAGTAGTCTCTGTGGATGGATCAGTTTCCCCCTTGAATCAATTATGCATCTTCTGTTCCTTTTTCTTTTGGAATAAACTATGCTTCAACAAGAGGCATCAGTTATATACTTGTATCAGATGCTCACATTAGAAATTTTAATTAGGAAACAAAGTCTTGCTTGATGGGAAAGTTGATAGTGGTAATGATTTATAACATCATGCATGTTGGTTTTGGACTTAATGGACTTATATATGCAGAGGCCAATCTTCAATAGATACTGCCATACTGGGAAGGAGCTCGTACTGGTAGGTACAAAAGCTTTAGTTTCATAATCTATCTTATTATCAGGTCTTTAGTATTATTCAAAGGTTACTTCGTCACCAATTATACTCAACTTCTCAAAGTTGGTTTGCCTTTGTGCATTTGTTCCTGAAGTAAGCATATCAATATTCTGCTAATATACAACGAGCTTTATTCCACAGTGTGCCTTGCTTTCTATATTGCTCAAAGTTGTTTGAAGCTGGAAATGTGGTCATGTTCTTAAAGGGAGAGACTGTGTTCCTTAGTAAGGAAGTAAAAACATGTACTCAAATGTCTGTTTGATTTCTTTTTCCTTCTTTTTCACAAACTAAAGGGGAAGGTGAGTTGAACTGAAATCCCACAACTTTGAAGGAGAGAAACAATTGATGAAAACCACTATAAACTATATAACGCGGTGCTGGACCTATTTGCTTCGTCTTTTCAATCAAAACATGATCTAAATATACTACGTAAATGACTAAATTTGGATGAGATTAACACATGTATAGATGACTAAACATACCACGTAAATACCTAAACTTGGATTGAAATTAACACACATGTACATGAAGATTATACTGTGTACTTGTATCCAAAACTTGTTTAAAACTCACAAAATTGATTTGTAATGAGAGTGAGATAAGTGTCTTCATACCTTAGATCACAATGGTCGCAATGGAAGGCTATTTACGCCATTTTGGAGATACGATTTGAAGAACATGCATGCATGAAGAAAAGCCATATTTCTGCAAATTCCTCACCTTTTCAAATTTAGAACCACCCACTAAGCACCTTTCTTTTTCACTTGGAAACATAAAAGTAAAAAGAAAATTCGATCAAACAGAATCAAACGCTACACGTCGGAGAAACTTATACAGAGATTCACCTACACACGTAGAGCAGATTGATTAGTAGTGCACTTAACTTATAGCCATATATTAATTTATAGCATACATACAAAGCGTCAACCGTCTGATTATCTTTCTAAATCTGATCGGACGGTTCATATTTAATATGTATGATATACATTAATGCATGATAAAATTTTCGAACTTAATAAGCAGTTTACTTTGATAAAGTTGAAGCTCATCATTTCTCTCGAAAAATTATAGTATATATGTATAATATATATCAAGTCATGAAACCACTCATTACTACTATTTCAATATCAAACATAATCTTCTTAAATCCAATCGAACGGTTCATAACATGTATGCAATATATAATATAGGAGACAAACCCACCCTCTCCCACCGAAAGATCAGTTTACGGTTTTGCCCCCAAGTCGTCATCTATTTCTTGCGGGCTTCACTTCAACAATCAGACCACTCTGAAACAGAGAAACCATGGCGATCATCATCCTCCTTCGCACTGTAGCCTTCTTCGTTATGGCTTTCAACGTTGCAAGTACGTTTAAAATTACAGGTCTACATTCATGAGAATACATTTCTTTAATGCAAATGAAATGACTCAAGAAAATGCTCTGTTTTCTTTAATGCAGATTGCCAATCTTTCATCGGAGTAAACTACGGCCAAGTCGCCAACAACCTCCCGCCGCCGTCTTCCACCACAAAGCTACTCCAGTCCACCTCAATCCAAAAGGTCCGCCTCTACGGATCCGACCCTGCCATCATCAAAGCCTTAGCCAACACCGGCATCGGAATCGTCATCGGAACATCCAACGGCGACATCCCAGCCCTCGCCTCCGACCAAAACTTCGCCGCCAATTGGGTCAGCACCAACGTTGTCCCCTTTTACCTGGAAAGCAACATCGTCCTCATCACTGTCGGCAACGAGGTCCTAACCTCCGGCGACCAGGGCTTAGTTAGTCAGCTAGTTCCGGCCATGCAAAATGTCCAAAACGCCCTCAACTCCGCATCGTTGGGCGGGAAAATTAAAGTCTCGACTGTCCACGCCATGTCAGTGCTTAAAAATTCTGAGCCGCCGTCTTCCGGTAGCTTTGATCCTGGTTTTGGTGTCGTCATGAAGGCGTTGCTTGGGTTCTGTAGCGCCACTGGTTCGCCGTTTGCGATCAACCCGTACCCGTATTTCGCGTACCGGGACGACCCCCGACCCGAGACACTGGCGTTCTGTCTCTTCCAACCCAACCAGGGGCGGTTCGACTCCAACACAAAGATTAACTACATGAACATGTTCGATGCACAGGTGAGAATAAACCCGGTTCAGGACCGTTACGCAGTTTGAAACAAAATTGAACTAATTGTTTAACTAACTCGTCTGTTTAGGTGGATGCTATAAAATCTGCATTGAACTCCATGGGGCATGGTGATGTGGAAATTGTGGTCGCTGAGACTGGGTGGCCGTACAAGGGAGACGACAATGAGGTCGGTCCGAGTGTCCAAAATGCCAAGGCCTATAACGGTAACCTGATTGCGCATCTTCGATCAATGGTTGGGACTCCATTGATGCCAGGGAAGTCAGTGGACACTTACCTCTTTGCGCTATATGATGAGAATTTGAAACCGGGGCCTGGTTCGGAGAGAGCTTTCGGCCTTTTCAAGCCTGACCTTACCATGACTTATGATGTTGGCCTCGCCAAGAGTGCTAGCCAGGTGAGAGTTCATCATCATGAACAGAACTATCATTTCATGTGTTAAATTTTGAACATGTTCACTATTGTCATTGTTGTTGTTATTGTTATTGTAGACGCCGACCATGCCGGCCACACCTAAGGCACCTGCAGCATTGCCCAAAACGCCGGCGAACCCATCTGCTGCGCCGAAACCAAACAAAAGGGAGTGGTGTTTGCCTAAGAAAGGAGTGTCGGAGACTCAGTTGCAGGCTAACATAGACTATGTATGTGGACATGGTTTTGATTGCAGTCCAATTCAACCGGGTGGTGCTTGTTTTGAACCAAACAATGTTGCTTCCCACGCTGCTTATGCCATGAACATCCTCTATCAAACCGCCGGTCATGATGCTCAGAACTGTGATTTTTCTCAAACTGCCACACTGTCCTCGAACAACCCTAGTAAGGCTTTCACCAGAATAAAGTTACTTTCACCTCAAGCATGCATTTGTGTGCTTATACTCTATTGTTTCATATAGGCTATGATAGCTGCAACTACCCCAGTGGGAGTACCTGAAGATATAGAGATAGATGGCCTCTGTGTCACAAAATAAAAATCACATTCTCTGAGAGCTAAAGCTGAAGAAAATTGCATGGGAAGAGTGAGAATTATGTAGGAAACAAAAAATAGGATCCTCAATCCTTCTGGGTGTGTTTTGTACAACTTATGATTGGTTGTTATGCTTAGCTGAAATTAGAAACCTCTGCTTTCCGATCCTAGTGGTTTTCTAATAATTGTTTTGTACGTGTAACTTAAATGTAAATGAATATGTTGTCTATGATGAGACAGCTATTGTCTACCAAGAATGTGAAGCAATTTCATAGTGACGTTATGCTGGTATATTTCATTATATTAATATGGCAATTATTGTGTAGAATTTACACGTTAATATGCTAGTAACTGAAAATGGGTGTACAAAAACACACTTTGAATTGACAGCTTAGGAATTCCAAATGATAGCGTGTGAAGAGGAAGGGACTATGTCCTAGTGTGATTGGTTAAATTTGATTTTTCAGTTAATATTGGTCCGAGTATTCCTCACAAACTGTAAGAGACGCAGAGGCAGAGAGACCCCAAAAGCAACAGGAAGAAGGGAAGCACAATGGCGACGAGAGAAAGAGAGAGAGATATTGATTTTCTGATTCGAGAGAGGGAGAGGGATCTAGAGCTCCTTATTCCGGTTTCGAGCTCTGAAAATGCACCTCCCATATCCTCCACCTCCTCTCCAAAATCTCCAGCTACCTCTACCATATCAACAGCATCTCATAACCATCATACCTCCGGCCGCGAGGTTTCTCCCCTACACATTCACATAATGCAAAGAAAAATTTATTAAATAGAGATTTTGTTAAGATATGAATGATGTTTTAACATAGACACATACCTTGTTGAAACTTACATGAATTTTCTGCTTGCTTTGTCAGGCATTTTCAAAAGTCATTCGGAGCTGGGCCTCCAAGAAGTTCATGACAGGATGGTAACTTCTCATCTCTTCTATTTTCTTAACGATACATTTCTGGTGCTAAAATATCTGGTATTACCTATTCACCTTCACAATCTCTTGACATGAATACACAGAACATAGCACAGAAGTTTTCCTCATAAGTTTGATGCTTTTCTTTGAACATTTTTGCAGTGTCATTCTTCTTCCAATAGCTATTACGTTCTATGTCACGTGGATTTTCATCCGTTTCGTGGATGGTTTCTTCTCCCCCATTTATAATCATCTAGGAATCAATGTTTTTGGTAAGTGAAATTACTTGTATAATTTCATATGTTTGAGTCAGTTGGACATGAAATAAGAATGTTAATTTGATATTTCTCAAGGCCATAATCTTTTTAGTTGCAGAAAACATGTATGCTGTAACTACTAACAACGACTAGACTGTTGCTTTGTGTTGGCTGGTGCAAGAAAATTTTATTCTTATCATCTTTCGCTGCGACTGATTTCAATCTGCAGGTCTTGGATTTGCCACCTCTCTCATCTTCATCTTCTTAATTGGTGTTTTCATGCAATCATGGTTAGGAAGTTCAGTTCTAACCGTATGGGAGTGGTTTATTAAGAAAATGCCGCTGATAAGCTACATATATACTGCCTCAAAGCAAATTAGTACAGCAATATCACCAGGTATATGTAAATAACCATACAACTTCGTCTGAGCTTCTGGATTCTGAAACTTAGACCCATTTGACATCACTTTTGCAGATCAGACATCTAATGCATTTAAGGAATTGGTTATCATAAGGCATCCAAGAATCGGAGAATATGTATTGGGATTTATTACTAGTACAGTTATGCTTAATCGAAGGAATGTAGGAGAAGAACTCTGCTGTGTTTATATACCTACCAACCACCTTTATCTTGGTGACATTGTTTTAATCAGTCCCAAAGATGTTCTGAGGCTCAATCTGTCAGTTCGAGAAGGAATAGGTATTACAAATTCCTTAGTACATGATTTTTGTTGTTATCTGGGAACTATATTAATCAGATGATTGAAGATGAAAATTGGCATGAACCTTTTGATTTTAATGTGCCGCAGAAATTGTTATTTCCGGAGGTATGTCAATACCCCAACTGTTAACTACAATGGAACCACCACTTGTTTCACCAGAAAGGGTTCCCCACTTCGAAACGCCAAAACAATGAGGATGTTCATTCATACAACGGGCATTTCTTTTTCCTTAGGTTTGTGTCTTCAAATTGATCATGTAGTGCAATGATCAATATTTGAATTGCAACAACAGTTGTCAAACTCAAACAAAGTTTTGCAAAAGTATCAGGTTACAGGCTTGAAAGCAGCTGGATCATTAGTACTGCAATGAAGTAGAAATCAACAAAAGCAGATCAATCCTGAAGCCTCATCCAACTAAACGACCAGACTTACACAGACACAAACTGGTACCTTTTATGCTGTTTGTACTTTGTTTACAAGAGAAATCCCCTTTAATTTTCACCATTAAATCCAAATTGTAAATGCCTACTGTATATATCAGTTATACGTTTGTAGTTTTGTACATCCATTCTCGAATAGAATGAATGAACTACGTTGGAACAACTAAAATCAAAGAAAATTTGATCCAGATTTTATTGAATTCAAAAAATGAAAAACCATGTAAATTTACACCAACAATGAAATCTGTAGTTGCACTAAATTCATTGAAGCCTACATCGCTTGGTAGCGGGGACTGAACTTGAATTCAGCCGTATCGATTTTTTGCATGATATCACAGAAGGAACATTGTTGAAATCAAAATTGGCAGCCGAACATGTTTGAGAAAATCTATGACGGGATTTTGAATTGGGATAGTTAGAATAACTTGTCATCGCCAATGGTTTCTTTGCAACCTTGGCGTGATAGTGAGAGTTTTAAGGACCGCATAGTAGGAGGATTCTGCCACCGTGGCAGAGGAGGCAAGTAGCGTCTTAAGTAATGGACCGGCATCCATTACAGCCTGCGAGAATTTCCCATCTTTAGGTAGACTCTTGTCTTTAGCAATAAAACGATTATAATCAAATTCATCATCCATACCTACACCATTGGGAGTACTCATACTAGTGCTGGTAAGTTCCTTTGTCAAAGGTTGGTTCAAAAGACTCGTATGGTTAGAATCGCTGATATTCGACAAGTCTGGTGAAACTGCATCAATTAAGGAATCGACAAGTGAAACGTCATTAATGCATATTTCAAAGAGGCTATCTGACTCAAATTTGCCAAAGTTGGCTTTTTGGGGTATGAAAATGGGGTTCTCATGTTGGGCAGCATTAGGAAACTGTTGAACCGGAGCAGAATTATGGTTCATCTTGTTTAAGACTTCCAGCAACTGATTTCTGGCTTCATCTCTTTCTTTATATGCAACTTGTAAAAGAGTGAGTATCATGTCCGCATTTTTTTGACTCTGGATTGCTAAACTCTTCAATGATTCTAGTTCAATATTAGTGTCTAAAATCTTCAGCTTCAAGTCATTTGTGCTCTGTACATGTAAATAACCCATAAAAAATTAGTAAAACAATAAACGAAACCCTTCAACTCACATTTAAAAGATACCATTGCTAAATGCAAATCATCATAGAGAAAAGATGTACAAAAAAGCCAAGCAATTAACAAAACTATCACTTTAAACAACAAATATACGAGGAATGACGCACCTCTTCACAAGTTGTCCACATAGAACTCAAATCCTCCATAGCACCTGTGAGTGATCACCCTTAGTAAGAGGAGAGGATTCTGACTTATATAGAATATTGATAATATCCAACGAGGTAGATTTATAGTCACAAATATCCAAGAAAGTGTCGTCATGGTGTAAAAGTTTTAATAAGAATATGCCTATAAAATCATCATATATTCATTCACAATAAATCTGATAACAAAGAATTTAATATAATTCGTTACAAATTGTATTCTATTTAGGGAATACAAAATTAATTTTCCGCGTTTTGACCAAATAAATTCTTAATCACATTTAATTGTCATCAAATCACTTCCTGGTGTATGGTTTGACTTTCTTTTTGGGGTCTATTTATGAACATAACCATAGTTTCTAATTACCCAATAAAACTAGGTAATTATTTGAGGAAAAAATCTCGAAAAACCCTCCGAACGCCGCTGTCCCTTCTCGATCGAAAAACTTCATGCCCTTGGATGGAGCTTCGCCTTCTGTCATCTATGGCCTTGCACATCGTCGTCTTTGGATGCAGATCTGATCCTGCAGGCCAAGTTTTGGGGGCGACGACTATGGACTGGAATTGATCTCGGGCACCAAAATCTTGTCGGAGTAGATGAGGTGCAGAGTGGAGATGGTTTCTTCACTCTGAGAACTGCTGGCATAAGGCGGTGGGAGGAGCCATACTGGATGTTGTCGTCATCAATGCTTGGCTGGACGACGACTCTGGGGTTGGAGAAGGTGTTGAAAGAATTAGCTTCTTGATGTGGTAGGATGGAAGATGGTGACGATGAATTCGGGTACGGCTCTGCCTGGATGTAGATGGGAGGCCTTGAGTCGGCGAAGTGTTCTGGTGATTCCTAATGGGTCTGGCTGGTTTGGGCCTATTAGGCTCTCTAGTTGGGTTGTTGGCTCAATTTTGCTAGGCTCCTTGTTACGTGCTTAGTTGAACTGGGTCTTCATGGCCCAAGTTCTTATGGGCTGAAGGAATCCATGCTGCTATGGATAGAGGTGGAGATGACTTCTGTGGAGACACCTCGTCAAGAACCTACGTCTCTTACGGCTACGGGGAAGAATGAGGCCTCGGAGGTCGAGACTATGAAGCCTACGGTGGAGGATGGGAACCCTCTAGGCGCTTCATTGGTTTAATTGAATCGGGTGGTTTTGTTATGGCGAAGTTGTTACAATTTAATCCCGCGTCTACGTTTGACGAAACCTGTCAAATAAAGGTGTTATAAATGGATGTTCAAAAGATTGGTGTATTATAATTTGTAAGTCTAGTTAAGGTTAAGTTTGTAACTTAAAGAGGTAATTTATTTTTATCAGCCCTCATAAGTGAGTTATCTTGATACTACTTACTGAATAATATAATTAGTTGAGTTTCGATTCAAAAAAAATCCCCAATAAACCACAGTTGTCCATGCACAACTAAAAAGAAAGAAATAAATGACTGGTATCATAGGTGTACTGTCAACTAAACCCTAAACACGACACGATCTTAGTTATTTATAACAATTCATATGTTTGACAACTAATATATCAATATTATATCCTAATCTCAACCGTTTATATGTGTTTTGTACATACACGATTGTGTTTTAAAGATACTCCAGTATTGTCAACCCAAAAAATATTAAATTACATGGAGGGATAAGGGCAACGAGTTCCGTTGTCGTCCGGCGGTTAGGATATCTGGCTTTCACCCCGGAGACTCGACTCCCGGCAACGGAGCTTTTTAAATTTCTTTTCCTCTTTTTTATTCTTTAAAGCATTTCCCTCCCACGTGTCCAAAACGGCCTGAAAAGCGCGCACACACACGGTCCACGTGACGACAGATTGTGCTGCGTGACAGTTGGTCGAACCTTCTCTCGAATCTCTTTTCCAATACCCTTTCCGACTCTCGTCCCATCTCTAAATTTATCTTCTTCACCACACCTCTCACTTTCTCCAGACTCTCTCGGGTACGCTCGTCTTCTCTCTTTTATTATTATTTATTAATTTAATGTTCGCTCGTTTCCTTTCCATTTTTTCTTGTTGAAATTTCGGTCAAATGTCGAGTACGACCTGCTGTTACCATCTTTGGTGAATCGCCGCCACTGAAAACTGTTGTTGATTTTCGAACTGATTATATGATACTTTTGATATAGATGATCCGAGTTTTTACTGGTGAACGAGTTAGTTAGTTGTACTCGCCGGAGCTCGGTTACTCGCTTCGGCGTTTTAGATAGTGATCTGTGTGATTATGCTAGACCGGATATCGGAAACTTGATACTATTTTCCATTCTGAGCTTGCGAAAGAGTGTGTGAGAGAGAGATTCCGTGGTTAATGTTCTGTAGTTTAACAATCCATGAGTGTTGGAGTGTTATGTGATAGGGAATAACATGTTTTGGATGCAGGGAATTTTGGTTTTGAAGTGTTTTTTTCGGCGTAGTATCAAATGGCTTCATCTGGTTTGATCTCTGATGCTGAGCCTTGGAAGGATTTGAAGGTAAATTGATATAGTAGTTTTATTTCACGGTGTAGCAAGAGAGTAGTATAGAATTTGTACTAAGTGTGAGATGTCTTGTTGTGCAGGGCCATGTTCAGGAGATAAACAAGACTCATTTGCGTGATTTGATGAATGATGTTAACCGGAGCCAGGCAATGATGGTGTATGGTTCTCTCTTTGCAACTCTTTTAAGGCTAGGATTTGTTGACATGAATGTTACCATATATTCTGTGTAACTGACTTGAGCATGTTTATATTCTAATAGTGAGTTTGATGGGATGCTGTTGGATTACTCACGCCAACGTGCAACACTTGAGACCATGGGGAAACTGATCAAATTGGCAGAGGTGGGTTTGTTAACTAAATTACTTGTCCTTCCTGAGTACGGGGTGATGTGAAGATATTGTTTCCTAATCAGCGTTGTCTTTGCTAAATTGCAGGCTTCTGGTCTAAAAGATAAGATGAACCGAATGTTTGCCGGAGAGCATGTATGTTCAAATCAGTCTTCCTTGATCAATTATTACTTGAACAAATGTGGAATGTAAAGTTGCTAGTTTGCCATGTGGATCTCGTACTATCTTTTTATTTCTGGTGTTGCCGTCAGATAAACAGCACAGAAAATAGATCCGTGCTCCATGTAGCTCTTCGTGCTCCAAGGGATGCAGTTATACATAGTGATGGGAAAAACGTTGTCCCAGATGTTTGGGAAGTTCTGGACAAGATTCAGAAGTTCTCTGATACAATTCGGAGTGGATCTTGGGTATGTTCCACAATCTTCTTTTACCTGTTTTGGATATAGACTGCTTGAACTCTGGAGTAATTAGCCTTGCTGCTAGGTTGGAGTCACTGGAAAGCCACTGAAGGATGTTGTCGCTGTTGGAATTGGTGGCAGTTTCTTAGGTCCTCTGTTTGTGCATACAGCTCTTCAAACAGGTTAACATCTGCATGTCTCTGAAATTGATAAAGATTGCTTTGGAACAAAATTTTAGCCCGTGTTCATTGTTTTCTGATGACATCCTACAGATCCAGAGGCTATTGAAGCAGCAAGAGGGCGACAGCTGCATTTGTAAGTATTTATGATTTGCTTTTAAAATGCTAATTTTTTTCTCAAATTATCAATGAATTAAAAACCTGATACAACGCAAAATAGTTGAGCCACTGTAGTACTTTGTTATCTCAGCATAGAGAAGTTGATACCAGGTTGTTGATCTTTTTTGTTAATAAATCATATATCTACTTCTTGAAACAGCCTTGCAAATGTTGATCCTATTGATGTTGCTAGAAGTATTGCTGGGTTAAACCCAGAAACTACCCTTGGTAGGTACACATAAGTTATTTAGATCACCAAGTATTGGCTCTTGTAGTGGTGTAGTGAGTTAAAATTTATGTGGATTTTTTACGGTTCATATTTTCTGTTGAAATCTGCAGTTGTGGTAGTTTCAAAGACCTTTACAACAGCTGAAACTATGTTGAATGCGCGCACCCTTAGGGAATGGATTTCATCGTCTCTCGGGTTCGTGTATCTTTACTATAAATTCTTCAAGTTCATCGGTCTAACAGTTATTTAACTTTGAGGTCTGGTTTAATATGTAATGAGTACATATGGACTTGAGTTAAGTTTTGTTGGGATAATTAGAAAGTACCTTGAACTAGCTTTGGAGTGAGTGGACTGTTCATGTTGAAAAAAGAGCATTGTTTATCTTCAAATGGTTTGAAGCTCGTTATGAAAATTTTATTACTATGGACTTCACTTGCAAGTATTCAAGAATAGGTATTTACTGCATCTTAGTAGCTAATCTAGATTGTTTTTCCTTGTTAGACCTGATGCTGTGGCAAAGCATATGGTAGCAGTTAGCACTAATCTCACGGTATAAATTTGTCCTTCTGCTCTTGACATAGTTGATCAAGTATCTGGCAGGATCCCTACTCTCAACCATGCTTTAAGGTCTAGTCATCATGTAATTTTTTTTGTAAATGTTTTCGTTTCAGCTTGTAGAGAAGTTTGGGATTGACCCTAAAAATGCTTTTGCATTCTGGGACTGGGTTGGTGGTCGATATAGTGGTAAGTTGTTTTCCTTATGTGGATATTTAGAATTTGCTTGATGTTAGATTTATGTTTTTGATTTGCTGATTGCAGTTTGCAGTGCTGTTGGAGTGCTACCCTTGTCTCTTCAATATGGGTTTTCAGTCGTTGAGAGGTACGTTCTTCTAACTATTATATTTCAGTCACTACTTTGTAATGTATAGATTTGTTTTCTCGACAATATCAGGCATTACAGATTAGGTTAAACTTTTTATTATGTTTTACTCTGAGAAACACTGACAATATTTACTTGTGACACACTAACAAAACCTTAACTGCAATTTTTTTTTCTTTTTTGGGTACTAAGTGGTTATTCACTCCAAATGGCATGTTCCAGTTATTTTATGTAAATTATCATAATAAAAAAGAACTCCTTTTTATTTTTTTATTTAGTTACTCGGAGGTGATCATTGAATACTGACGTTCTGTACTGTACTTTAAGATTCTTAAAGGGAGCTTCGAGCATTGATCAACATTTCCACTCAGCACCGTTTGAGAAAAATATACCTGTAAGTGCCTCTAACTGTACGTAGAATCATTTGCTTTTAGTGATTGTCTTGCATATCCTACTGGAAATAGCAAGGGTGATAGTGTAGTGATAAATATTAATCCCTAATCAGACTGAAGGCTCTGGGGTGCTAACATCTGTGGGATAGATATGTCTGTATGAAATTGATGTGTATAACAGTTCATTTCTGATTCAGGTTCTTTTAGGTCTGTTGAGTGTATGGAATGTTTCATTTCTTGGATACCCTGCAAGGGTGAGTATTGATTCTCCGTTGCAGATTTCAATCTAGTAAGAAAGAATGGGTTCATTTTCTTACTTGTTGTTTTTCCTTAGGCTATCTTACCTTACTCCCAAGCACTGGAGAAGCTTGCTCCACACATTCAGCAGGCAAGTTACAGCAGCGCTTCTCCCACATTTTCATATTCACCGATCTTGTGCATTTACTTTAAGTTTTGGATAGTACTGCACTAGCGCTCCTCCCACATTTTCATATTCACTGATCTTATGCCTTCCACTTTTCACTTCACTTTAGGTTAGCATGGAAAGTAATGGCAAGGGTGTATCCATCGATGGTGTACTACTTCCGTTTGAGGCTGGTGAAATTGATTTTGGTGAACCCGGAACAAACGGTCAGCACAGCTTTTACCAACTAATTCACCAGGTGATCTAGACATTACTTCACTTTTTTTTTGTATTCTGAAAATTGATTAATATGTTTAGCTATCAATAATTGTCTGCATCCTTATGTATATAAAACCATCAGCTTTCTGGTCATATGTGAAGGCAAACTGAACACATTTAAAACTTCGGTACCTATCGTAGTACTCAATTTCTGTTGCGCTAGTGTGAAAATTAACATCTGTTTTTCCTGATCTTCAGGGTCGCATTATTCCTTGTGATTTTATTGGTATTGTAAAGAGTCAGCAACCTGTTTACCTGAAAGGTACCCTCATCAAACACTATCAGAACAGATTCTAGAATTCAGTTGCATACTCAAATTTGCATAGCAGTAAATAATTATACACAAATTTTCTGCAGGTGAACTGGTGAGTAACCATGATGAGCTCATGTCTAACTTTTTTGCACAGCCAGATGCCCTTGCATATGGGAAGGTACTCTTTGTCCTTATACCCTCAAATGATGTATTTGTTAAACTTATTCCTTCCTTGAAGTACTATGGAGAATTGAAGATTAATTTATCATCTCAGACACCACCCAGTAGAATATAGGCTTATCTTTTATAATGGCAACGTTGTATACCCTTTGATTCTTTTCTGTTTGCAATAGGATTTAGGTAGTGACACCAAGATAAGCTAAGCATTTTAGCATTGGCAGTCTCTAATTGGAGAAGACATATCGCTTAATAAGTACAATCTATCTACAAGGGTAATGTCTAACCAAAAGTTGGTTATTGTAGACTCCAGAACAGCTGCAGAAGGAGAATGTTGCACCGCATCTAATCCCTCATAAGGTGAGTTTCTTTCTGGTTTGGTTATTGGCTTACAGATAAACGAGCCATGCTAATTATGTGACATCTGCCGTAGACTTTTTCTGGAAACCGGCCTTCTCTCAGCCTTCTGCTTCCATCACTGAATGCTTACAATATTGGGCAGGTTTGGAATTTGTTATCCATTTTCTACCATTTGTTATGCTTAACTGTTTGCACTACCCCTGTATTCTAATATCGGTTTCTCGCTTGTATCCAGTTGTTGGCAATTTATGAACACAGAATTGCAGTGGAAGGTTTTGTATGGGGCATAAACTCTTTTGACCAGTGGGGAGTAGAACTGGGGAAGGTATAAGAACCTTTTCAGGTTGATCTGAACTAGACCAACTTGCTTTCATGGATGAACATATGTTTGCTTATTGCAATGACTTTCATTCTTCAATCTAAACTTTGCATTCCTCTGCACCTCACATTTACCATATGCATTTCGTGTTTGTGAAACCAGTCGTTGGCAACTCAAGTCAGAAAGCAACTTCATGCATCTCGTACAGAAGGAAAACCTGTTGAGGGCTTTAATTTCAGTACCAAGACACTGATGACAAGGTACCTGGAGGTATGCAAATGGTTACTTTTATCTTAGTCATCTGGAAATGATCTTAAGAATCAGTCACAAGTTTCTCAGCCTGTTTACTGTTACCAGTTTGAATGCTGGACGGTTGTGACAGTAGTTACTTTTTACATGCAGGCAAGTTCAGATATCCCTGCTGAGCTGCCCACACTACTTCCACGTATATAATTCCGGTCACTTCTGCTGGCAATTTTCCCCACAAATGCCTTGGGCAGAACGAATAATGTCTGCTAATGTTTACTTCACAATTTTGAGCTGTTAAACTGATCATGCTCTGGGTCAGAACAAATGCTGCCCAAAGTGAAACTACACTACATAAATGAAATGTGGTTTACACCACAGAATGGTTAGTTATTCTAAATCATATCTTGCTGTCTCTTGCAATGCTAGTTATTGTAAATCATATCTTGCTTTCTATTAGTTTTTGCATTCCATACAACTGCATTGATAAACTGATAAAGGCCATGAAATCCAGAATAGCAGTTAATCATTTCCCATTGATAATGTTTGCATTACAAGGGCATACGAGTCACCTAGAACTAAAAACCAAACCTACCTAGCTAGGTTGTTCCCCAAACGTCCAAAAAACTAGCTTCAAACACCAAAAGTCCCCGATTTCAAAACCATAAACAGATCAACAGAGAGACCTAAACACCAGTAGACCCAAACCCTCCGTCACCTCTAACAGTGAGGTCCAAATCCTCAACCTCCATAACATCAGGGGTGATGATCTTCTCAATTACCAGCTGAGCAATCCTGTCACCAGCCTTGATCTCAAAATCAACATCAGAATGATTGAACAGAATCACCCCAACCGGGCCTCTGTAATCGGCATCGATTACTCCCGCTCCCACATCAATGGAGTGCTTCCATGCCAGCCCTGATCTCGGCGCTACAAATAGAACAAACAACACTCAACTTTTGATAAAATTTGGTGGAAAAAAAATTGGCGATTAGGGTTAGGGTTTTACCAACTCGAGCATAAGTCCCCTCAGGAACTGCAACGCTCAGATCAGTTGGAACCAAGGCCTTTCCTCTGGCAGGTACCTTCGTCTCCGTTGCGCTACGAAAACCCAGAAGAAAACCCTAATCAGAATGCAACGAGTTCTTTCGCTGAAACAAGAGTGATTATAGAAATGAGGTTTTACCTGGAGAGGTCATAGCCAGCAGAGAAAGGAGAACCTCGCGAGGGCAAAACGGCCTTTTCAGAGAGCTTCTTCACCCTGAAAAAACTCGTCTCCGAAACGTCGCCGTTCTGGTGGAGCTTGGCGATCTTGAGAGCTGGCTCCTTCACTTCCTGGCTTCCGTTTTGCGGCTCGGCCATTTTGTTAACTTGGGTGCGAAAATAACGGCGATAAATTGGGTGTTTGGGATGAAGAGGTTTTAGGGTGTGGTGTGGAGATTGGGGTGGTTTATATGGAGAAGGAAGCGTGAGGGACGTAGTTAGAGGGATTTTGGCGCCAAATATTCCCGCCATGCCGGTCAGAGTTCCCGCCATCTTTCTGATCATGACCCCTTTGCTATTAATGGCGTCCCCCACCTTCCTCTGCCCACTCGTCCAGGGGGTTAATAATGAGTTGGTTGGGGCCGTGTAAGCGGCCTAGCTCGAATGCTGGAGGCCCGCTTATTACGTTATGGGCATATATTTCAGCCCATAGGTTGGAACACGAACTCGTTTTTGGTCTGCACTGCAACACTGCACTCGTTTTGACCGGAACTCGTTGATGGTCTGACTCCAACAGCTTATGTAAAATTAAAATAATTTTTATTTTAGAGAAAAAACATCATTTTTTAGCTCCAACAGCTTAGGTAAATGGTCCTCTATAATACAAAAAGTGGGAAAAGAGATAATCATTTTCTCTAAATCTATAGAATTTTTACAAATATGTATCTTTATGTGACCTTTATTTCTTGCCTTTTTGAATTCATTCTCTTTTCTAAAACAAGAACAAAATGTCAAAAAGTTAAAATAATTAACCCGATATTTAAGATTTGATTTAAATATATTTCTATATATTTATTAAATTATACCTAAACAATTAATTTCGTATAATAAAATATATGAGTTGTTGGAGTTTAGCTCATTTTCTTATAGAGATTTTGTGATTTTCTCCTCTACTATAGAGAATTAATACAAGAGCTGTTGGAGATGCTCTTAGACATTATCTTACACATCTAAGAACAAATATTAACAAATTAAGACAAACTAATGTTCGCATGTCATCTGTCATCATGTATTTTACCATAATACCCTTTTTAGTTCTTACATATCTTATCTACTGCTTCTGTCGACAAGAAAAATGCTACTGCCCTGAGTAAGAGCTTGCTACTGCCGATAGAAAATTATGCTACTACCGATTAAAAAAAGTGGCCATAGAAAATTGTGCTAATGCTCTAATATTTGCAATTTTTTCGGCCATTCTCTGGAACCAAACAATGTTGCTACTGTCGATTTAAAAGCTGCTAATATCGACACAAGTCTGCTACTGTCAACTCGAAACCAAACTAAGTTGCTACTGTCGATTTAGAAGCTGCTACTGTCGACTCGAAAGCTCTTATTTCTCAGGCATTACCCAACACACAAATTGCCAATGATAAACACAACAAATTCAAAGCTTTTAGCAACAAATTCAATTTCCTCTATAGCATTCTTCTCTTAGAGAAACGAGAAATTTGTTCAAAACAGAAAAATAAGAACAAAGAAAATTGAAAAATGTCCCAAGCCCTGTTTATTTTAATTATCCCACTTACGCTCGTCTCGTACAGAGTTAAGCGAGACGTAAGTGCGGTGTGCTGTTACGAGAGATTTGTTGGGCATTAGCAGTAAATGGACACTCTCGCTACTATTCGTCTTCAGACGCATAGGTAGTTGGCCCCGGTTTGCTGTATAGACAAACCCAGGATTCGGTCACAGAGATTTATGAAGCCCTGCAAGCTGTATTGTTCATTGAGCGTTCTGGCCCCTGTTTTAGTATACTGCATAGTTTTTCTCGAAATATATGAAATAATGTTTTTGTGTGCCAATGATTTTCTAAATGGTTTTATTAAGAGCTCAAATCTATACGTATATATATTTGGTTTTATGGTTTTCAAACCTATCATTGGTGGGTCTATATGTGAGCACGTGAGGACGACGCTCACCCCATACAACAGGTTGTTTGCAGGTATTGTGTACTGTGACGGGATAGATAGAGAGAGCTGTGTGTGTGGAGCCTCGTTCCTTTCTCGATGTTTGGTCCAAGTTGTACTCATTTTTCCTGTTTTACCCTTTCGAGTCATTTACTAGAGCATTTGACATATACAGTAAAGGTGTCACCCTGAATTGTTAACCATGTTTTATATTTTTATTGTTGTCGCTAAAGTTTTTAATTGACCCTTTAATTTGTCCACCTTCTACAAAATTGGAAAACCTCTAATGAATGTTTTAAGAAATTATTTGGTGTCACTCTAGTTAAATTTAAATTTTATTTTACTAACTAAAAAGTCTACGACATTAGGTTAATAAGTTGTTGGCACGTCCTTCAGACGTGTTAGCTTCTAATTGGCTTAAAATCGTGGCCACTGTAGTTTCCCCTCCCGGGGCGCTACATGGGGAAGTTGCTGGAGATGCTCTTAGTAGTCATAAGCGAGTAATTTCTATATGACGTGTCGAAATGCAGTTATTCCTTGTACTGTTTGTTATATTATAAATTGGTTGACTTCTGATTTCAAAAAAGCTAGTGAAAAACCTACTTTCTTTTTTCTCCTCGTGTTAGTTTATTATTAGTTAAAAATATTTATCAATTTACATTTAATAATAATGGCTCTAACCAAAATCTCATATTTATTGTTAAATCTCATAAGTATAACTAAATTTAACAATGATTTTAATGCTTTTAATGAAAAAATCAAATGTACGTGATTAAGATTTTATTTCAGTTTCCTTTTAAAAAAAGTATACAATATGCATTTGGCATTCCCACATGTCGTTTTTTCATTCCACAAATCAAAAAACATTAGTAGTAGTAATTCAGTAAATTTACTAATCACTAAGCTAATGGAAACACACCCTACAAATTTCACGAAACATAATATTCACGTCATAGATACGATGCAAAGATGAAGAAGAAGCATGTTCATGTGTTGTGTTTTAGTATTATCAAAATTTATAACTATGGACATGTTATATTTGGGGAATTTGTCCTATGCGTGTAATCCACGTCACAATCACCACGCGTGCGGAAGAAATCTTCACCCATAAAAGCAACTTACCAAACTCACAGTATTGTAAAATTATCCTCCCAACAGTAAATTCTTACAAATTTACCAACAATCTTTATTTGCTCACCTTTGTGCTTACTCACATAAATATTTATGTCATGTGTCTTTTTTTAAAACATCTTCAATAATCATGGTTAACTATATATATTTAAAATAATAATAAAAATTAAGTCTATAATTTCATTTATGAACAACATATAATATTTTTGTAATTAAAATCAGTTTTTTTGTATGAAAAAATACACATGATTTTTTTATCTCAAAGTGGAATTAGTTAATTTAGTATTTGTTTTGGTTTAACGGGATTGCTTTAGTTTTGTATACCATATGTAAATTCATACCTCTCATATGTTAGAAAATGTAGCTTAGATATGAGTCATCATGAAATTCCACATCGGGTATGAAGAATAGTCATTCTTGGGTTACTTCATACCCTTTTCTCCACCGGCTGAAGCCTTTTGTGGAAAACTTCATACCTTTTTCTCCATCGGATGACTAAAGTGAAGGAAGTATCGGCATTATTGAATGCGTCCCCTGCTGGCCGCTTCTGCATAACATCGATCTCTCTATTTTGATACATCTATGTTGTTTGGGGTATGAAACGGTTTTTGTTATACTTGAAAATAGGTTTGTCAAGTAACGAGACAGCTTAATTATGTTCGTCATCATTTTTTTTGTCACATGAATAACTTTATATTCTTCTTTTCCTCTCGTTGTTTTTCATACCCCTAGAATGATTCAAGCCATCTCCAACCGAATCACGATCCAAATTTCAATATCTCAACCTCGATCACAACCATCTGTATATTTTGATCTCAATCCAAAGAGAGCTCCATCAAATTGCAACTCGATTGTACGAGACACCAATGCCCAAGCGTCACATGGGCTTTGATACCACTTGTTATGCGGAAGTGGCCAGCAGGGCCTAACGGGCCCACACACGAGTTCAATATTGCCGATACTTCCCTCACTTTAGCCACCCAATGGAGAAACGAGAATGAGGTTTTTCATAAATGGCCTCGGCATTAGTGTGTGGTATCATTCTTTATAATCCAATGATGACTCTTCTTCATACCCGATGTAGGATTTCATGATGACTCTTATCTAAGCCACACTTTTTCAATAATCGACATATATAAGAAATAGAAGAAACCAGACTTTAGAATACGACGAGTCTGATTACGTCATAAAGAGTTCAAACTTGATTTTTTTTTAATATAAGCTGAGTCAAAGTTAAAATCAAAATTATAAGTTGTTCAAAACAAATGAAACTAAAAGAAAATGAAATTATAAAATATTATTGCAATTATATATAATTATCTATGATCGAAGATGGATAAGAAAAAGAGATGCAGAGTGGGTGAACACAAAAATTAGACCGAGGATGGTCGGTAAATTTAGACTAAATGACAACAAATATCTGCACCCGCTAAAATGCGCCGCGTAGGTTAATCGTTTTTTTGTTCACACTGCCTCAAAAGTTATATCCTCTTTTCTCTCACCTTCCCTCACTTGTTTTAGCGCCTCTCTCTCTCTGCAACTCAAATCGATCATCCATGGCCGACATCACCGGCTCCGGTTCCCGCCACAATCTCTCCGTCACCACTCCCCCCCAGATCTCCAAAGGTATTTCCTCTTCCATTCCCTCCTCGATTTCCTCACCCCTCCGCATCTTCTCCTCTGATTTCCCACCAAAACCCTATCCTCCCTACCGCCGGTTTTTCCTCCGCCGCCGCATTCGCCGCTCCCGGCACCAATTCGTCGGCGGTTCGTAGGGTTTTGATGGTTCTTAAGGCTTTTAGGGTTTTGGTTTATCTCAGCACATCTGATTAATTTAACCTAGGGTTTGTTTTAACGCAAATTATTCATTTTTCTGGTAAGGAGAAAAAAAACCAAGGTTTTAGTAATTTTTTTGATGTATCGGTGGTATGTGTCTTCTATTTTTTATTTTATTTTTAAAATTCTGTTCTTAATTTTTCGCTGCGATTTTTGTGTGCCGGCCTTATTTAGTCAATTATAATCTGAAAAAAGCTACGTTTTTGTTACAGAAGGTTTCGTTCTTTAACGTGTTTTAGTGGTTGTCAGTCCTAGTGCCAAAAGTTCAGAGATGAGTTCAGAACGTGAGCCTCTTGTCATTGAGTTAATTTTGTAGGAAAGACTGTTAATTTGTGTACATGCAATGAGTTTTAATGTAGATGAGGGTCTTGGTGCTGCGGGGAATGCAATGCAGTCTGTGTTGGCTTCTTTTATGCTTAAAAAGAATACCTGTCCTATGTCAAATATTGGGCTAGTCAGCTCTCATTTTGATTTATGGCATTATTAGCTTGCTAGTGTTAGTGTAGATAGTTTGGTACCATTGGGATAATGTTTGATGTTTGTTTATTGGTTGTGAAAGGTATGATATTTGTACCATCTTTAACAGCAGTGTTCAATTCTTATGTATGCAGCTGGACAAGGTTCTGAGAATCCTATCCCACTGTCACCGCAATGGCTTCTGCCAAGGCCGGGGGAGAATAAGCCTGGGGCGTTAAGTGGGGTATGCTCTTATCACTTTCATGACTTGTGTAATTTTCTTATCAGGATTCAGGCTTACTTAGATAGGAGGAATGCTATTACACTGTATTTTCTGTAACTCCTAACAGCATGCTCTTTTATCTTGATTATGATAAAGCGCTTAGAACATTGCGTCAGAGTATTATCTTTATTTCTCTTTTCCATCATAGATGCAGGGAAAACCTCTCAGCCCACACCCTTCATTTGGGAATCGCTCGGACACCATGAAATTGTCAGCAAATGGTGAGGATATTCATGCTACCCAGAAGAAAAAGGATGTTTTTAGGCCATCCTTGATGGACATGGAAACTGGTGGTCGTCGTGAACGCTGGCGTGATGAAGAAAGAGACACCAATTCTGCTGTGCGGAAGGATCGGTGGAGGGATGGGGACAAAGAACTTAATGACACTCACAGGATGGATCGTAGGACGGAAAATGCACCGACAAAGCACTTTGGAGAGGCACGTCGTGCACCACCAGAAAGGTGGACCGACTCAAATAACAAGGAGTCCAACTATGAGCAACGACGAGAGAGCAAATGGAACTCGCGTTGGGGTCCTGATAACAAGGAGGCAGAAGGTTTGTGTGACAAATGGGCTGACTCAGGCAAAGATGGCAGCATTCCGGATAAAGGATTGTCTCATGTTGGAATTCATGGAAGGGATGAAAAGGATGGCGATCACTACCGGCCCTGGAGATCAAACTCTTCTCAAATTCGGGGAAGGGGGGAGCCTTCTCATAACCAGACTCCGCCAGTCAACAAATATATTCCTGGTAGGGGCCGTGGGGAAAGCACACCTCCAACCTTTTCTGTTGGCCGTGGAAGGGCTAGCCCTTTTGGAAGCTTTATGAGCAGTGTTCCTACAATTTCTCAATCTGTAGGAATTTCGGACAAAGGTGAAATTGAACATGGAGAGCCTCACCCTTTTAGGTATAGTAGGACAAAGCTGCTTGATGTATACAGGGCGGCTGATGTGAGATCGTATCGAAAATTAGTTGATGAGTTTATAGATGTGACTTCTCTTACACTGGAAGAACCATTGGAGCCTCTGGCTCTTTGCGCACCTAATTCTGAGGAAATGGTAATGCCTATTCATTATA
Organism: Comarum palustre; assembly: GCA_951800085.1. Classification (NCBI taxonomy): domain Eukaryota; kingdom Viridiplantae; phylum Streptophyta; class Magnoliopsida; order Rosales; family Rosaceae; genus Comarum; species Comarum palustre. The sequence continues at coordinate 24,288,713 of OX637583.1, forward strand.
AGTTATTCATAGAATAATTCTGATCCTTTCAGGAGTACAAATGAGCACTTTTTCTTCTTGAGCAGGCTCTTCTGAAGGGAATTGATAAAGGAGATATAGTAAGTAGTGGTGTACCTCAAGTTTCCAAAGATGGAAGGAACTCGGTTGATTTTACACAAACTAGAAGAACAAAACTTGGTAGAGCGGTGATCTGTATATGTGTGTGTACTCTATTTGTGTATTATCTCAATTGAGGACTGACTTGTTGGACTGGGTTTTCTGAGCAGGAAGTAGAGAAGACATCCCCCTGGAAAATACCGAGGCTAAGGATGAACACAGTGTTAGTTCTAAAGGCGGTCTTTCGAGTTATTTAGAGAACTCTCCTCATGAACAGCAATCACATCATCATGGGTCGAGCCTAAAAGCCGAGGCAACACTGGATCAGAAGACACACTCAGAGAACAGGTTCAGAGCTGAAGGTATGTTTTTGGACAAACATCGCTTATGATTGAATTGCACTAAACATGCTGGTGTTGGTGTGGATTGGATGGAAATGACTTAGTTCATTAACCTGTGGTTCAATGTCCATGAAAAAATTATTTTCTTGATTATATTGGTTCAATAGGTTTTCTTCTGTACCATTTGTTTTGTTTGTATCTTTCCTTTTCAAATTTGAAGGTGCCATGTGAGAATGTTTCACTTGTTTTGTACTTAAAATTACTACTGTTGGCTGATCACTAAACAAACTGCTTAATTGGATTTCTATTTGCAGCTCTTAGAGACGATGGAGGTCCTTTTAGAAAAGCCGACGAGGCACCTAGTAGCAGGGAGTTGAGCGTATCGGGAGGAGTGACTGCTCATTCTGGCACTTCGTGGAGAGCTCCATCACAGATGGAGCGCTCAAATACGGTCCTTCATGATTGGCAAGGTACTCCCAGAGATATGAAGTCAGGCACACCCCCTGCTATGACGTGGTCACAGAGACAGAAAGATCTAAATAATGACTGCGAAAGTAATCTGGCTGATCAATCTTACACCAGAAATGATGCGAAATGGAAAACCACTGAGGATCCTATTATTAGATGGCAGCTATCTGGAATTCTAGATAGGGAACAGGAAGTGAGAAAACCTCAGCAGCCTTCACTGGAGGAACTCCAACTTTATTATAGGGATCCTCATGGTGTAATTCAAGGCCCTTTTTCTGGGGATGACATTATTGGCTGGTTTGAGGCCGGATATTTTGGTATAGATCTGCAAGTTCGTGTGGCAAGTGCACCAAATGAGTCACCATTTTCAGCACTTGGTGATATCATGCCTCATTTACGGGCTAAAGCTAGGCCACCACCTGGATTTAGTGCACCTAAAAATGAAGTCATGGATACCTCAAGTAGGTCAAATTTTGGTAATGTGGGGAAGATTCATACTGGTTTAAGTGAGGCAGATATAGTAAGAACTGAACCAAGGCTTAATCAAACTTCATTGACTGAAGCTGAAAATAGGTTTCTGGAGTCTCTGATGTCTGGCAATACAAGTAGTTTTACTCATCAGCAGGTCCCTTTTTCTGAAGGTTAGTTTTTATTTTTAAATGTCAGTATTAATATGAATGAACTTATTGAAATTGATTCAAGATGGCTATATGATTTCCCCTTGTCATATGTTCAATTAACATGGTGCTCTATGGCTCAATCTTTTATGTTCTATTTGTAGGTTTGCAAGGATTTGTTGGAAATATTTCTCATGGTTTGCCTTCCTCTGGATTGGAAAACCTGTTGGCCAAGAGAATGGCGCTTGAAAGACAGAGGTCTATACCTAATCCTTATCTTGAAAATCCCCATAGCCAAAATGCTGATATCAAGTCAGTCCTTCAAGGATTAACTGATAGGTCATCTGGTATAAATAACAATGCTGCTGGTTGGTCAAGTTTTTCTGGTCAAGGGTTAGATCCACTACAGAGTAAGATAGACATGTATCATGATCAAAGTTTTCCTCCCCAAGCGCCTATTGGTTTCCAACAACAGAGGTTGCAACCCCAAAATCAACCATCCTTTCCAAATCTACTATCCCAAGTTGTTGACAGTCCATCAACGCAAGAGAAATTGCTCTCTTCTGGGTTATTGCAAGATCCCCAGCTGATGAATATGTTGCAACCACAATACTTGATGCAGTTGCATTCCCAGGCACCTGTTCCAGCGCAGATGTCGTTATTGGAGAAGATGGTGTTGATTAAGCAGCAGCAACAGAAGCAGGAAGAGGAACTTTTAATGAGGCAACAACAGCAGCTCCTTTCCCAAGTTCTTGCGGAGCATCAGTCCCGCCAAAATTTTTCTGAGCCATCTTTCGGACAGTTACAAGCTGCTGCCGTTTCAAAAGGGAATGTATCTATAGATCCCTCTCAGCTTCAGGCATCACAAGAAATGTTTTCACTTGGTACAAATGTGCCAGTTTCTAATATGCAGAATGAGCTCACTGCTAACTTTATGGGTGTGCCTCAAGGCACTCAAGATATCGGTCATAATGCAAGTGATGGGCTCCCTGCTTTGCCTCTATCACATCAGGTCTTTGGGAATATTATTCAGCAAAGAAGTTGGGAGAATACTCATGACGGACCATTTATCCATCAAGATTCGTTGCCTGTGCCAAATATTGCTGAGAGATCATCCTTGCTTGAGGGGGGTCATGTGCAAAATTCCACCATGGATTCTGACTTCAATGGTGCTAGAACTGTGGAGCAAGCATCAGAAAAAACTTCCAGAGATGCGGCAACTGAGGTTGTTTCTGAGACTGTTGCAGATTCTGCGTCTTCAAAGTCTCAAAGTTTTATTTCTATGCCACCAGGAGTTCATGAGGAAGATATACCTGAGCATGCCAATGATGGGAAGGCTCAATTTGATAGTCAGGTTGAAGAGCAGGTGGTTGAAAAGGAAAAAGGTAACGATGAGGCTTCTTTGGTGACTGAAGTAAAGAATGCTGAAGCACGTGGGCAAAAGAAGACATCTGAGAAGAAGTCCAAGAAGCAAAAAGCTTCCAAGGCACAGTCCACAAGTGACCAGGCACAAGGAGCATCAAAATCTGCCTCTTCTCAGCAAATAGAGCAGTCCGAAACTGACCTCAATTCAGGAATCGGTACTTCGGAGACTGTGCAATCCCAACAAGCTGGAGGGGATACTGGATTTCTTCAAGTCAAGGTTGACTCTAAACCAGTTGAGCATGTTGCTTTGCAGAATACCCAAGTACCTGTTGGACAGAGAGGTTGGAAACCTGCTCCTGGTTTTAAGCCAAAATCACTTTTAGAAATTCAACAGGAAGAACAGATGAGAGCACAAACTGAAGTTGTAGTATCTGAAGTCCCTAATTCAGTTAACTCACCAAGTTTATTGACTCCTTGGGCTGGAGTTGTGGCCAATTTAGACCCAAAAATATCTAGAGAGAATGAGAGAGATGCAGAGATTAATGAATCAAATGTCAGGAAACCTGGAATTTCAAATCCTAGGAGCAAGAGCCCGTTACATGATCTTTTGGCAGAGGAGGTTGTGTCGAAAGCTAATCCAGTCATCGAGGTTCCTAATGGAATTTTAAGTCAGCCGTCTCCACAAGTTGTACCTCATTCAGTACCTGTGGATGATGATAACTTCATCAAGGCTAAAGACACCAAAAGGAGTCGCAAGAGGTCGGCAAAATCAAAGGGTTCTGCAACTAAGGTTTCAGGAGCAGTCACCGCAGTAGAACAGCTTATTAGTTCAAGCCCTACTGAGAAAGTCAAGAGCTCCCGTTCTGTTCAACAGGAGGAAGTATTACCCACAATTCCATCAGGGCCTTCCTTGGTAGATTTTGTTCTTTGGAAGGGAGAAACTACGAACGCTGCTCCATCTCCAGCATGGTCTACTGACTCTGGGAAGCTTAATAAACCAACATCTTTAAGAGATATTCAAAAGGAGCAGAAGAGGGTTTCCTCTGCTCAGCACGTGAACCAGATTACTACTCAGAAATCCCAGCCAACTCAAGCCACTCATAATAGTACTCCTTCATGGTCACTTTCAGGATCATCTCCATCAAAGCCTGCTTCTCCAATCCAGATCAATTCCCATGCTTCTCAGTCAAATTATAAAGGAGACGATGACCTATTCTGGGGCCCAATCGACCAATCAAATCAAGAAGCCAAACAGTATGTCATTATCTTTTTCTCCATCTTAAATCAATTCGACTTGTTTGGTACAGATTTCTATTTCTTTCCGTCGGGTTATTCTATTTTTTTGATGCAATGAGATTTTGCCTTTGACATGACTTTATTTTGTTTGTCCATCTGTGTGCAGAGCTGATTTTCCTCAGCTGGCAAGCCAGGGCAGTAGGGGAATGAAAAGTACTGCAAAAGTAACTTCAGCTGGTTCATTAAGCCGGCAGAAATCTGCAGGTGGCAAAGGAACTTCATCCTCCCCCGCCCCTGCTCAGTCATCTGTGAAAGGAAAAAGAGATGCCATAACCAAGCAATCAGGTATGCTTTTATGGTATTGTTGAACATTCCATCGAGATACTAACAATAACTTATGTAACCATCTTCTTTTGGCATTTCAGAAGCAATGGACTTCCGAGATTGGTGCAAGAGTGAGTGCCTTAGGCTAATTGGGACAAAAGGTATGCACAGTGTATATCTTTATGAATGTGTCTGTCATTCCATCTTCGTCAATTTAAGTTTAGCATGGCTTCTAGTCATCAGAAGTGTAGGAGGGCATATTAAGATCATTACTTTTTAATTGTTATGTGGGGGCAAAGGAATTTGATTAGTAGATTTCATATGTTTATTGATGACTTGTTTGTTGCAATGCCCTTTCTCTTTCCTTGCTAGATACGAGTGTTCTTGAATTTTGCTTGAAGCAGTCTAGATCTGAGGCTGAGTTGCTTCTGATAGAGAATCTTGGGTCTTATGATCCTGATCATAAGTTCATTGAACAATTTCTCAACTACAAGGAGTTGCTACCAGCTGATGTCCTTGAAATAGCTTTCCAAAGTCAGAATGTTCAAAAGGCCACTGGATTCAGTGGTGCAGGTGTCAATTCCCACAGTGCAGATGCTGGTGATGTTGCTCAAGATGGTGGGTCATCCAAAGGGGGTGGCAAGAAGAAGGGGAAGAAAGGGAAGAAGGTTAGCCCTGCTGTCTTGGGCTTTAATGTAGTTAGTAACCGTATCATGATGGGTGAGATCCAGTCAGTCGAAGACTAGGAGGTTTTAAGAGGCAGAGGTCAAGACAGTCGCCAGGAGGTTTTAAGAGAGGCAGAGATCAAGACAGTGGAGGACTAGGAAGTTTTAAGAGTTGTAAATAGTTTTTGGCTTTGGACCTGTAAATGCTATTTACATTTTAGAGTTTTGCCTTTTCCTCATGTAACGCCACAGCAGCAGTGCTAATTTTCTGCTGGAGCAATTTTTGTGTAATCTTACTGGAGAGATTACTTCTTTTATTTTTGTCACTTCAGATTCTGTGGGAAGCTTAATCATCAATCTATCTGCACTTGGTTCAATTCTTATCTTCTGCTGTAGTATAGTTGTGGTAGCCAGCAATAGTTGGACTGTCCAATTGCGACGTGAGGACCTTGCTTATTGTCCTGATTTGGTGCATTTTGATCATTGCCAATTGATTTTGGCTTCCAGAATTCCTTCACTGAAAATAGCAGTTTGAACTATAAAAGTACAAGTAATTTACCCAATTTCATGGGCGAAAACGAATTCTACACTTGGGCATTAGAGATCACCATCACTTGAGCTAATGGTGGTGCATTGATGTGCAGAAGCAAAAACATGGAACTGATGCTAGTTATGAATTTATCCTCCTAGCATCAGTAGTCCATGACTTATGATCCAGCTTCAATGGCTAACGTCAACCGTGTATTGATGAATCAGTTGTTAACAGAGTCAACTTACAAGCTTGTGGTTTTTCAATTCCAATATGCATAAAGGCAACTTCTAACTTCTTTTGAGTCATTCTAGCATCACTAGTCTTATGATTTTACTCATGACCGAGCTTAAATGACACGCCAATTGTGTCTTATGAAGCTATTAAAACTTTTGTTAACAGTTATTAAGTCAATTTCCAAGCTTGTATTTTCTTTGTATCTTGTCATACCGATCTCGGAAACCTCAGTTTTTTTTTTTTTAAAAAAACTTATTACCCATCGCTTCATGTTTCACCCAATTCGGCCATAACGTCTATAGCTCACTAATTTTCAAGAAATTTGAATTTTTCTGGACCTGTTGGTTTTTCAATTCGCTTGGCACATCTTTAACAATTCTTGTAAAACTATGATTATCTTGATTTTAGAGGGAAAACATCGATTTTTTACTCTAACAATTCATGTAAAACATCATCTAAAATAAAAAATGAAAAGAAAGAGAACATGGTCCTTTATATATATATATATAATTCTCAAAATTTGTATATTTAATAAGAGAACCTCAAAAATTTATTATTTGACTTTTATAATTCAATCTCTATCTTAAAAAAAAGAAAATGACATTATCTCTTCTCAATGAAAAATAGAAAAACTAAAACAATTAATCATGTGATTTTAATATGAACAACTATAAAATACTTATATAGGTTAATTAAATTATATAAAAAAATATTTAATTTTGTAGAATATAATAAAAAAGCTTTTTTAGTTGAACTCGTTTTTTTATAAAAATTTTATGATTTTCTCTTTTAATAGAAAAATTAAGAATTGTTAAGAGATACACTCACAAGAAACATATTTTGAGTCATTCTAGCATATGTACTCCACAACCTTTAGGAGAGCTTAAATGGCTAACGTTAACCGTTTCTTGTGAAGCTGTTGAATCTTTTATTAACAGAGGTAGAGGTGGCAAACGGACGGCCTTGTCCAAGTTGGGTTTTCTTCATATCTTGTCATACTGACCTCAGAAACCTCAGCTTTCGAAAAAACATTATTCACCCAATTTCGGCCATATAACGCATTGCTATAGGCCTATAGCTGCCGAATTTTCATGAAATTTAAATTTTTCTTGACCTGCTGTTTTTTCTGTTCCAATATGCAATTTGACACCTAACATCTTTGAGCCATTCTATCAGTAGTCCATGGCCTTTATGAGTGTAAATGGCCAAGTGTCTTGTGAAGGTGTTGAGACAATTTTCAAACTTGTGTTTTCTTCAAAAATTCTCAACCGACCTTGAAAAACTCGGTTTACAATAAAAACACTACCCATCGCTTCATGTTTCACCCCAATCTGTACGGTGATTATATGTGTAATGATCAAACTGTACAAAGGCAGGCATAAAGCTAGGAATACCACAGAAAAATTTACAATGATAAACCGCGTTTAGTCTCAAGAAACTTCAACTAACAAATCATTCCATGAATGTAATATCAATGTTACAATGCTGCTCAGAATGGTGCATATAATATCATGGTTTAATTCATAAGTCCAGACATAATAGAGCAGCTTCATCACTGCAGCAGCACAGAACTCAAAACCAAAAAATAGCATAATTAAGCACATACAAAATTTGGACCAAAACTACAAACCTAAAGAAAAAAATGCAACACTCAGAGAGATTCCACACTTGGAAGTTGCAGACATGTCTACATAGCATCAGATTCTGACCGCCCGTCTTCCTTTCCTCATCATAGGGTACTATCAAATCTATAAATCACTTCCAAAACAAACAAAATAGCAAGTAAAACAAAAAGGATGATGTACAAAGCAGCGTTGTAAAACAACAAAAGGATGAACACAAGAAATAGAAGAGTTGTTCAACCCTTAGATTGCTTTGAATCGCTGGGCGCCCATGTCTGAACCAAACAGTATCGTTTCACAGAACGGTTATTCGTGGGCAGAAAACAAAAATAAATAGGGACAGAACAGGCAAGTGTATGAGGGTGCTTGGAGGACAGCTGAAAAGAAAGAGCAGTGTCCCCTCAAAACGACTCGCTCAATCCAACAATGAAGATTGGATTGAGATTAATGGATGCCTCCTAACTAAGCCCAAAAATACAGAAATAAATTCATAAGGCAACTCAAAAGAGGCAATGACTTGAACATTAAACAAGAAAACACAACAAAAGCAACCAAACCAAAACAAGATTAAAATCAGGGGACGCTTCAGTTAATAAGCGGAGATTTTGTCCACATTTAATTCGGTGTGTAGTATAAGAGATAGATTTTCCATCATAGGCATTGCCCCCAAAACATTTTGTAAATGGAAAACTAAAATTGTGATGAAAACAGGAGAATAAATGGCATCAGATAATAAGCGGAGTTTGATGTCAACACAATTACTCAGTATATCAATAAGCGGAAAAGATTTAATCATCATTTGCCATTTGAAATCCAGAATCAAGGAAAAAGAAAAACGGAAATTGTAGCCAAAGAAACATAATCTGCAGTGAGCTGGTAAGCCAACCTAAATCAATATCGGCATCAGTTATATCTCCTCCAGCATTCAAATTTTGCTTTATGAAGGAGAGGGTAGAACAGATGCCATATAGCATCATAGATCAAAATCACAAACTACAAATTCAAATCAGAATCACTTACATTTTTGAGGTTTGGGAAAGAGGAAGGCTGGGGAAGAAACAAGGATGAGATACGGCAAAGGATAATAGGACTCGATCTTAAATAGGGGAAGCTGCCAGAATTAGGGTTTTACCTATCCGATTGGGCTGGGCTGTCGAAAATTTCGGCCCGTCAGTTATATTGGGCCCTTTAAATGATAAAAAGGGAATCAACTGGTATGAAATGATTCATTGAAACACTTGTGTGACCTAGGAAATGATTCATTGAAACATTCATCAATGGAAGAACAAAACTTGTAGCTTGATCACTGTCCGGCCATGTTATTGAGGTCGGAAGGAGGCAGAAAGCACTCCATGGACAAGCAATCAACCTCATTAATCTCTCACGTCTCCTCAATCCTTCGCTTTTGATTATAAGCATGTCCATACCTATATAATAAACAAGATGTCTTCCCACCCCACCGTGTGATATGCTAATGCCGTCGACGTATCTGTAGTCCCCTACTGACGTCTCCATAGTTGTTTCCCAAAAAACATGGTCGTCTCCCCTAGCTGCTTTCATCTTCACCAACTTTGTGTCCTCAAACTGGACAAGAAGTCCCGTTCTTACACTGAAATTAATTTCAACATACATAACATAAAAATGTTATGTGAACACATTTTAGGAAATCATTTAGATTGTATTGTCAAAATGTTGTTGCTAAAACAAATCAAAATTACTCACGATGGAACAATCTCTGATGGGGCGCGTGAGGCCCTTGTCGCAATGAACCTGAAGAGGGATTTAAGGAGAACCAACACGCTTAAGCAATGCCATGAACTCACTATTTACCCCTGCCGGAAAATGAGATGTGGATGGCTTATTAAAGGATTGATTTTTCATGAATTTTTTTTTTCAAATAAAAAACCACCACATCCCGACAATGTAAACATTGTTACAACAGACATCAACAGAAATCAATAAGCACCACAACGGACATCAACAATGAAAAAAAAATCAAATAAAAAACCACCACATCCCAACAATCAAACATTGTTACAACGGACATCAAGAGAAATCAATAAGCATTTGCCAGCAATATCAAAGAGATATACTGGTTTATTATTGCCGTTATCTATAAAGATGCAAAAAAATAAAATCCCCATAACCATTACTTCCAGACCTAACAGATGTTACTATTGTGTATGACTTATGCTGGCGTACCAAATGTTTATTGCACTAACTTCATCACAGTAAAATTAGAGCTTTGAATAATATTACCATAACCCCTGATTAGGCAGAAACTGTTAAAACAAAGAAAATTCAAGATTTTGTTCAACGAAAAAGAAAAGAACCCACCTTTTGAACTCTCTAAGATTTCCTCTAGGACCTTTTCTTCGTCCAACAATCGTTTTTGCAGATGTGGAATACTTTCCTCGAGTTTTGGGATCAGATTTGTCGACTCCTCACACTCCTCAGTGTCAGCAATCTTTAATGAGTCCTGCAGTTAATCAAAAGAATAAAATTATACATGTTCCCTTCAACTATAAGAATGTAGCACTCCCTCTCTCATACCTTTCGAAGTTTATATTTGAGTTTCTTGATCTTCATCTTTTTATGCTTTAGATCTTCCCTATTCTTAAGATCCTCCCTTTCAAACTCCTTAAATTCTTCATTACTGCTTCTGAGGGCATTATCAAGTTCCTAAATCAATGAAAACAAACACAATCTGGTCATATCTTGAAAGAGGCAGAATTCTGTCTGCCAATGTGATAATATGGATGGATGCACTGGACAAAACTTCCACCATAAGAATAATTCAGATATCATTGTTATAGGCTTGGTTAATGACAACAGAAAATGCATATACATTGTAAAACAAACCTCTTGTTGTTTCATATTTTTACTGTAGAAAGATTCAAGCTCCTTCAGTGCATTATTACTCTCCTGGATCTTCTCCCTGAACAGTAACCGAGTGCCTTCGTAAAAGTAAATTTTGTTTCAACTTTACTAACAAAATAACTTACCTTTCGGTCTTTAAATTTCTTCTAGGCTAGTTATATTCTCTTGTAGACCCATCAATTTCGTTACGGTATCTTCATGAGCCAATTTTGTTGCTTTCTCTTGCCATTTCAGAAGTGACAACTCTTTCAGCATATAGGCCTCGGCTTCATTTTTCACATCCTGTTCAATGCCATGTCAGAAAATGAATGAATCATATCAGAAGCTAGGGCATCAGTGCGGCAAATACATACCTCCAAGGCATCTCTTTTTTTCTCAGCCAGCTTAACCATTTGCACAACACCAGATCTTTTCTCATTGAGGGATTCTAGCCTATGAGATAAAAAATAAAAACACCACACAAAGTTAGAAAAAATGAGAATACTGCATCAGCTAAAGAAAATGTATCTGTCCGCAAAATATTGTGGCAAAAAGTGGGCAAAAGAGTTCACATGAGTAACCAAATTTTGTAAAGCCGCCATATTATGGGAAATAAAGGAAATCCTTGTTTAGATTGTTCAAACCAGATGAGTATCGCATAGGATTATATTCATTTCATCTCAGCTTCTGATGCTTATTCAATAGATTATTTCTCAAGATATCTGTCTGTTTATGTTATCAAACGCGTGCATTTGCAATCAGACAAGAATATTAAATGTGTTGGTTAAACAAAAATGCGTTTAAGGAGCCCCAGATTAGAGTACGAAAACCTTTATAAAAAAAATCATCAAATTTTGTTATCTTAAGCTCCCACCTGATAAAGAAGGGAACAGAAGAGGCAATCCAAGACTGTAAATCACCATATTATCATTACTAAATACCAGAGAAATAGAAACAAACAAGCAACCCCGTCCAAGAAATTGGTTAAGTTTACCAAATTATTAACACTAACACCAAACATATCATACTAAGCAAACCAAAACATGAAGAGAGTAAAATTACCAAATCAATAATCTCCTGGAAATGAACAGAGATTCTAGCACTATCCAGATTCTGGTGATTAGTGGAGTTATGTATAAGCTCAGAAACTTAGTTGAGCCGCATCAACATGATCACACTACACAATTAGGCTCTGGAAAACAGCCCCTTGTAGCTTTCTAACAGCCGAAAACAAACATCCAATGCAAAATATAAAACACAAACTAACATCAACAAACCTGCTTAGCTCGTTTTCCAAACACCATTGCATCTATTACATTGCTCTTCCCACTCCCATTCGGTCCAACCACTGCGGAAAATCTCTGAATAAAATAAAAAATGCATCAGTAAATATATGTTTGAAGCTAACCAATCTTCAATTTCGCGGCCCTAGCTTCGAATTTTACAAAATTGAATCAGGTTTGAAAACCCTAACCTTGTGGAAAGGACCGACGTGCTGCACGCCGGCGTAGGACTTGAAGTTCCGCATGACCATTTCCCGGATGAACAGCCGCGGGGACCTGGAGGCTCCACGAGCCCACTCGAAGGCATCGCCCATGGACTCGTCGATCTGCTGCTCCATCCCCAATTTCACTGAGTCGACTCGGAGGCGTTTCGTAAACCTAACTGAGAAGAGGAAGAAGCGAGAGGCTTCTCGGTGTGAGAGAGAGAAAAGCAAGTAGTGGCCAATTGCTCACTACTTGCTCCGACCTACGTTTCTACTGAACCGCCATTTATATTTTTTTAATAAAAAATATTAATGTTTTTAATAGAACTTTTATTTAATTTTGATTTATTTGGGGTTTAAACTTTAAAGATAAGGAGCGTCGGAAGATGTTTACCGGCGGGAATCTGAAAATTTTGAGTTTTGAAAGTGTTCGCAATTCAAGTAATTTACAACATTAACCTTTAATTTATTAAAATTTGATTAAACGGCTGTAGTCGTTTGGTTATGTTTTGTCTCACACGGTATCCCGTGTCTGGGCCCAGCTTCAATACGTTAGAATATCTCTTTCAAAAAAAGGAAGGAATATCACCGAGCCTTTTTTGTACATTAAAAAAAATCCGATCCTCTATAAAATATAGCTAATACGGTTTTAATAACACAGATACATAATAAACATCTTATCATCATTTCTTTTCTATGTTTTATTGTTCATTGAAGACTTTGAAGTAATGTTACAAAAGTACTAAGTACTGCAGGCTCAGATGGCCCTGAGTGATCTAAGATTTAAAAGGAACGTCTAAAGTAAAGTACATGAAAACGATTATAAAGGTCAGTTGCTATCATCCATCGCTTGGTTCTTCACAAATAAACTTTCCCTCCTTTTGGGGAAACCGGTTGATTCTAATGCAGACCCTCTAAATTTCAGCTCTGTGGCTGTTCGAAAATTAGGATCAACAGATGATGGTCTCGGGTTATGATCTGCCGTACCTGGCCTAAATGAACTTGTTGCTCCACCCGCATACCGTGGAGGAGAGACGTACCTCCGTGGTGGACCTCTGAGGCCACCACCTCTGATGTCCATCATATCAGCATTTCTTGATGAAGAGTCCACAAATGACCTTTCTCCAGAGCTATTTCCACCCAATGGAGCCCCTGTTGTAGCTGAGGTCGAACTAAATGGATCATCAGGTCCTCCCCATGAAGTGAGTGCATCTTTCTTCTTGGCGAAAAAATGCCAAGCACCAAATAGGAAAATTATAAAGAATAATACAGGGCTAGTCCATAGCATTGTACTAAATTCACCTTTAAATACAGGAAGGTTTGAACGATATATTCCCACGTACCCTCCACCAAGACCAAGTACAACAAGCTTTTCCCGATCACTAGCAATTAATGGTACCACATTTCTTTTCCCTGCATCAACATCCATGATCTGATAATTGAGGAAAGACGATCTAATCTCATCAAGACCAGCAGAGAAGATAATCCGAGGAGCACCAACCCTAACATAAAGGTGCGCTGACACATTATACACGAAAACCTTCTCCCCACTAACAATAAGCAAACACCCCTTGATCGCCTGAAAAGCAAGAGGCTCATCCATTTCAAACTTCCTCTTGGACCTAACTCTGCATTTGAAGTTCATCACATCCCCCAACAACAGTACATGAATCAGCTCACCTTCTGATGTAAACCCATACGCTTTAGACCTCTCCGTGGCATCAAAAACATAGTACCTAGACAGTGAGTGATTCAGCCCTTCACATTCCGACTCCCTAATCTTCATGGTCCTCAAGTCCAATGACCCTGCACCCGTCTCAGTCAAAAACAGAAGCCGCTGCTTCAAGAAAGCAAGCGGCCTACTCGACGGCATAGTGGAGCCATGAACAGACCCATTCTCTTTATAAACCGTAATCTTCCCACTCACATCACTGGCCAAAACATAACTCATCCTCCCAAGATGATGCACCTCCAAGATAGTAACGGGCAGCCCGTCCTCCCCGGTACCAAACTTACTCACAGTCTCCATCATCACGGAGCTCCACTCTTCTCCACTCACCCCCTCCCGAACCCTATGCATCAAAATCTCCCCATTCCTATGCCCCGTCACAACAAAGCTCTCGTTCTTGTAAATCGACAAGAACGAAGCCATTGCGGTTATAGGTGACCCCAAAAGGGTATCAAACTCCACCACAACATCCCCATTCTTCAGAAACACATAAACCCTCCCTCGCTCATCCCCAACCGCAACGTACTTCGAACCTCCCTCGCTATCCCGAAACGGCAACACGTGGATACAACTCGCCTGGGAATCCAATTTCACAGCCGAAACAAACTGAAACCTGTCCGACCAAAACGGACTGTACTTGGTTATCGAAACTGCCCTCGCCTTCTCCGCTCCCTCATTTCCAACTTTACCATCGTTTCTAACTTTTTCACCACCGTCATTTACTTTTTCTTCAAGTGGGGAAATCAAACCCTCCACGGCTTTCGGCTCCGCTAGTCTGAGCTCTAACCTGGCGACTATTTCGGAGAGGTTTCTGACTACCTCCTCCAGCCTCTGCAACACGAGCTGTTCCGGCTCGGGTTCGGATTTAGATTTGACTAGAAGAAGATTAGAGGATGAGAAAACGAAGAGACAGTAGAGGAGAATGACCTTGAATTTTACTGTGATCGCCATGGGTTTGATGAGGTCTGGGCTTTTCTTCATTGAGCTAAAATTGGAGCAGCCTCCATTGCGGCGGATCTGCGACGTGGGCGGATCTGGAATCGGAGGATTTTGGATCGGGCTAGATTTGAGGAACGGTCGTGCGGTTCGGTCAGTCAGCTGAGACCTCTGACTGATTTTGACTTGGGTCTTTACTGTGTGTAGTTACTATATTAGATTTTAGTAACTACATTTTAATTATTAACTAAATTTAAGTTTACAAATACATCTTTTACAAATTATCTTACATTTTAAAAAATAAGTATTAATAAATTAAAATAAAATAATATTCTCATGTCATCTGTTAATATAATTTTATCAGAATACCCTTCACCACATATCAACTACTAATATCGACCAAAAATATGTGTTATTACCAAGTAGAGCACGATAACACCCTATTACTGTCGACTATAAATGTGTGCTACTGTCAACTAGCACAGTAACACCCTGTAGAAAAACGCTACACCTGCTACTGTCAACAACGTTGACAAGAAATACGCTACTATCTAAAGAAAAGTGTTACTGTTGTTGCTACTGCAACTTTTTTCGGCAATTGTCTTATACTAGCTCGTTGTTACTGCTTAATTTAATGCTAAAGCTACATCTGCCAAGCTGCTACTGTTTAAAATTGTGTCAATGGTGTTGCTACTGCTATAGAACTTCATTTGTATCTGTGCTACTATTAATTCGAGATTTGAATCTTGACTGTTACTATTCGCTGAACCCCGTCCCATCCCGAGCCCTGCAAAAGTACGTAATGAGGAAAGTAACATGCATTAGTTTTACATAGAAGTTAGGTTCTTCGTTTGCCACAACTGAGCTCTTCCCACTCTGCAAGAAGCAAATGCTGATTGAACCACGTTTGTCCGTTTCTTTTGAATTACAGATTCACTGCGAATTGTTGATTTAGAACAAAGGGGGGTCGCTTTCCGACGAAAAATAAAGATTGGAGACAATTTGATCGTGGAAAATTATTTCCGGACAACCAAGTTTGTTGGGCTTCCAGAAAACTGTTTTAATTATTTTTGAGTTTTATTTTTATTATTTTGTTTTGTTTTATTTTAATTAATTTGTTTTGGACTTTATTTTATTTTAATCTATGGGCTTTTATTGTTAGTTGTCCTAGGGTTTATTTGCTCCTATATAAGGAGCCTCTATCAGTTGTATTTGATAACCTTGATTTTATATAAAAAAAACTCTTTGAGTTTATCTCAATTCCTGGTGGATTTCAGAACCTCTTGTGGATCAAAAACAGATTGGTGGATTCTAATCTCCTATCCCTTTATATTCCGCTGCATCAATTGGTAATCAGAGCCTTGTGGATTTCTAGTGAGTGATCTATCGATCAATTTAGAAGAAAAAAAACAGTATAAAAAAAACACAGGCGCCACTGACCCGACACGGCGGACGAAGGCGTCCTTCGACCTTTCTGCTGCTCTTTTCTGATCCGGTGACAGCGCCAAGATTACCCGCTTGGGCTCCACCTCCGGCAAAATTCTGCTCGACCTCTCCAGCCCGACGTCGCCACCAAGCCTCGTCGCCGCCACCACCAAGCAACAACGCTCTGCCCTGTCCAGCCCATGGTTTTCTCGCCTCGGCTCCACCTCCGGCACCACAGCTCTGCTTCGTTCGACTTTCCCGGCAAAACCCAGAAAACTGGGGTTTTCTGCAAAAAAAACCGACCTGGTATCTCAACCCGACCCGGTAGCAAACCCGAACCGACCCGGTAACCATCAACCCGACCTGATCCGGCCCTTAGCTGATCCGTCCTGGCCCGACGAAAAAAAAAACCGAAGGAAGAAGAAGAAGAAGAAAAAGAAGAAGAAAGGAAGAAGAGGGAGAGAAAAAAGGAAAGCTAACATGGAACGTTGGATATTTACCTTACCGGATTACGACAACTTCAGAATAACGTGTTTCATCAAAAATAAGGTATGATCAACAATAATTGATAGTGATTTATCTGAGAATTTTGTTGCAAGCAAAGTTGTTCATTCCCTTCAATTACCGACAGTGAAGTTGAGCAATCCATTTTGGATTGATGATCGTGCACATGTGACAGAGATTTGTAAAGTTCCCATCTCTATAGGAGAATTTTATAACGATGAGGTTACTTGCCATGTCATTGATATGGATGATAGTGATGTGTTTTCTGGAAAACCATGACATGAAAGCGTCCACGGTAGTTATTTTAAAAATGGAACATATTTATTCATGAAGGGATTGAACAAGATTACAATCAAGTCTGTAAAGCCTGAAGTATATGAAAAGAATGTTAAAGAAATCACTTTGCAGATTAAAGAAGAATTTGCTCATGTTGACTCGGTTGTCAGTATTGAAGAAACCTCGCCTCATATGACTTTTTCAGAACCAGAACTAATGACCATTCAAGAATGCAATTTTAGGAATCATGAAGACTTTTCTCAAGTTACATTTGACAAACTTATCTATGGTGTTGGATTCATGATTGTGCCTTCAAAGCTTATAGAGTCTCCGACTTCTAAACCACATGTTCAATTATTAGATTTATTATTGAGTTTGTTTTCTACAAATTATTCTTCTTTATTCAAGATGAACTCGAGGTCGAGTTCTTTTGAAGTGGATGAGACTGATGTAGAACGAAGGGGGTCGCTTTCCGATGAAAAATAAAGATTGAAGAACCGTTTGATCATGACAAATTATTTCCGGACATCCAAGTTCGTTGGGTTCCAGACTATTTTAATTATTATTTTTATTTTAATTAATTTTTTTTGACTTTATTTTTTTTAATCCATGAGGTTTTAGGTTTCATTGTTAGTTTCCATAAGGTTTATTTACTCTTATATAAGGAGACTCTATCAGTTGTATTTGATAACAACCTTTTGAGTTTATTTCAATTCCTGATAGATTTCAGAACCTCTCATGAATTCGAGATCAAAAACAAATTGATGGATTCCAATCTACTATTCCTATATATTCCGCTACATCAATTGTATGATGAACAGATTCGGTGTCGAATGTTTCATCAACGGATATGGTTTGAATCGTTTCGTCAATGACAGCCTCCTTGTTGCAGCGCTTTGAATGCAAGGAATTTTGCCTCAATATCTCAAAGAATGGAGCATCAGTCTTTACCAAGCATATGTGTAGATTTAAATTTAAAAGCCAGCAACACAAGCTGATTTACCTTCCGTATTATTCTTAAATTCATTTGCACCTACTTTTTTTGGTGAACCAGAGTCAGAATTGGTGCCTAGTACATCTGCAGCTTCATCATCAAACTCTTGATCTTCCTCTTCTTCGGCATGTTTCTTCATCGAAAGACATTGTTTCTCTTAGCTTTGAACCAAACATCAATTTTTAAATAATTTTTTCTGTTCCAGAAGCGTCTTGTTCCTCCAAAGGACTACTGGGGGTATCATTCTCATCTTTAGAGTCAGTAGTCTGGGAATCAGAGCAATGCATAAGTTGAAATAGCAATGATGATGAAAACATTCTATGAACTCGAATCACCTTCTCAATCTTTAGATTTCGTATCATCACCACCACCCTTCTTCTTCTTCTTCTTCTTCTTCTTCTTCTCCAATCTCCAGATGCATCCCCCAAACCATCAAAACCAGATCTCACTTCACCTTCCCCACTCAAATCATCAAAACCAGAACTCATTTCCAAACCAGATCCCTTTTTACCTACATCTTCGAAATCACCAGACTCAAGACCAGGATTCATCTCACCTTCATCGCCCAAACCCCTCCGATTCAATTCTCGAGTTCAATTGCTCATTCGATACCTCCAAATCGAGGTCGGCGCCGCTCTCGGGTTGATCGCTGCTTTCTGCCGCCAAAGCCACTGAACATAAAGAGTACATCTGGACCGTTGATTCATTGGGGGATTAGAATTAGCGTCTGTGATTGCAGCGTCAGATCAGAGTGATGGTTGTGGGTTTTAGTAAGTTTAATACACTGTTATTGAGGCAGTAAGACTATTATTAAGAGTTTAAGCCTAGAGATTAGCAGCCCCTTTTGGTTCTTTACGTCAGCAATGATCAATCGGAAATTTCAGGTCTGCGTTTCTGCTAATGTAGAACAAGATAACATTGGTGCAAGAATATCACATGATCCACACACTTGAACCAGAAATCGTGTTTTTAGGTTATTACGAGTATCAATGATGATAGAGCCAAGCTGCCAACTGCCAATTGTGAATGCTCACTAACAGAAACAAACTATTCAACAGCAAAAAGATGTTTTCAAGCCTAATGATAAGCTGTTCAACAGACTAAGAAATTTTGATGGCTAATGGAACAAATCAGGTTACTATGAGCAATCACATCTCAAAATCCCAAGTACTCTCCGCGGTTAACTTTGGCACCTTGCGTTCCTCGGCCAAGTTGCAAGTAGCTGACACCTGCAGACAATAGAACACCACTATTACAAAGCGCATTCGCTCTAGTATAGTAAATAATAATCATAATAATACAGTGAAGGCTGACACATAACAACACATACATGACAACATTCAGTCAAACCAATCTTATAAAAAAAACTTTACAAGTTATAGCAAATCAAAACTAACAAACTAAAGATCAATGTACAACCTAAGAAAACACTTGAGGCAATATGTCCAAGTTCACAGAATGTCTTGGCAATTGGAATTCACCAAGTAATAGACAGGTGAATTATTATTTAACATTTGAATGACGGACGATGCAATTGAACTTCGTGGCATTGAAATGAAATTATCACTCAATGCAGACCTCTACACCACAAAACACATGCTGCTTCTGCAGTTGAGCTCCATGCCATTGAAATAACATCACATAAGTGATGTCATTGTTGGGTTTTCCAGACCCATGTGTGATGTTATTGTTGGGTTTTCCAGACCCATGTGGTTTTCCTAGGATGTTTCATCTTAGAGTATGGTGTCCCAATAAGGAATGAATAACCTTATTGATGAAGGTATACCTGTAATCCCTGTTGATTACAGAGAAGGAGAAGGCCTTGTGTACCCATTATTAATATAGTGAAAGAGTGTTTTCTGTTGGTGGACGTAGGCAAAGTTTGCTGAACCACCTTCAATCTAGGTTCTTGTGTTTTTTCTCTGTAGTCTGTTTCTTTTAGCTTGTTGTACACACCATTGACATCAACAATTCAATCCAATCATTACCACTAGTACCATTACTATCACAGAACTGGTTGCGGCCACAATGCCAACTCCTATAATCACTTACTGAGCTTAATACTAACTACCCAAACTGAACCTATAACCCTTATGCACATATTATCTAATCAAACAGGACAGTAAAGCATATGAGAGACAAAATATTCAAAGTAATAAATGTCAAATTATAGTGGCTTCCCCCCCATCTTCGTAGATGCCAACCTCACATTCAACTAAACCCTCATCAGAAATAGACAATTTCACCATTGTTCTCCTGAATATGGTCAGTTCAATTCCTTGACACAATACACTTGAAACCGAAATGTCTCCTCAGTTGGTGGAAGTTTAACCGAGTTGAAAAAGGCATAAACACCAATGATCCGAAAGCCAGCCGCAATTGCATTTTCAAAATGAATTAAGAATATATCCTGTTCCTAACTAACCAATCATTCAAATGACACAACTACTAGATAGATTGCTCGTATAGTCTATAACATATAATTCTTAAAAAACTGACAGAATTCGATTACCTTGAAACAGCCATTAACTTTGGAATTCCTCGACCATTCGAGGCCCAAGAGCTTGCTCGAAGTCTGGTAACTAGCCCTGAACACATCATCCCCATAAACCCTCCTTGAAACCGCGAAATCCCACGAGTTCTTCGCCGAGTCATAGCTGGGCTCGAACGTGGTCACCCCTCCGTGCACATAACTGTACTTGAATTTCCCATTTCCAGTGCCGAGCACGTGATTCGCCGACACCTTGTTGGCCGAGTTCAGCACCAGATTCCCGTCCAGAATAGTCCTATTGTCACCTCTGCTGTGTATGTAAGTCAAATTCAAAGGCTTATCCGCAACCCTTACCGAATTCATGAACTGAAACCTAAAGTCCTACAATCGAAAATGAAATTGAAATTACAGGGGAGTTGGTGAAAACGGTGACGTTTTGGAATTGAAGTAGTGAGGAGTGGAGTTGGGTGTGTACCTTTCTGGGGACGTTGTAGTCGACGATGAAGACGCCGGGTTTTTCGACCGCGAGGACAAGGCCGTTGAGGCTGGGGCCGCCGACGACGGTGGCGTCGGTGAGAGAAGCGCGGAGCTTGACATCGCTGGCGAAAACGGAGACGTTTGCGGCGGCGCCGCTCTTATCTGTGTCGTACTTGCCTTTCAAAGATGCCTTCATCGTCATTGTGAGCAGAGTTGGTGGGCGGAGTTAGAAGAGCGGATGTTGAGGGTTTTGACAAGTTTTTTTTGTTGTTTTATGTTAACGTTGGGTATAGCGCATCCCTGAAATCTTCTTTTCCAATATTTTCTTTTTCAAAAATCAAAATAAACTCATTGATGATGATCTTTGACCAGAAAAAAATATTGATGAGGATTTCAGACCAAACAAAAAAACAAACCGTGAAATTATTGTAGCGGTAAAGTATCGAGTTTAAACCAAATGAGTTATACTAGTGCTTGTGAGAGTAAATAGTCATAACTCACATCCTATATATGTGTAAAATTTGACAATTAATACTTACAACACCGTTTATTCTACTTTCCAATAGTTGCGCGTTCATACACAATTCCCGTATCCATGCACTACAGGCTATCTTCCCACCCGATTTATTATTTAAGCGAGTGGTTCCCGCCAAACAACAATCACCGCGGGTCTCTAAAATTCTGAATCAAAATCCCTTCTTTTGTTCCGCCTCTCTAAAACCTAGCCGGCGAGTCTTAAGTTTCATTCTGACGCCGGTGAGTTAATTTCAGCTTCTACGAACAACACGCTTTAGATCTGTGAGATCGGCTTTGAATCTTGTAAATATATGTTGGATCTGTGATGTTTGGGGTTCATATTGAAATGTTGTGTGTTTCGAAACGGGAAGTGATTCTAGTGAAGAGAAGGTGCAGTGATTAATCTTGGAAGAAAGTGAATCTGCTTCATGTGAAATAACCATCTGTTATTTGCAAATGATGTTTACATATGTAGCGGTGCTATGTCTTGCTATTGCAATTAGAGTGTCTGACATGCTGACAAGTTGGTGTCTGTTTGTACTTAAGGTTCAAGTCATCATGGCCATTCATTGTTAAACAAAATGGATTTCGTTATTGTTTGTGTTACAGCAATTAGTCATACTAGGTTGCCCTGTCATTGAATTCAAAGTAACATTCAAAGTCTGTCTTTGTTGCAGGGAGAGCACTTTGAGCCGTGATTTGGTTGGTTAAGGTGTTTAACTGACAACTTTGAGGTCGCGGATTCAAACCTCACAACATATGTAGGGTGTGTGAGTTATTTAATAAAATATTTGAGGGAGAGCACGTTGTGCATCACAATCACTTGTGCACTAGTAAGAATAATTGAGTTTGATATCTGATGGAGTTAAGAAGTTGCATCCATTTGCACTTCATCAAGACTCTGAATGGCGGTGTAGTGAGAAAGAGATTGAATGTGACTAGAGGAAAACCAGTACTCAGATTCAGGAATGTGAAAGACATATGTGAAGAACTAGATGCTAAAAATGGTCATCTGGTTCCAACAATTCCACCAAAAGATGAGTTTCGTGGCTTGCATACTGACAGTTCTAGGGTCATGAGTGAAAGCAGAGATACAAGTTATGTTGGAAACATAAAAATCAAGAGTGAATCTGAGGATTCTGGTTTTGATTGTAATGATGGAGAAGACAGTGATTGGGATTGCTTTGGTAATATGACACTGAAGCAGATCAAGCAGACATGCAAGACCAAGAAAAGAAAGCATTCAAAGTCTAATGGTTTGAGTGAACAATTAGAAACTTGCTCTCCTGTAAAACAAGAGTATTCCATGTCGGAAGCTAATGAAGATGATGAACTCCTGCAGCCTCTTTGTAAATTGAAATCTAAACTTGCAAAGAATGCAAAGGCCAAGACTAAACACAAGCGCATGAAAAAAGGTGCCTCTACCATCTCTCAAAGTGCCATAATAGTCATCAAATCAGAACAGATATCAAGTGAGGAGCTACTACGATTCAATCAGGTTCCACCTGCATGCGAGAGCGACATTGAAGTAGATGCTGAACCTGGTTGTTCGGATGTCCAAAACACAAGCCGTATCGATGATGGTACTTCTGTGGTTTATGACAATATGATGGGTTATTATGGTGCAGTGCCAACAGATTTCACTGAGCCAACTACTGAATTGTCAGTTTCTCCAACGGATGAAAATGAGAGCTGCATTGTCTCTGAACCATTTTGTGAAGATATGGAATATGATCGTATCCCACTTCAGGTAGTGAGCAACTCAGGTTGGGATATAGTTGTGGCATATGATACAGAGATAAGTCAGATAACCAATTACCAGTGTCTAACTTTTTGGCCTGCATTAGAATCCAAGATTCAAGGATATATCACCAATTCAGTCGACCCTGACCTCAGATGACACTATTTCCTCTGAGGTTGCAATGTTATGTCAGATTAACAGTGAGACAGAATATGATTTATTTCAGTGCACAAAATCTATTATGGGATCTGATGCATATATATCTGAGGCCTATAGCAAAGATATCTTACCTTCTAATCAGGAAGCCAGTGCTAACTCTATTGGTGATAGTGACTTGAGCTCTGGTAGCAGTTCGGTGTCTGTGGCTGATCAAGTTTCCATCGCGAAGGAAGAGAAGAAGCAATCCCTATTGTCTGCATGTGCTGATGCTAAAATAAGCTTGTCTCATGGGGTCATATCATATGAGGCTAGTGACGAGCAGAAGACAGCAGCTAGTGGTGAGTACTTAAAGCAGCCGCGTCCTCAAAGACTTTTCCCAACAAGAAAGGTACATGGTGTTTATTGGATGTTTATTTGCCTTTGATATATCATGAAGGTTTTGTTTACAATAAATTGTTTCCATATGCAGGCCATTTCATCAACTTCCCAAGAAAAATTGTGCAAGGCTATGAAATCAATCGAGTTACAGGACGGACTTAGTGGTAAGTTATGAAGTCTTAGTTTTGCTTCATGAAACCTTAACTGATAATGTATGTCGTGTTTAGAATAACAAATAAAAGTGAATCTCTTGAGGCTTATGTTTGCTTGAAAGATGAACTGAGATTTCTATTCATTGTCCAATTTTCTATTTGCTTCTTCTCCGCAAATTAAACAATGTAGTTAGCAAGAACTATTTACCAAATGCCAAGAACTATCGTAGGTTCTCTAAAATTCAATTTTAGTTTTATGGTTACTACATTCTATGTAATGAATATATCTCATGTTCTTTGAATTCACTTTTGCTTCTCTTTTCCTTTAGTGCTTTTGATTATGTGTTTGTTATAACTCCAGCGCTCGAGGGGAAACTATGTTTTGGAAAACAAACTGCGAATACAAACCTTGTAGCTGCTGAAGGGCAGCCTAATCAGATCAGAAGACCTAAGCTATCTATTACACCACAGACCCTTACGAATCCTAAGAATGAGAAGATCAGTTCACATCATAGAGGCATCCCTAAAGCTTCTAATGGTTCTTCAACTCCACCACCACGTTTTACTACAGGCTGTACATCCATTCGAACCTGTTCAGATAGTGCCATTGCATTCTCACAACGCCAGATGCATGACATAGAATGTATCACAACAAAACTCACAATTGAATTACAGATAATGAAGGAAATTGCAGAAGAAAGATTAGTGTCTGGACCCTATCCTACTACATCGCTGAAATATAATGCTGATGAGGTATGTTCTTTTACATACTTTTGATCACCGTATCTGTCGCACCCTTTATAATGCAGTAGTGCAAGAGTAACTGAATTTATACCCATAAATGGTGGCAGGTTAAAATGGCCATTCAGAATGTAGCACGAGTTGAAGCTTCAGCTAAAAAGTTGCTCTCAATGATGTCAAAGGACTGTAACCGATTCTGTAAAATCATGGTTAGATTCTTGTCCTATTTTCTTCCCTGGTCTTTTGGGAGGCAATGCAGTTGCTTTATGCTATCTGCATAATTTTGATTTTCAATTATGAATTGCAGAGAATGGCTGATCAGAATGGTTCTAATGTTCCTGAAGACATTGGAAACAATCAAACGGAACCAACTATTGCAAACAAGGAGAGGAAGAAGATTACTTTTGCTGATGAAGCTGGGGAAAAGCTGTGTCGATCATGTCAAGGTTTTGAGAATGAGATGATATCATCTTCGGTAATTGATCCTTCTCTCAACCAGGAAGTGCTGGTTAAATAACATGAACGCTTGCTGCTTGACTTCTTCGAGATGTACATTCATCTTTCATCGTTGTATTGAGTGAGGGAGCTTTGACTCCGTTTTAGTGTTCTCCTTTCATCTTTCATTCTTTTTGTACTGGATATGCGTTGCTATGTATATAATAAAATCTTTCAATGACTAGAGTTTCCGAGTGTTTTGCATTTGCATCACCACTTTGGTCTCCACAACCAAATTGGTCGACACTCCAGAGTATTTAATGTTGGTGTGAGTCATACTTTCCTTTTGTATATATTCTGTAATATTTTATAATTACTATTATTATTAGGATTATCACTTACCTTAGGAAGATATACTTGCCTACTTTGGCTCGGTTGTAATTTGTATATAATTCCTCCTTTGTGAGGTGAATCAATATCAATTAATATTCAGCCACAATTGTCTCTTGTGTTCATTATATTTGATTTGGTATCAGAGCAGTGATCCGATCTTGGACTCTGACTCTTTGTTCTTTGATTCTTCACCCTTTGTCCTTTTGTTCCTTGTCCTTTGATCCTTGCATCATTGTTGCCCTTGATCTTTGTTATTTAATCTTTCCGCTGCATATTTACCATGACTAAGGATTCCGAAATCTCACCTGTGCTTACAAAAGTTGATAGTGATGAGAGCTCTTATGACTCCAACAAAATCTCTGTCTCTGTTAAAGATGATTCAACTGACAGCTATGGTGGTGTCAAGCTTAATGGCACCAATTATCGAACTTGGAAGAAGATGATGGAAGCTCACCTTTGGGGGATTGATAAGGTGGGCTATGTTGATGGTTCGATTCCTGAACCACCAATTGAAGCCAACAACTATTCGAAGTGGAAGACTGCTAATGGTTCGGTAACTTCTATTCTTTACAAATCTATGACGGAAGATGTTTCACAAATGATTATGGGATGTAATACAGCTGAAGAAATTTGGGAAAGTCTCAAAGAAATCTACTTCAATGGAACGGATTTTTCCGAGGTTTATGAATTAAGTACTCAAGCAGCTCGTATGACTCAAGATGGGAGACAGGTTGCTGTGTATTTTACAAAATTGAAGGGGATTTGGCAAGATATTGATCAGATGCGTCCATGTCGCATGAAGTGCCCAGATGATATCAAGATTTATAAGGAAGAGCAAGACCTTATGCGGGTTCATGTCTTCTTAGCTGGCCTAGATCCTATATTTGAGAATGCAAGGAGTGAATTGCTTCGCCGGACTACTACACCTAGTTTGCAGCAAGCTTTTTCTTATATCTGCAAAGATGAAACTCAAAGGGCGGGTACTAGAGGAGTTACCTCTGAAGTTGCAGGTCTTACCATTCATTCAAAGCCTTTCAATTCGTCCAACAATCGGCCATTATCAGGCAATCGGCCTCCTGCTTTGCGTTCTTCTTCTCAAGGTCCTTCTCCCGGGTTCTCTCCTAATGTTATCTGTAATTACTGCAAAAATCCAGGTCACATCAAGGCAAATTGTCATAGGTTGGTTGGCTTTCCAACTAATTACTTTAATAAGCCTCGACCTCAGGACAAATCCAAGGGAAAGGCTGCTGTCCATCTTGTTCAAGATCAAGAGTACTATGCTATGACGGACCCAGACCACACCGACGTTGATGGTAATGGTACCATGTTAGTAAGTCATGGTGGTAATGGTAAGATTGGAGTGGCTTTACAAATTTCTAACTTTACTGGTAGCAATACATGGATTATTGATTCTGGAGCATCTGACCATATGACCTATGATCGTAGTTAATTCCTTTTTCTTAACCCACCTACTATTTCCTCTGTTGTTAATGCCAATGGTGATTCTTTTCCAGTTTTAGGCATAGGGTCTGTTCGTCTCACCCCTTCTCTAACACTACATGATGTTCTTTATGTCCCTGATTTGTCTCATCATCTCATATCTGTGCCTCAGCTCAATACTCAATCTCGATGTTCTGTAACCTTTTTTCCTTTGTATGTGATTTTTCAGGACCTCCTCACCAGGGAAATAATCGGCAGGGGTTATCTAAGGGGTCGTCTGTTTCATCTGGATTGCATGTTCGCCGGAGAAGGCAGTCCAAGCAGCTTTGATTTCGACTGGGGTTACTAATCAAATTGAAGACTTGTGGTTATGGCATCGTAGATTGGGACATCCTTCCTTTGGCGTCATGAAGAAATTGATGCCCTCCTTGTTTTTGGACGTTGATGAGTCTAAGTTGCATTGTGAGTCTTGTGTCTTAGCTAAAAGTCATCGTGCTAGTTATCCTTTGAGTACTACTAGGAGTTCTGTTCCTTTTGAGCTTATTCATTCTGATGTATGGGGACCTTCCCGCGAGTCAACTTTTTCTGGCAAACATTGGTTCGTTTTGTTTATTGATGATTATACCCGTCTTACTTGGGTATCTTTGTTAAAACATAAACATGAAGTCTTCTCTGCTTTTCAAGAATTTGTTGCTCTTGTTCAAACTCAATTTGGAGCCAATATTAAAGTCTTTCGTTCTGATAATGGGGGGAGTTCATTAATTCTCAGTTTACTCAATTCTTCCAAACTTGTGGTATTGTTCATCAAACTACTTGCCCTCAAACCCCTGAACAAAATGGGGTGTCAGAAAGAAAGAATCGTCATGTTCTTGATATTGCTCGTTCTCTTTTGTTTAGTG
The DNA here is from genome assembly GCA_951800085.1 of Comarum palustre. Lineage (NCBI taxonomy): Eukaryota > Viridiplantae > Streptophyta > Magnoliopsida > Rosales > Rosaceae > Comarum > Comarum palustre. Next base: position 24,316,244 of record OX637583.1, read on the forward strand.
CTCACATGCCCAAGTATCTTTGGGGAGATGCAGTTCTTACTGCCTGTCATCTCATCAATAGACTTCCTTCCTCCGTTCTCAATAATCAAACTACTTATGATGTCCTTTCCAATCATGTGTCGGTTCCTTCGTTTTCTAATCTTCCTGCTCGTGTCTTTGGGTGTGTGGTATTTGTTCATGTTCCTAAGAATCAACGTTCCAAACTTGATGCAAGGGCGCTCAAATGTGTTTTTGTGGGCTATGGTGTCAATCAGAAGGGCTACAAGTGCTTTCATCCCCCTACACAGAAAGTTTATGTTACCATGGATGTCACCTTCTATGAAGATGCTTGTTATTTTTCTCCTCCCAATCCTTCTCTTCAGGGGGAGAAACATACTTTTTTGGAAGAAAAGTCTTGTGTGATTCAGCCACTTGGGGATGAAAATGTTGTTCGTGTAATCTCTGATCTCACGATCGATCGTCAGGACAACGACGATCGATCGCCCGACGAGGCAGAGGCTTCCAGCGGTGCACCAACGATCGATCGCATTGGTCCTAGCGATCGATCGCCCGAAGAGACAGAAGCTCCCAATAGCTTACCATCCAGTAGCGCACCAACGAGCGATCGCGTCCTTCCTAGCGATCGATCGCACGAAGAGGCAGAACATGCAATCGATCAAGGCCCTTCACCCCTCTCAAATATAGATAACTCTTGCCAGACAATCCCGGAGGAGAGTCCTAATCTTGAGGTTAGTAATGTTTCTTCTGTTTTTGGTAATGGTGATAGTATATGTGTCTTGCCTCATAGGTCCACTCGTGGTAAACCACCCCGCCAATATGAACCAAGTTTAAATGTCAAGTCCAAATATGCTATAGCTAACTTTGTGTCCACCCATCGGTTGTCTGAATCCCATGCTTCTTTTGTGAATCAAATATCCTCTGTATGTGTTCCCAGTAAAGTGCAGGATGCTCTCAAGGATCCCAAATGGACTCAAGCAATGAATGAGGAGATGGAAGCTTTGGAGAAGAATAATACTTGGGAGTTGGTGCCACCCCCACAGGGAAAGAGAGCTGTTGGGTGTAGATGGGTGTTCACTGTCAAACACAATGCAGATGGTTCGGTGAACAGGTATAAAGCAAGACTTGTTGCAAAAGGATTTACTCAAACTTATGGCGTGGATTATGAGGAAACCTTTGCTCCAGTGGCCAAGATTAATACAGTTAGAGTATTGATGTCTCTAGCAGCCAATTTAGATTGGCCTTTGCAACAGTTTGATGTGAAGAATGTCTTTTTACATGGAGAGTTATCTGAAGAAGTTTATATGGATCTACCACCAGGATATGAAGCAAACGCAGAAGGAAGATTTGTATGTAAGTTGAACAAGTCCTTGTATGGACTTAAGCAATCACCACGAGCTTGGTTTGGAAGGTTCTCTCAAGCTATGCGTCGTTTTGGGTACAAACAAAGCAACTCTGATCATACGTTGTTTCTGAAACGTCGGTCAGGTAAGGTGACTGCCTTGATTATTTATGTTGATGATATGATAATTACTGGTGATGATTCAGAGGAGATTGAAAGACTAAAGGGTCTACTTGCATCAGAATTTGAGATGAAAGACCTTGGTTCACTTAAATATTTTTTGGGAATTGAGGTTGCAAGGGGGAGTTCAGGAATTTTCTTGTGCCAGAGAAAATATGTGCTTGATTTGTTGACAGAAACAGGGATGCTAGATTGTAAACCTGCTGATACTCCTATTGAGCAAAATCACAAGTTAGCTGAGTACCCTGACCAAATTTCTACAGAGAGGGCTCATTATCAGAGGTTAGTTGGCAGGTTAATCTATCTCTCACATACTCGGCCAGATATTGCATATGCAGTGAGTGTTGTGAGTCAATTTATGCATAATCCCAGTGAAACCCATATGGAAGCTGTGATTCGCATTCTGAGGTATTTGAAGTCTGCACCCGGCAAAGGCTTAATGTTTTCAAAGAATAAACATCTGGATATTAGTGGTTATACAGATGCAGATTGGGCAGGTTGCATTACAGATAGAAAGTCTACTTCTGGTTATTTCACTTTTGTGGGCGGTAATCTTGTTACTTGGAGGAGTAAGAAGCAAAAAGTTGTGGCTCGATCGAGTGCTGAAGCAGAGTATAGAGGTATGACCCATGGACTTTGTGAATTACTTTGGTTGAGAAATGTACTTTGTGATTTGGGATTTAAAGCAAAGAAATCCATGGATTTATATTGTGATAATAAGGCAGCTGTTGATATTGCTCATAATCCAGTACAACATGATAGAACCAAGCATGTTGAGGTTGACAGACATTTCATCAAGGAGAAGCTTGATTCTAAGCTTATTTCCTTTCCTTTTGTTCGCTCTGAAGAACAGTTAGCTGATGTTTTGACTAAAGCAGTTTCGAGTAAGGCTTTTTATGACTCACTTGATAAGTTGGGCATTCGTGATTTGTATACGCCAACTTAAGGGGGAGTGTTGGTGTGAGTCATACTTTCCTTTTGTATATATTCTGTAATATTTTGTAATTACTATTATTATTAGGATTATCACTTACCTTAGGAAGATATACTTGCCTACTTTGGCTCGGTTGTAATTTGTATATAATTCCTCCTTTGTGAGGTGAATCAATATCAATTAATATTCAGCCACAATTGTCTCTTGTGTTCATTATATTTGATTCTTAAAAGTTAAAACCTCGTACCCAAACATAACACAAACTGGCAGGCCATGTTATACAAAGGCTAGTTCTTGTTAGTATCAGCCAAAAGTGTAGCTTTTTGTTCTGGTTTTAGGCCAGACGCAAGTATGACAGTCTTTTAGGCCCATTAGTATAGACTATATTGAATATTGGCTTTATCTTGAAGGTGGACTAAAACCCATTGGAAGCCCATCTTGATCACATGGGCTATACTATGTCTAGGTTAATTAGGAAATCCATATATGCATATATTCTAGCCTAACTAGGATTAGATATATATATATATAGGTGCTGCCGTCAATGACTAGAGCAGAGTGAGAGAGAGAAATCGTTTAACCTAGAGCAGAGCTATCTTTCTCTATCAGCAGAGAACGTATAGCATTGGGGTTTTTGGGTAGTTGAGAGTTTTGCCATAAAGCTCTATTGTATTCTCTCCAATTGTTATAGTGGAATTCTTTGCCGGCTTCGAGAGTGGGCATAGCTCAATCACATTGATTGGGTGAACCACTATAAATCTTGTGTTCTTGTCGTCTATTTTCTTTACCGTTCTTCGATTATCCAAATTGTTCCATATCAATATTGTCGTTTGTTTACGCTTCCGCATAACAAACTATCTCCACCTTGGTGAGTTGATACCAAATGATTGCTGCTCCCTTCAGGATATCTTGAATCTTCTTGAAGTAACCCTAAACAAACCTCCAACAACCTTCACCTTGGCAAGACTCTTCTTGCCTCAATGCACCTCAAGTGAGGAGGTGCTCCACCACCTCAATGCACCTCAAGTGAGGAGGTGCTCCACCACAACTCAGTAAGCTGTGACCCTAAGCAAGTCCAAGCAATGCTTGAACTTCTCCATGGCAATGGTCGTGGTCAAACAATCTAAAACATTCTCTCTCGAATGTGCTTCTTCTTCAGTTGTTATCTTCCCTGAGCTGATCCAATCTTCACTGCAATGACTATAAACATCAACATGCTTCATTCCTTGAAACACTTGATTCCTTGTCAAAATGATGACACCATTCTTCACCACAACTTCTTGAATCCCAAACTCAGTCATTAACCCATTAAGCCATAACGCCTCTGCGGAAGCTTCTGTTAGGGCTGTGCAATCTTCCAGACTGGTCATCTCAGCGATTTCTGGATCCTCCGGCTTCTTCATAAGCGGCGCCCACATCTCCTTTGCTGAAGTTTCATTCATGATAAAGAATTTCACACTCTTTGCAAGACATAATCTGATAGAACCACAAGCCCACTTATTAATCTGCTTCCACTGCGCCTCGGTCATATCTGCTGGTTTCTCTTCGAGAGCTATATCCAATTCTTATTGACACAAGACATCCATCATCTCACACTGCCACATACCAAAATTATTTGTTCCATCGAACTTCTCAACTTCAAATTTGGCATTGCCAACAGATGGCTTAGCATGTGTAGACTCTGTCCCTTTCTTCTTCTTATCAACTTCAGCACCTTCACCGTCACTCATGATTTCCAATCAATAATCAACTCCCAAATCAGAACAGGCTCTGATACCAGTTTGTTATGCAGAAGCGTAAACAAACGACAATATTGATATGGAACAATTTGGATAATCGAAGAACGGTAAAGAAAATAGAAGACAAGAACACAAGATTTATAGTGGTTCACCCAATCAATGTGATTGAGCTATGTCCACTCTCGAAGCCGGCAAAGAATTCCACTATAACAATTGGAGAGAATACAATAGAGCTTTATGGCAAAACTCTCAACTACCCAAAAACCCCAATGCTATACGTTCTCTGCTGATAGAGAAAGATAGCTCTGCTCTAGGTTAAACGATTTCTCTCTCTCACTCTGCTCTAGTCATTGACGGCAGCACCTATATATATATATATCTAATCCTAGTTAGGCTAGAACACCTATATATATATATATATAATCCTAGTTAGGCTAGAATACATGCATATATGGATTTCCTAATTAACCTAGACATAGTATAGCCCATGTGATCAAGATGGGCTTCCAATGGGTTTTAGTCTACCTTCAAGATAAAGCCAATATTCAATAATCTCCACCTTGGCTTTAACTTGATACAAATCCTTCATAGTAGAAATTCAAACCATTCGCCGCTCCGACATCCCCGTAGGGATCTTCAAACTTTACAAACACCAATCAAGTCCAAGCAATGCTTGAACTAGCTGAATGGAACTGGCTTTGTCAACATATCTGCAGGATTATCTTCAGTCCCAATCTTGAGGAGTTGAATGTCACCATCCTCCACCATTTGACGAATCTTCTTACAAATGTACCAGATGCACCACAATAGTGCCAGATGTACCAGATGCAACACAATAGTGTCAGATGTACCAGATGCAACACAATAGTGTCAGATGTACCAGATGTACCAGATGACTCCTCTGCTTCAGATGTTGCACAGATGTCTACCTTAGATGTTGTCCCCTACAGCTCCTATTTATACTAAATAGGGGCTGCTGATACAACATGGTTTAGGATTCCTAAACCTAATAGACATAAGTCTATTTCAAATCCTAATAGAATCTTGAAAGACCAACTTTCCTATAACTTATAGAAAAGCTACAGCGCTGTCATCTTTCCATTCTAGACTTGGATTTACCTGCTGAATTCTAACTCCCAAATCATATCAACGAGCCAAAAAACACAACAGACTAAACAGGAGATCTTATAATGAAATTCTCTACACTTTGATATAACTTGTGGTCTTATATCATATAAGAATAAACATGGGGCAAGAAATCAAAGCAAAGAATTCCCAACGGGCAGCAAGTAGAATCAGTCTTGAAATTCATAGCCATCAATATCAAAAACATTGCTGCTACAAAATGACATGACTTAATGCAACATTCCTACATGAGCTGCAATAAGTGATTTGGCATCATCAATCACAACCAAAATATTCACATAAATTCCAGGTTAAAGAGGAAGAGAGAGAGAGAGATGTGGTCAAAGTCATAGTATAGGTTATTGAGAGGTCGTTTCAAGCTACAGTCGATCCACCAGAAAACAAGGTTGTGTATATCACAGGATAATAATTGGTGAATGGGTGAAGCCAAGTCAACAAAATCAGACAGGAATTGCCAAGCCTTTCTTTGACATGCTATCCAAGACGTCAATCTGCAGATATATGTAGCCAGAAGAGTTAAAAGAGTTGAACCAAACAAAGATAAAGATAGACAGTGAACAACTTAAGGTAGCATTGTTGGGCAAACTAGCCAAAGGTTTACAGATACAAATAAGAGAATTAGAGCAGGTTCTTCACATCAGACATATTTCTGAAATGAAATCGATGGATGAATTTACCTGCTGATCCCATTGTTGCAGCTCTTTAGTGTCATCCTTAAAATGTATGACAGCTTCCACCTGTTATGGAAATTTTCAGATATTGCTTAAAACATCAGATTGGAGTGATGTAGTCAAACAATCACTGAAGTTTAACAGTTCTTGGTCATGCCATAAGCATGGTGAATTCATACCTGATCAATAGATCCCCTCATTCTTTCCTCATATATCATTCTTGAAGCAATTTTCTCAGCCTGCAAGTGACATAGTTAATCTGTTAGGAAACAATAAATGCATAGTGATGGTAACAGAAACCGGTATACGGAGTAGCTGTATCAATGAAGCACAAGTCTCAACAAACGGGGTTAACAGGACTGTACCTTTGGAGGCTCAATTCCCACCAAGGTGGAAACTCCTCAAAACTGCAACAGAATACACGATAAGTAACTGAACAGGTCCGGTAAAGTACAATAAGTTGAAAATGGAAACCAACAGCAACTTATAACCAAACCTTATGTTTGTGTAAAGTTTGCTGGCACTGAGAAGATTATGTTCAATCATTGCACGATCTAACACTAAAATTGTTTGGCAGAAGTGCTTTCTGTGAAGCAAGACACGTAACAATTAAGTCTTCAATAAAAACGGCACGCGCGGTTCGAACAACTGATATAGGGATGAAGAATAATTATAACCTGATGTGGCTTTAACACTTCAGCAAACGCATCGATTTCTGGTTTCCTCAAAATTCTTTCCAAATACACCTAACAAGCATAGATAACCATTATAGAACTGTTTGAGAGTAACAAACAGATGGGCGAAAAATCAAAAATGTATAGGACTAAGCCAATTATAATTTCAAAAACTGTGAGAGAGAGACCTTTTGAAGCATTGGATAAACTTTCAGCTTTGAACATCGCTCATCCTGAACCAAAATCATAAGGTATCAGCATACTGTGATAAAAATATATTAACACACATACACCAAGTAAGATAATTACTTTGTATAGAGTGGCAAGAACGCGAGACCGCTGAGGTCCTGCAGCGGCCAAAATTGTACATGTAGCTGCAGCAGATAGAGCTTGCTGCAAGGCATCCTCATCAATCTCACTGCAAGGAATAAAAAGAAAAAACTAATTATCTGTAGAAGAAATTCAAAGTGATATTAACTGACTAACTGTCAGAATCAATATGCAGAACTTTTTTGCAAGAGTTGAGATAAAGTCTTGACATACTCCTCTCCTATCTGCCTCTGCTCAATCTGAGAAATGTCATAATAGCATAATGCCGCTTCCAAGAACTTCCTCTTTAAATCTAAGATCCTCGCATAACAAACCTGTAGAGAAACAAGGGGGAAAAGTAGCAATTTCAGTGGCCTGCTGAATTAAATGCAAGTCCATTAACTGAATATCCAACAATGCCAAACCTTATACTTCAAATTCAATACTTCAAGCTGACTGCTGCTAACCAAGAATGAAGCTTTGTTTATAAACGCTTCTGCACTGACAGCATCGTCATCCTACAAAATGATTTTCTTTATTATAAAAAATTTCTATTCAACGTCACACATTAAAATATCGACACACATAATAATGATAATATTCCTACTTTTACAAGTATTTTCAATATCATAAACATGCATTAGTCACAATGCATATTAAGGCATTACTGCAATGAGAAACAAATAAACAACTTGAAAAGGGGATGTCTACTGGTCACAGAGCATATAAGTCTCATTTATCCAATATCAGCACTTCAAAGGGATTAAAAGAACAACCAACAACTAAAGATAGACTTGCTTCCTTTGTAAGTGCTGATACATGCACATGGCACATCATTGATCATTCACATCATGCAATTACACAATATATAATCGAAAATTATTCAGTGCACCGTCACTGTCCGTGACCCGCCCAATTTGCACAGTCCGATCATCTCCACACCGTCCAATGTGTGCACTGATCACCTTTGTTTTTTCTATTTTTTGTCTTTTAACGGTGCATGGAATACTCTCCCATAAATAATCACTCCAATGCAAACCACTCTGTACAGCACACATCCAATGTGTACTAAGCTAACTTATCAGTGACGGTTGTAGCACACCAGACAGCAGCACCAAACACAACTGAAATGCTAAACAGCTGGGGAAAAGCACATACCTCAAGATACAAGCCAGCAACTTGAACACACTTTGCTAACTTGAGTTTGTCATCAATCACTCTGAATCGCAAAAACAGGTGTATCAGTGAGTCCTAACGTCCACTCTTATTAAACAATAAAAAGGAACCCCAAAAGAGTGGATATTGCTCTAATACCTCATCAAAGAATCCAGATTAATTCCACTGAGCATCTGAGCTGCTTTTGACCACTGCTGCTCAGACTCATACAATCCTGCAGTTTCTCCCTAATTATCAAAACCTGCAACAAAAAAGAAGTACCTTTCAGAATCAACAGCCCGAATCAAATGGTACAGTCACAACCTCCCTACATGAACGAACGAAAGAATCCGTAATCCTAGCAATCCCTACAATATCTCACGCCACGTTGTGCATAAACCTATAAATTTCTCAAGTCCGAAGACAATACACTACGATATTCATGACCTATACATTCTATACTACACCACCCTTGTACTAAACTTCTTAAAAACCCTAGATTATCATATTATATTGACCTAAAAACTATACAAAAACATGAAAAAGGCACGTTCCGAATAAACCCTAAACCGGCAGATTATAGCTCAACACAAGAGGAAAAGTCTCAAAAAGCAAACCTGTTCTTCAAGGGCATAATGGCCAATCTCCTTCTGCAATTCCGGCCCTAACTGCCCCAAGTCCTGCGCAAAGCTCTGAAGCAGCTGCCGCGAAACCACCAGAGGCACGTCGTCGGACAACACTGAACAGCCACGAGGGGTTAAAACCGTAAAAACCAAAACAATTTCGGAAGTAAAAAAATCGAGGATAGAGAGTAGGCAGTAATTTACGGTGATCGATGAACCTCTTGGCCGGAACAACGTCCTTGGAGGAGAACACGGTGGCGAGAATGAGCTTGTACTGCTCGATCTTCTGCCTCTGATCAGCGATCGCAGAGACTTGGGCTTGGGCGAAGGCAGCTTCCATGGTCTGTGGAAAACCATAAACCCTGATTTTGTTGAGGTTAAAGTTTCAGAGGTAGGAGAGTGAGTTATTTCACTTATTTAACGAGGATTCATAAGCTCACAATTGTCCTAGTTCAAGTAGGGCTTCCTATCATATTGTTTCACTTTCTTCCTCTTCGTGCTGCACCCTTTTTCATCGATGAGGACCTGTTGGTTGCTTCTAATATCTCATCAACACTGAAGAACAAGAACAAACACAATATATAATTAGATATCAGACTATCAGTTTGTATGCAATCTAAGCATTCGATCCGATGATCAGAATTATCAAACAGCAACAGCAATTCATATATCACTCTTTCACAAAAACAGAAATGACATTTCAGCACAGTATGAAATTGCGTTTTGGGTTGAGAAATTAGGGTACCTGATCTGACGAGGTTGGGGATCCAAGATGTTGACACTCCTTTTAAATCAACAGCAGCGCCGGCCCAAAAAGGCCAAAATCTCTCGTCAAATTTGAAATCGAAATCTTATCTTTTGCAGATATGAGAATCACCGTTGGATCAATTTGATGGGTTAAAGCTTAAAGATCAATAGTTTGCATGTAGAGGCAGGACCACCACGTGGAACACAGAAAAATCTGGGTTTCTTTTGTTGCATTTTGTCTCTACCAGAACCAGAAAGAGAGTACCGATCACTCTCCGACTGAAAAAACCTAGCTCAGAGCATCACGTCGCTCCAATCTCCGGAAATGAACGACTCAGGTTAGTCCGCAGCGGTTATTCTCATTCCGATTTCACTGTCACCGGTTTCTGGATTCTTCTGTGCTTTGTTTTGTAAATAGCGTTTCTTTTGCCTTTAAAAATTGCTGGAAACTTGGAATTTTGGTTGGTAGGGTTTATGAATCGGTTTTGCTCTTTGGATTTAGGTGAAATAGATCATCTGCGAGCTGTGATTTTACAGGTTATGAGTGTCTAAGTTGAATTTTACTTCAATCTTGGTAAACTTTTTGAATATTTAGATACATTGGAGGTTTGAGCTGATACTGCATGAGTTGCATCAAGTGAAGTACATCTTATGCATACAAATCACTTCAATGCTCTATTGTTTAGTTATTGACTTACTTTCAATTGAATATCGTGAACCACTATGGCGTTTCTTGATTGTGTATCGTATGGGCTAGGACATTGTAGTTCTATTTGCACAAGTCAGTTTTTTTCTGTGAACGTGTAAGAAGAAATTCTTGAGGTCCTATATAAGAAAGGAACTAGATCATGTAGCAGAAAGTGATTGCTTGGGACTACCTGTAGATTTTCTTTTCCACATTTGAACATAATCAATTAGCATCTGACAGTCGCTGATTTACTTTCTCCTTCTGAATGTTGATGAATCAGGGAACCACCAGGGTGCCAATGTTCCACCAGTTGAAGGTGTTGCTGGAGGAGGGACAGCATATGGATGGACTGATGGTGGCTTTCAAGGTTCCAATCTACTCAAGGGATCAGTTGACCCTACAGAGGTTCCGACTGCAGATTTAGTGCATGTATGGTGCATGCCAAACACAGCGAATGTTGAACCACAAGAAATGCCTATACCTATGGCACCGGTACGTGTTATTCCATGGTTTTTACTTAATGGTTGCTTGGTATCTTCATTTGTCTGTATTGTGAATTACATAACTATTATACATGCGTAAGGTGTTTAGATGGCATATTTTTTACACCTAATATGCACGAGGTTTAAAATCATTGTGCATCTTTATATTTATTTTTTCCTTGCTATTAATTGCCTCACCACCGGAGGCTGTTACTATTGTTTGGTCTGTGTAATGCAGAGGACACAAACATTTCATCACCAGCATATCGGTGGCTTTTTACTATATAGAAAAGTGTAAAGCAAGCTTACTTATGTCTCTATAGTTTTCGGTTTCTAAATTTCAATTATTTGAAGGTTAATCTTCTGGCTGCTAGAAACGAGAGAGAAAGTACTCAAGTTGCAATATGTGCGAAAGCTTCCTGGGGTAGTCCTGGAATTGCAGGGGCCGTGCAGGTTCAGTGTAATGATTTATTCTCCTCAGCTGGTGATCGGTTATTTCTTTGGGCTCTTATTTTTCCTGCAGGTTTACTATTACTCTCCCAACGTACAATATTTTGATATGCTGTGTAGGTTGGTGGTTGGACGATCATTGAAGTTGCGTTGAGTGGTTCCCATATTGTGTGTCCCAGATGCTCTTGTTCCCCTTGATCTTCCAGTTAGTCAAATAAACCTATTACCAGGGTACTGTTTTTTTAGTGGTTTGATAATCTTATATTTTGAGTGAAGGATCAGCATAGGACAAATTATTACAAGCGACTGACATAATCTCTCTCACTCTCTCTCTCTCTCTCTCTCTCTCTCTGTGTCTTCAGAGAGACAATTGCAGTTTGGGTTTCCATCGATGTTCCTAGCGAGCAACCCCCAGGTCAGTATGAGGGGGAGATGATCATTACTGCGTCAAAGGCAGATGCAGAGTGAGTCTATTCCCATTTTCATTTTTTTCGGGTGTGGTATTTTGTTATGTTGGTAAATTCTTATAGTCCCTAGCTTTTGAGCCGTTGAGTAGAGCACTTCCTATCCCTCTCCTGTTATATTTACAGTTAGAGGAAATTAGAGAAAAACCTAAAAAATAGAGCCTCTTTTAAGATAAACTCATTCACATATTTCATTTTAATTTACACCTAATTTAAATTATTTAACATATCTTATAGATTTTATTTTTAAAACTAAAATTTGTCACCATTTTTCTCCTGACGATTTTGTCATTCTGATTTTAATTATGTTTTTTACATTTTAATTTGTGCTTATTGTGTAGGTATTAACCATGCATTTTGTTTATAACCTTTAAGTTAGGTTACAAATAGAGAAATTGAGTTTTGGGTTTAGGGGTTAGGGTTTAGGGTGTAGGGTATAAGGTTTAGGGTTTTAGGGTTTAGGGTTTAGGGTTTTAGGGTTAGGGTTTTAGGGTTTAGGGTTTAGGGTTTACGGTTCTTATCTTCATGGGATACCATTTCATTAACGTCTAAAAATAATGGCAACTTCTGTAATTCTAGAAAAAATAGGTTTTATTTTTTATCCTAAAATAGATTTATTTTGTTTAAACAAACTTAATTAATAAATTTTGGTGTATTTTAAAACAATCTTAAAGGTGGGTGTAATTTAAAATGGGTCTAATGAATTGGGTGTAACATCAAATACCCCTTACAGTTATTGATTCTGACTTGGCCAGGACTTCAGCGCAATGCTTTGGCAAATCTGAGAAGCTCCAACTTTATAAGGAACTTCAAAGCTGTCTCGAAACTGTGGAACCAATTGATGGGAAAACAGTGGATGAAGTGGTTAGGCTTCAAATTTATTTTCTAGTCTTGTTTTGGAGGTGCTATTAGCTGTTCATTTGAGCATGTACCTTTTCCTATACTGTTCGGTAGAAAGAGCAAAGTCTGCATCTATGTCTTTGAGAAGAGTTCTATCTCCAATGTTTTCTGAATTCTTCTCAAATAATGGGTCTGCTGATGTGATGGATGAAGATGTTATTTCAAACCTTTCTGTACGGGTGAAGATAAATGTGACAGTTTGGGACTTCATTCTTCCTGAAACTCCCTCACTTCCGGCTGTTTTTGGTGTATCCTTTATGTTCATGATAGTTATATTATGTGTGAGCTCTAAGAATTTTATACTGCAGTTATAGATGAGTGTATTTTGAAAAACAACCTCACTGCTGCAAGATAATGATGTAATGTGAAGATATAGGCAGATTGTTCTTGTGATGAAGGCCAAGTTTATACTTAAATCTGACCATATTACTGAGAATGCATGCACATTCTTTAACTATATTTTAGATATCTGATACTGTAATGGAGGACTGATTTGGCGTTAAACATGGGACTGAGGAGTGGTACGAGGCATTGGACCAGCATTTTAAGTGGCTTCTTCAGTATAGAATCAGTCCATATTTTTGCCGATGGGGTGATAGCATGCGCGTATTGACGTATACCTGCCCTTGGCCAGGTACTCATGAAAACCATTTTGATTTATTTTCGCAGTGTACACCTATTCGTCTATATTGCATTAGTGGCAATATAGAATGATGTTTTTTTAATAATCTGATATCTGGTTCCCTCTGTCTTCCTGTGATAGCTGATCATCCAAAATCAGATGAATATAGTCTAGCCGTCTCTGGGCATACCGTTAGTCATCCAAGTTCCTTCTCTCAGGTATGTGTGTTGAAAACTGATGAGATTCTATCCATTTGCTGACCTGCCACAGTGGTGACACAGCGAAGGAATACTCGCTGAAACAAATAGTGATATTGAAGACAGTCTCACTGGAAGAAAGCATATTATTATTTGTGGGATGAGGTACGAATACTATTGAGTATTGATAGAATGCTAGGAAAGTTACTTTTGTGTATCAGTATGTGATTGATCATTCTACCTTAAATCTGTTGTGATTTCCTTCAAGGTATATAAATTCTCATTAAAGCAACATTACACATAACTTATGCAAAACCTCCGATATTAGAGGTGGGTGACCATAATTTATTGGAAACTAGCTGCCTAAGAGTATATAGCTGTACGAAATGCTTTGGTAGTATTCTGATGTACATGCAATAATATATGGCAGCCTTTGAATTTGGAGCAATACGAGTCGCTCCTCAACTTGGCCAAAGAGATCCATGCTTATGCTCCAGATGCTCGTGTCTTGACCACTTACTACTGTGGTGTTGCTTTTTATTGTGCTCTATGGACTCTTTATCAAACCTTCTACTGAAGATAGATGTGTGTGGTACTTGACTTTTTTTTCTCTCCCCTCTAACCAACAAAATTTGTTCTAGTGCTTGGCTAATTGCTGAGGTGAACTTCCTCTCACCATTCATTGATTCCTATATCAGGAATTGGTGAAAGTAATAAGATTAACTCTCTTAATATTGAATGTGATGGGTTCTTTCACTTTCCCGAATTCATGTAAATAGATTGGTGCCATTAACTTCTACTGTATGTGGACGACCTCATATCTGGTGTGGTAGCAGTTGTATAATTTTAAGTGTACTTTGGTGCAATGTGTGTACGATGCCAGTGCTCTATTCTGGTTTGAGACTATGAGTGAAGAGTGAAGACTGTATATGGACATGTCTGATGCTAAATATAAATTTGTTCGACATTTACAGTGAATGGGTGCTTGGGAACTGAGAGGACTTGGTGGATGATATATTTTCAGAGATACAACCTGAAAATGGCGAGGTGATATGATGCTTTTTGCTTGGCTCGTCTAGTTTTCCCCCTGAACATTTTCCAATTATAGTTATATGTTCCGATATATGTGTTTTCTAGTTAGTGATTAGCAAAATTGTGGTTGATAATGATCGGTAGACTACAATCTACATGTCTCTGAGATCAAGTTGTGACTTCGATTTTATTTAATTTTTCCACTTCATTTATAAAGTTTGTTCATTATACTTAGTTTTGCTGATTCATTCATATATGAATCATGCATATTGTTCTGTGTTACATACTTAACCCTGGAATGAGTGTCACTTAGAACACTGATCATTTGAGTGGACTCATCTGCTTGTGTGCATTCAACCAGAAAAGGAAAATGCTCATGTGTTATTCGGAGTTACAAGCCTGTGGAGTGTTTGCTGCTAGTAAAGGAGTAAATAAAGAATATAAATAATGATTAACTTTCCCTCCATGTTAGATTTTGAAGGTACTCCTATTGGAATGTGTAGATCACATCTTAGGTAGGTTATGAAATCTGAAATTTAATTATATAATCTACTTGGTGAAGTGTTAGTTGCATGATATATGGTTACTGTCTTGACGATTGTACTTAGGGAATACATGATGAAAAGATGAACATACATTTTCTAACAGTCTAGTTCTTAGTTTCCTACACTCGCATCTCTTTACTTGCTAAAGACTGTTGATTTGGGCATTTTGTAGGAGTGGTGGACTAACGTGTGCATGGGACTATCTGATCCCCATCCCAACTGGCACCTTGGGATGCGAGGTACGCAACATCGAGCTGTAATGTGGCGTGTATGGAAATAAGGTGGAACCGGTTTCTTATACTGGGGTGCCAATTGTTATAAGAAGGCCACTGTTCCCAGTGCAGAGGTAAACTTGCCTGACATCTGGATGTTCAATGATAAACGGAACTGTTTACATGTTTCTAAAGTAGAGTTTGCCTGAGCAGATAAGATTCAGGCGTGGTCTCCCCCCAGGAGATGGAGTTTTGTTCTACCCTAGTAAGGTGTTCTCATCATCAATTGAACCTGTTGCTTCAGTCAGACTAGAGCGCATCCTCAGTGGATTACAGGTCAGGGAAACTTAGAGTGATATGTATCTGTTTATTTATCTCTTGCTTCCTCTTTAACTTCCTTTTTGTTGTTGTTCTTGTTGCAATCGTACATTGTAGTTGATTAGACATTTTTCTGTGGGTTCTTTATCAGGACATTGAATATCTCAGACTGTATGTTTCAAGATGTGGTAGAGATGAAGGGCTTGCTCTCCTTGAGAAGACGGGTTTGTACTTGGGACCTGAGCTTTACACGCATGAGCATTTGCCAATTGATATGATGCGGGGCGAGATCTTCAATGTATGTCTGTCTTGAGAAAAGGCTCTATGCACAAGGCGTCAAAGGACATAGCGTACATGCAGGGATCTTCAAGAAAGTTAAAAATCTAAGAACCAACACTGTTCATACTTTATAGCAGACGTGCAGATCATGATAGACAGTTCATTCTCCACTGGTTGTGCACTTTCCTCAATTAAAACAGAGACGATCCAGATCTCCTTATTCCTGTCCAGGAGATCCCTAGAATTTACTTTTGTGGATGAAAAACACTACGCACTAGTTTTTGAGTATATTGTATTTGTCACTGTTGTAATCAAGTATGTAAAAGATGCCAGTTTTTGCCATATCCAACTGGCTTAGCATTTGTTACTTACATCGGCGTTTGTCGCCAATCTAGAGTCCGTTATAGCTTATAAGTTCCTTTGATTTTCAGCGTTTTACTCTAGGCCGGAGGTGGTTTCTAACCCCCAATAATTGTTGTTCAAGCAGGCTCCCTACTTTTGCCAATACCATTTCACTGATGGAAAGGAAAAGCAAACAGGAAAGATATGGGATCCAGGATAGAGAGGGGCATACAATTTCAAAAGATAAACACGTTCTCAAATCCCTGCCCCCTCGTTTCCTTGCTTCATTTCCCTTAAGAATCAGTAGGCTATTGACTCATGCATTCACAAAGCAGCTAGCATTAGCCCCCACAGACCCCAAAGAACCACCATAGCAAGGCAAAAGAGAAAATGAAAACGGCGGGAAGAGGGGGCCAAGTAAAATGGAGCTTTTGCAGCGCATATTGGAATCAGAAAAGGAACCAAAGATAATCAACTTGGTGATGATTGCTTATGTCTGATTGTATAAACTGTGCATCTCAACTCTTTCTTTTTGACAAGGAATGCCGTATCTATACTCCCGTATCTAAGACGAAAGAAACTCCGAAGTAGGAAGACACCAAGTTATCTTTGTTGCTCTGTGATAACCATAATTTCGTATAATAAATAAAAAAATTAAGAAACATGTCAATGAAAGATTGCTTAATTTGAAATTAAGACAAGTGGGATGGATAATAATGTATGGATTTCAACCCTTCTGTTTACTTTATGATTCAATTTCAGCTGATAATCATTTCAAGTTTTAACACTCTTTCCCGTCACATCTAGGTTTCCTTCTCTGTTAGTCTAGAAGAAACGCGAAACTCATGTACAACATTCCAACCACCCCCTTTCCCTTCCCCCACAGTGAAAACACTCCAGTGAAGTTGCACGCCTCTAGTGTTTGATTGGCTAAACGACAATGGTCGTGCTTATCTATATGTACCTAATAAGTAAACCAGTCATTGAGTTCACTTTCACCTGCCTTTTGTATCATGATTGTTTACTTCCCAAGTTAAAACCCCATGGGACAAGTAATTTTCCTTAATCACAATCATTCCAAATTTTTTCGGAAAATAAATATATTCCATTAGCCAAACACTTATGACGGTAAAAACCTACACTACCATCAATTATGCAAGAGAAAATCTCTAATATACTTTCATGTGTTTGGTCAAACTAGAGAATAAACTCTAGAACTAGAGACCTAACACCCACTCCACATTCCAAGAAAAATGCATTATTATACCCAAATAAAAAGAGAAAATACAAAAAAACTTACTTGTAGACCTAAAACCCACACTATCAAGCCTTAAGACCCA
The DNA here is from genome assembly GCA_951800085.1 of Comarum palustre. Taxonomy (NCBI): domain Eukaryota; kingdom Viridiplantae; phylum Streptophyta; class Magnoliopsida; order Rosales; family Rosaceae; genus Comarum; species Comarum palustre. The sequence continues at coordinate 24,333,632 of OX637583.1, forward strand.
AAAACATAAAACCCTAGACCCAGACCATTGACCAGCTGTGTTGCTCCTCCATCCCGCCAAGTTAAGAGCCACCGCCGTGCCGAACCACTGCCATGAAGTCGTTGCCTCCTTGCCCCATAAAACCTTGCCCCTTCCAACCGTTGAACTACAACAACTCGCTTCGTCGCCCATCTGTAACGACATCCACAACTTCCAGCCACAGCAACACTGGCATCTCCCAGCCGCAGTCGCACCCCACTTATTAGCCGCGACAACTCCCCACACCTCTAAACTATGACAAATCCCTTCGCCTCCCCAGAGACGGAAGACAACACGCTCAGACGCAGATAAACTTCAAATCAACTCGGGTTAAATCGAATGAAGTGTCGTCAAGTATTATAGGTTCTCGAATCATAGGACTACAGTCATCAATACCCATCCGGTAGCCGGGCATCAAAGGAGAGACAAACCCCTCCGAAGCGGCGCACCGTCGGACGAGAAGCTACAGACTGCACTCGGGCGGCTCTAGAGAGAGTAGTTTTTTTTATGTCTAACGTTTTAATCACGACAGCAAAATTAAAATCATTCTGATTTTGATCTCATTGGTTGCTGATTAACCATGAATTAAGCTGGAAAACTAATCTGTTTGTCGTCTTGATTATGTGTAGAAACTTCTTTCTTCATAACTCATAATAACTTATAAAGACACAAATGCTTATAGATTTTTACTGTAACAGTAGTGTTTAGCTGATCGTTAACTGATTCAAAAATTTATACTCCGTACAGCTAGTAAAATACGTATAGATACTTTCTTAAGTGAATTGCTTAAGTAAAACTCATATGGGTTCAAGGGCGGATCCATTTGAAGGCAAGCTTAGGCAATTGCCTAACCTTAAAACCAAAGATCATATGGTTTCATAACCTTTTGCCGAAGAATTTAGTTTCAAAAATCTTTCAAAAAGGGCAGAAATATGAGGAAGAAGACTCATTCGATCTCCTACCTAAAATCATGCTGAATGTTAAAGGAATTTCGAAATTAAATACCTCTAACAACGTGCGTAATTAAGAAAGAAAATAATTAGGTCAGAAACAAATTTAATAAACACAATTAATTGGTTTTTAAATACAATACATGTAAGAGATTTAATCAAATAATAAATAATAATAGACAAAACGTAATTCATGGGTCTAAAGTCTAAACTAAATAAATCTTCTCTTCATATTGTTAAAAAGATATGAACTCATTTTCATGAATAATCTCTATATATATATATATTGTTATAGGTATTGAAAGTGCTAAGTTATACCCTGGGGTATTTTCATCGCTCAATACTCAATATTTTAGTTATATACTGTATTGACTAAATTTTACCAAACCTAAAAAGAACCAAACACATCAAAATAATAATAGTAATAATGAGATGGTTTGGGCCGAGCGTCTGTGCCAAAAGGCACCTATTCACCTAAGCCTAATATAATACAAGGCTAATGTTTTTTTACAATTTGACCTAGTCCTGACTGTATTGTTTTTCTTCCTAAATTGGCTTAACATAAATAAATGATAGGCCTAGCTATAATATATGTATATGTTAGGTGAGGGTCAGTTCTAAAATTATATAAAAACAAGGACTCAAAAGAAAGTCAGGTTGATTCAATCATATTAATTATGTAAAATTAGATTACTTGGGAAGATCCGGGTTGAAAGATAAGTAAACATACAACTTTTTTTGCTAATAAACTTGGCCTTTTATGGCATCAAAACAATCTTTTATTACTAATTATGTATAAAATGGTCAGAGTGAGCTAGGACTTTCAGAAAAGACCAATAAAGTAGTATGGGTTAAATTGAAAATGACAATATTTAGTTACACATTTAAATTTATTATGTATATCTTCATAATTTTTACATAAAAATTTAACCTTGTCACCTCATATAAAAAGACAAATAATATCAAACTTAAAGCTTATGATTGATTATGGAAATACATATGCAAAGCAAGCTTGAATAAATACAGAGTCTGTTAAAATCCATGAATCACGTGATTATTGATCTTAGAAAGTCTTATCCTTCAAATTTTGATTGGTATGGTGATAAAAATATATATGGTTGAAGGTTTGCATAATGAAAGTAGATCAGAAAACATTTAAAACCTTAATTCGTGACAGTGAATTACATTGACAACATGTTGTAGAGATTAGTGTGTTTCTTTTTTATTTTTGTTAGAGATGAGGGTATTTCAGTATGAGCAAGGAGGTATATTTAGATTTTAATTATGATATAAAGTAAAATAGAGGTGCATTAAGTAATAGAGGTGTACACAGCATATTTGGAGGTGTAACTAGAATCCTCCCAATGAAAAATCAATTGACTATAAAAAAGTAACCTAAACTCTTATAAATCATAGATAAAGTTTTATTTTTTCAATATTAAATTTAAAAATGTTCATTTATTACAAAATTTGGCACCTAACTTCCTATTCCAACATTTAAAAAAAACATTTGAACTTTTAAAAGATAATTTGTGCTCATTAGGTCTAAACTATTAAGACACTCATAAGAATTGAATTAAATTCAGTTTACCCCATTGAAGTTTAGGGGTAACTTCATGTTAGTCCTTAAACTTTCAATTTCATCAGAATACCCCTTAAGCTTTCCAAATTTAATCAATCGTACCTAATTTAACAAACTCTGTCCAAATTAGACGTTAAGTCTATAAATATGTTGGTAAAAGCCCATTATCAACTGTATCAATTAGTTAGTATACCAATATTATTTGTTGGTATAAATGATGAATTTCTCATACCAATTAATATATGATATTAGAAAAATAAAATTGGTATACATACGCCTTACAATTTAGTCATGATTGTAAGTATTTTGAGGATTCAATACCCGGCCATACGCTGTCGACGATATTATTATCAATCAAATTAAAAAAAGAGATTTAATGAACTCTAGGCTCTTGTTCTAATATTTGTCATTGATTTGTAACTCGTCTATCTTTGACTGCGGAACCATCTTAAACCGTTGAGGAGATCGTGTTCGTGATGTCCATCGCACCACAATGGTGGTGCAGTATATGATGCGAGCTCTCTATAATGGCAGACTGGAGCACGTGCACGTAAGGTGTGCAAGCAACTAATCAGCCACGAGGGGCACCAGTGACATTTGGCATGCACTGGTGTACACTGTCTTTGATAGTGATGGGCAGATAAGTATAAGACTATAGAGCCCAAAGACCAGAGAGAAGGCCAGGGTTTGAAAATAAACAAATCAATATTGGGCCTCACCTTGGCAGTAAAAACAAACACAATCGTGCTCACCAAGTCAGTAATTTTGACGACAATGATGCCCTTATCGGGATAGCAAAACCAAACCAGACAAGATTTTCAAGAGAAATCACGATAAAGCCACTGAGGTCTCCGGAGTGTGGACAAAACGTTTAACTTGTCTTCGTCCTTATCGGCTATGGTGGCCATTATTTGTTAATCCTTTTTATTCTTCATTTTTCTTATTTTGAAATGAAAACTGATTAGTCACAAAGTAAACCGATGGGGAAGGTATTAGTCGTATTACCACATTAGACCAAACGGATGACACAAAAATTGAGGGTGTCATATAACAGTTAAAGCACGTTCTTGACACACATACGAATGTCTACTGTCGACAAACAAAAATGCATTTGTTGGTTGTCAAAAATCGTACAATCTATTTGAATTTACGTCAATTTCTATTATGAACACAACGTCATTTTCATTTGATAAAATAAACGTCGAATGACATACAATTTAAAGGAATGCCAATAATTTACAGACAATTTAGATACAAGAGTCTGGATACAATTATACAAGACACAACGTACATTTTCACTATAAATTCAAGTTTGTGTAAACCCTAGATCATTGAAGGACATTAGTGGTAATTAGGTAAAATAGAACCTTAATAAATTAATACTTGATTAATTAATAACTTTGCTAAAATAATAACTTTTACATTTTCTGAGTTTTGGACAACGTGTTAAATTAATAATTCATTATATTTATAAAATAATACAAATGCAAAATATACATATGCCCAAAATGTATATATAAATTAATAATTACTTAAAACATTATTTTTTTATTCATTTATGAGAATTTCATTAAGAATGAATTATTTGTTACTTGTTTCTTCTTGAAAATTGAGATCACTTTAATTACTTGATCGATTGCACATCGTCCCTTGACTCATTTTTATGTCGAACTTTTCTAAAACCGCTTATTGCAAATGCTTATGAATGCTATTTGGATTTTATATGTTATATTCGCACAATGTTTTACATATTAATATGTCATTGTCGATTTTTCTATGTTGTATTTTTGTGTTTGGTGTGGTATGCAACTAGTATTTTTGTATATGAAATTTTTTTGTTCATTTAATGTTCATAAAATGAACTAATATATTAATGCAAAAAATTTTGAACTAACATAATACGTTAAAAAATGGTGTACATTGATTAAAGTAATATATTTAATATTATATAGGTAATAGATTCACCAATATAAATATTGAATAATGTACAACATAAATATTTATGTTGAAAAAAGTAAAAAACAATCATTAATTAATAAGTAATTTATTAATTTATTTATAAATAAATTAATAAATTTGACTGGTTCTAACATTATTAATTTATAAAAACTTATCCGTATTTGTCTATTTGATATCTTAATCTGTGTATGTGACAAAATTAGTAGTAGAATAAATAAATCGTAGAACCTTTGTCCTGCGCAAAAAGACAAGCACCGCCTAGTCCGAGTTCCCCCGACACAGATCATCCACCCAGAAGTCGCGACACGTGGGTGGTCAGATCTACTCTGGCAGCTTATGAGTTCAGACTTCTCATCTGTAATCTCACCTGACCCTGGTTACCAACTACGTCTTCACTCATTAACCACGGTTAACCACCGCCGCTTTAACCCTCTCTCATTTCATTTATGTTTTTCCTCTCCGTTCAAATCTCTCTCTAGTATCTACCGTATCTCACACCCTCTCGATGTATCTATATCTATATTAAGTTTTCATTTTCCAGATATGAAACGGCCGCCTCTACCATCTCGATGACTGAGTTGAATCGGTGACTCCAGCTCTAAAATAAGTTCCAAACTTCCAACAATTCAGTCGGTGTTATCGGGAAAATTTCATTTCCCGGCTATAACAGTCAGAAAGTCTTTCTTGTTTTGTTCCAAGGCCTCTGTCCGTTGCTGTGTGTCTATAATAGAAGCTAGCAAACAGCATAGAACAACTTAGCTCCTTTTTGAGACCTGGGGCTACCAAAATGGACGACCTTGACAATTCTTCATCCCTAGTTGGTTCTACAGCTTCAGCCGAAGCTTCTTTTTCCGAACATCCGGCCAAGAAAAAGAGAAATCTTCCCGGAATGCCAGGTATTTATTTATAACAGACTGTGATGTTAGGTTGTTTATATTTCTCAAATCTTGTTATGGATTGAGTTTGGTTAATTTTGTTTCAATTCAGATCCTGACGCTGAGGTGATTGCCTTGTCGCCGAAAACTCTGATGGCGACGAACCGTTTTGTATGCGAGATCTGCAACAAAGGGTTCCAGCGGGACCAGAACCTTCAGCTCCACCGGCGAGGCCACAACCTGCCGTGGAAGCTGAAGCAGCGAACCACGACGGAAGTTAAGAAGCGGGTTTACGTCTGCCCGGAAACGTCGTGCGTGCATCATAACCCGGCAAGAGCACTGGGAGATCTCACCGGGATTAAGAAACACTTCTGCAGAAAGCACGGCGAGAAGAAGTGGAAGTGCGAGCGTTGCTCTAAGAAGTACGCAGTGCAGTCGGATTGGAAGGCTCACATGAAGACCTGCGGCACCAGAGAGTACAAATGTGACTGTGGAACCTTGTTTGCTAGGTAGTTTTGCTATCTTGTTTTCATCTGTTTGTTTTCATTTTAGTGTATGGGTTTGGTTTCCCAATAACTCAAGAAAGTTTCCGTTTTTCTTTTCTTTTCTTTTCTTTTCTTTTATGAAACTTCTCGGAAAACGCTGTAACTGAATGTTGTTGTTGTCGTTTTGTTTGGGGTTGAAGGAGGGATAGCTTCATAACTCATAGGGCTTTCTGTGATGCCTTGGCTGAGGAGAGTGCTAAGGCTCAAACCCTAGGAGGAACTCCAAATCCAAACCTGAATGCCGGAAAGGCCGTTGTGGTGGCGTCGCCGCCTCCACCGCCTCTCACGCCTTCCAACAATGTGGTGTCTCCGGCTCTATCCATTCAAAGCTCAGGTAATTTTTAATAACTGTGTAAATAAATGTTGTTTATATGATTCGAATATCACGATGCTATATACATCACCTTTACGTAGCTCTTCAAACCTGTCCATGGATATGATAAGCATAATGATTAGCAGTGCAAGTACCTTAAACATCTATAAATTTTGGTCATTATTTCTTTATTTTAAGAGAAAATTCTTGGTTTCAAGAACATAAATTTTTCATCTTGCTTTGGTATCAATTCAATCCAACTGCTCAGTGCCCACCATAAGTCTGTGTCATTTTTCTTTGAGAAAAAAATGCCTATACTGGTATTATTTTTTTCGACTAGCCTATACAGGTATTTTGTGTCTGCGTGTCTTGTCTGTTCTTTGGTCCTATACTGGTATTTTTTTCGACAACTATACTGGGCATTGTTGGATTAGAAAAAGAGTTGTGCAACTTTCACTCTCAAAGAGTAGGTATGGACCTGACATGGTTCTAGAGGAGAGAGAGAATAGTTGTCGACGGGCAACGGATAATAGTCATATTAGATCGATGCACGATTGGTAATGGAGCTCAAGAATCGAAGGATGGTTAAAAAAGAAAAAGTTTGAGAGAAAGGAAGCCATTATTGCCTACCTCTATAGCTCACTTCTTGCTTTCTCCTTTCTCCTTTCTCGTAAAGTTTCAAGCTTTCGAGTTTGAGTGTTGTGTTTCCAATATCACTTGGATATTCATCTCTGCACTTTTCTTGCTTATCTACTTTTGTTCTGCTTTCACTAATTTTCTGTTAGTTTCAAAGATTCTTGCAAGTGCTTTGATTAATTTACATCTTCTGGTTGATTATCACAGAATTCCCAGCAGAAAACCTAGTAGGAGTGTCGCCACCACCGCCAGCAACAACATGCTTAACGAGTGCCATTAGCACCAACGCCGCTGCCACCACCAGCTCAAAAAGAAATTGCAGCAACACTAGTACTAGCGTGTTTGCTAGCATATTTGCTCCTTCCAGCACCGCCTCGCAAACATCAGCAGCTGCTAACTCGTTATACAGTTCTGCAATCTCAACAGTCTCTGCCATGGAACCAACGTCTCTCTCACTCTCCACCTCTCTATACCTATCCAACAATGGCTCCTCCCTCTTCCAAACAACCAATCACCCTCAGGCCCCGGCCATGTCCGCTACTGCATTGCTCCAAAAAGCAGCTCAAATGGGTGCATCTACTACTAGTGGATCTTTTCTTCGTGGCTTTGTCTTGGACACTTCCTCATCGCTTCCCCAGGCGCAAGATAACACCGCCTCTTTGCAGTGGAGCAACAATAGCCACAGCCAGCAGCACAAAGGAGAGAGCAGTGGCGGTGCTGCTGCCACATTAGCAGCTGGACTTGGAGCAACAAGTTCTGCGCATTTGACTGATCTCATGATGGGCCCTCCTAATTTGCCGTTTGGGAGTCATGATCAGCCCATGACCCGCGACCTTCTTGGGCTGGGCATAGGTGATAATGGCGGTGGCAACGGCAACGGCAATGCTTCATCTGCCGGACTCTCTGCTTTGCTCAATTCATTCGGGGGTGGTGGAGGTTTTGCTACGTATGCAAGGGGAGAAGAGTCTTCATGGGAAGGTGCACAAGACAGAAAGCCTTATGCTTCTAATGGTCCGGCATTGCTCTAAACACCCCTAAACCAAGTCGATAGACTTATCTTTTGGTCATCTGAGATCAATCGTATATTTTGTGATAGATAGACGATGCTTTTGTTGTCAAAAAAACGACGTCTTGGGATATGACGGGGGAGGCTGTGTATATGGCAGTATGTATCTAGTTAGTAGCTAGCTCAGCAAGTTCATCATAGTTTGATGATACTGGTTTCGATGGTGAGTGATCCTCTAATGTTGTTGGCACTGTCAAGTCAATTAAATGCACCACGTCGTGCCCAATAAATGAGCACATGGCCGGACAAAGAAGCGGTCAATGATATCAGGTACGGTGGTCAAGTCGGAAAACGATCAAATGAGATATATATATGGTCCGTTGGGTTTTAATTTCCCGGCCACGGTGGGGCTGATCTGAACTGCTGTGCCTGCTGCCAGTTGCCTGGCCAGTCCTCACATCTTGAGAAACATCTAAAATATCTACGGAGATCAGCGTTGCCCTACCTCCACATTCATTATTGACATTAGTCTCTGAGCATAGCTATCCAATCGGACCAATCTTGCGCCTTCAAATCTCTTATCGCATAAAAATTAGATATTTGAATAAACAATATCTAATACACATCTTTCACTCGCCTCTTAGTGTGATACCGCATCAAGATGCAAGTGATGCAAGTGCACCATTAAGTCACGGCCAGCATAGCTGCAAAGATAGAATAATGATCGGAGGTCATCAATAGTTTCCTATGTTTTCAGTTTTGATCCGATTAAATTAATCGCTCGTAACAAAAGAATTTTAGAACCTCGCCTGTATGTTGATTACTTTACAATTTTTTCTCCGGTTCCATGATAGTGAGACGTGAATGATGGAATCAAATAACGTCTATTAGTTGTTTAATTCACTTACGTGGAAGATTTTTAGATCCTTTAGTTTGGTCAGATCGTCCGATTTTTTATTATCATACTGATTATTATTTTTTTTAATAAAATGGAGTCTTTTGTAAGTAGAAACCGAGTGCTGCAGCAAACTAATTATCTTCTACAATATTGTCAAAATTCAACGCTTCTTTAGTAGGTGATGTGCTGCCTCGCGGTGGTCGATGGTGGCTCTTCGTGTGGCGTCGATGGTGGCTCTTCGTGTGGCGTCGTTGGTGGAGACGCATATGAGGTGTTTCAGTTATGCGAGGGTATTAGTTGGGCCGAGTCTCTGATGGGCTTTTCTTAGTTTGAGTTTTAGGGTGGATCTAGATGCTTTTGGGCCTAGATGGGGTCCTTGATGTAGTTTGTTTTTCTGTCTGTTTTTAGGTTTTCGTTAGGTGTTGTTCTTTTTCTTTGAGTAAGGGTTTAAGGTTTTGATCAGTTAGAGTCTGGGTCGTGTCGTTAGCTGAGCCATGATTATGATGTCATTTTCAAAGATTATTTTTATATCAGTTAGTTTTGATTGTCAATGTAATAAGGAGGTTACTTGTGCATATGTGCTGGTAATTTTGGCATGTATTGTTTGAAAGAGTTATTTCTTCTTGAGATTGACATTTAGGATGTATCGAGGCTTCTGAATTAGGTTTAGATTACAGTTGAATCCCTATTGATATCGGTTCTTGTCTACTATAATCGTTGATGTTTTGAGTAGGTTGGGAAGAGAGTGGATAATTTATTTCCACCACCATTATCCCTCATGGTTATAATATTGTATTCTAGATTAATAAAATTATTGATATTTTCCCAAAAAAAATTCAACGCTTCTTTGCACATCAAAGCAATATCAATAAGAGCAAGCTCAACAACTTCTTCATTTTTTTGGTGATCTCAATTTTGGAGAATTTTTGGCTGTTTTTGGGTCACACAGCTTCCCTATCTCATTCTCCAAAATGGGGATGGAGAAGAAAGATACACTACCTGGATCAGCACTTTAGCCGACGAAAAATTATCGTCGGTCTGTTAGCCAAATTCGTCGGCTAAGCTCTAAGCCGACGAGTTCTCGTCGGCTATAACTTTAGCCGACGAAATAAAAGTGGTCATCGACTAAGTATTAAACTATAGTCGACGACTTATTTTTCTATTTTTCGTCGGCTAAAGTAATACTTTGGCCGACGAAATAAATTGTCGTCGGCCGTAACCTAAGAATTTGGCCGACGAAATATAAATGTTTCGTCAGCCAAAGTATTTAATAAATAAATAACTATAGCCGACGAATTATAGTAAATTTTGTCGGCGAAAAAGTACTATAGCCGACGAATTAAGCCATATTTCGTCAGCTAAATCTTAAAAAATGAAATTTAAAAATACTATAGCCGACAAATTATGGTAAATTTCGTCGGCTATAGTACTTTTTATATTGAAAAAAAACTATAAAATTTATAAATTACCATCCAAACAAGCAGCAAATTACACAAACAATTTCATATAATAACCAACAACACCATCAAAAGTGGTCTCAACGTTTTTCATTAAATTATTTATTAATTGTTCATAAACCCATAAAACTATATAAAATCTATATCATCTAAATCTATATCTAGAACCGGCATGATGGTTCCTTGTGTTGTGTTGCCGGTTCTGAGCGTTCGCCCGGGAAACAGCGTATAAAGGAAAAAAATAAAAAATAGTAAAATATTTTAAAACGTACTAATTAATAACAATATAAGAAATTATTTTTTTAATTACCTATTTATGAGGGTTGTTGAATTCTGATATTAGAAGCCAACGCCACTTGTACTCCATGAACTGGAACTCAAGGGGGATACCAGAACGTTCGTTCCCATGCGTAGTCCAGTGGGTCCGCAACTCGTTTTTCCACTCCTTGTACCTACACATACCATAAAAAAATTATAAATATTATTAATTACACATATAATTTTGTTTTTTCATTAACTTTCCAACGTACCTTCCCCCATGCACAATGTCCGCCCAAGTGTTCCTCAGATGCTGGGGAACGTCAAACCACACATGTATTAAAACGTTTATTAGTTTAGTTTTTCATAAATCAACAATATAATACATAATATTAATTGTGAATTTTTTAAACTTACCGACATTGCGTTGTGGACCATGTCCTTAACCTCATGTGGGACCTCGCCTCAGTCTGACCACAACATAGGGACTCTATCCCTAATGAGCGCTCCCATGTGGCCGGAGTACATCCTCGTCTTCCCGCCTGATACTACGTTGTCATCCCTGTCAGTATCAATAACGATCCTTCCCAAGGTACTCACGGTCTTCTCAAGAGCCTTCTTTGTGACGGGGCCTCTCTTCTTCCTTGTCGGCTTGACTCCGACAGTGCCTATCACAAATTGATTATTAATAATCTTTTCTTATTATGACATTGTAAGAAAACAAATTATTTATATTTCATTACCTGAGGTCGTTGAGGCAGACGCGACGGATTCCGACTATGTAACCGATGATGATACCCTCGCAGAAATAAGATCCGTACTAAAAGGCACGAACTGGTACGTCGCAGATGGGGTCACCTGCGGGGGCAGTGGATAAATCGGCGTCCTTGAGTCATCGACTGCCGGTAATGCTGGTATCAACCGTGAAAGATAGAGAAGAGGCGGCGACATCTGTACCTCAGATGACCCACCCTTCGAAACAGTAAGGCCCGGAGTCGGTGCCCTGTGTATCTCAGGCATACGTGGTGCAGACACCTCCGCTTGAGTCGGATGCCACAACTGTCTCGAGGAGTGAGGGGCGCTCGGCTGCCTCGAGGAATGTGCGGCCCCCGGCTGTCTGGAGGAATGAGTGACGCCCAACTGCCTCTGCGTCGGCTCCAGAAGGGACGCATGTCGGGCTGTCATGGGGCCCTGAAACGATGCTTGAGGGTTGCTAGACGTCCCCTCAGACGATTCAAACATTTGTTTTACTGAACAAGCCTTTCATCATGTTTAAAATATTAATTTATTAAATTATTAGAATTTTTAATTTTAATTGAAATTTTCAATATTTTAATTAACACTTGTTATCAATATATTAACAATATTTATCAATATATTAATAAATTATATGAATATAGTAACAATTAAGAAAAATTCCTATAATTTGTACAATTAATATTTTAATACACAAAAAAATTCCTAGAATTCACTAATAACAATTAAACTAAAACTGTTAAAACCCCTCAATTCAATTTAAATTTTTAATTTCAATTTCAACAACATTATCAATTTCAATAACAAATATACTAAATTAACAAAAATTCAAAAAGATTAATATATATACCTAAAAATTCACAAAAAATTAAGAAACATACCAAATTATTCAATAATCATTATTTAATTTCAATAACCAATTTCTATAAATAAATTTCTATCTAAACCCAAATGTACAACAACATTTAAATAATCAAATTCAATATCAAAAATTCAAAACAAAATTATAAACAAAAATCACACCTGGATGACTTTCCTCTACTAGTTCGGGCCCAAACCCAGGCTGGTAATATCCGACCTGGATACGATGAAAAATGTCAATTCCTGTGGGTCGTTTCAGAAGATACCATTCACTCCGACAGTCTATTTGGACTCGTTGGGCTCGAAGGCGATGAATGGGCCTTTCATCGACGGATCGTCAACCAGGTGACATTTCTTTTCTTGTCACATTATGTTGTTGTAATTTCAATGCAGGTGTGGCCGTGTGGGTGCCTGAAATTGTGGGGAGTGCCATGAAGACCATGAGTGCATGACCTTCTACCTTGCAGGAAGTGAAACAACTGCTACACTTTTGACTTGGGCGCCTCTCCTTCTAGCACGGCATCAGGATTGGCAAAGCAAGGTTAGGGAACAAGTGATTCGCGCTTGCGGAGATAATAAGCTTCCTAATGCAGAGAATTTGAATGACCTTAAGATTGTGATTTCAGTATTATACTGTATTACTTAGTTTGAATTCGAAGACATTTCCATGAAAGTAATTGAAGTCCACTGATGGTTATATAGTTTGCTATCGAGTAGGTACATCCTTGTATGTTTAATGCTGTCACTTTTTTCAACAGGTAAGCTTGATAGTTAACGAAACGCTTAGACTCTACCCTCCAGCTGTGATACTAATGAGGCAAACACCAAAGAAGGTTAAGCATGGGGGCATTGATATTCCTGCTCACACACATCTCTACCTGGCCTTGGCCGCTGTCCATCACGACACTGAGATATGGGGAGAAGATGCTAACGAGTTCAATCCCTCCAGGTGTTTAGAACCTAGAAAGCATTTAGCCTCATTCTTTCCATTTGGTCTGGGGCCTAGAATCTGCGCAGGTCAAAACTTGGCTCTGGCTGAAGCAAAACTAGTCTTAGCAACCATCATCTGCCACTATTCCTTTGAGGTGTCTCCAACCTATGTCCATGCTCCGTTGTTTATTAGTTCACAACCTCAATATGGTGCTCAAATCCTCTTTAAGAAGATCCCAAGCTGAAAACTTAACGGATCTTGTAGATCAAAGCATCAAAACACTGATCCCTACAGTCGTGTAATGTCTTACAAATTAGGAAACTTTTACTTCAAAATATATCAAACCTATTGATAACTAATGCACAATACACAAGTTTATAAAACTCACACGGGTGCCACCCTTGGCCTCAATGTAGCTCCGTCAATGGCTGTACCCCTTTGTTTGGGACTTTGGATTCCTCTTGCTTAATGATGTAGAACGAAGGGGGGTCGTTTTCCGACAAAAAATAAAGATTGAAGAACCGTTTGATCGTGACAAATTATTTACAGATATCTAAGTTCGTGTTGAGATATATATATATATATATATATATATATATATATATATCCCACATCGGGAATATGAGACATTGTCTGTGGATTTATAAGGGTTTGTGCTACTCTCTCTATTGCCAATTGGTTTTAGAGTTTAACCCCAGATTACTTTATCATGATATCAGAGCGGGTTACCCCCGTACATGTGTGAAGCCCAAAGGCCACACAAACTCCACGATCACCCAAGTTGTTGTCCACGTGTTAGGTTTAAAGATTCGCCACACGTGCGGGAGCGTGTTGAGATATATATCCCACATCGGAAATATGAGACTTTGCTTGTGGGTTTATAGGGGTTTGGGCTACTCTCTCTATTGCCAATTGGTTTTGGAGTTGAACCCCAGATTACTTTATCAGTTCATTGGACTTCTAGAAGACTGTTTTAATTATTTTTGAGTTTTATTTTTATTATTTTGTTTATTTTATTTTAATTAATTTATTTTAGATTTTTTTTATTTTAATCCATGAGCTTTTAGGTTTCATTGTTAGTCGTCCTAGAGTTTGTTTGCTTCTATATAAGGAGCCTCAATCAGTTGTATTTGTTAACCTTGATTTTATAAAAAAAACTTTGAGTTTATCTCAATTCTTGATGGATTCCAGAACCTCTCGTGGATTCGAGATCAAAAACAGATTGGTGGATTCCTATCTCCTATCCCTTTACATTCCGCTGCATCAATTGGTAATTAGAGTTTGGTGGATTCCTGGTGAGTGATCTATCGATTTAAAGATTCGCCACACGTGCGGGAGCGTGTTGAGATATATATCCCACATCGGGAATATGAGACCTTGTTTATGGGTTTATAAGGGTTTGAGCTACTCTCTCTATTGCCAATTGCTTTTGGAGTTGAACCCCAGATTACTTTATCAGTTCATTGGACTTCTAGAAAACTGTTTTAATTATTTTTGAGTTTTATTTTTATTATTTTGTTTTATTTTAATTTATTTATTTTAGATTTTTTTTATATTTTAATCCATGAGCTTTTAGGTTTCATTGTTAGTCGTCTTAAGGTTTGTTTGCTTCTATATAAGGAGCTTCTATCAGTTGTATTCGTTAACCTTGATTTTATAAAAAAAAAAAACTTTGAGTTTATCTCAATTCCTGATGGATTCCAGAACCTCTCGTGGATTCGAGATCAAAAACAGATTGGTGGATTCCTATCTCCTATCCCTTTACATTCCGCTGCATCAATTGGTAATTAGAGTTTGGTGGATTCCTGGTGAGTGATCTATCGATTTCATTCAGAAGCAATAAAAAAATATAGTGCAATTCGATTGGCACAAAAAAAAGAACACAAACGGTCGCCGGTCAAGAGAAGCAGTCGCCGCCGAACTACCCCTCGACCCATCCTCCACAGCAACCCAGGCAGCGCCCCAGCCCTGAGTTGCAACCCCACTAGACGCCGCATCGTGGTGCTCCGCGCCTCCAGCCCGGTCGGCTTCGACCCGACGACCGCAAACAAGGCAGACATCGATGCTCCTAGTCGCCCTGCGCCTCTCCACCCTCCTACCACCCCCGAAACAGCCTTTTTCCGGCCACAACTATGTGACATTCGACGTCCCCGGCAAAATCCCAGTTTTATGGGATTTTTTTTGCAAAAAACCGACCTAGTATCTCAACCCTGCCCGGAAAACCGACCCGACCCGATCCAAGTCAGCAACCCGACCCGACCAACAAAAAAAACAGGAGAAAGAAGAAGAAGAGAGGAAGAAGAAGAAGATGAAAGGAAGAAGAAAAGGGGAAGCTAGCATGAAACGTTGGATATTTACCTCACTAGATTACGATGATTTCAGAACAAAGTGTTTTATCAAAAACAAGGTATGGTCAACAATAATTGATAGTGATTTGCATGAGAATTTTGTTGCAAGCAAGGTTGTTCATTCCCTTCAATTACCGACAGTGAAGTTGAGCAATCCATCTTGGATTGATGATCATGCATATGTGACAGAGGTTTGTAAAGTTCCCATCTCTGTAGAAAATTTTTATAACGATGAGGTTACTTTCCATGTGATTGATATGGATAATATTGATGTGTTTTTTGGAAAACCATGGCATGAAAGCGTCAACGGTTGTTGTTGCGAAGATGTGACATATTTACTCAAGAAGGAGTCGAACAAGATCACAATCAAGTGTGCAAAGCCCAAAGTATGTGAAAAGAATGTTGAAGAAATCACTTTGTAGATTAAAGAAGAATTTGCTCATGTTGACTCAGTTGTCAGTATTGAAGAAACCTTGCCTCATATGACTCTTTTAGAACCAGAACCAAAAGCCATTCCAGAATGCAATTTTGGAAATCAAGAAGGCTTCTCTCAAGTTGCATTTGACAAACTCATCTATGGTGTTGGATTCATGATTGCGCCTTCAGAGTTTGCAGAGTCTCCGACTTCTAAACCACAAGTTCAATTATTGGATTTATTATTGAGTTTGTTTTCTATAAATTATTCTTCTTTATCCAAGATGAACTCGAGGTCGAGTTCTTTTGAAGTGGAGGAGACTGATGTAGAACGAAGGGGGGTCGTTTTCCGACGAAAAATAATGATTGGAGAACCGTTTGATCGTGGCAAATTATTTACAGATATCTAAGTTAGTTGGGCTTCCAGAAAAACTGTTTTAATTATTTTTGAGTTTTATTTTTAATATTTTGTTTTATTTTAATTTAATTTATTTATTTTAGACTTTATTTTATTTTAATTCATGGGCTTTTAGGTTTCATTGTTAGTTGCACTAGGGTTTGTTTGCTTCTATATAAGGAGTCTCTTTCAGTTGTATTCGTTAACCTTGATTTTATAAAAAAAAACTGAGTTTATCTCAATTCCTGATGGATTTCAGAACCTCTCGTGGATTTAAGATCAAAAACAGATTGATGGATTCTAATCTCATATCCCTTTATATTCCACTGCATCAGTTAATAGTCCTCAATCCTTTGTATGATTATATTTGTTATCGAAATGTTGCATGCATATGTAATATTGTCTAATTGCCTCTTATAACATTGTATAATCAATCGAGAGTGTTTGCCACCATGATCACAAAATAACGAGAGGTGACAGATAAGACCATGGTATATATATATATATATATATATATATATATATATATTTTGTAGGAATAGACCAAGATCTATAGCCACATAATATATATATTTTGTAGGAATAGACCAAGATCTATAGCCACATAAGCTCTTACACCACATATTCTCTATTGATTTAAATAAAACGTAAAAGACGTAATAAATAAAGATACGTGTAATTAAATTAGATTGAAAAAAATAACCACATACTAAATTCACTCACTTGTCTATTATTACGCCTCAAACTATGAATGCCGGTAAATAATCTCAAATTTGAGTTTGTGGAAGCTTCATATCACTTATCAGAATTCACTATTTTACTTTTTTTTTAATTTAAAAAATTAAATAGATTTCCCTTTCCATTCATTCCCCAGTCCCTACTATATTGGATGAAAACGAAATGGTAACCGGCGTAGAATAAAAGTCGACGTCTTCACTGATCCAGTCCTCTATCCTTCATAAAAGTCGGCGTATAATTACATAACGACCCCTGCAGCCCATACAATTTGGAGGTAGAAGTAAGCACTAACAGGCTTCCCAAAAACCTCTCACAAATGTGTGGATTTCAATTCCTCTTATAACAGGCGGCGATCCCCTTTGAAAGTTACAGAGTCAGAAGAACAAAAGAGACGTATCAGCAGGAAGAGGAACACCCCTTGTGCCTCCACCTAACTGCATAGAAAGAACAACAAATTAGCTCTGTTGGGTCTTCTTCTACAAGCTTCCATTCCGATCTCTGACCCTGGTGAGGTCTCAGTTTCCCTGATTTTGTCGCGTTTTATTGTTTCCGAAAATCCTGGATTCTAGTTTCATGAACTTGAAAAGATTATAATTTAGATTTTTTGGTTTATGTGGCAGATTGTGAAATATGGGTAGGAGATGGTGATTAAGTTAGTTTAGAACTCTGTAACTAGTTATGAGATTTAATTTTGGGTACAGTGGTGATGATCTGTGCACTAAGGTGTTCTGTTTGAGAGAGTAAGATGCCATCTTCTTACTTGTTGAAAGTTAGGACTGCTGTGCAGAGATCGATTGTAGGTCAGGAAGGTGTTCAACTGGACTCGTTAGACGGGTTGATTGGTCAGGGTAAGTTGTTGTTTGGGAATTCTAGGTTGTTCCAATCGAGGCCGTTTTCGGCTGTTTCGGACCTGCAGGCATTTCTGTCACAAGGTAGTGTTGTTGCTGCTAGGTCCCATTCGCAGAGAAAGCAGATTTCTGTTGTTGGGGAGATTTCCCGGATTATTTCTACTCCATCTGTTTGGGGGCCTTCATTCCAAGTTTGTGGGTATCATATTGATTCTGTGCTTTCGGATACCAGTCAGTTTCCGAATAAAGGGATGGCTTTGTGCGGTTCTAGAGCTTTAGTTGGGGAGTTTTCCCTGGATAATTTAACTTTGAGGCGTGGGCTCTTTTCTAAGTTACCGGAAAGTGCTAGTACATGTCATAACAACAGAAGTAAAAGATCTGATGGTTTCCAGAAAGCCAGCATGAGTTTGAAGAACAATGTGCCGCCAAATACTGATGCAACTTTTGGATATTTCATATATGAAGTTGGGAAGAGATGGTGTAATAACTTCCCTTTAAATGGATTCGGCTCAAGAGAGTTTCATAGTTCATCCACATGCTTCTCTGCTGGGACTGCCCAAGATGTGTCTTTTGATAATTCTGCTCCTGAGGAGCAGCTTTCAAGTTCTGCAGATTCATCTGATCAGTAAGTTCGTAAGACCAGCTATTTCTATTACTAAGTTTTTCCATCTTTGTTTGTGAGATATTATCTTTGTTTTTTATTTTTTGGTCCTTGGTACACAGTTGGATACCTGTTTCCATATTCTCTAGTCTAATTTATATTCTATTAAGCAGTACAGTAACTTCACATGTGTGCCAATAATTACAGGAAGAACACAGATGCAAAGTCCTTAAAACTAAGTTCAGGATCATGCTACTTACCCCATCCTGATAAAGAGGATACTGGCGGGGAGGATGCTCACTTCATATGTGTGAATGAACAAGCAATAGGGGTGGCTGATGGTGTTGGTGGCTGGGCAGATCTTGGTGTTAACTCAGGATTGTATTCCCGAGAACTCATGTCTAATTCTGTAACAGCTGTTCAGGAGGAACCCAAAGGTTCAGTTGATCCTGCTAGGGTGTTGGAGAAGGCTCACTCCAGCACAAAAGCCGAGGGTTCATCAACAGCATGCATCATAGCACTCACAAAACAGGTTTGGAAATTGCTTTCATTTCAAGAAAGACGTTTTATTAGAAACTTTTCGTTGTAAAAGTGACTATGGCCTCATGCTAAGTGTCTAGGGATAATTATCCATTCAGCTGATGCCATTTCAAAATGGTTTTGTGTTAAATGCAGTCTGAAATAGAAAAAATAATCTTTAAAGTCTCAACTTTCTGTCTGCAACTATATTTCATATGAACTGCTGCTAATGCTAGTTCGTTGCATACTGACTTCCTGGCAACTTAAATCAACTGATGAAATTTCACTGCAGGGTATACATGCAATCAATCTAGGTGATAGTGGGTTTATAGTTGTTCGAGACGGGTGCACTGTTTTCAGATCCCCTGTGCAGCAGCATGATTTTAACTTCACTTATCAACTGGAGAATGGAGTCAACAGTGATCTACCTAGCTCTGGCCAGGTCAGCAGCATATTTTCTTTATAAATGAAGCAATTTCTTGTATAGCATTTTTTGGTTCTATAATTGTTTGATTCTGTCCATGATGATTCCATTATGACATGTTATGGTTCATTCTATTCTTGGTTGTATCGTATGTCATCCACCACCAGTCATTTGTATTCGTGTTTCCCAAGTGCAAATGACTTTAATGACTATTGTTCGTATCAGGAGCTGAGCTGCATTTTTTATACAGGTTTTTACAGTTCCTGTTGCTCCTGGAGATGTTATAGTTGCTGGAACGGATGGCCTCTTTGACAACTTGTATAACAATGAGATTACCGCAGTTGTGGTTCATGCCATGAGAGCTGGATTAGGGCCTCAGGTGACAGCTCAAAAAATTGCAGCATTGGCACGCCAGCGAGCGCAGGAAAGAGACCGCCAGACACCTTTCTCCACTGCTGCTCAAGATGCTGGTATCCGTTACTATGGCGGCAAACTCGATGATATCACAGTTGTAGTTTCATATGTTACCAGTTCGAGCGATGCATGAGACAAGCTCGAACACTCGTCTGTTCATGGACACATCGTATTTCAATTACGTTTTCATTGTCCCGACTGGGTGTTAGAGAATCAAAGCATTCTCGATGATAGGTTTCTTGTAAAATCAAAATGGCATTAGGCCTGATTTTGTCATTCCCTTTTCACTTAGATAAATGAGTGTACGAACTCTTCTTGGTTCTGAATGAAACTTTCCCAAAAGCATAAGCTTGATGTTTTATCCGATTAGATTCCGATAAAGGTTTGCTACTGTTCTATGATCCGTCTTTTCTTAGATTCGCGGGAATCAAAATTCAACAAGTGAAAAATAATAACAATAATGAGAAGAGAGACTGTTTGTTGTTACTAATTGTCTGTAATTTTCACATGGTCATCGATGACAAATACTACGTACTTTATTCTTTTCTGAGTGTTAAGGTACCTTGAAGACTATAGGCCTTAGAACTTAATCTATCGGCCCATACGAAATGCTCCAACTATGAATATGTGTTCAATCCATTTGATACATTTTAACCTAAAATTGGGGAGCGCACCCAAGTAGGCAAGTGAGAGGAAATAGCTGTCCCCGGGCTTCTTCCACTGTAGTCCATTGGGCCTGGTCCCGGGTCCGGGTCGGTTTTGCCAGTCGAACAGCTGGTAAATATAAACCTGAATCCAGCCCAATATTTACATACAACACAGAGACTTCACTCCAATGTCCGCTTCCCTGAGCTCAATTCAAGCCTAAGCTAAGACTCTGTACGTCTTTACTGAGCCACCGGAAAATGGCGCTTCGCCGAGACGGCTCGTTGATGCGAGACAAGTCGGCGGCTCAGTCGTTTCGTGGATCTCGAATTCTTATAGCCATTGTCGTCGGAATCCTCCTCGGCTTCGTCTTCGCCTTCTTCTATCCTCACGGCTTCTTCAACAACAACTCCGATGATCGGGTTTTCCAGAACCGCCGTATCGGAAAATCGGACCTCCAGGTTCGGATCTATATATTGACCGTTTATATTTGATCAAATTTGTGCTCTTCGTGGACTAAGATTAGTTTAATCTTTTAGTAATTGGATATTAATCGATCAATGTTAGCTGAGATATATTAGTTTATTGCTTTAATGCAAAATTTTGCTCTGTTAATTTAGTGATATTAAGTTTTCTGTATGTTCACGCAAAGAATCTACCTTTTTTAATGAAAATAAATCAATGCAATTGTTGCTCTGGTTACTTCGAAACTAAATTGTCTTAATTGCTCAAGCGTTATATTGATTTTGCAGTTTTAAACGAACTTCGGCTCGAATTATGGAACCTTTGGTTTTGTTTGATGAGATTATAGTTTTTGGTTATTATGTTTTGATGTTTGATTTTAGTGTTTTTGTGCTATTGGGAATGTTATGGTTGAGCTGCCGGTGTGGTTTATTGTGAAAACTGTGTTTTGGCTTGCAGAGTAGCTCTTCTGAATGTGAACCAAAGGAACGGATTGACGTGCTGAGGTCTGATATCCGAGAACTCTCAGACAAGAATGCTGAGTTGAAGAAGCAGATACAAGATCTTACTGAGAAGCTACAGCAGACTGAGCAGGGGAGAGATCATGCACATGAGCAGTTTTCAGTGTTGGACAAACCACACAAGGCTGGGCCTTTTGGTACCGTGAAGGGATTGAGGACTAATCCGACTGTTACTCCTGATGAATCTATGAATCCGAGGTTGGCCAAGATCTTGGAGGGTGTGGCAGTTCAGAAAGAGCTCATAGTTGTACTTGCAAATTCTAATGTGAAGTCCATGTTGGAGGTGCAGGTTACTAGCATCAAGAAGGTCGGCATAACCAATTACCTGGTTGTTGCATTAGACAATCAGATTGAAGAATTTTGCCGAGCCAATGATGTTCATGTGTACAGGAGAGATCCAGATGAAGGTATTGATTCAATTGCAAAGTCAGGAGGTAACCATGCCGTTTCTGGTTTGAAGTTCCGTATCTTGAGGGAGTTTTTGCAACTAGGTTATGGTGTACTTCTCTCCGACGTTGATATAGTGTACTTGCAGAACCCGTTCAATCATCTGTATCGGGATTCAGATGTAGAGTCAATGACTGATGGTCACAATAACATGACAGCGTATGGATACAATGATGTTTTTGATGAACCTTCTATGGGTTGGGCTCGTTATGCTCATACAATGAGGATATGGGTTTATAACTCTGGCTTCTTCTACCTAAGACCTACACTTCCTTCAATTGAGCTTTTGGATCGTGTGGCTGGACGACTGTCTAGGGAAAACGCATGGGACCAAGCTGTTTTTAACGAAGAGCTGTATTTCCCTTCACATCCAGGGTATGATGGGCTTCATGCTGCCAAGAGAACAATGGATTTCTATATGTTCATGAACAGCAAGGTTCTCTTCAAGACGGTCAGGAAAGATGCTAATTTGAAGAAGTTGAAACCAGTAATTTGTCATGTAAATTACCACCCAGACAAACTTCCGAGAATGAAGGCAATTGTAGAGTTCTACATGAATGGCAAGCAAGATGCGCTGGAACCTTTCCCTGATGGTTCTGATTGGTAGTCATAGTTCAACAGAAGATCTGCTCTGACCCTGGGATGGGCTAAACAGTAACACAATGCTGTCTAATTCAATTGATACAGGTAGGTTTAAATGGACTGCACCTTCTGAGGCCAATCCAAAGCATCTCCTTCCCCTTCCCGTGAGTTTCCTTTCAAATTCTGGTTTTGTATGTCCTGAGATGACCTTTTGTTTTGTATCATAAATTATATATATGATGAAATCTCATTCAAGGGTTTCTCATCTTCCTGTCATTGACACCTCTGGTTCTTGCTGACCCTTCCCTTTTCTTACATGTCTACGTATTTCTTCTGAAATCAGCGTTTGATATGAAACCTTGTCCCCAGAGCTGGTTCCTCTACATTGTTACCTTCAGACAATTTTTTCTTCCTTTTTTTTCCTTTCGATTCAGCTAGTACACCCCATTGCGGGGAGCACTGAAAAACATCCGAATAATTGTGATAGGCATTAATCGCATTATTACTAGCTATCTGGATGGATAGTGTGTTGGCTAATGAAATTTGATCAAAGGGGCCAATGTGGACATATATCTTCATCACAGTTCCCAGCTTTTACAGGAAAGTGTCGACACTGCTGACCTTGTTGAATGTGATAACCAAGTTAATAATTCTCACAAAAATTATGAATAATGGTCACCACTAGATGAACTGCAAATAATGGGTTTCCGGAAAACGTCAAAACAAGAGCCAAAATCAGTGAATCCTTGATGCCCAATTAGGTACTAGTTCCATGTCTTGTTTGGACTTTTCCACTTATCCACAAACACACAACATGCAGTCTTTCTGGCTTGTGTGGCTTCAAATCCTACTTCTATTCCCGACCTGAACCCAACTTTGTATCCTGGTTTTTTCCTTCCAGTTCCATAATATGTGTGTTCCTTCTCAAACCCCCATTCATTGTTAAACCTCTCCTCTGCGGCACAACTGCTTCAAAGAACACTGCTACAATTACCCGCCAAATCTCTCATTTGAATTGTGTTCTGATTAGCTTGTGGACACTTGGTGGTGACAGACATGGAGAAGTTTTCACAAAGAGAGAGCATTCTTTTAGGCTACAGTCAAAATTCCTTCATCAACTCTGGTTCTTCACCTAGAAGTTCTCAGACAAACTCGGATATTGATTTTCATGATGTGTTTGGTGGGCCGCCGAGGCGATCAACTCATGAAATGAGGTACAGCTTCAATGATGTTACAGGTACCAGTATACCCAAAGGGGCTGATGATGATGATGACAATGAAGGTTGGTCAGAGAAGCCAGTTTTTGGGGAAGAGTCACTTAGCAGGAGGCAAACTCACAGTGATGACTTCTTTGATGACATATTTAAAGCCAGCAGTTCAATGAGTTCTAGTCCGAGGAGCCTTCAACGTGACCCTTATTCATCTTCTCCAGGTTCTCGGGTTTTAAGTCCGGTACGGCCCTTGCCGCCTAAACCTGAATTTTCTCTGGGTTCTTCACTGCCTGCACAATTCAGGTTTCACTCTACTTTTTCTGAAAACAAAAAACCTTTACGTAGAACTTTAGAAGTATATAATGTTCTGGGCATAACTGTGTAAGCAAGCAGTTTGTTTGCTTTTTTATTTTCTGATACTTTTCCTAAATGGATTCTTGATGTTAAATATTCTATGCTTAATTTCAGTTCATTCTGATTTTGTATTACTAGTTCCTGAAAAATGATCATTTATAGTGGTTTGTTCAATGATGACGTATGACTTTTTAGTTTATCTTATTCTGATGTCTCAGCCTGCCTGCCAAATTGACTAAAGGGGTGGACTCTCCTCCAACAATTGGTGCCATTACTCGCACCACTTCTCTGTCTAGATTTTCAAGCCAAGCATTTCAAAGTCCTGAAAACTTGAAAAGTGACATTCGGTCATCACTTCGCATGAGCCATTTGTCGCAGGACTTTTCTGTTACTAGTGAGGGATCCTCTAACGTGTCCAAGACTGACAAAGATGATACAGGAGGCACTTCAGAACAGGATTCTAAGAGTTCTGGAAGTTTAACTAGTAGCAATCAGTTTCAGTTTCATTTTTCAATATACAAGTGGGCCAGCAAGCCAATGGTGATGCCTCTTAGGGGAAGGAGTGGTTCAAAAGTGCAAACGACTAAAACTGAGGAACAACCAAGCACTTGTGAAGATGCTGGTAACAAGAATATGGCAAGGAAATCACCTATATCCACTCTGCCCAGTATTGATTTAACCTCAAATGATCACCTGCTCGCAGATTCTACATCATCCAAGTTGGAAAGCAACAAGGAAGAAAAGGATTTGCTTCATGTTGAAAGCACTTTCAACAAAGTAGAAGTACAGCCAAGTCAATTTGAGGGCACAGTTCTTCCTGAAGTTGAATCTTTAGAAACTTCCAGTAGCCTATGTAGTAATGTTGAAAATGTTTCATACCAGTGGCCAAGAAAAGATACCAACTCATGCCATTGGCCACCCAGCATTGCATGCCAGACTAGTGAAAATATAAAGCCTCGCCCTTTACTTCAAACAGCTGGTGAAGATCCACAGAAAAAAGTCCATGTGCTTATGGAACAACTGCACAAGCCTGAGATAAAACCTACTCATTCTCTATTTTTTGATGATGATCTTGGACAAGGTATGTATGTTGTATTATGGTTTAACTGTCACTTGGCTCATCTAGAACCTCCGAAATCACATGTGTTTTCATATGCAGGAACCGATGAGATAACTAAATTTGCCAGTAACAAGGAAATCCCAACCAAAGCCACCAAAAAATCATATGTAGATGTTGGTTCTAGCAGAAAGGTGACAAATCAGAATGGAAAAAGAAATTCCGTGACTAATGTTCAAGTTGATAAACCTGGAAAATTGGGAGAAAATCTTGGGAGAAACAAAGTCAAGGGAACAGTCAAGGATTTTGTTAAAATGTTCAACCAAGAAGCTTCATCGAAACCCAAAGATGACAGTGACTTAGGAAGTCAACGCTTTAAAAGGAATGAAAAATGTCCAAGTGAACCAGGGAGTGAAGCAAGTCTAAGCACAGCTAAAATGCACGAGGAATTGAAAACTTCCAATGTGAAGAAAACGTCGCCAGATACTTCTTCCATAAAGGTAATCAATTCAGCCAGGTTTCAAGTTCAATACAAAATAATATTCATATGCTGATAACATTTGCTAAATATTTATTCTCTTTGTTGATATTTCCAGATAATAGAAGATCTCAATCGGTCAGAGAAGGAAGCTTTTGATGCTAAGAATGCTAGCTTTATCATTAATAATATTCCTGAGCAGTATGTCTCAGCTTCAAGTACTGGTTAGTTCTTCTAATCTTTTATGATAGTAATGTGTATAGCTACATAAGAAAGTAGGTATCAAAGCATGAAAGTTGTTATCAATTAGTATTACTGAGTGCAAATATTTGATATTGCTCTAGTTCCATCTAAAACTCTCTATTCTTGTATTGCACCATAATGAACTTCAACAACTATCTCTAGTAAGTTGAACATGAGTCAAGAAGTGGAATGGACCTTTGCTTAGTGATATTATCTATCACTTTCTATTTTGTATCAGTATATTTTATTGTGCGGACTCCTTCAATCTTCACTCATTCAATTTTCACCTCGACTTCCATTGTCTAATTACTCAGCTGACAACTTTTTGACAGGATCAGTTACCAACTGCTGTAAGGCTAATATTGGAGATGCAGATGAGTCCTTCCATGAAAACTTCCAGGTATCGGGTTCTTTTCATCCTCGGTAAACCTTTAAATCATTTGCTAAGAATTAGAATTTACTAATCTATTAGAATTCTGGTTCAGCGTACTATTCCTGAAGATCTTGAGAAGCGGAAACTTTTAATTTGAGCACACTGTTCTTACTGTAGCCCCTATTGGCTTGTTTGCAGATCGAAGAATTAATTCAAGTTGAGAAGAAACCGCCAGTGGTTGGCAATAATAATGAAGAGTTACAGGTAAGTCAGAACAAACAAGCAGAACAAATTCTATTTACAATTTTTTGTTCTTTTCCTGGGTGCAGTAATTTCATACTTAACATGATCCAGGCTATTGATGCTAAAATACGACAGTGGTCAAAAGGAAAGGAAGGAAATATACGCTCACTGCTCACTACCATGCAACATGTGAGCACTTTTCGCAATTGTAGACAAACCAAAAAAATATTACATTGTCATTCTGCTGTTTTCTTCAAGAACACCAACAGTTTTCTCATTGACGTATCAGATTGTATGGCCTGAGAGCGGGTGGAAGACTGTACCTCTAGTTGATATAATCGAAGGAAATGCTGTGAAAAGATCATATCAAAGGGCTCTCCTCTGTTTACACCCTGATAAACTACAACAGAAAGGAGCTACATCAGAACAGAAATACATTGCAGAAAAAGTTTTTGATATCTTGCAGGTACCTAACTATAATTTCTTGGACTATACGTAATGGAGTGCTTCAATTCTTATCAAGAATCACATGTTTCATCATATTTTCTTGTTGAAAAAAGCAGCAAGCAATGCGCTTTTGTGGTTTCTTACATCTTTGTTTTTCTCTGGTAAAACAGGAAGCATGGAATCACTTCAACTCTTTTGGTCCACTATGACACTGATATTGTACTGCAATGACAGAGCTCAGAATTGAAGTGCATCCACATTTATGTAGATATCATTTTTTTTTATCAAAAAATCATTTTATTCATAGAAGAGACTGCAGGAGCATATAGTGACCTCATTAAACCTAGGAAGAGCACCACGCTCCTTTTGAATACAACTTCATGACTGGACTCATCAACTATAACAGAAACTAACCACTCCCATTTTGATTGCAGAAATATACAAACTTTTGTTTTTACTGAAGAAAGAAAAAATTACCTAATTGGGCCAATCAGTTGGGCCTCCCCATACTACAATTATTACTGTGATGTGTGCGGGTCCCACAACTTTGGATTCTTTACTCATGGAAAGGAGAATAACGTCGCCGCTGATTAAACGAATCACACATTAACTTTTTGGAAATTTAACGAATTGATTGTCTGGTGCAACAGGTTTTCACTGCTACTAGTTTAACAGCTAAAGTTTTTACCATAATCCATAATGTGTGATACTTTCTGTGTTTTCCACTGAATCAAATTAGATAGTTACCAAAATTTACTTGGTTACATGCCCTGAAATATGGTAGTTCTTTCGACACTGACTTAGCAATAAGCTAACATCAGCACAAGATGTCCATGGAGGCCTCAACTAATTACAGAAAGCAGTGGACATGAGAAGCTGGCAATTTTGTTGAGTCAATGCTGATGACTCAAGAGTTAACTAAAGGACATGATTGTAATATTCATGAAGAACTCTTTTTGTATGTTAGAATTATGAACACCGGGCCTTGTCTTCTTGTTCCTTCCCTGGTATAATTTTTTTTAGCTTTAGAATTAATCTAACTATTTTTGAATTTCCATCTATTTTTTAGAGAAATATTTAATATCAGTTTTGTCATTTTGCACAGTAGAGCAATTGCTCACATGTGTATAGTTTTTCTCCTCAGATTTGTCTAGTGCTGTTGTCTCCTGGTTTATTCACAGAATAAACAGTCCACAGATGTTAGAATTATTCATAAGCTCACCATAATTTGTGTCAATGCACTCCCATCTCATTCTGGTCAGTTAAAAAATAATCAATCTAATTGCATTGTTTTAAGGTTTAACCAAATATCTACAGTTTGGTAATGACAAGACACTAATCTGTAAAAAAGAGACCAACTTTCCTACTACAGTCTGTTTCAGCAAATGTAGGGCCTGTTTGGTACAGCTGTGGCTTTAAAAATAAGCTGGCTGTGGCTTATTTTGAGAATAAGCAGCTGACAAGCAAAGCTGCTGAGTGTTTGGTAAACTGGCTTTTTATAAGTGCTGTGAATGGTAGAAGCAGAGGTAAACTGTTTGGTAAACTAGCTTTTTAAAAGTGCTTTAAGTTTATAAATTACCAGTTTACCCTTATAATATATTTTTGCTTTATTTATTTGGTAATGTATTATAACATAATTGCTCATGAATCCTTATGTCTATATATTTTCTATGATTTATATATGGAGTTTATAAATCATGGTTACCAAGAGAATAATATTATACACTATCATAAATATATGAATTACATGTTGTTCCATACATTAATAATAATTTATCTTTCATTGGCTCATATGAACAACAAACATTTCATATTACCTTCAAACATTCCTATTACGCGCACTCATCAAACATTGAGCGATCCTATCTCTTACTAATTCCATTTCTTCTGCTCTATGATTATGGGATTCTTCTTGTTCATCATCATCCATCTCTATGTCACCAATGTTACCCAACCTTTCTGAATCACAAAAATCAGGATCGCGTCGTGCATGTCTCCTTATATAATTATGAAGTGTCATTGTGACAATGACAATCTTCACTTGTTTCTCAAATGGGAAACCTAACATGTTACGTAAAATGTGTCATTTAGCTTTCCAAACTCCAAATGTGCGTTCTATAACGCCTCTTAGAGAAGAGTGAGCTTGATTAAATACCTCCTTTGCATTTCTTGGTTCTCGCCCACGGTATTGTTGAAAATGTTGGTTTGTTCTTTTATAAGGTCCTAAAAACCCCGGCATTTGTGGGTATCCCGAATCAACAACATAATATTTTCCTGTTAATTAAAATAATTAGAAGCGACTTAAGTGAAAACATTCAATATTTAATAAAGGTTACTATATTCAAATATATATTACCTGGTGGAGGTTTAGGAAACTTTTTACTTGGATCTCGAAGTACATCTAGAAACACTCTTGTATCGTGAGCGGACCCTTCCCATCCGGCACATGCATAAATAAATTGCATATCAAAGTTGCATGCCGCCATAACATTTTGGGTTGGTGTTCCTTTTCTACCGATAAACGGTACTTGATATCGAGGAGATATTGAAGCGGGAACATGCACTCCATCAATAGCACCAATACAATCCTATAAATGTTAAAAGTTACAATCAAATGACATGATAAAATCAATGCAATTCAAATCATAAAAGTAAGTAAAGTTTGACTATTACCTTAAAATATGGTGTCACGCCCCGACCCAAGATTACCTCCCTAACCCTGGGTTAAGACGTGCGGGACCTAACACAAGAGAAATTTACTCGAAATCCCCCTTGAGCCAGGATAACCCTATTTAAACAGTCCAAGCGGTGCCGGAATAGACCTCAAACCGGAGGTTATCCCGATTCCCACATTTGAATCTCAAATGTGCCATTTAAAGAACCTAGGGGTTCTAAATATATTTGTGACTGCACCCGAATCCCGGTCAGGCTGCCTACGTACCCTGTCTTCAGGGATCAAGCCACACGTAGCTCTTATATACTTTAATTTTCTAACCAGATAACTACCATTTTCCGTTTAGCAGACCATTTAATAAACCCAATAAAAGTATTCCTATCGTAAACCTGGTGTTCAACCCCTCTGTTGGGTTAATATTAGACATCTATTTATTCGGATTATTCCATGACTATTTCCAAACCAATAAACAACCCAATCTTCCGATATCACAAATTTTCATTTCTGGTGTCCAAGCATAGCAATATCAATTACACAATAAAGCTTTAGGCTGGGCATTTGCTCCACTCGGCCAACACCTAGTGCACCCCACTCACCAAGCTCTCTTGATATTATACTAACCCTAAAATTAAGTATAAGCACCACCATCAACATTTACAGACACCGAACACTCCCTTCCCATTATCACACAATCCTTAACACCATTACTCACCAAACTCATATAAGACAAGTTTATGAGTCCATAACTCACAGACTACTTCTTCCCTTACAATACGCAAGTCTTTAACTCACATAGTCATCCTACATACCCACTAAACATATTTCTAACTCAAAGACGATCAACATAGCTAACCCATACCCAAAGTCATCACAACCACTCCGCCGTCGAACAATACCACCCCAGCACCCAACATCATCCCAATTCAAATATATCTAGCAGTCACAAATCATGTTATAAGATTCCTAATGACTTGAAATTAACCAACAATCGCAAACCACCACCGCCGCCATATACAGAAGCTACAAACACTGTCCAAAATCCAATTTCCACAAAACTCACCCAAAATCCAATTCAATTATACAAAGAGCTAGATCAAGAAGAGTAGATCATATTTCATACCTCACTTGTCTTCGCCGGTGACCGGAAGACACAGAACCATGGACAGTAACTCAAATCACTCCTCTACTCTGTTCTCCCTCACCGCTGCTCCTCTAACGAAATTAAGACCATAGGAAGGATCTAGAGACCGAGACGAAGCTAGCACCACTACTCATGCTCGCCATCGTGACTGGACTCGGAAACCCAATCACAAACTCGGTCACCTTCTCTCCTCCTTTTCTCTCTTACCATAGCTCCTCCATGAGATCTAAGGCCATGGAGAGTTCAGGATGCCGAGGCGAAGCTCTGGCCACCCTTGCGACACCGTGGCTCGGCTAGAGGATGGAGGAGCGACGGCGTCGCTGCTGTAACACGAGACCGATTCGGTCTCCCCCTCCCGATCCGGTTTTGGGTATATATATATATATATATATATATATATATATCAACCAACGGCCCAGATTTGATTTCACAAATCCAACGGTCCAGATCTGCCAATGACTAGTTACCATGAATAGTAAGAAGATATTTTTCCTATTTACTTTTACCGCACGGTAACAACACTTTATCCCTCATAACTTCCGCATACGAACTCCGATTAATTTATAGGACATACCCACGAGTTCGTATTAACGTCCTCCACATCTTTCCCGAAGAAAACTCCCTCAAATTCTCGACTTAACGCAAAGTCCTCTTTTTCTACGGTAAAGTAACTTATCATTTGTTACTTCCGTAAATTCGATAAATTCGTAACTAACAACTCGTAGCTCCGGAAAATCTTCCGGACATACCGGGGATCTCGTAATAACATAATCTATCCCTCGGGACATTAATTCTATTTTTCCCCAAAACTGAGAATATCTCGATAATAATTCGGGGAAAATTAACAGTGCGGTTACCATTCTCTGTAACTCGCCTAATCCCGGTAAAAATGTTAATTTCGGGATGGGGTGTTACATATGGCATGTATCTCCTATCATTCATGATCTCTGGGGCAATGCCGTTAAAATGAGGATCTGTTGGCTTGATAATTTCTTCACTAAATTGATACAAAATATCTAAGGTCTTTCCAAAATACCTACTAATAGTTTCTGTTGAATGTTGAAAACGCTCTGCTTCCGACCTGGTTCCACACCCATGTATCTTTGATGCTACTGCCTCCCTTAGAAACTGAAGTTGCCGTACTTCTACTCTCAATTGCCTCGCACATTCTATCAATTTTGCTAGCCAAAAGAACTGCACCTCCCAACTTCCCCTTTTTTGTAGCCACTCCTTTGCCTTTTTCAATTCTCTCACTTCTTTTTCGTATACCTTGGGTAGATGTAGGCTGAATATCGCACTCATCACCACTTTCTTCAAAATCATTTTCATGAACCGGACTTATTGGTTCAGGTAGTGAAGAACCTGGTGTACAAGCATACCTACCAGTTGCTACAACTCCTGAAAACAACTTATCCAACTTGGCTTCAAAATCAGGTGCAATTCCTTTTTTCCGTAACTTTCCATATTCCGGCTTATCCTACAAAATAAAATAGATTTGTTAAAACATGTTCTAGTAACAAGATGTTGTAACGGATGGAAGAAAGAACACAGATTTACATGGTTCACTAACAATATGTTAGCTACGTCCACGGCAGAAGGAGAACTGTTTTATTAGCTTGAGGAAGAACCCAGAATAATACAGAATACAGAGTGCGGCGCTAAGCTCTACAAAGTATTAGATACAATTAGGTTTAGGACGTTTATATACTAAACGTCCGCGACCGAAACTGTCCACGAGCGAAACTGTTCCCGCGAGCGAAACTGTCCCCGCGAGCGAAACTGTCCCCGCGAGCGACTGTCCCCGCGAGCTGAACTGTCCCCGCGAGCGACAGTCTCGCGAACAGCGAGATCCCCGAATAGCTGATTCAAGGCATATATTAACACAAGACATGAAATTAATTAAAAGAATATGAAAAAATAAAGTACAAACCTTGATTTTCTCACGCCACCAGTCTTCGGATGCATCTATAGTCTGGAGCCTGTGATCCCAACCAAGACCAGTTTGATTACCCTTCAAGTCTTTCCATAGTTTCCACTGCTCTTTAAGGTTATCCCACTTGTTTTTCATTTGTTTTTTGGTGTACTGTTTACCGGTTTCTTGTTCAAAATTACGTATAAGATTATCAAATCCCTCTTTACTAAGATGAGTATTTGGACGGTTATTCTTGTCCACCTCCTTGACACACAAGTCACAAAATATTTCTACTAATTGTTCATTCCAAACAGCAGACTCTTTTCCCATCTAGCACAAATAAAAGCAAAAATAAATAAATGGAACATATTGATGTGCTATGTTCAGGCAAGTCAAGATTTATATATGTGCTATGTTCACAAATGTGTGATGTAAAGATTTATATCATTATACATTGTAAAGATTTAACCAACTGCAGTAAATCTTTGCATTTGAACTAGGTTTTGTGGAATCCAGTTCAGACTCAAGCAAGAGCAAGGGTTTGAACTAGGTTTATATGCATCCAAAATTTGAACTAGGTTTATATGCATCCAAAAATTGGTTTTGAATATAATTCGCTGACTTTCATTTTGGTTTTGAATAGGGAAGGGTTTAGAGTGTGGTACAGAAAGGAATATTCCACAAGAAAAAAATGGACGCTGGCTGCTATAAGTGAAACTCATTTCACTGTTATATATGTATGTTGTCCATGTGCACATGATTTCAGAAGCAATAAAATGAGAACAACTAGGTAAATTTCATGTTGTCTTCTCTTGGTTTTTGTTTTAGTGGAATGTTAAGTAAAGTTTGAATGTGATTTCAATCTGGTGTTTGATCTATTGAGTATCAAGCATTACTGCTGTCTTCTGAAATTAATGTAAAAATTTAGAATTGGAGGTTATATTGTAACGGACGGAAGAAAGAACACAGATTTACGTGGTTCACTAACAATATGTTAGCTACGTCCACGGCAGAAGGAGAACAGTTTTATTGATTGAGGAAGAACCCAGAATACAGAGTGCGGAATACAGAGATACAAAGAGTGCGGCGCTAACAACCCACTACTAAGTATATCGCACATTGATACAATTAGGTTTAGGACGTTTATATACTAAACGTCCGCGACCGAAACTGACCGCGAGCGAAACTGTCCCCGCGAGCGAGACTGACCCCGCGAACGAAACTGACCCCGCGAGCGACAGTCGCGCGAACAACTGATGAGCGCGCGAACGGCTGATGCGCGCGAACGGAACCCAGCATAACAGACAACAGGTTTCGTGGGCTGGTTCAAGGCATATATTAACAAATCTCCACCTTGACTTGAATCCTCTCACAAATCTCCACCTGAAGTACCAGATGCACCATATTAGTGCCAGATGTACAGATAACTCCTCTGCCTCAGATGTTACACAGATGTACCAGATGCACCACAATAGTGCCAGATGTACCAGATGGCTCCTCAGCCTCAGATGTTACCCCCATCGGGCAACTAACAGCTTGTAACATTTAGCAAGTCCAAGCAGTGTTGAAACTTGCTGTGCGGAACCGGCTTGGTGAACATATCAGCGAGATTATCAGCAGTACCCACTTTCTTCACCTTAATTCTGCTCTCACTTCTCAGAAAATGATACCTGACATCAATGTGCTTAGTCCTCTCATGATGGACCTGATCCTTTGCTAAACATATTGCACTCAAACTGTCACAATATACTATAGCCTGATCATGATGCAAACCAAGACTGCTGACCAGTCCCTTCAACCATATTCCTTCCTTTGCAGCTGCTGTCAAAGCCATATACTCTGCTTCAGTAGTAGACAAAGTCACTGTAGGCTGCAAAGTAGCTTTCCAACTAACAACAGAGCCACCAAGGGTAAATACGTAACCGGTCATAGATCTCCTAGTATCAACATCTCCAGCATAATCGCTATCTGAATAGCCTGTTACTAAGCATTTTGTATCACCTCCATAAATGAGACCAACATCAGATGTACCTTTGAGGTACCAGAAAATTCTCTTCACAGCTTGCCAATGCTCCTTTCCGGGATCACCCATAAATCTGCTGACAACACTAACAGCATGCGCAAGATCAGGCCTAGTGCAGACCATAGCATACATCAAGCTTCCTACTGCACTTGCATAGGGAACTCGAGACATGTATTCCTTCTCCTCAGCAGATTTAGGTGCAAACGCAGCAGACAGATGAATATTTGCAGCACTTGGAGTATCTATAGATTTTGATGTAGACATACCAAACCTGGATAGAATTTTCTGGATGTAACCTTTCTGTGATAAGAAAAGCTTCTTCTGACTTCTATCCCTGTAAATCTCCATTCCCAAAATCTTCCGAGCTGCTCCCAAATCCTTCATCTCAAACTCTGCACTGAGGAGACCCTTCAACTTCTGTATCTCAGACTTGTTTTCTGCAGCTATCAACATATCATCTACATACAGGACCAGATAAATGAGAGACCCATTTGTGACCTTGTTGTAGTAGACACAACAATCATACGGACTCCTGATGTAGCCTATCTCTATCATATAGCTATCAAACCTCTTGTACCACTGTCTGGGAGACTGCTTTAGTCCATACAAAGACTTCTTCAACTTGCAAACATAGTCTTCTTTTCCAGGAACTTGGAAACCATCTGGCTGAGTCATGTATACCTCTTCTTCCAACTCTCCATGTAGAAAAGCTGTCTTCACATCTAGTTGTTCAAGCTCCAGATTCTGATGTGCTACTATGGCTAGTAACACCCTGATAGAGGTATGTCTGACCACTGGCGAGAAAATCTCATTGTAGTCTACTCCCTCTTTCTGATGGAACCCTCTTGCAACTACTCTAGCTTTATACTTAATGCCCTCAGCAGGTGACATCCCTTCTTTCTTCTTGAAGACCCATTTACAAGTAATGATCTTTCTCCCCTGACCAGGTCGTTTGGTCAATTCCCAAGTCTGATTTCTCTGAAGTGATTCCATCTCATCTCCCATTGCAGCAAGCCATTGGGTTGACTCTGGACATGTAACTGCTTCCTTATAGGTGGATGGCTCATGAGGATCCACCTCTTCAGCAACCTGTAGTGCATAAGCCACCATGTCCTCAAACCCATACCTAGTGGGAGCTTTCCCAAAGTTTGCTCTCCTGGGTCGCTCATGAGTCAGAATATGCTGATTAGCTACCGTTGGTTCTGTTTCCGAATGTAAGTGTTGATCTTCCTGTTGTGGTTCAAACTCATCTCCAGTGACTTGTTGCTCCACCTGTCTCTCAACACTACAATTTTCTGATACTACAGTAGACTTCACAGTAGGGTTAAACATAGAATTTTCATCAAATACTACGTTTCTACTGAGTATAACCCTCTTTTCAGATGGAGACCAGATTCTGAAACCTTTAACCCCATCCCCATAGCCTACAAACACTCCCTTTTTAGCTCTTGGTTCTAACTTACCCTCACTTACATGATAATAAGCAGTACACCCAAAAACCCTCAGATTGGAGTAATCAGCAGACTTACCAGACCACATCTCATAAGGTGTTTTGAGATGTATACCTGTGTGAGGTCCACGATTTATCAGATAACAAGCAGTACTCACCGCTTCTGCCCAGAACCTTCTTTCTAATCCAGCATTAGAGAGCATGCACCTAGCTCTCTCCAGAAGTGTCTGATTCATACGTTCTGCTACACCATTTTGCTGTGGTGTATCCCGGACTGTATGATGTCTTGCAATGCCTTCAGATTTGCAGAGCTCATCAAATTCAGCAGAACAGAATTCCAGACCATTATCAGTTCGCAGCCTCTTGATCTTCTTCCCTGTTTGATTTTCCACTAATGCCTTCCACTGCTTGAAGTTCTTGAAAGCGTCACTTTTATGCTTCATCACGAACACCCAAGTCATTCTTGAGTAGTCATCAATCATAGACACAAAATATCTGTGACCTCCCAAAGAATCAACACGAGAAGGACCCCAACAATCAGAATGGATATAATCAAGCGTGCCTTTAGTTCTATGAACTGCTTTAGGAAACTTTCTGCGATGTAGCTTCCCAAAAATACAGTGTTCACAGAACTCAAGATCCTTGACCTTGTGGCCACCAAGAAGATCATCTTTTGACAGAATTTGCATCCCTCTTTCACTCATATGACCGAGCCTCATGTGCCATAGCTTGGTCATATCATCCTTGTGAAACTCCGATGATGCAACAGCAGCAGAACCTGAAAGCGTAGCACCTTGCAGAAAATACAAAGTACCCCGCTTGACACCTTTCAGGACTACATTAGAACCCTTGTAGACATTTATGACTCCACGTGAGCCTTTATAACTGAACCCTTTGCTGTCTAGTAGACCCAAAGAAATCAGATTCTTCGTCATGCGTGGAGCATGTCTAACCTCATTCAATGTACAGAATTTACCATCATGTGTCCGTAATTTTATTGAGCCTATTCCAACCACCTTGCATGAATGACTGTCAGCCATAGAAATATTGCCTCCATCAATCTGCTCATAGGTTGAAAACCACTCTCTACGCGGACATATATGATAAGACGCCCCGGTATCTAAAATCCACACATCCCTATGATGTATGTGTGCATCTGCAACCAAAGCCAAATCCTCTTCAGAATTGGTGTCAACCTCTGCTACAACAGCAGTACCTGATGCTTTCTCATGCTGCTGCTTCTTCTTTGGACATTCGTTTTTCCAATGTCCCTTTTCTTTACAGTAGTTACAGACATCATTGGATTTGGAACCCTTTGAAACTGGTTTCTTGAATTTCTTCTTCCCCGAGCTTCCCTGTCCCATCCTTCCACTGGCTACCAACCCAGCAGCCTGACTGTCTGAACTTGTACCGGTGGCCTTATGACGCATCTCTCTAGTATGAAGAGATGATCTAACCTCCTCCAGAGTCACAGTATCTCTCCCACCAATAAAAGAATCTACAAAATTCTCATACGACAAAGGTAGAGATACCAGCAGAATTAAGGCAGCATCCTCATCATCAACCTTAACATCAATATTACGCAACTCTAATAGAATTGTGTTTAACTGATCTAAGTGATCTCTTAGAGTCGTGCCTTCTTCCATTCGCAGACTGAAGAGACGTCGCTTTAGAAGCAACTTGTTGGTTAAAGACTTCGTCATGTATAGACTCTCAAGCTTCAACCACAGACCAGCCGCAGTTTCCTCCTCTGCGACCTCGGTGATAATATCATCTGCAAGACACAACAAGATTGTCGAGTGTGCCTTCTCCTCCAGACTGGCCATCTCAGCGATTTCTGGATCCC
This sequence comes from Comarum palustre, assembly GCA_951800085.1. Taxonomy (NCBI): domain Eukaryota; kingdom Viridiplantae; phylum Streptophyta; class Magnoliopsida; order Rosales; family Rosaceae; genus Comarum; species Comarum palustre. The sequence continues at coordinate 24,371,489 of OX637583.1, forward strand.
CCGGTTTCTTCACCAGCGGCGCCCACATCCCTTGTTGTTTTAACAAGGCTCGCATCTTGATCTGCCATAAACTAAAACTGTTTCTCCCCGTGAATTTATCAATCTTCACGTTTAACCCAGACATCTTTCTTCCCAGATTTCGAACCCCTCCTGGGCTCTGATACCAGTTTGTTGTAACGGACGGAAGAAAGAACACAGATTTACGTGGTTCACTAACAATATGTTAGCTACGTCCACGGCAGAAGGAGAACAGTTTTATTGATTGAGGAAGAACCCAGAATACAGAGTGCGGAATACAGAGATACAAAGAGTGCGGCGCTAACAACCCACTACTAAGTATATCGCACATTGATACAATTAGGTTTAGCGAGATCTCCGAATAGCTGGTTCAAGGCATATATTAACAGGTTAATTAGCTATGCAATATAGTTCAGCAGGGTATTTAGCCATTTCTATGTTTGATAAGAAGTGGTAAGTTATGTTCTACTTGGCTATTTCTATGCAAAATTGTATATCAAAGTGTTAGTTCTTTGTTGGCATAGTGTACACAGAAACAATCAAAGTTCAAGGTGTAAATGTTGGTAACTGAACAAACTTACATTTTCGAACAAATATTACCTTATAAGGAAACTAATCCTTCAAGAACAGGTATTTCTAACAAACTCAGACTTATAACTGAACATCAAGTTTATGGTTATCACCATAACCTGCCTGCCGTACTATCAAAAATGATTTACTCTAGACTAGCTTTATGTGGATCTAATACTTTCATGTTCTGATAACATTCGGCAACAAAAAAATAAAAGAAAGAAACACAGAATCATGAAACTACATATTTTGTTGTAGGTACCCAGGACATTTTGAAGCATTTCTATGGGATAATTCTGATCCACAAGTGAAAGGCAAGACAGGTAGCCAAAATATTCTTATTATCCATTTACCCATGACTCCTACAGCTATCGATCTACTAACCCTTTTGTTTTTCTGTTTCCGGATGACTCCATCAATGATACAACAGTTTACCTTGGTAAGTTTAACCTTTTACTAACCTTTTAGCAACTGAGGAAATGAAATGCTGAAGGTGAGAACGCAGAGTGGGAGAGGGAGAGGAGTCTGGGTGCACAGGTGCACAGTCTGGGTACCTCCGATCCTGAAAATTTGGGTGCGACTCCGATCCTGAAAATTTCAGATTCAAAACCAAAATCACAGCAAAACCAAGCACATGTGGAAATCAGTGGGTACCTCCGATCCTGATCTGGGTCCGACTGTGATGCTTCAGAAAAGAGAGAGCGAGCGAGCCTGGACAGATGACCGATTTGTGAGAGAACGAAAAAACTGGAGAGAGGAGCGATTTGGGAGAGAACGAATCAGATCGAGACTGGACCGATGGAGAGGAGCGATTTGGGAGAGAAAACTGGAGAGAGGAGCGATTTGGGAGAGAAAACTGGAGAGAGGAGCGAAAGGAGGCTGGAGTTGTGAGAGGAATGGCGAGCGAAAGTGTGAGTCCCTGGTCTGCGAGGGTTCAAGTGGAATAAATGAAAATTTCATTAATGAACAGTACTAGCGCTACAGTTACATAAGCGCTTCTCGTTTTCAAAAGCCAGGTCTCGGTGACTTTGGCTTTTTACAAGAAAAAACTGGTGCTTTAAAGCAAAGCTGCCAACTTTTTTAGTTGCCAAACGCCATTCACTGCTTTGCTACAAAGCAAAGCCTCCAGAAGCCCTACCAAACGTCCTCGTAGTCCAGGCAAGACCGCCCCTTTACCAAATCTGATACAATAATAATTTAAATGTCCTAATTTTCTTACTTTGTTGAATAAAAGGAGAGAGATGTCCAAAGGGGTAGAGTTGTAGTAAGTATACACAGACACAGATGCTCCCCTCTCACTGTAAATGACAGTGGTGTCCCCTCTCTCTTTCTCTCAGTCTCACCCCAATAATGATAGTGATATTCCCTCTGGTTTCTGAATCAATTTTTCTCCTAAATATTGTGAAGAGAGAGAGAGATTTGGGTTTCAAGTTCCAAAAAAAAAAGTTGCAACTTTCAGTTTTGGGTTAGTCTCTTCTTTTCTCTTGATTGGTTTTAGCTTATCAAGTATTTTGTGGCCAGTTGGAACTTGGAGCAATAGAAACAGCTCTTTCTCTCTCTCATAGCAGTTGGTCATCTCTGGCACTCATAAAACACTGAAGGCCTGAAGCACAGAGCTCTCTCATTGTTGCTGCTATTGGGTTTTCTGGGCTTCAATGGCTTCTGTCTTTACTTAATCTGTGAGTTCCACTCTGAATCTTTGCTCCATTTTTCTGTTTTATCTTTGACACTTTTCATTCAATTTCTTGGATTGATAAGTCTTCGGGTCTGCTTTAACATTCTGGAAAACGAAGCAATGAAAGGTTTTATGCTTTGAAATGGCTGTAGCAAAGTTTCAAAATTTCAAGTTCCATTCTTTCTTGTAAGTTTCTCTCAGCAAACCAAGAGCAACTCTGCTTGGAAAAATTGTTTTGGTGTTTTCTTTTTTTTGTCTTTCTGAATTTATGTGCTTTATCTTTGGCAAGGTTGCCAGCGTGATTGTTCTGATATGCTCTTGAATTGGTACTTTTCATTCAATGTTTATGGTGTGTAGTTAAAGCTAGATCTGGAATTCTGATGTAGATCTCTGAGTTCATAGCTATTATACTGAGATCTGTACTGTAGTTACCTATCAAAATTGTTTCATTCTGCAATTTTGGTTAATGCAGTGGTTGGAATTCACGTTTAGCTTTAATTTAAGGGTTGGGGTTTACTCTTTCCCATCAATATGTTTAGACAGTCGGTTTGAAGGGTTCTTTTTCCTTTTGTTCTTAATTTTTTTGGTTGCCAACTATGATTAGCTGGATTTCGTATTTTTTTGTGGGTTGACTAATGCCTTCCCTCTGTCTTTGCTGTATTCACATGTATTCAGAACCCTTTGCATTAGGTCATGGTTTCTGAACTAGTCCGCAAGATATGCATCATTTCTTGATGAAATTCTCAAGCACATGAACAGTAATTATGATTTAACTCTTACTAGTTACTAGTATTATGTAATGGTCTTAAACTCATTTGAACCGGTGTGCTACTTTTTACTCAAAATCGGTCTTAAATATTTCACCAGTGAACAAACTTTACCTAATCAAGTCAAGAGTTATAAGTTTTGAGCGAAAGTATTGTGTTCAGTGTTTGTTCATGGGTTTTTGATGATTCTTTGTTTTCTATTCCTAATTGGATTTTGTTTAGTCCCAGTTTGATAAAATGTATTACCTATACACCTCCGAGATGAAGAAAAATAAAATAATAGAAGCTTATTATATTAGTACTGAACTCATATTTTGACAATTGTGTTTCTATATATTTGTACAGACTGGAGGGAAGCATTGACTGTTTTCTGGTCAGCCTATCAACGAAACATGAAATTTGGATTAAAGAAAAAATGGAAATCCATTGTCCCCCTTCAGTTGAAAAACAAATCAGCTAATGGCTTTTGTTTATTTCCCAAATCGAAGTCGGATTTTGGTCCAGGCAAAGCACCTGTATATCTCAATGTATATGACTTGACACCCATGAATGGCTATGTCTATTGGGCGGGCTTTGGAATTTTTCACTCTGGTGTTGAAGGTAAAGTGTTGTTCTCTTTCTTCAGTTAATATGGGAAAGTAATTTGCTAACTATATAATCGATTCATATCTAGCGCCTCCTTTTTCCGTTGCTTCATGTACATGAAGTCCAGTTACTAAAGTCCACTTGCATTGTACAGTTCATGGTGTAGAATATGCATTTGGAGCACATGACTACCCTACCAGTGGTGTTTTTGAGGTTGAACCTCGGCAATGTCCAGGATTCAAGTTCAGGAAATCTATATTTATTGGGACAACAAGCTTGGACCCGATTCAGGTCAGGGAGTTTATGGAGCACCAGTCATTGAGCTACAATGGTGATACATATCACCTGATTGTCAAGAATTGCAACCATTTCTGCAGAGATATCTGCTACAAGCTAACCGGGAAATCAATTCCAAAGTGGGTAAATCGACTGGCAAGAATAGGTATCATTTCCTCACCAAACTCTTTTCATGAATGATTTAACACTATTTCATTGCATAAGAATTTCTACAAAGAAGTGAATTTACATATATGAGCTTGTTGGATGACGCTTCATGTAGTTCCTTATTCGTTGTGTTCTTTGCTACCTGGTCTCATTATAGGACTTTTTGAAACAGATCGCTGTAGAACTTAGTGTACCAATCATTCTGATCGATCAGTATGCTTTTAGTTTCATTGAAATAATCATATGATGATGTATCTTCATCTTAACTAGTTTGAGTCATGGGCATGTTATCTCACGTGGTAGTTAGAACAGTCCGACAAACATGTAATAGGTGGGTAAATCCTAAATAACTTCATTCCACCTTGTAGGTTTAATATGCAACTGCATACTTCCCGAAGCACTAAAAATTTCTGCTGTACAACACGACCCTAACAACCAACCATATGATAGCGAGAAAAGGAGTTTGAGAAGTGCATTCAGTTGCCTGTCTTCTATCTCAATGCGGCAAAAGCAATTGTCATCATCCTCATTGTTTCTACAGTCACCCTTAAAGGGCTGCTTGCCACCATGGGAATTAAGAAGGTCAAGCAATGGATCCTTGAAGGAAAGGTGAGAGTGTTTGCTGGACTGCTGTTGGATGTCCAACCTCCATTTCACTTTGTGATGAGGATTTGTTGCCTACATTTTTGTATGTCAGCACTTGGCGAAGGCTGCCATCACTTACATTGTTTTAGTTATCCCAGGTTCTCGGTGTCATGTTTAAGATTGTTTCAAGTATAGTTTGCAGCTAGCAAATGTAAGAGAAATTGCTAATCAGTTTCTCAGTCTCCCTATTTTTTCATATCATCACAGGCCACTGTCTTGCAAAGGTCTAGAGGTATGCTCCGGTCACCTCAAGTGTAAATTGTAACCTTGCTAGTATATCAGTCTTGACAAATGAATCATCTCGTATTCCCAGATGAATACTTCTAGGGTGGACCGAGTTATGTTTTAGGCCATTTTACCAATTATAGGGTTGAGAATGAAAACATATTTCATCGTTTGTTGATGAGATTGGAATAAACATTCTCCTACTGGGTAAAAAGGCATTCATGATTGAACTATGTGAAGAGTTACATATTACATCCTCAACCTCTACGAGTATATGTTCATGTACGGCTCAACAATTAGAATAAAACTTCTATTGCAGTAAAGATTAGGGGCTTTACTGACCCGTTCAGACTTCCCTTGCAGATATTCTCCATCATCAATATACCAAAGGAAAAAAAAATATTCTCCCTAACACTACCAATTGTTGGCACACTGCAGAAAGTCCGATTCACCATCTCAGATTCACAGGGGAAACAAAGTCCGTTGCGACTTTGATGCATGAACTCGGAGACTTGTTGAAAAAGAGGTCATCAATTATGTGTTGCAGTAAATGGTAGAATAACTTGACAAAGGTATTTATACAAGAGGTGGGTGTTGAATAATAATTGATAACCACATAAGAAAATATTATGGTAAAATAACAGAATTGTATTGTTCATCCACTCATATACCCTTTATATAGGCACTTACATATCACATATTGAGTTGGAAAAAACTTTCATCCGATTTAGATCGGATGGAGTTCCCCGTTCGATTTCTAAGTTAGGACCAAGTAGTTAATTTGATCTCCTTAAAATGTACTTTTAACAATACCAATCGTAATCTTAACCGTTCAATAGTTGAATTAACCAATGAAGATCATCTATACAAAAAATCAATGTAAAAAATATTGTTTGCTCGCCTGAATGTATCGAACAAAATGAATGGATTATCATAAAAGCTCAGGAACTGTCCATTTGGTTTGATGCATTCGGTCAAGTAAACAATCTTTTTTTACATTAATTGATTTTTTGTATAGATGATCTTCATTGGTTAATTCAACTATTGTACACATAGTCTAACTTGAAGATCGAACAGGAAACTCCTCAATAGAAAAATACTTGGTCAGACCAAGTAGTTAATTCTATTGAGTTTATACTAGAAAACTCATATAATTATCCTACCTTTATATAGACACTTACATATCACATCACAGAGTTTATAAAAAAACTCATATAATTATCCTATTACAGACTGCGGATATAAAACTCATTTACTCAACCAAGACACACATGTCAAACTTCATTTGGGGTGGGTGTACTCTTTCGAAGTGAGACAACATAAAAATTCCTTACCATGCCGTGGAAGGACTGAGCTTGAGAATCTCATGATAATTCGATTTATCAAAAAAGCCTTGGAATATTCAGTAAAGAAGTTGCAGTTGTTGATTTTAGTGAAACTTCAATCCAAGCAATCAATGGCATCAACTGCAAATTCTCTATCATGGTTGAGATTCTTGATCTGTCTACGTGCCCGTCACATGACATATGGTTCCCAGCTTAGCTCTTTTCAACGGCATTGCTCACAATTGCTGGCTAACCCTTCATCCATTGCAACTATTATACAAGGAAAAGGGTAATTATACGAAGAGATGACTGTTGAATTAAGATAAATAACCACATAAGAAAGCGTGCGTTATAGATGTATCAGCCTCCATGATAGGTGAAAGAAAGAGATAAGAGGTTAAACGAGGAGGAGGCTGCAGAGATGAGTGCTCTGATATATTTCTAGGGGGGGTTTATATACTGATGTGGGGGTCTGCTAGGGTTTGGATTTCACTCTTTGGTTTAGGCTTTGTATAGAAGAATTAGAATTTGAAACAATAACGGATATTGTGTGACTATTTACGTATTGAGAAGTTGTAAAGATTTTTATTGCCAAATTTTTAGGATCTTAAGCCATTTAGGACACAAATTAAGGACCTAAAACACAATCTTTTGGAAATTGAGATTCTTGAGGATCGGATCATACAAGCCCACAGACATAACCAGTGTGTGCCAAACCCACTTTTTTTTACCTTGTATACTACCTGTTTTTCTATTTTGTTATTTAACATTCTTTTAAAATAAAATAAAAATAATTTTAATCAAGCAACTCACAAGTATGACTCTTACGGCCTCTTACCTATGACTTCAATGTTGTTGGTTAGGCCACGACTCACTAACATTACTACTTACCTTTTTTGTAGATAATTCGTCTCTAAAATATGCATCATGGCGCAACAATTCGAAAGAGAAATATGCAAAACAAAAATTCTTCATTTTCCCTTGTAACGTTTAATCACTTTAATGTAGATAATGAACAATGAGCGAGAAAGATGAAACAAACAAAGGGCTAGAATTTACTTATTTTTCTTTTATTTTACCAGTATTTTCAACTGTCTTAGGTGAAATTAAAGTTAATTTCCCTTTCAAAATTTCACTGTTTTTGGGGATCGGCAGTTTTGGACGTTCCAATATGGTTGTGCCTCCAGAAAATAACTAGAGATCGTTGAAACGATACTTAATTTGAAGAAACTGAATTTGTTGTAATGACTCATGAATCACGAACACGTAGAAATCTGGATATGGCTATAAATACTCTACTAGTTCTAGCATCCTCCATCATCAAACGTCATTCTAAACACAAACATTAGCACTGTCACAGTCATCTATCCATCCCGGCCATCCCTTCCAAATTCTCCGATCAGCTTATATTTCACAAACCATGGTAGAAGTTGAAAACAGGGTGACCTCTCGAGAGCCTTCGAGCCCGATATCAAAGATAGCCATGGTATCCTCCATTGCAGCCGGAATACAGTTCGGGTGGGCGCTTCAGTTGTCGTTGCTGACCCCCTACGTCCAACAACTAGGGGTCCCACACAAGTGGGTCGCCTTCGTCTGGCTCTGCGGCCCTATCTCCGGCCTACTAGTGCAACCCATCGTCGGCTACTACAGCGACCGCAGCACCTCACGTTTCGGGCGTCGCCGCCCTTTCATTGCCGCCGGGGCAGGACTTGTCGCCGTCGCCGTTTTCATGATCGGTTACGCCGCCGACATAGGTGTCATGGCCGGTGACTCGCGGGAGAAATCCACGAAGCCAAGAGCAGTGTCGGTATTTGTTGTAGGGTTTTGGATTCTAGACGTGGCGAATAACATGCTGCAAGGGCCATGCAGGGCTCTTTTGGCAGACATATCCGGGCCCGATATGAAGAAAATGAGAATGGCGAATGCTCTCTTCTCGTTCTTCATGGCCGTCGGTAACGTCCTCGGCTACGCTGCTGGATCATTAAAAGATCTTCACAAGATCTTTCCCTTCACAACGACTAAAGCATGCGACGTTTACTGCGCCAACCTCAAGAGTTGCTTCTTCATATCGATTTGTTTGCTTCTCGTCCTCACTGTCCTAGTCCTAACTGCAGTAAAGGAAAAACCATACAACAAAAATGGTATGGGAACAGAAGGAGCAGGAGAAGCGATGTTCTGCGAGATTTTTAGTTCTTTTCAACAGTTGAAGAAGCCGATGTGGATCCTACTTTTGGTTACTTGCTTGAACTGGGTGGCGTGGTTCGGGTTCTTATTGTTTGATACTGACTGGATGGGCAAGGAAGTTTACGGTGGCGTAGTGGGCAGGGGACGACTTTATGAGATGGGAGTCCGGGCCGGATCGCTTGGTCTGATGCTCAATGCTTTCGTTTTAGGTACAATGTCACTCGCAATTGTTTGCTTCTCTAGAGGGGTTAATGGACCGAAGAGGATTTGGGGGGTAGCTAACTTTTTCCTAGCCATCTGCCTTTTGATGACAATAGTCGTGACCAAAATGGCCGAGAACTATCGACATGCCAACCCCGCAGTTGGAGAAGCTGAGCCGCCGCCGCCATCTTCTGGAATTAAAGCCGTTGCGTTGTTGATATTTGCGGCGTTAGGGATCCCGCAAGCTGTCACCTTCAGCATTCCGTTTGCAATGGCATCCATCTTTTGCAGCAATTCTGGTGCTGGACAAGGTACTTTAATTTTGTCTTGACTATCGGATTGAGTTATTTAATTTTAAAATTGAGGGCATTATTTACTAACTTAAAATGAAAAATATTACGAATCACTATCAATTTGAATCAATATGAAAATACATCATTTTCATTAAATTAGTTACTTTTCATTATGAATGATCGATATTAAAGTTAATTTGATTACTAAAATGCCCTTATACATATGATGTTGTACTTAATAACATTATATATTGGTACGTATTAAAAGAGTTGAGTAATTGAGAAATATTAAAATTATGTGAGTATTTTGAAAATAAAAGTTGATTTCATGGGTTTGATTCGATACCCACATCTCCTCTTGGGTATCGAATTAAAGATTTTATCAGGAATCGATTCCAGTTGAGCGTGTGAGACTCACACTTATTTTAATACCTTGATATGCTAGTAATAAAAGTTGAAATTCTCTCATTGTGGAATCAATTCCTCTAATCTCAATTTCATTCCATGTTAGTAAACATGTCCTAATTACGTAACTTAACATTAATAGTACAATTTTGGTGTTCCCAGGGCTTTCTTTGGGTGTGTTGAATATCGCCATTGTCGTTCCACAGGTAATTTAACATATTTCATAATTAATGGATTTGTAATTGTAGCGGAACTAATTGATTGGTATATGAATTAACGAATGAATATTTTCAGATGTTTGTATCGGTTATAAGTGGACCGCTGGATGCTTCTTTTGGTGGAGGGAACTTACCGGCTTTTGTGCTCGGAGCCGTTGCAGCTGTAATTAGTGGAATCCTTGCTTTGGTTGTTCTGCCATACCCTCCGCCAGAACATGCTACTCCAACTGTTGTACCTGCTGGGTTACATTAGTTCATGCTCTCGTTAATTATTGTTTTTTCCTTTCTTTCATTTGTGGAGCTCATACTCCTAGCTAGAACAACTAACTGTGTTCTCGAAAATTGGCTCGTATGGCTTATGAGTGTGTAATGAGTGCTGTTTGGCCGAGGGATGCTCCAACTATTATAACGGATGCATTCATATTTGATTGTAACCATCTGACTTAATCAATGCAACTCTTCCGTTGCTCCAAGAAGAAGAACCTACCAATTGTTTGAGGGTTTGAAGTTGAGAGAGAAGATGAGAAATAAGTAACTGTACAATGTACTAAGAAAACTATATAGAATTCTAATACAATACTATCGTAATCTATACTGATATTCCACTTTATTCCAAAGCGATGTAGTCAAAAATTTACTAATTAATACTAGCTTTATCCTGAAAGGCAAGGAGAAACTATCTTCATTTTGAAGTTTCATATGGTAGGTTGCATCTATAAATCTTCTATGAAGTTTCAAGGTCTTTTTGTACCACAATTACATGTTTAGACAAGCATGTTTCGAATGCATAATATTATTGTAGAATGTGATATATATATATATATATATATATATATATTAATATCTTAATTAGAGGCTTGCTTAATTGTGTATGACGTACTTAAGTTTTAGGTTGATCTAACTTTTTTTACAAGTTTAGTAGACTATAACCAATTGGTTGTAGATCTAATCCAATTAACTCGATCATACAAGATAACACCACAACCATGCCAGTAGTTTTAAGATGACACACCTCATTGTCCGACGTACATAAGATAACAAAAGAGAGAATTATGCGATCATATCAGTAATAATGCATCAAATCTAATCAGAACTTTGAAGTTAAGTCTGTTTGAGTGAGAGTAGTACTAGGATGGATGACCTCCTGGAAAGTCCTCGTCTTGCATCCCCCTTTTTAATATACAGTTCTAAATAGAAAAACCAGTAAACCCTAAGAGCGCGCGCCCCCTTGCAACCCTTTCTTGTTCTCTTCCTCTGTCCGACGGCACGTCCTAGGGACGTCTTCGTCGGACCGGCCGTGACGCATGTGCCCTTTGGGGATCATTCGGTGTTCTCTAAGGAGACCTTGTGCCTGAAAACTAAGTTGAAGAAGTCGATGGGAGGTGTGGTGGTGCCACAGGATTGTCGTCGGTATCAATGGCGGGTGGCTCGTTGGTTGAAGATTGGTGAGTCGGCTCCGGCTACACCGTCTAGTAGTGATGGGATTCATGAAATGGAGGTAAGATCAAACATTGATATGAATTATGTCAATTCCAAGCTACACAGATCCATATGAGCAGTGTTGATCGTCTGTCAGACTGGTGGCCGATTTACTTTGAATGGATCGGGTGTTGGTGGTTCCGACAGCGAGATTGGTTTTGTTGGATTTGTTGCGACGTCGGAGCAGACTCGACGACAATGGTGGGCGGAGTTGGTCGGTGGTGCAATTCCAGAGGTACGACAGAGACTTTCTTGGATTTGGAATGACCTCCTCATTTTGGAATGTTATTGGGCCTGGGCTCATGAAATTAGCTCATATAGGGAAACTATTTTAATAGCTTTATGTTATTTTATATTCTCATATTATAGTTATTTACTGTTTTCAATAAGAAAATGTGGCCGTTGTCTTGGTATTGACACCTTATGTGTTTTGGTTGTCCTAGATAAGTTGCAAGTTCCTTGCTTTATCAAATGGTCACAACCTCCTAGTGGCAGGATGAAACATAGGGGCGCAGGATATGATTCTGGACGGCAACATAGTAGGAAGGTTGCACTTTTAGCCGTTATGATGCTTGTCCGTAGTACAGTTATCATTTTGTTATGTCACCGCTTTGTCAAAACAAACAGAGGTCTTAATGACATACTGGTTGCTAACTGGTGCATGTCAGAATATATGTTACTTTTTGTAATTTATAGTTTAGGCTCTACGTCCCTCCATTGTATTCTATGATTTCATTAATCAAGGCTTAAGAACAACCGCACCAACCTTTTTTCAAAAACAAAAAACAAAGAGAGACATCTGTTTTGTGAAAGCATAAAGCAAAATTTTCATATTTGTACATGAAAGATTATTAGTAAAAATCATTACAGCCAACACAAAGTACCACACGAATCAATGAGGCACCGAACACAGTGAGGTGGGACTTAAGGAAGACCGACTGTGTTAAACAAATTGATGCCTCGCTTGTTTAAGTATACAATATAGAGCTCAATAGAAAAACTAATGAATAATGACACAAAATGGATTAATGGAAGCCAGCAGCCACAACAGTTCCAGTTTCACGATCAGGTGGAGGAGATGGTAGAAGAGTCAAGGCCAATATTCCACTTATTACAGCAGCAATGGCTCCCAAAACAAATGCCGGTAAGTTACCGCCTCCAAAAGCAGAATCCAGTGGTCCACTTACTAGAGAAACCAACATCTGCAAAACATTCATTCATAACAAATCCATCAGTGTTTTTTTTTGTTATGAGAAAAAACTAAATCAAAACGAGGAGCCACGAGCGCATCCTATGTAATTTACATTGTCGAACATAAAGAGAACTATTAGTGTTGCCACAATTAGATGCACAGTACGTACACAAAATTGATAATATGCGTATGTTCAACACTCACCTGTGGTATGACAATTGATATATTCAAGACTCCCAAAGAAAGCCCTATTGAAAATCAAAAATTGATACGGTTAATCCACTGTAAATAAGTTAATCCAAATTAAGTTCACCCTAATTTCAGAGGAAAAAAAAGACAATGAATTTACCTTGTCCTGCACCGGAGTTGCTGCAAAATATGGAGGCCATGGCAAAGGGAATACTAAAGGTCACCGCTTGAGGTATCCCCAACACTGCAAATATAAGCAACGCACCGGCCTTGATGCCAGCAGGGGGTGGCGGTGGCTCAGCTCCGGCAACGACATGAGAGTTATGTCGATGCTTCTCTGCCAACTTTGTCACCAATATGGTCATCAGCAGGCAAAGGGCTAACAAAAAGTTGACCACACCCCAGAGTTGTCTAGCCCCGTTAACACCACGAGCCAAGTAGACAATCCCAAGAGACATGACTCCCAAAACGACTGCGTTCAGCATGAGCCCAAGTGAACCAGCCCTAACTCCCATGTCGTACAGACGCCCTTTCCCGACGGCACCTCCGTACACCTCTTTCCCCATCCAATCCGTGTCGAATAGTAAGAATCCGAACCATGCAACCCAGTTCAAGCAAGTCACCAGAAGCAAGATCCACATCGGCTTCTTCAACTCCTTAAAAGCACCCATGATTTCTCCGATGAACATCACTCCTTCGCCTTTCTCGCTACTAGGAAGCGTATTCTCACGTACGGACACCATAACCATCACGGTGAGTATCGCAAGCAAAGCGATGGATATGAAGAAACAGCTCTTAAGATTGGCACAGTACATGTCACAGGCTTTGGTGACCGTAAAAGGGAACACCTTGTGTAGATTCTTCAACGATCCGGCAGCATAGCCGAGCACGTTTCCGACAGCCATGAAGAACGAGTACAACGCATTCGCTGTCCTCATCTTCTTCGTGTCGGAACCTGAGATGTCGGCCAAAAGAGCACGACAGGGACCTTGTAACATATTGTTTGCCACGTCCAAGATCCAGAACCCGACCACAAACACAAGCACGGCTCTCGGCTTCGTCGATTTCTGTAACGAGTCGCCGGACCGAACACCTATGTCGGCGGCGTATCCGATGAGAAACACGGCGATGGCGACAAGGGCAGCACCAGCGGCTATGAACGGCCTTCGGCGACCAAAGCGGGATCTGCAGCGGTCGCTGTAGTAACCCACGATGGGTTGCACCAGCAAACCTGAGATGGGCCCGCACAGCCAGACAACAGCGGCCCATTTATGTGGAACCCCTAGTTGCTGGACGTAGGGTGTTAGCAAGGAGAGCTGTAACGCCCAACCGAATTGCACTCCGGCGGCGATGGAGGCCACCAGTGTTATCTTACTTATAGGGGCTGACTTCTCCGGCGGGTTCCCGGCCTCAACCTCCATGATTACAAAGCAAATATAAACTGGGTACGTAGACTACTGATGAAAACTTGGGATAGATATAAGTTCAGTGCAGAGCTCGATCAGGTTGGCTTATTACAAATGATGAGGGATTTTCTTCTACACAGGTTGATGGGATGGAAAGGTTTGGTTCAAGTTTGAGGTTTTTTACAGGGCTAGATGGACGGGGTATATATCTTGGTGCATTAACATGATCCATTTCCTGATTTCTACATATTCGTGTATTAATGAGTCAATATTCTGTGAAATTCAGTTCCCCAAAATATCGATTTCCCATAATAGCCGAAAATTGAATGGGGACGAAAACCAAGATTTTTGAATTTCGGATTGGATGGGAATTTTGCTAGGGGTGTTTGACACAAAAATAATGAAACTTCTATAAATGTAATGAACCCACCTAATATATTACCCGATTACGGGTTCAAAAATACTCGACTTTATTTAGTTTTTAATCTAGATTAATGGATATTTTGTTGTATCAGAAAAGGAAATTCCAGCCAGTTTTTTACTTGGGCAATAATCTGTGTGCTTCACCACCCAGTTAATTGCGGATAAATAATTGTCTATTCTCAGATTATGTGTCCATGGATAAGACTGTCATAATTCTGAGTCTTTTCTCTTATCCTTCGTTAACTTCGATGACAGTAACTTCCTTGGAATCGGATAGGGATATAGCTATGGGGATTAAATGGTTAAACTGATGGCACCCAGCAACGATAGGGAGGTCATGACAATCTTTTGTCTGAAAAATACATATTCCGTAATACAAGAGTGAGGATCAAGTTTACCAAAGAAAGATGTGGACGGTAGCACAAAGAGAGAAACAAGTTTTCAAAGAAAAAAGTACAACGGATCCTACCATATCCCATTATTTACTGATTTGATTGTCTTAATCTAATTTTTATGTTTTTCTTTGAAAACACCCCAATATTACCAGTATTACCAAACATAAGAGCGTAGAGGGTTTTATAGGGGGTGTTAATTTCTCACCAGTATGAAAAGGAAGTCGCTTTCATTCTTTCCAGTCAACTAAAAGCCTAATTACTTTTCTGTTCGCAAACGTAACAAAAACAAGAGCACAAAAGGGTTCCACAACGAGTCAACGACAAGACCTCCTTTCACTAACAGCCAAGCCGAAACAAATCAAAACCTAATCTGTGTATTAGTACAATGTATACCAGCCAGACTAAACTACCCCTATTCATCCAATGAACTGATGGAGAAGACATACAACAATCACAAAAGCCGGTCCACTCCAACTCCTCAGCAACGCATCAGTAAGTACAGGTTCTGACAAAAGATACTACTTCTACAATCTCCATGTGTAGTTTAATTTTCCCTATAAACCAATTATATCATAAATTGAATATAATTACAGATGGCGAACCCGAATTAGCTTTGGCAAACAAACCTGCAGGAACATGAAAGAGATGCTTCAGATCAACAGGTGCAAAGTTTCTGGAAATGGGCTACAAATGCACTGAACAAAGTAATAATACCATATTCAGTATACTCAGATGGGAGGATAGGAACGTTCCCATAGGTATGGGATTACAAGTTAATAATGACACACCATAGGCTTTCTTTCAGTAATGGCACATCATTACAAGCTAATAATGATTATTACCACCCCTTACTGTGGCTGTGCAATTATCAACAAATACCGACAAAAACTAAGAAACTCAACTGCCACTAGATATCATTTGGGAGTGAGGACATGAAATTTATCAATCGTCTTTCTGATGCAAAACACTAGGCTGGCTATTATTACCATTAAGCGCGGCATGATATACCCGCTTCTCAGCAAGTCCGATATCCGACAGAGTCATACCACCCTGTAAACAGAAAACACAAACATAGATGTAACCAGCAATCTAAAGCTACAATGGCGCCATATTATTCTTTAATATTGAGGTAATCAATAGTCACATGCTATCCTCATAATATACTCTTAAGAGTTAATACCTCACTGGCCATCAGTTTTCTGACATTATTGGCGTAGAGTTTAGCGTCATCCTTTTCTTCTTGTGAAGGGTAATAAACAGGTAACCTTGTGACCTCTATGTGATTTACAAACTGACAGAGAAGAAATATCACATGTCGCACCTGAAAAATAAGAGTGAAGGAGTGACTAAAAATAGCATTACAGAATGCTGCACACGAAAAGATATACACATAACTATACTAAAAATAGCATTACAGAATGCTGCACACGAAAAGATATACACATAACTATAATTATCAATCCATCACTCTGTCAATAGCACCACTAACTGCCAGTTATGCTTCAAATAAGTGATTTATTAAACCTCAAATAATAAATAAGGATACTACAAGATCCCTCAAGATTCACTGAACAAGGAAGTGGTCAGAGGGTAATGTGAGATGCATTCAGCAACTTCTCCAAAACTAAAACTCCTAATACTATGCATATTGAGAGACTCACCCCAGATATCGAGTCCCATGCAGGACTAAATCTCCGGTAAGGATATCTAAGAATCACCGGAAGCACTGGAGCCTTAGCCAGAAATGCTCCCGTCTTGAATGGCAGAAGGAAGTCCCCATTTGTAGTAGTACCTTCTGTACAAAGATATAATATAAAATAAACAATGGTTAACAGACGATAAGCAATTAACTATATGCAGGCCAACAATATGCAACTCTGCAAACAATAAACTCTACTTAGAGATTGCATTAAATCATAGTAGTAAGAGTTCGACACTCATGCCACAGACTGATATTATAATTATGATACAGGAACAGAAAAAATAAACCAACATGCAAGGATCTTATCTGAAGTCTACAAGTCGAAACATACAAGTTGTCATATGAATAAATTAGATTCCTTGCATAACGAAATTGAAGATACTAATAAGCACTACATTGAGGACAGTAAAGTTGTGACGGCAAAGTCATTTGAAATCATTGGAGGAAAGGTCACTTGTAAAAAAAGGTTTCAAGAAAATAACCTGGGAAAAGCATGATGTGTGGTGCAGATTTATTCTGATGTGCTTCTCGAACTCTATCTGCCACAACACCTGCAAGCCACAGAGCAGGTTATGACATGCAAAATACAGACTAGACATTGGTGCAAGATCATGGCTATGTTGAGCATAAAACTTCCAACCTAAAATTGTCAGATGGGATAACCTGTAACACCCGACAAAGAGATCAGGTGTATCCAACTAGCTTGGACGTTAAAACTAGTTTGTATGCATGCATAGATACAGAACCAAATGGGTAACATGTGGGAAAGGAGCATGAAAATTTCTCGTCAGAGTTTGGTAGTTTGTTTCAGCATAAATCTAAACATTTCACTGTATACACAATTCGGCATGTCCTTTACAAGTTTTATATTCTGGACTTCGCTTCAGGCATATCTTCCAGTAACAACATATTTGTTTGTAAAACTATATTTCTGTGATAATAAACATCACTGTTCACCTGTACAACAACCTGGTGATTAATCATGCATTCTATCCGGCTACCATCAATAACATAATATTCATGAAGCAGACCTTAAATAACATCAAGTTTCACTAAAATAATTCAACTGCACAAAAAATTCACAACAAATGCAAAGAAGACAGTACCTGCAACACCCTTGAAGTCGGAGGATTTTGACTCCCGCTGAACATAGACACAACCGAGGCACTTACTGTCAAAAATATGGATTGAAATTAAACATCCTTCCCTTCCTTAATAATAATACCATAATATAAATGCTGTATACTTAAATATCGAAAAGGACTAAGCAGTTACAAATTTTACACACCTGATGAGGCCAACTAGAGGCAGCTTTGCCACCGATCTCTGCAGCACCGAAAACAAATCCAGGATCACACATGACAATATCATAACAATTTAACAATCTTCAACTGAAATTGGGTACACAGTAATGTGATAAAATAGTAGCACACCTTGGCAACAAAGCTCGGAAAAGAAGAGGACATGTGATACAAGATATCCAAATGCGAAACATGATTAGATATAATAGCCCCAGGCTTCTCAGCCTCTGCACTCTCCTCTTTACCCTAAACCGAAATCAAACAACAAATGTATCTCAGCAAGTGAACAATTCCGTAATTACAGAGAAAACAGAGTGTGTGATACTACTACCTCAGGCTTGGATTCTTGAGGAGCATCAGCTATCCAATAAGTTTCGGTGATCCAATAAAACCCTAGCACAAAAAGCATGACTCTGGACAAGGATCGGCCGCACCAGACAATCACGGCCCTTCTCCATCCTCCCATGTGCGCATAGTCCTCCTGCTCGTCCTCGTCCCGATTCGGCAACAATCCCAGCGTGCAAATCCTGCAAATCAAGTAGTAGAAGACGAGGAGCGTCACGATGACGACGACGCGTATGGGGACGAGAGTGACGAGCGCAAGGCCGAGGAGGAGCTTCTCCTTGAGCGACAAGTCGCCGCGCCCCATGGGGCCGTAGGAGTCGCAGCGGACGTAGGCGGCGCATTTCTTCTCGAGCTCCTGGAGCTCCTCGGCGGAGACGGACGGGGCCGGGTCGGGTTTGAGGAGCGGGCAGTCGTCCTTGGTGGATGATCCACCGCCCCCGTGGGAGGCGGGTTTGGTTGCCGGTTGGGAATTGAGGTCTTTGAGTTCCGACTCCATATCTTAATTTGGGGGAAGGAAGTGGTCTGATACTAGAGGGCCATCGAAACAAAGCGCTTTGGGGAGAGTGAGGATCTGGGGTAGGGAGGTGCTGCGGCGTCTTTTTGTTAAGGAAGTGGATTCCTTGCTGGAGAGAAGTTCATATTGGAAAGCAATAAGAATTGAACAGATTTGAGATGCAGCAGAGTACAGCCAACTGGAAATTCTGGGAGCTGCTAGCATATCCGCGTGTCAGTATCGACGATTACGGAATAGATGATGATCAACTGCCGAAAATAAATTTTTATTAATCGAATACTGAAAATAAATTTCTCACTAACTATTTTATTTAACTCAAACATCATGATTACGGTGGACAATAACAGATAAGGGCTCAACTATAACTTAAAGCTGATCTAGAAGTATCGATATAACGTTACATCCAATTTAAAAAAAAAGACGAACCTTTCAAATATTACATGTCAAAACTATAACATATATGCACAAATAATCTTCTTATTACATTGACAATAAAACTTAACTGATATTAAAAATATATTTAAAAACGACAGCATAATCATGACACTCCCTAGACCCAAAATACCACTATCAAAATTCTAAATCTTCAAAGAGAGGGACAAGAAGGACTAACAAAAATCATACCAAAAAAACAGATACTAACAAAATAACAAACAAACCTAAACACAATTAAGATGTGCATGATGGGCCTAGAAATGAGAGTCAAGCCTAATCACCAAACCTAGAGAGAAGAGACCTTGCAGCCACCATCGACCTAGATTTACTGCCACCACCGCCGTCATCGCCCGTACCCAGAAACCACAACCTCCCCTCAACCGGACCACCGCTCTCCAGAGCCCGAGCACCACATCGCTCCTCAACGAGGCCTTGACGTAGACTGGGCTCATGCCTAGATTCGACGAAACAGAACCATTCCGGATCGAAAACTTGTTCGATTCACGCAGCCAAGCCATCGTGATCTCATCTTTGTCCGTCTACAGCCAGATTTTTGGTTGCATGTCCTCTCGCCGACCCACCCTACACGTAGCAGGCGAATTCCTGCCGGCAACAATGAACTCCAATTCCAACCTCTCCCATGAACTCACCTCAGCCTCAAATTGGTCTTCGAGGGAGTCCGGTATCACACCAGTCGACATGAGGCCAACGAAGGTCCGTCCGATGACGGCAGGAGGGCTCGCCGCCGAACAGGGGGCTCTCTCTCTCGTTTTTGGTCAGACGCTTTCGGTTTTTCGATATTAGCTCTTCCTACTCACTACCCACGGCTTAGGTTGTCTTTTTTTTATGAATTTTCCTGATTGTCAACCGCTTAAGCTATTTTCATTTGATGAGGAAATTCGACGCAATGCTAATTAAAAAATCTTATGATGTACTAACCTAAAATATGAATGTACTATTTTAATTTGATCCGATCATACTAGATGTACTAATTCAGTAATTTGGAAGATTGTTTTCGGGTAGCACATCTTATCTATGATGACAACTAATTATGTAACGAATTCGAATTCAAGTGTCAAATTTATAAATAAAAATAAAATATGTAAATAAAAAAATAAAAAATGTTAATAATAAAAAAAGGTGTATTGTTTTGAATTTCACTTTCAAGTCCCATGCCATAATGGCAAAACAGGTCTAGGTATCGATGTGAAATTGGAAGCCGTATGTGAGGTACTAATATGATATTTTCGATACTATGAGATACTGAAGTTACAAATGGCCGCATTCTTTTTCCCTTTTTAAACATAACCTTTACATGATCAACAGTAGTTACAGAACAGTCACACTGTATAAGTTAGAATCCCTTCTTGATCTGAAAGAAAAGATCCTCTTTCAGATAGAGGAGGATGGGTCGGTGGTTAACGGATCGAGTCAGTTAGGGCTACCAGGTCAAGTTAGGTTACCGTGTCAAGTCGGATAACCAGGTCGGGTCAAATAATCGGGTCGACTGTCGGGTTGTTTTTTTCCTCTGCAGAAAACCCAGATTTTTCTGGGTTTTCGCTGGAGACGTCGAACGACGTGGAGCTTGTTGCACCAGAGGTGGAGCCTAGGAGAGCCAATCTTGGGCTGGGGAGGTGCCGAGTTGGATGACGACGCAGATGCAAGGGCTCGACAGGATAGGTGGTGACATCAAGTTGCGACGACGAGCCGGGACTGCTTGAGCTGAAGACGTGAAGGCTTGGCTAGAACAGCATCAAGTTGCTGTGGAGGATGGGTTAAGGGGAAGTTCGACGACGGCTTCATCTCTCTCGATCGACGGTCGTTTGGGTTCTTCTGTTTTTTTGTGCAAATCAAACTGCACTCTTTTTTTCTTGCTTCTGAATCGATAGATCACTCACCAGAAATCAACCAGACTCTGATACCAATTGATGTAGCAGAGTCCACCAATCGATTGTGACCTGAATCCACAAGTTGAACTCGAATCCACGAGGTTTTGAGAGAAACTCAAAGACTTTGTATATAAAAGATAGATATAAAATACATCAACTAAGGCTCCTTATATCAGAGCAAATAAAACCCTAGGGCAACTAACAAGCAAGCTTAAAGTCCATAGATTAAAAGAAAATAAAATCTAAAATAAATTAGAAAACCAAAACAAATACTAAATACCAAATCGAACAGTTAAGACGACATCTTTTGGCTTAAATTTGACGAGGTTCACTATAGTGAGTCTTGTAGATCTCTCAATTCCCTTTTCAGAAAGGTACCATGCGTCTCAAACAGAAAATTTAACCAAAAGATACTTCAATTCAGATTTAACAGATTCTGCACGACAAACCCTAAAACTCTAAAACATCTTCTTGAATATCCTAATGGCTAGCATTCTCATGACACGAGAATTATTGATTTTTAAATCATTCTTTTTGATTATTCGCCGCTTCCTTACTTTTATTATTGTGTGTCTAAATCTGGCTCATTCTTGTTTTACATCACTAGTATGCTATTGAAAATAGATGAAACATAGACCACTGTTAACTCTATCATAAAAAAATATAACCATCTTATCTGCTCTCAATTAATCAATAAACCCAGAATTGTTTGTTAAACCTGAAAACAAAATGTTACAACTTTTGCTCTATTGACATGACACTATTAGAAGTTCATGCATATAATTCGACATGGTGAGCTCAGAAGCAGAATTTGCCTCTTCATAACAACTTTCCCTAAATTCCAGTGATATCATATAGATGAGGAGCAGTGCTGCTTCCCTTTTTGAACATACAGAGTTTTATGCTTCAGTCTGCTATTACACAGAGGAATGTATAGTGTCCCCCCCCTACAGTTAGTACTACAAGTACATTTCTGAACTTGTTGACAGCAAACAGAATATCAAAGTTTTCGACAAGAGAAAGAAAAAACTATCAAAGCATATGTTTCTGCAGAATAACTAAACAAGTCCAAAAAGAGTGTTGGTCTATCTACAGACATGAGAACTATCGATGTCGAGGTTCTAAATATATAGAAAGTTAAACAAGCCACTGACTAACAGGCGCACAGACTAAAAGGCTCTGGCTAATTTCCTTAAAATTTCTGCTAAAGAAAAATTCACATACGGTGGCGAAAAGACTACAGGGCAAGAAAATAATGCCTTAGGTTCACCCACAGTCTTGCTCAAAAGTTATTAACTATCTACAATTTCAACAAGGGCCAGTAATGAATCATATGGCAACTACCCTGTGTATGAGGGTGGAGTGTCAAATCGACTCCAAGGCAAGGATTGAGTGGTAGTTGAACTGAGCTACCAATATTGTTAAAGAACTTTATGTTCATGTTCTCCTGCACAATAAAGGTTCTCAACAGCCAATCAATGATAAAAATGCATCGCATATTGGAGAAAACGAAATGCACAGAAATAAAGAACTATGAAACTTAAAGCTCAGAAATAACAAGCAACTGCAAAAACCCCAAATGCAGCACAAAAGTTGCTCGACATACTCTTATCAAGTATCAACCTGATACAAGCTGATACAACAACACATAATCTCCATCCCCAGCTCATAACTCACATTAAACATGTTAAACATCTTACTCGAGGGGTTTCTGATCAGTAGACATACTAAAATGATAAGCGGCCGGATCAATTAACCAGACAGTAATCAATAACTGATTCTCAATGTGATCGTTATAAATAATCGCTTATTGAATCACTGTATTTCACAGCCTGTAACTACCTAGTTCTTATTCCTGACAAATGTAAACACTAGAGCACTAACAACATTCAGGCATTCCAAATTTGATTGACAGTATATCAGTTCTCAATCTCCATCTCTCCTAGTT
The DNA here is from genome assembly GCA_951800085.1 of Comarum palustre. Lineage (NCBI taxonomy): Eukaryota > Viridiplantae > Streptophyta > Magnoliopsida > Rosales > Rosaceae > Comarum > Comarum palustre. The sequence continues at coordinate 24,394,262 of OX637583.1, forward strand.
TCAAGATCAGACTAACAAAGCAAATTTGAGGCATCCATAGTTCCATACCTCGAAGAAGTCATCAAACTCAGCAAGACACCCAATTCTTTTGAGTGCTGATCAATGCCGATAACAGCCCCGCAATCGACACTGAAAGCGGCCCCAAAAAATGCCCCTTCCCATCACGAATATCAGCCACCGCCATCAACGCATCCGCCAAATCCTGCACAACCGAAAGCCGCTTCATCAACTTCTTCTCAATCAGCTTCCCCAGCCTCTCCTTCTCCTCCTCACACTTAATCCCCCTCGTAATCGCAACCTCAATACTCATCTTCACGCGCTTCTCAACCTCCGTAATCTTGCTCAACTCCCTAATCTTCAGCGACACGCTCCCCACGTACCCGACGAACTCGGCCCACGCGCTGATCAGCCCCAGCCTCCGCGCGTGTCTTTTATCGATCAATCCCGATTTGACGAGCCAGACGAACTGCTCGACGAAGAAGTAGACTCCCTCGCCGCCGTAGGCGACGAGAGACAGGGCGAGGTCTTCGGCGGAATCGAAATGAGAGGCTCGGAGGGCGTTGACATCTTGGACGAACTTGCCGAGGCGGAAGGCCTTGCGACTGACGCCGACGCTCGACTCGAAGGATTTGAGGCGGTGGTTTAGGGTTAGGGTTTCGGGGAGGGCCGACGAGGCGAGTATGATCTTGGTGGCGTATCTGGAGATTTTGAGAAGCTTGTCGACTCCGTCGCGCTTTGACAGGTAGGCCTCGAGGTGGTTCAGGAAATCTTTCTTGTTTGGGTTCGATTGGATTGTTGGGGTTTCCTTTTTTAGTAAGGGAGCTGCGGGTGATGAAGCTTTTGATTCCATCGGGAAGGGAGTTGCAGAGAGATGCAAACTCGTCGGTTGATTTTATTTTCGTTTTTCTTTGAGACCAAAAGCGCGCAACAAACAGAAACGACGTCGTTGCAGCGGGAACCTGTTATCTTTGTTATTGTTAGAATTAATTTCACTTTAAATCCATAACTTCATAAAGTTTATGGACAACTTCATGTTAGTCCTTAAATTTTCAATTTTATCAGAATACCTTTTAAGTTTTCCAAATTCAATCGGTCATGTCCAATTTAACAGATACCATCAAACTTGCATGTGTGATTTTCTTATCTAATAGCTGTGGTAGTGTGGGGGGTCGGCGAGAGAGGTAATGTTTAAGAGGTGAATGAATATTATAACATTTGAAATTAAGAAAATGATGATGAAGATTGCTCATATGTCATTAAGAGTAATTTGGAAAGATTTTATGGGGAAAATCGAAGAAGAAAGAGCATTGTCGTGTGTGTTTTTTCCTTAGAAATAAAATGACTCTTCTAGCCCTTTCAATGGGTCATATTAATAGACTTAACATCTAATTTGGACAGGGTTTGTTAAATTGGGTACGACTGATTAAATTTGGAAAGCTTAAGGAGCATTTTGATGAAATTGAAAGTTTAAGGACTAACATGAAGTTGCCCCTAAACTTCAATGGGGTAAACTGAATTTAATTCTTATTATTATGTAGGGATATGCATATTCAGACTGGACCGGTTTTAAGTTCAAACTGTATCCAATCCGAATCATTCGGATTTATAAAATCTTTATCCGAATCCAAATCTGAAATCCGGTTAACCGATTATTCGGATCATCTGAAAACGGGATGGGATCGGATCGGTTTTGGATTTCGTCCAAATTTAGAGAGTTTCAAGACTAGGTTCCTTTAATAACAACGAGGCAATAACACCTTCCATTCCAATTGAGACATCAATTCCACCATTCAATTGTACCAAACTTAGAATCAATACAAGCATCACAATCTACTTCTAGCAACTCAATTATGTTGAGTTTTGTCCAACATATAATCGAACACATAATGAAATGCATATATAATTGTCCACGTATTTGGCTATCTTACCTTGATTATTAATCACAAGGTCCTTTCTTCAATTGCGATATCATCAGCGGCATGCCATCTTCTCTGTTTTCATAAGCTGGAAACACCAATTATCATTATTAATCTTGTTCTATATCTAAGCTAACTTTCACATACAATTTACCTATATCCCATTAGAACCGAAGCAACAACCTTGTCAAACTCTTCACAGAAACAAAACCAAAATCACTAGGCTGACTCCAGAACAAGTCACATTTCTATATAAAAAAATCATAACCTAAATAAGTCCAGACATGCCAAAACACACAAAACCTAACACCTAGGTCCGTAACCACATTAACACATCTAATCTCACAAAAACCAATCAAATCCATGAACCCAATTGCCAAACACCAAACCATAAATGACTTGATTCCCCTCACAAAAAGTATCGATCTTTACGATCCCTCTCTCAAATTCAAACCATATAGCACAACAAAAGCTTCAATCAGACCCAAATCAAAAACGAAAACAAAACCAAGAACCCAATAAAAGAATCAAAGAAAAGGAATACATGGGCACGAAGGAAACGAATATGGGTGAGAGCTTTATGACCCAAATGTTGAATTTGGGAGGATTTTGGCGATTGGGTAAGATCGAAAACTGCAACAGGATCGTGTGGAACCATGGCACCCGATGGGGTGTGGCCAGAGCCTGAAGGATGGGTTGATGCGGTTTGTCGTGCGGTGAACTCTAATAGAGTGAGTGGGAGGCGAGAGAGAGGTGATGTATAGAGTGATAGGATTATAGTTTTTTTCCTATATATAGTGGTCTGTGATCAAGTGTGGAAGGTGTAGGAAAAGAATGATATAAAGAAAGTGATAAACTCAAACCAACAGATCACAAATATGTAAAGATATAAAGGATAAGGGAAAATAAACACCAGATATAACGTGGTTCGGCAATATGCCTACGTCCACGGGGCAGCAACAACAAGAACTTCCACTATCAAATAATGGGTACACAAGAGATACAGAACTTCAAGAATACCACTTAAAGGAAACACTCTCTCACACAATTGTTTTGCTACACTATACTACACTCTCAATTTGGAATAAACATTATTCACTCTCTACTTAGATGAAGATGCTTAAGATGGATGAGATGATCAATGTGATGGAATGAGCAAATGACCTCATCTTTTATAGGCTTAAGGAGGAACCCTCATTAGTGCTCTCCCATAATGGTGTTCCATGTAACTCCCATAACTCATAACACCATAATCATCCATATTATTGTGTAACTCAAGTCTTTATACCTTGTAACTTAAGAGCCACTAACTTCGAAGACCACTAACTCATAACTCATGAATCTTTAACATTCTTATCATGAATTAGTAGTGTAACTTATAAGTCTGGATATTATAACAATCTCCTCCTCCAGACCAACCCGGACTAATACGACATGAGACTTTTACTTGAAGTCTATTCTATCGAACTTGCTGCAATACTCTAACTTCTGATGCGACATAACTTTAGTCAACATATCAGAAGTATTCTTGTTGGTATGAATTTTCTTCAACTGCAAGAGCTTCTTCGACACTACATCTCTTATCCAATGGTAACGGAGATCAATATGTTTGATGCGAGGATGATAAACTGAATTCTTGCTTAAATGAATAGCACTTTGACTATCACAATGCACTATATACCTTTCTTGCTTCACACCTAACTCGCGAATGAACCTTTGAAGCCAAACTATTTCCTTGCCCGCTTCATTCGCCCCTTTGTATTCAGCTTTCGTGGTAGATAAGACAACACACTTCTGTAACTTGAACTACCATGACACAGCTCTCCCACAAAAATGTAAATAAATACCTAGAAGTAGACTTTCTGTTATCAAAGTCCCCAGCTAAATCTGCATCTGTAATACCCTCCAAAACACATTCGAACCACTAAAATACAAACACAACTCTGAGATATCCCTCAAGTATTTGAGTATCCACTTAACAATTTTCCAATGCTCTTTTCCAGGGTTATTGCTCTAGCTAGCTACTAATCAATTTTGATCCTTCAACATTCTACGATAAGAGTAAAGAAAAGACGACAAAGAAACTGAGAAGAAATCAAAAGCCAGACCAAATGAATTAAGATTTCTCAATTTCACAAACACCTCCAGGAGGAAAGAAGGCTACGATGAAGAAGCTGAAGAAAAGTATCTTTGCTTCATGCCATGTTAGAACTTAATCCTGATGTGTTTGCTCTATGATGTAGTTATTTTTGTATTAAAGGGAATTGATTACCAAGCATATCTCTACTATAATAAAGTTAGAAGTTCAACAAAATGGTTCTAACAATATTACCTCTATTATATTTGTTTTAGATACTAAGAACAAATGATAATATGGTAAATAGCAAAATAAAATAAAAAAATAATTAAGGAGAGAAAAATGGGTAGTGGATTTTATAACTAAAGAAATAACTACTTTATATGAATTATGAGTCCGTGCAAATACATAAATAAAAGCCTAGCACTTATAATGTAAGAGACTCACAGATGAGGTTCATGGTTTTGGATGGAAGAGTAGGACACTAATGTTCCAGGAGAAACAGAAGGTAGGAGATTGATTACACTATGTTTTTGATACTTCCAATGTACAACATATTTATTTCTATATTTAGAGGTATTTGATATTACACCCAATTTAGTAGACTCATTTTAAATTACATGAACCTTTAAGATTGTTTTAAAATACATTCGGATTTATTAATTAAGTTTGTCTCAACAAAATAAACATATTATTTAAGATAAATAATAAAACCTATTTTTTCTAGAATTACAGTTATTAATTATCTCTAATCGTTAATGAAATGACATCGCATAATATATGAACCCTACATCGTAAACCGTAAATCCTCTAAACCCTAGAACTCTATACCCTAAAACTCTTTACCCAAAATCTAATTCCTCTATAAAACATAAACTCTAACCCTAACCTAAAACTCTATACCCAAAACTCAATTCCTCTATTTGTAACCTAACTTAAAGGTAGAAAACAAAATGCATTGTTGATACCTACATCATAATCACAAATTAAAAAAATGTAGAAAACAAAATGCATGATTGACTTAAAAAATCTACTAAAACAAAATTAAAATCAAAATGACAAAACCATCAGTAGAAAAATGGTGAAAAATTTCAGTTTTAAAAATAAAATCTATAAGACATGTTAAATGATTTGAATTGAATACAAAGTAAAATGAAATATTTGAATAAATTTATCTTAAAGGATATTCTATTTTTTAAATTTTTCTTTAATTTCCTCCTACATTTTTGTGTCAATTGTCAACTTCTTTGGCTATTGCTTCCGAATGTGATGAGTATGAACCAGGAAGCCCAATGAGACTGGGCCTTCTCAGTTTTAGTTTTGTTCGTGTTCTCTTGCTGTATTTCCAGGTCCAAAAAGGATAATTGTTGCTGAATTAAATCTCCTGTCATATATCTATGGAATGCATCAAAAAGAAGCTAATTATATAGTTGTGCAAGGTTTGTAACATATTCAAAGATATATCTATGAATTTCATTGAAAATGAGCATGTTATATAGTTGATGTGCAAGATTCTGCTACATATTTGTGAATTGTAATGGAACATACTCATCTCTGGTGTCTAAATAGAGAATATCAAATACATTTTAGGTAATTTTATCTGTAACGAACTCTAACATCGTTTAGTATCGCGTAGTGGGAGACCGAGTACCCCCCCCCCACCATATGAAACCAGGAACCAGAAGTGACAATTAACCTAATACATATACTCTGGGCACATGTGTACGTTTAACTTTAGCTTTGGAAGTCAAGCTCTCTCAAAATAGGAAGCAGCTAACATGTTATTGTTTGTACCTTTTGGTAAATTGGCCATTAAAATATTAGCATATTGATAAGGAAGTTTTGATGCTTATGAGTAATATCTTAATAGAATTTCATAATAAAATTTTATTAGATATTAATCTTTGTAGAAGAAATTGAAAAAGAAAAAATAACGACGATTTATAATAATTACTGATATATATTCGATAAAAGAAATAACGACCATTTATCATAATGACCGATATATAATCATGGAAAGAAATAACGATCATTTCAAATAATTGCCGATATATATTCGAGTAAATAAATAATGACCATTTATCATAATTACAGATATATAGTCGTGGAAAGAAATAATGACGATTTCAAATGATTGCCGATATACAATTGAATGAAGTAATTGAGATGCAATCATTTGAAAGTATTGATGACAATATTTCATGATCAAGATAATTGCTGATATTAAGACCGAAATTCAAATATTTGATTGTATTCTCTTTCCTTTTTTGTATGTTTGTAATTATATGTATTCGACCATTAACCTGATTATAAAGAGTCCCTGACCAACTCAAACACTTCAAAACAAACTCAACTAAATTTCTCAACGAATTCTCTACAATATCGATATTCTTATTCATTTTCTACCATAGATTTATTATTCTATTTTTATTGATTTCTTTATCTTCTGCACTTTATCGCTTTCTTTACATTCTGTAACTTAATTTCATGCACTTTAGTTTCTCGTAATTATTTTTTGCTCTTTAAATTTTATGCAATTTTACTTTTCACAATTACGTTTCATGCAATTTAAATTCTCGTTTTTGATTCTTGTTCTTTAATTTTTATGCATTTTATTTCTCGTAAACTTATTTGAAAATCACAAAAAGAATATTATCTATGAAAACATTGAAAGTCCTTGCAACAAATGCAAGAGAATCCAAAGGCCGAGACAGATTATTTCTCGACCTATAATTGCTTGAAAATAGTCAGATCTGACGTAAAATTAATCAAAACCTCGCTGGGGAGCCAACATGCCGCAAGTTGGTACGCTGGCGTAATCAAGAAAGACTATTGTTCTTCAAGTCCCTCAGCCTCCTTTTTTAGGCCGAGACGATTTTTGAGGCAAACATTTATCTGAATTTGAAGACACCTCTATGGCTCCATTCAACCACATTTTCTCATTCATATCATTCTTCACAAACTAGACCATCTGTAGCGTCCCGGGAGGGAAAACTATAGTGACCACCATTTTAAGCTAATAAGAAGCCAATACGTCCGAAGGACGTGCCAACAACTTATTAACCTAAAGTCGTAGGCTTTTTAGTAAATAAAATAAAATTTAAATTTTAATACTTTGAGTGGCATCACATGAAATTCTTAAAACATTCATCAGAGGTTTTCCAATTTCGGGGAAGGTGGTCAAATTAAAGGGGCAATTAAAAACTTTAACGACAACAATGAAAATATAAAACAGGGTCAACAATTCAGGATGACACATTTACTGTTTATGTAAAAAACTCTGGTAAACGACCCGAAGGATAATACAGTAAAGGTGAGTACAAATAGGACCAAAAATCGAGGAAGGAATGAGGCTCCACACGCACAGCTCTCTCTATCTATCCCGTCACAGTGCACAGTACCTGCAAACAACCTGTTGTAGGGGTGAGCGTCGTCCTCGCGTGCTCACATATAGGCCCACCAATGATAGGTTTGAAAACCATAAAACCATATATATTTATACGTATAGATTTGAGCTCTTAATAAAATCATTTAGAAAATCATTGGCACACAAAATCATCATTTTATATCTTTCGAGAAAATTGTGCAGTATGCTAAAACAGGGGCCAGAGCGCTCAATGAATAATACAGCATGCAGGGTTTCACGAATCTCTGTGACCGAATCCCGGGTTTGTCTATACAGCAAACCAGGGCCAACTACCTATGCGTCTGAAGACGAATAGTAGCGAGAGTGTCAATTTACTGTTAATGCCCAACAAATCTCTCGTAACAATACACTGCACTTGCGTCTCGCTTAACTCTATACGAGACGACCGTAAATGGGATAATTAAAATAAACAGGGCATTGCCCTCCGGAGGTTCACGGTCATCGACACCGTGGGAGTGCTATATACTAGGTCCCACCACACTCAGGTCACGCACCGGAAATCAGGACAACAGTGCTCAACATATCATATCATCATATAAAAATCATTTACGTCTAGCCTCAGGTTTTATTGGCCCAATCATAAATCATTTATCTTTTAATATAAAGAAAACTTTCCCGAGGCATCGACCATGAGCATACACAAAATCATGCACGTTTTCATATATACACAAAACCACTACCAAAGGGGGTTTAGCTTCCCTACCTGGAATAGCTGGTCCTTACTTACTCTCCAGGCATCTAGGAACTACCTCGGTGAACCGAGGTCACCGCGTAAGCTACCTCATCCAATAATCACTGCAGAATAGCGCAGCTTAGCAACCAAGATACAATAACAGTCAACAGACCTCAGCATTCCTAGTTTGACCAGAAATGTCCACATTGACTAAGTTGACCAACCAATTTCCTTTTTATGGCACTTTAACCTTTTTGACTTGTTTTTCCGGTTATCGACTCTTTACTTATTTATCGGAAGTCCGACTTAACTTCCGAGCTTTCCTTAACCATTTTAATCTGACTTTAGGGTGTCACATAATAATTCGTTGAATTACTATGGACACCCAACGTGTCACATTAACCAATTTATTTACCAAGAGTCGATACATCGATTTACGTGAATCATTAAATTTACTTAACATGGTCAACTTGACATTTTTTAGAATTTCATTTATCATTTTCTGATAACAATTTAACACTTTACCAATTTAACCAAATTGTATCAATTCTTTACTTAACCGTTTTTCTGAAAGTGGGACTTTCCCAAAATGGAAACTTTGTCTTAATGGAAACTTTCCCAAAATGGAAAGTTTCCCAAATTAGTAGGTTTCCATAAATAGAAAGTTTCCTAAAATGGAAGGTTCCCAAATTACGGTTAGTTTCCGTTTTTAGTAAGCTTCCTTACATAAATTCCGATTACGACACTTTAGCCCGACTAAAAGGAAACAACATATTCTGAAGGGATATGAAGACTACCTTCTCGGTATTTCTGCCGGTTTCATTGCATCGTCGGGACCGTCATCGGATTCCAACTTGCCGGAATCTTCTGCCGGATTCTGGTCAACTTGCCAGAATTTCGGTAGAGTTTTCCTCATTTCTTCGTCACCAAGTTACGACAAACATGCAGTCAAACAATAGAATCAAATCAACACCAGATCAACATCAATTCAACGATTCAACAACAATATCAGCCACAACACAGTAGCCCTAGGTAACAGTAATTACCTTCAAAATTGATCCGAGGAAGAAACACCAGACCTCTGCCTCTGCTCCCTAAACTCTCACACTTCACAGCCCAAAATGCCTTGGCTGCCACCACCTCCACTGCTCGCTGCCGAGATGGCCTCCTTGCTACCTACTTCCTCCACAAGCAGAGCCTCCACCTCTGCCTCTGTCTA